>CM065593.1:287175234-287775234 GCA_033119425.1 Bufotes viridis
ATCCTCTGTCTGGGTGCTGGGCCGAAATAAATGAGAGTGGCCTTCTCCGTTGGTGGTTGATATGAGGCATGATTCCTTGCTGTGGGACCTATCTCCTCTGTCTGGGTGCTGGTCCAAAATAAATGAGAGTGGCCTTCTCCGGTGGGGGTTCATATGACGCCTTATTCCTTGATGTGGGACCTCTCTCCTCTGTCTGGGTGCTGGTCCAAAATAAATGAGAGTGGCCTTCTCCGGTGGGGGTTGATATGACGCATGATTCCTTGATGTGGGACCTCTCTCCTCTGTCTGGGTGCTGGTCCAAAATAAATGAGAGTGGCCTTCTCCGGTGGGGGTTGATATGACGCCTTATTCCTTCATGTGGGACCTCTCTCCTCTGTCTGGGTGCTGTTCCAAAATACATGAGAGTGGCCTTCTCCGGTGGTGGTTGATATGACGCATGATTCCTTGCTGTGGGACCTGTATCCTCTGTCTGGGTGCTGGGCCGAAATAAATGAGAGTGGCCTTCTCCGTTGGTGGTTGATATGAGGCATGATTCCTTGCTGTGGGACCTGTATCCTCTGTCTGGGTGCTGGTCCAAAATAAATGAGAGTGGCCTTCTCCGGTGGGGGTTGATATGACGCATGATTACTTGATGTGGGACCTCTCTCCTCTGTCTGGGTGCTGGTCCAAAATAAATGAGAGTGGCCTTCTCCGGTGGTGGTTGATATGACGCCTTATTCCTTGCTGTGGGACCTGTATCCTCTGTCTGGGTGCTGGTCCAAAATACATGAGAGTGGCCTTCTCCGGTGGTGGTTGATATGAAGCATGATTCCTTGCTGTGGGACCTGTATCCTCTCTCTGGGTGCTGGTCCCAAATAAATGAGAGTGGCCTTCTCCAGTGGTGGATGATATGACGCATGATTCCTTGCTGTGGGACCTCTCTCCAATTGATATTGGTTAATTTTTATTTATTTTAATTTATTTTAATTCATTTCCCTATCTACATTTGTTTGCAGGGAATTTACCTACATTTTGCTGCCTTTTGCAGCCCTCTAGCCCTTTCCGGGAGTCTTTCACAGGCTTTTTAGTGCCCAAAAGTTCGGGTCCCCATTGACTTCTATGGGGTTCGGGTTCGGGATGAAGTTCGGGTTGAGTTCGGATCACGAACCCGGACATTTTCCGTAAGTTCGGCCGAACCTCTCGAACCCGAACATCCAGGTGTTCGCTCATCTCTAGTTGCCTGGATTAAAAAAAATTCAACTCTTCAAGTTGCTTAGCAATAGGAATGCAAGTCCCAGTCATTTACATTCTTCTATTTCATCAGGTTTTCATATTAATGACCTTTCAATATGGAACATATTATAAGTAAATTATTTATGCAGCAGGGTTTTATTCTGATACAGTGGTTTTCTGCAGTTAAGGTATCAGTTCCATATCACATATATCTAGCTGCTATGAATATACATTCCAAGTTCTATTTATTTGCTTTATTATGTGGTTCCGACTTCCTGTCATTTGTTTCTACTTATTTTTAAAGACGTTTTTCGCTTCCAATACCTACTTGAACTTAAAAAATAACTACTACTACTTAGATTTCTAGTGAAAATCTATATTATTCCCATATTTAGGCCTCTTTCACATGGGCGTCATGTTTGTCGCCTGGATAAGAGGCGGGTGCGTTGCAGAAATATGCGCGTTTTTTTCCGCGCTGGTACAAACGTTTGTAACGCTTTTGCACGCGCGCGAGAAAAAACGCCATGTTTGGTACCCAGACCCGAAGCAGGACTTCATCACTGAAGTCCTGTTTCGGGTGTTCTGGAGAATTTATTATTTCCCCTTATAACATGGTTATAAGGGGAAATAATAGCATTCTTAATAAAGAATGCATTGTTAAATGAAGAGGAAGGGTTAAAGTAATAAAGTTAACATCTTAGCCACTTGATGCGTAGTCGCGATCTTCTCTCTTTCCTGCATCTTCTAAGATCTACAGGACCTGTGATGACGTCACATCACATGGTCCAATCACATGGTCCATCTTACCATGGTGATGGACCATGTGATCGGACCATGTGATGTGATGTCATCACAGGTCCTGTAGATCTTAGAAGATGCAGGGAAAGAGAGGAGAGATCACGACTACGCGATCAAGTGGCTAAGGTAAGTTAACTTTTATTATTTTTAACCCCTTCCTCTTCATTTAACAATGCATTATTTATTAAGAATGCTATTATTTCCCCTTATAACCATGTTATAAGGGGAAATAATAGAGATCGGGTCCCGTTGCTAAGCAACCATGCGGGAAAATCGTAACGCATCCGCACTTGCTTGCGGATGCTTGCGATTTTCCCGCAGCCCCATTCACTTCTATGGGGCCTGCGTTGCGTGAAAAACGCACAATATAGAGCATGCTGCGATTTTCACGCAACGCAGAAGTGATGCGTGAAAATCACCGCTCATGTGCACAGCCCCATAGAAATGAATGGGTCCGGATTCAGTGCGGGTGCAATGCGTCCTCCTCACGCATTGCACCCGCGCGGAAAACTCGCCCGTGTGAAAGGGGCCTTACTGTTTTGTTATTTAACATTGTTTTGCTGTAGACTTATGATTACAGTATTAGCATCTTATATAACCCTCTTATATGATTTATGGTACATTTAGATGCACAGACTAGATAGGCATATTTCGAAAGTATTTCCATTTACAAAAAAAAAAAAAAATAAGAAATATGTACAGATTAGAGAAGGGCTTGTGTCCTAAATCTTTTTTTGTCAGACACAGGCAAACACATGCATTCCATGTCGGAAGCTGAACACAGTTTTCCTTGGTCAGCATAGAGATCTCCCTGCCTACTGCCTCCAATTGGTTGATAAGGCTCTGAGACAATCAGAGCAAGACCTGTCTCCCACTTTCTCCCAGTGTCATGTGATCCCCCATCATCTTCCTCCGTTGTGGTTTCCCCAATCAATATTAACAGTAAAATGGCACTGGGCACTGTTTTTCCGCAATCCATCTGAAACAAATCACAAAAGCTTTGGATTTGTTTGGAGAACAATTTTTGTGAAATTCTTAATCTAATTAATTAAGAATCAGTTCACTCATCTCTAGTACAGCTGTTGACTAGTATTGAGCGCGAATATTCAAATTGTGAATATTTTTTACGAATATTGACACTTTGCTAATTCATGAATATTTAGAATATAGTGCTATACATTCATAAAAATGAATATTCGTTTTTTAATATTTTTTTCCTTTTTTTCCAATCAGAACCCCAGAATAAGATACTCTCTATCTTCTCTATCTTCGTTAATTCTAGCAAGTCAACAACCAATAGGAAAGTCATAGCCCGTTCAAAGTGTCATTAGCAGTACGTGAATATTACATTATGTGATATTCGCGTACTGCAAATGAAACTTTAAAAGGGGTATAAATTTACTATTGGTTGGCTTGCTAGAATTAACAAAGATAGAGAATATAGCGCTATATTCGTATTCGTTATTTTCGCTAATTCTAGCAATACAAGCAAACTTGCCTATACACAGCTCTAAGTTGGATGCGCAATGCGAGAATTTTTAGTAACATTTCTCGCATTGCGCATCCAACTTAGAGCGGGGTATATGCAACTAACTATTCAATCCGCGAACATTCGGCTTTCAAATATGCGCAATGAACGAGTCGCATAAAAGCTTTAAACATTTAGCCTAGCAATGGTTAAGGACCATAGCTCTATATTCTCTATATTCGTTAATTTTAGCTAGCCAACCAATAGAAAAATTGCCTTTATACCCCGTTCAAAGTTCAATTCGCAATACACGAACAATTAAATCGCATATTATTCGCGATAAATAGAATAATGACGAATATTTGATTTCGACAAATATATATATTTAATCGAATATTCGTCAATAGGGATGAGCGAACCCGAACTGGATAGTTCGGGTTCGTACCGAATTTTGGGGTGTTCGTGACATGGACCCGAACATTTATGTAGAAGTTCGGGTTCTGGTTTGTTGTTCGGCGATTTTTACGGCGCATTTTGAAAGACTACAAAGCAGCCAATCAACATGCGTCATACTACTTGCCACAAGAGGCCGTCACAGCCATGCCTACTATTGGCATGGCTGTGATTGGCCAAGTGCAGCATGTGACCCAGCCTCTATTTAAGCTGGAGTCACGTAGCGCCACACGTCACTCTGCTCTGATTAGTGTAGGGAGAGGATGAAGCTGCTGTGTTAGGGTGAGATAAGGAAGGGATTAACTCAGCCAAAACACTTAATGAAGTGATTGATCTACAGCTGAGAATCATTCAACTTCTGCTAGTTAATTGCTTACTGTTTTTAGGCTGGCCAGAGCGTTTTTCTGTCACTTTTTACTGGGGTGATCAGAGGCGGCCAATTTGTGTCTTGTTGTGCGCCAGCACAAGCTGCCACCAAGTCCATTAATCCATCAATAGTAGGGTTTTTTTTTTTTTTGCTATATCCTACATCAGGGGCTTGGCTGTGCTTATTGTCTCCCCTAGAAACTCAGGATAGAATTTTCTATATTTTATTGAGGGGTGAAAGTCACTTCCAAAAATAGCAATCCCCAAAATCTGTTGTTCCAGCTGTGGCTAGCCAAGTGTAATACTGTCTGGCAAAGAATATATATTTTATTTTTCTGGGGTGAAATTCAATTGCTAAAATAGCAATATAATAAATCAGTGGTTTCTGCTGTGGCAGAACAAGTCTTATAGTGTCCGTCAAAGGATAGCTTTTGTTCTGGGGTGAAATTCAATTGCCAAAATCGCAATACCGTAAATCTGGTGTTCCAGCTGTGACTGAATAAGTTTAATAGTATCCTTCAAAGGATAGATTTTGTTCTGGGGTGAAATTCAATTGCCAATATAGCAATACCGTGAATCTCGTGTTCCAGCTGTGACTGGATAATTTTCATAGTGTCTGTCAAAGGATAGATTTTGTTCTGGGGTGACATACAGTTGCAAAAATATAAATACAGTAAATCTGGTGTTCCAGCTGTGACTGGACAAGTTTAATAGTATCCGTCAAAGGATAGATTTTGTTCTGGGGTGAAATTCAATTTCCAAAATATAAATACAGTAAATCAGGTGTTCCAGCTGTGACTGGATAATTTTCATAGTGTCCGTCAAAGGATACATTTTGTTCTGGGGTGACATACAGTTGTAAAAATATAAATACAGTAAATCTGGTGTTCCAGCTGTGACTGGACAAGTTTAATAGTATCCGTCAAAGGATAGATTTTGTTCTGGGGTGAAATTCAATTGCCAATATAGCAATACAGTAAATCTGGTGTTCCAGCTGTGACTGGATAATTTTCATAGTGTCCGTCAAAGGATAGATTTTGGTCTGGGGTGAAATATAAATATAAATACAGTAAATTTGGTGTTCCAGCGGTGACTGGACAAGTTTAACACTATCCGTCAAAGGATAGGTTTTGTTCTGGGGTGAAATGCAGTTGCAAAAATATAAATACAGTAAATCTGGTGTTCCAGCTATGACTGGATAATTTTTATAGTGTCCGTCAAAGGATATATATTGTTCTGGGGTGAAATACAGTTGAAAAATATAAATACAGTAAATCTGGTGTTCCAGCTTTGACTGAACAATTTTAATAATATCCGTCAAAGGATAGTTTTTGTTCTGGGGTGAAATTCAATTGCCAATATAGTAATACCCTGAATCTGGTGTTCCAGCTGTGACTGGATAATTTTCATAGTGTCCGTCAAAAGATAGATTTTGTTCTGGGGTGAAATACAGTTGCAAAAATATAAATACAGTACATCTGGTGTTCCAGCTGTGACTGGACAAGTTTAATAGTATCCGTCAAAAGATAGATTTTGTTATGAGGTAAAATACAGTTGCAAAAATATAAATACAGTAAATCTGATTTTCCATCTGTGACAGAACAATTTTAATAGTATCCGTCAAAGGATAGATTTTGTTCTGGGGAGAAAATCAATTGCCAATATAGCAATACCCTGAATCTGGTGTTCCAGCTGTGACTGGATAATTTTCATAGTGTCCGTCATAGGATAGATTTTGTTCTGGTGAGAAATACAGTTGCAAAAATATAAATACAGTTAATCTGGTGTTCCAGCTGTGACTGGACAAGTTTAATAGTATCCGTCAAAGGATAGTTTTTGATCTGGGGTGAAATACAGTTACAAAAATATAAATACAGTACATCTGGTGTTCCAGTTGTGACTCTACCAAGTTTAATAGTATCTGTCAAAGGATAGATTTTGTTCTGGGGTGAAATACAGTTAAAAAATATAAATACAGTAAATCTGGTGTTCCAGCTTTGACTGAACAATTTTAATAATATCCGTCAAAGGATAGTTTTTGTTCTGGGGTGAAATTCAATTGCCAATATAGCAATACCGTAAATCTGGTGTTCCAGCTGTGACTGGATAATTTTCATAGTGTTCGTCAAAGGATAGTTTTTGATCTGGGGTGAAATACAGTTGCAAAAATATAAATACAGTACATCTGGTGTTCCAGTTGTGACTCTACCAAGTTTAATAGTATCTGTCAAAGGATAGATTTTGTTCTGGGGTGAAATACAGTTAAAAAATATAAATACAGTAAATCTGGTGTTCCAGCTTTGACTGAACAATTTTAATAATATCCGTCAAAGGATAGATTTTGTTCTAGGGAGAAAATCAATTGCCAATATAGCAATACCCTGAATCTGGTGTTCCATCTGTGAATGGATAATTTTCATAGTGTCCGTCAAAGGATAGATTTTGTTCTGGTGTGAAATACAGTTGCAAAAATATAAAAACAGTACATCTGGTGTTCCAGCTGTGACTGGACAAGTTTAATAGTATCCGTCAAAGGATAGATTTTGTTCTGGGGAGATATTCAGTTGCAAAAATAAAAAATACAGTAAATCTGGTGTTCCATCTGTGACTGAACAAGTTTAATAGTATCCGTCAAAGGATAGATTTTGTTCTGGGGAGAAAATCAATTGCCAATATAGCAATACCCTTAATCTGGTGTTCCAGCTGTGACTGGAATTTTTTTTTATAGTGTCCGTCAAAGGATGGATTTTGTTCTGGGGTGAAATACAGTTGCAAAAATATAAATACAGTAAATCTGGTGTTCCAGCTGTGACTGGACAAGTTTTATAGTATCTGTCAAAGAATAGATTTTGTTATGGGGTGAAATACAGTTGCAAAAATATAAATACAATAAATCTGGTGTTCCAGCTGTGACTGGACAAGTTTAATAGTAATTGTCAAAGGATAGATTTTGTTCTGGGGTGAAATACAGTTGCAAAATTATAAATACAGTAAATCTGGTGTTCCAGCTGGGACTGCATAATTTTCATAGTGTCCGTCAAAGGATAGATTTTGTTCTGGTGTGAAATACAGTTGCAAAAATATAAATACAGTAAATCTGGTGTTCCAGCTGTGACTGGACAAGTTTAATAGTATCCGTCAAAGGAAAGATTTTGTTCTGGGGTGAAATACAGTTGCAAAATTATAAATACAGTAAATCTGGTGTTCCAGCTGGGACGGCTTAATTTTCATATTGTCCGTCATAGGATAGATTTTGTTCTGGGGTGAAATACAGTTGCAAAAATATAAATACAGTACATCTGGTGTTCCAGCTGTGACTGGACAAGTTTAATAGTATCTGTCAAAGGATAGATTTTGTTCTGGGGTGAAATACAGTTGCAAAAATATAAATACAGTAAATCTGGTGTTCCAGCTGTGACTGGATAATTTTCATAGTGACCGTCAAAGGATAGATTTTGTTTTGGGGTGAAATACAGTTGAAAAATATAAATACAGTAAATCTGGTGTTCCAGCTTTGACTGAACAATTTTAATAATATCCGTCAAAGGATAGATTTTGTTCTGGGGTGAAATTCACTTGCCAATATAGCAATATCATGAATCTGGTGTTCCAGCTGTTTCAGGCCAAGTGTTAATCTGTCCGTAAAAGGGTATATTACACTCAGTGTGCATCTCCAAGTATATTTCTTTCCGTAAAAGGGTATATTACAAAAAGTGTTACATTACAATTGCTGAAAGCATAATCCTGTAAATCTGCACGCACTATTGTGCATATCATAGAGTATTTCTGTCCGTAAAAGGGTATATTACACTCAAGGTGTATATACAAGTGTTGAGAGGGTCATCCTCAATAACTTCACACGCTACCGTGCATCTCCAAGTGTATTTCTGTCCGTTAAAGGGTATATTACACAAAGTGTTAAAATACAATTGCTAAAGGCATAATCCTACTTATTTTTTTACACGCTACTGTGCATCTCCAAGTGTAGATACCTTTCACCCAGGGCCTAAATACTAGGTCTACAATTGATATCCCCCTAATTCAGAGGTTACTGCTGTGCCTGGATTAGTGTAATACGGTACATAAATACATAGGCAGATAGTGTTAGGTGACTGTAAAAAAATTGAAAATTTGAAATCAATACATTGGGCCAAATATTTTTTTTCTTATTGTGGTGCTTGGTGAACGGAAACAATGAGGAAAACATCTAGTAAGGGACGTGGACGTGGTGGTGTTAGTGGACCCTCTGGTGCTGGGAAAGGTCGTGGCCATTCTGCCACAGCTACACGTCCTAGTGAACCAACTCCCTCAGGTTCCAGTACCCGCCAGAATTTACAGCGATATTTGGTGGGGCCCAATGCCGTTCTAAGGATGGTAAAGCCTGAGCAGGAACAGGCGCTAGTCAATTGGGTGGCCGACAGTGGATCCAGCACGTTCACAACATTATCTCCCACCTAGTCTGCTGCAGAAAGCGCACAGGTGGCGCCTGAAAACCAAGCCCATCAGTCTGTCACATCACCCCCATGCATATCAGGGAAACTGTCTGAGCCTCAAGTTATGCAGCAGTCTCTTATGCTGTTTGAAGACTCTGCTGGCAGGGTTTCACAAGGGAATCCACCTAGCCCTTCCCCAGTGGTGGAAGACATAGAATACACTGATGCACAACCACTTATGTTTCCTGATGATGAGGACATGGGAATACCACCTCATCGGAGTCCGCACGTCTCTGATGATGATGAAACACAGGTGCCAACTGCTGCGTCTTTTTGCAGTGTGCAGACCGAACAGGAGGTCAGGGAGGAAGACTGTGTGGAAGACGATGCAGGGGATGATGAGGTCCTAGTCCACACATGGAATGAAGGTCGTGCCACTGACTTTCATAGTTCAGAGGAAGAGGCAGTGGTGAGACCGAGCCAACAGCGTAGCAAAAGAGGGAGCAGGGGGCAACAGCAGAACAGCCACCGCCAAGAGAGTTCGTCTGCTCCTGGCCACTGACACCAGGGGCCGAGCACCCCAAAGGCAGCTTCAAGGAGTTCCCTGGCATGGCACTTCTTCAAACAACGTGCTGACGACAAGACCCGAGTGGTTTGCACGCTGTGCCATTAGAGCCTGAAGGCATTAACGTTCTGAACCTTAGCACAACCTGCATTACCAGGCATCTACATGTAAAGCATGAACTGCAGTGGAGTAAACACCTTAAAAACATGGAACTCACTCAGGCTCCCCGTGCTCCCTCTTCTGCTGCTGCCTCTTCCTCCGCCTCGGGAGGAATGTTGGCACCTGCTGCTTACCAAACAGAGGATGTGCCACCGACACCACCACCTGCGTCACCAAGCATCTCCACCATGTCACTCGGCAGCGTTCAGCTCTCCATCTCACAAACCTTGGAGAGAAAGCGTAAATTCCCACCTAACCACCCATCGAGCCCTGGGCCTGAATGCCAGCATTTCTAAACTACTGGCCTTTGAAATGCTGTTATTCAATTAAGGCTGGTGGACACAGACAGCTTCAAACAGCTGATGTCCATGGCTGTCCCACAGTATGTTGTTCCCAGCCGACACTACTTCTCCAAGCCTTCCCTGCACAACCAAGTATCCGATAAAATCAAGTGTGCACTGCGCAACACCATCTGTCCCAAGGTCCACCTAACCACAGATACGTGGACCAGTAAGTACGGCCAGGGACGCTATATCTCCCTAACTGCACACTTGCTAAATGTAGTGGCGCCTGGGCCCCAGGCGGAGAGTTCCTTGGCGCACGTCCTTCCGCCGCCAAGGATCGCAGGGCATCATCCTTTGCCTCCTGTAGCCTTCTCCTCCTACTCGACTTCCTCCTCCTCTGCTTCCACCAGCTCACACACCTTCACCACCAACTTCAGCACAGCCCATTGTAAATGTCAGCAAGCCATTCTGAAACTCACATATTTGGGTGACAGGCCCCACTCCGCGCAGGAGTTGTGGCGGGGTATTGAACAACAGACCGACGAGTGCTTTCTGCCGGTGGGCCTCAAGCCCGGCCTGGTGGTATGCGATAATGGCCGAAATCTCGTCACAGCTCTGGGACTAGCCGGTTTGACGCACATCCCTTGCCTGGCGTATGTGCTGAATTTGGTAGTGCAGAAGTTCATTCACAACTACCCCGACATTTCAGAGCTGCTGCATAAACTGCAAGCCATCTGTGCGTGCTTCCGGCATTCACATCCTGCCGCTGCTCGCCTGTCTGCGCTACAGCGTAAATTCGGACTTCCCGCTAACCGCCTCATATGCTACGTGCCTACCAGGTGGACCTCCACTTGCACATGCTGGAGAGACTGTGCGAGCAGCAGCAGGCTATAGTGGAATTTCAGCTGCAGCATGCATGCGTCATTTACACTGCGGAACAGCACCACTTCACCACCAATGATTGGGCCTCCATGCGAGACCTGTGTGCCCTGTTGCGCAGTGTTTCGAAGATTTCACCAACATGGCCAGTGGCGATAACACCGTTATCAGCATTACAATACCACTTTTATATCTCCTTGAGAAAACGCTTAGGGTGATGATGGAAGAGGAGGTGACCCAGGAGGAGGAGGAGGATGAGGGGTCATTGTTAGCATTTTCAGGCCAGTCTGTTAGAAGTGGCTCAGAGGGAGGATTTTTTCAACAGCGGTGGCCAGCCACAAATGTGGCCAGCCAGGGCCCACTACTGGAGGAGGATGAGGAGGAGGTGGAGGAGGATGAGCAGGATGAGGATGAAGCAGGTTCACAGCAGGGTGGCACCCGACACAGCTCAGGCCCATCACTGGTGCATGGCTGGCAGGATACGGAGGACGATGACGATACGCCTCCCACAGAGGACAGCTTGTCCTTACCTCTGGGGAGCCTGGCACACATGAACGACTACATGCTGCAGTGCCTGCGCAACGACAGCAGAGTTGCCCACATTTTAACATGTGCGGACTACTGGGTTGCCACCCTGCTGGATCCCAGTACAAAGACAATGTGCCCACCCTACTTCCTGCACTGGAGCGTGATAGGAAGATGCGTGAGTACAAGCGCACACTGGTAGATGCGCTCCTGAGAGCATTCCCAAATGTCACAGGGGAACAAGTGGCAGGTGAAGGCGGAGGAGGAGCAAGAGATCGCCAACGCAGCTGTGTCACGGCCAGCTCCTCTGAGGGCAGGGTTAGCATGGCAGAAATGTGGAAAAGTTTTGTCTCCACGCCACAACTAACTGCACCACCACCTGATACGGAACGTGTTAGCAGGAGGCAGCATTTCACTAACATGGTTGAACAGTACATCTGCACACCCCTCCACTTCCTGACTGATGGTTCGGCCCCATTCAACTTCTGGGTCTCCAAATTGTCGACGTGGCCAGAGTTAGCATTCTATGCCTTGGAGGTGCTGGCCTGCCCGGCGGCCAGCATTTTGTCTGAACGTGTATTCAGCACGGCAAGGGGCGTCATTACTGACAAACGCAGCAGTCTGTTCACAGCCAACGTGGACAAGCTGACGTTTATAAAAATGAACCAGGCATGATCCCACAGGACCTGTCTCTCCCTTGTGCAGAATAGACATTTATAACTGCCTCCCCTCAACCATGTATTCTTGTACTGCGGGGCACTTCTTTATTGAATCCTCATTTTTTTAACTTTACCATGATCTTGTTGTGTAACCCAAAGTTGAATGAACCTCTTTTCAATCTGGGCGCCGGGGCCTAAATAACTGAAAGTGGCCTGTTATAATGGTGAGTGTCATGAAGCCTGAACCTCTGCCATGCGACCTCTCTTCTCTGTCTGGGTGCCGTGGGCTAAATATCTGGAAGTGGCCTTCTCCAGTGGTGGGTGATATGACGCCTTATTCCGTGCTGTGGGACCTCTCTCCTCTGTCTGGGTGCTGGGGCCTAAATAACTGAAAGTGGCCTTCTCCAGTGGTGGGTGATGTAAAGCCTAATTCCTTGCTGTGGTTCCTCTCTCCTCTGTCTGGGTGCTGGGGCCAAAATAACTCAAAGTGGCCTTCTCGAGTGGTGGGTGATCTGACGCCTGATTCTCTGCAGTGGGACCTCACTCCTCTGTCTGGGTGCTGGGGCCTAAATAACTCAAAGTGGCCTTCTCCAGTGGTGGATGATATGACGCCTGATTCTCTGCTGTGGAACCTTTCTCCTCTGTCTGGGTGCTGGGGCCTATATAACAAAGTGGCATTCTCCAGTCGTGGGTGATATGATGCCTGATTCTCTGCTGTGGGACCTCTCTCCTCTGTCTGGGTGCTGGGGCCTAAATAACTGAAAGTGGCCTTCTCCAGTGATGGATTATATGACGCCTTATTCTCTGCTGTTGGACATCTCGTCTTTCTGGGGGCTAGGGCCTAAATAACTCAAAGTGGCCTTCTCCAGTGGTGGGTGATATGACGCCTTATTCCTTGCTGTGGGACCTCTCTCCTCTGTCTGTGTGCTGGGGCCTAAATAACTGAAAGGGGCCTTCTCCAGTCGTGTGTGATATGACGCCTGATTCTCTGCTGTGGGACCTCTCTCTCTGTCTGGGTGCTGGGGCCTAAATAACTGAAAGTGGCCTTCTCCAGTGGTGGGTGATATGACGCCTGATTCTCTGCTATTTGACCTCTTTCCAATTGATATTGCTTCATTTTTATTTATTTTATTTTATTTAAATTCATTTCCCTATCCACATTTGTTTGCAGGGCATTTAACTACATTTTGCTGCCTTTTGCAGCCCTCTAGCCCTTTTCTGGACTATTTTACAGCCTTTTTAGTGCCCAAAAGTTTGGGTCCCCATTGACTTCAATGGGGTTCGGGATGAAGTTCGGGTCGAGTTCGGATCCCGAACCCGAACATTTTCGGGAAGTTCGTCCGAACTTCTCGAACCCTAACATCCAGGTGTTCACTCAACTCTAGTAATGAAGGATCTACAATACCCTGAAAGATTATCAAAATTAGGGTTATTCACTGTAGAAAAAAGACGACTGAGGGGAGATCTAATAACTATGTATAAATATATCAGGGTTCAGTACAGAGATCTCTCCCTTCATCTATTTATCCCCAAGACTGTGACTGTGACAAGGGGACATCCTCTCCGTCTGGAGGAAAGAAGGTTTGTACACAAACATAGAAGAAGATTCTTTACGGAAAGAACAGTGAGACTATGGAACTCTCTGCTTGAGGAGTTGGTGATGATGAGTTCACTAAAAGAGTTCAAGAGGGGCCTGGATGTATTTCTGGAGTGTAATAATATTACAAGATATAGTTACTAGAGATGGGTCGTTGATCCAGGGAGTTATTCTGAACAAATTAAATACTTTCTAAATTAAATAGTGTGGTCAGTGGCTCACTTGGCAATTCAATATGATAGGTGCACGCCCCTGGCATCACCCAAGCCAATGTAAAAGTAACTGAAGAAAAGTGAGCGGGGGGCACTCAATGATATAGAGATCAAGTGGACCAGAATGCGATCATATGTGTACACATGATAATACAATTGTTTAATAGGATAATCTAAATAAAAATAAATAAAAATGATCTTATTAAAAGCATAAAAAACAACGTATGTAATACAAATCACGTAGTGGGTATAGTCCCTGTTCGAAGGCTAGGGATAAGTTGAAAAGGTAGCCAAAAGTCTGGTAGGAGACAATTAGTAAGTCCCAATAGGTGAAGCCGTAGCGAGCTGGATCTACAGTCCAATGTATATCTCATACCACTCTAGTAATAAAAGCACTGTGGATTAGAAAAGAAAAAGCGCCACTTAGGCAGGTACCTTACCACTCTCCTTGGATTGCTGTTCCACTTTCTGATTGCCGACCGAACCGAGCGCCCGGTCCCGTGCTGGTCCCTCGGTGTAGCGCAGCGTCCCACGTGACCGGCAGCATGAACGTGACTATGATGTCACAGGAGTAGACGGTTTTATTGCAGGTCCTTTGCTGGATGATCAAAGATATGGATCGCTCCACTAGGATTTAAGCAAAATTAGCTCCTTAGATGTTCCAATTGTAAAATGGATAAGCAATGTCTCCGGAGACTATAAGTTGGAGCACTCTGCAGGACACACCATACGCGTTTCGGGGTATATGCCCCTTCTTCAGTGGTAGTACCTGCAGGTTCAGTGGTACCCTTTTATATTTTGGGTCATTACGAGAGTGGTAACCTCCAAAAGATGAACTGGATCCTGATCCAAACCCTATATATATGTTGTTCAAATGGTGGCAATAATACAGAATGGTATTTACCTCCGAAATAGTGTATTTCATATGTTGTTTTTTATGCTTTTAAACAGATCATTTTTTATTTAGATTATCTTATTAAACGATTGTATTACTTTCTAAATTAGTAACCAAGTCAAAAGTGAAGAATAGTCTGCCAGGTTGGGGAGAGGGTTGCTGTATGGATGGAAGCTCATTAGGAGTAAAGTACCATCTTCTTATCATATTCCTGAGAACCGATGGGAAACTGAAGATAATCTAAATTAGAAACTGTTTTTTTAGATGTGAATTGAGGAGTGATAATTGGTTTAAGGTCAATTACCTTTTTCTTTGTTAAGGTGAAACAGAAATAAAATAGGAGCATTCATACCCAAGGTAATTTGTACACTAAAGATAGGGAACAACCCCTCTTAACATGCACTTATAGCTTGACCTATAGAGTGAAGAAGGGGTTTATCTGCATGAAAATTCTACTCAATAGCATCAGTCAGACAGATGCAGTCTCACATGAAAATGTATATGTCGTCAATAGCTTGAAAGATATGCAATATCTGTGGACAACAGTATAATATGTAAGCTAAACACATACATTTATTGACATGGAAATTCTGGAGGAGTTACTCATAACACTACAATTACCTACATACCAGCTTTGTGGGTTAATAGAATAAAGAAAGCCATGGATCAAAGAAAATCTAAACTACAGTTTGGCGAAATCCATATTGGAGGGTTATCAATCAAATACAGCAAATCAAAAAATATTCTCACAGTCTAAAACTTTAAAGCATTGTGGTTATAGCATCTGCTATACAGTACTTTTTTTTGGATCTCAGATGGAAATGGCTCAAACCTATGCCAAATATTAAAACTGATGCACAGGATCCATTTTTTTTTACAGGATCCATGGATGAGAAGAACGAAACAATAACGGTGATAACGGTGGTTTGGCACACAACATTTTTTTTTTAGCTCAGCACTCCAAAAAACTTAACTTTTTAAAGTTTCCATCAATAAATATGTAGACTTTTGAAAATGTTTAAGTCATATTTTGGGAAGTGTGGTGAACCAAGAAACAGCAATTTTTGCACTGGGGATTATTTTAAGGCATTCGCCATTACACAGTGGGATATTTTATATATCAGGTTATTAAGGACACCAATATGCCAATTATGTTTATCTTTTATGTTTATTTTTACTTATGTACACTGCATTTGGAAAGTCTTCAAACCTTTTTACTTTTTTCACATTTTAACATGTTGCAGCCTTGTACTAAAATAAAAACACAAAATCTACTTTCTCTCCATCATTCTGCACTCAACAGCCAATAATGATAAAGTGAAAAAACTAAATTTTAAAAATGTTTGAAAATTAATTAATAAAAACTAAAATTCTGCATGGACATAAGTATTTAGACCCTTTGCAATGACACTTAAAATTTTAGATGTTTCTGTACATTGATTGGAATGCACCTGTTGTAAATTCATTGGACTGTTCATTGGACATGTCTGGAAATATACACCCCTGTCTATAAGGTCTTACATCTGGCAATGTATATATGAGCAAAAACCAAGGCATCAGGGGGAGAGAACTGTCTGTAGAACTCAGAGACAGGATTGTGTGGAGGCACATATCTGGAGAAGGGTAAAAAAAAAAGCATTTCTGCTGCGCTGAAAGTCCCCAAGAGCAAAGTGGCCTTCATAATTCTTAAATGGAAAAATAGTTTGGAACAACCAGTATTTTCACTAAAGCTGGTCACCTCAATAAACTAAGTAATCGGGGGGGGGGGAGATGTGACCAAAAAAAATGGGAGAAACTTACAGAAGGTCAACCATCGCTGTAACATTCCATGAATCTAGACTTTATGGCAAAGTGGCCAGAAAGAAGTCTCTCTATCTCATACTGTGAGAAACAAGATTCTCTGGCCTGATAAAACTAAGATTAAACTTTCTGGCCTCAATTCTAAGTGCCATCCAGGCACCGCTCATCATCTGCCCAATACCATCCCTTCGGTGAAGCATGGTGGCAGCATTATGTTGTGGGGATGATTTTCAGCAGTAGGGCTAGGGAGACTGGTCAGAGTTGAGAGAAAGCTGAATGGAGCAAAGTACATAGATATTCTTAAAGTAATCCTGATCCAGAGTGCTCTGGACTTTAGACTGTGCCAACCATTCACCTTACAACAAAACAATGAAGCACACAGCCAAGACAAAACAGGAGTGGCTTAAGGACAACTCTGTGAATGTCCTTGAGTGAACTAGCCAGAGACCTGACTTGAATTCAATCTAAAATCTCTAGAGAGACCTGAAAATAACTGTCCATTGATGGTCCCCATCCAACCTTTAGAGGATCTGCAGAGAAGAATGGCATAAGTCCATATGTCAAACCTTGTGGCATCATACCCAAGAAGACTGGAGGCTGTAATCCAAAGGTGCTTCAACTAAGTGCTGAGGAAAGGGTCTTAAATCTGAATACTTATGTCAATACAATATTTTAGTTTTCCTTTTCAATAGATTACATTTCACTTTCTCATTATGCGGCACTGAGTGAAGAATAATGGGAAAAAATTTATTTTATTTTTCTTTCTTTAGCTCAAGGCAGCAACCAGTAAGCTGTGAGAAAAGTGAACAGGTCAGAAAGACTTTCCCAATGCATTGTATGTAGGTGGGTTTTTTAAATGTTAATTTTTGAAAAATATTTTTTACAACTTCAACTGTTTTTCATATTTAAAGGAAATGGAAAAGACAAGCACTCTACTATATGGAACCAGCAGATATAAGACGAGGGATGGTGATGATAAAACAAAGATTGTGTTTATTCAGATAATTATGATAAAAAGACCTGATCCGTATGGATCAATCCAAAAATAAATCTTTTTCTTTTTTCTTCCTTTTCGGATTGATCCATAGGGATCATATTTTTATCATAATTATCTGAATAAACACAACCTTTGTTTTATCCTCACCATCCCGTGTCTTTTATCTGCTGGTTCCATATAATAGAGAGCCTGTTTTTTCCATTTCCTTTATACATACCTCTTCTGACTGGGTGAGTCAGTCCAGACACGAGCACCTTACATATTGCCCACACAGGTAAGCCACCGTATCATTTTCCAATAATGTTTTTTATATTTCTTTTTAGCTACCATAGGGGACATAATCGCTTGTACTATGCACTGTAATGCTTCCATACAACAATATTGTATATATATTGTATATATTTACCAACAGGCTATCATATCTTGACAGAGACAGGATGTAATAGGGAGGCTAAAACATAGCAGACATGTGGTCCTTCAGAAGTCCCTTGGCTGCCATGACATCTACATGGCACTCCAAACTGTGTTTGTAGGGTGCTGATCGGAATAGAATGAGCTTCTTTTCTCTGTCTTTCAGCTCAGATACTGTAGTTGCTATTAACTGTACCATCTGAGGGGTAAAACTGTTGGGATTGAAGTTATCTTAGATTCCTGCAGTGAGAGCAGGGTGTTAATTGTATAATACAGCTGGCACTTATAAGCGATGCTGCGGGCCAAGTTCCTTAGCCCACAGCATCAATATGACATACTACTACTGCACTGAGTGCTAACTACGTATACTCAGCAACACAACAGTACAGCATTAGGGGAGAAGTGGCTAATACTTAAATGGATTATAGAGCATGCTTAGTAGTATTTCACTATGATGCTACAGTGTATCTCTACATTGATTGTGGTGAAAAAGGTAATGAAACCCACTGGTTGTAAAGAAAAAACTTGCTTCTTGAAACAGCACACTTTTGCCTATTGGATATGTCAAGTATTGCAGTCCACCTCTATTCAAGTGATCGGAGCTGAGCTCATAGACATGACTGATGTTTTTTTCAATTTCACAAAACCCCTTTAAATCTTCTTAAGACTAATTATGAAGTTAGCGGCACTTTCTATAGGCACTATAAGTTTATGGAATACCAAAATATTGCAATGCTTCATTTATAGTCTATTTTAGATAGGAGTGATATGACATTTTGGAGGTGAGAGTGTTATTAAAAATTGGTCTCAGTGGCAATATGAATACTGAACAGATCATAAAATGACAGCCCAAATAGAAGTAAATAACATACCATTACATTAGACACAGCAACAGCATCAGGAATGTATAATACACAGTGAGTGATGGCAAGTTAATGTATTATTAGTTATCTACACCAGATCAGTTTGATAAGTCTGGATGCTCTACTTGCTAAAAACAGGCATAAATCAAAGAATTCTAGTATACAATGCCAATAGTGCTGCATATGTATAAAATATTGTTGTATTCAAAGGAACATAACAGGGAGAACGTCTTGATTTTCCTCATGGTATATCAGATGTTGCTCTAAAACTGCATCAAAAACCACACTGGAAAAATTCACGCGGTTTTGCACAGTTTCATGTGGTTGCATTTTTTTACAGGAGAAATATAAAAGTGAAATGGTGCTGATCAAACAGCCATACAAAAGCTTTATTTTTTGCTATGTACTTTTTTATGCATGTTTAATTGCCCCTCAACTGTTTTATACAGTATGCATTCATAATTCAATTGTAAGCAATGCATGACATGTGAGACATGAATATCACGTGTGTATAAATCCCCAACTACTTAAAGCTGATATTATGGTCTATGACTGGTTTACAATGATCACATGACTGAATTTTAGATGACCATAGGTTCTGGTGTGGATCTACAGTTGGTTCATTTTAGTAGAGCTACAAGATTTCAGTTCTGTAAGATTAGGTTCTCCACTGTTCTAGAGTTCTGTAAGGATCTGGGCTTATTTCAATAGAACTACAAGATTTCAGGTCTGTGATACTGACATTAAAATACAACCATATTACATCCATCTGAAACCAGTCTTCAGCTCACAGCTTTATGTTACAATGACCATTGCACAGTTTGTAGTGAAATTATATATATATAGATGGCTCATAGCTAGAGCTGAGCAAATCAATTTTAAGCAAATCACATTTGGCCCAAATTTTGTAAAAATGTGAGTTGCATCCGAATCTGAATTTTTGGTGATTTGATTCTGGTAAATTTTGGACTGAGAGACAAATTAAACAAATTTAAAAAATAAGAAACTACAGAGTATAAAATATGAATCCTAGTCATAAAAATATGACTAGGACACTTCTTAGGAGTCTTAGGAAACTTCAGAGTGCCATACACAAATTGTCAGGCCAATTGGAGCACTGTCGATTAAAGTCAAATTTAATCTAATTTTGAGCGATTAAATTGGAGAAATAAGTAGATAAATAAGACAGATAAAACACGTCCTTACATATAACAGTCAGGAATAGCTGATAACTGTCAACTAAAATATATATTTTGAAAAAACGCAATAGCCAGAATGTGCTTCTGGAGGCTTAATTGACCACGAGGGGTTTAAAGCATAGTCAAAATAACGTGGTAAGATAATTAAAACATAACTTTTACTCAAAAGCTTATAAAAAATATATGCACAATCCCTTTGATGAAATACAAAAACCAATGGCAAAGGTAGCTGCCAATAATAAAGGACAATAACAACAATACCTCTTGAAGATCAAAAGGGTGCACGGCGGCACCATAGAAATACGTATAACAACCGTTGGTCCTACCTTATAGATGTCAGCAGGATATTGCAAGGGGCAAAACGGCAAAACGATATATCAGGAATGGCTTACAATGGCTTACATCTACCTGGTAGATGTAAGCCATTCCTGATATATTGTTTTGCCGTTTTGCCATACTTGCTACAATTATCTGTTAAAGGTAGATGTAAGCCATTCCTGATATATTGTCTTGCCGTTTTGCCAAACTTGCTACAATTATCTAACGCCATTTAAATGTCCTTTATAGATGGCTCTGTTTCAGCCTACACCATTGCTAGTGTGGGCTTTGTTACCTCCCCTGACAGCTCTTACCCCGGTTGCCAGGTGACAGAGTAACAATCATATCCGTGCGTATCGCGTCACTGGAAGACGCATTGCGCGGCTATGTGCAGGTGATTGGTCACATGACCGTGACATCACCACGCCCTATGTTGTTTCATACATGCGGATCTGCCGGCGCGTGTGTGACGATCGCGTGCTGACCGATGATGTCACTGCGCGTCGGCATCCGGCGTTTCCTACACACATGTGGGTATAAAGGTTCATTTTGGGTGCACACTTTTGCAGGAAATCAACTGCCCCAATACTAGCGGCCCATCAGCTGGTAGGACGGCCCTCCAGTCCATCATATACTGGAGTGCGTCCGCTATTGGTAGCCCTTATCTTTGGGGCACCCCCTATTTTCTTTGACCCTGACTATTCACCTGTAGGCCACTTTGCTATCATCTTGGTGACCTTGACCTGAATGTTAATTCAAGGGTGATATACAGGCACCCCCTAGTATGCTATATATTATCTGTATGTTTATATGCTGCCTGTGCCTGTCATATCTTTTTCTGTTTCTCCCTGTGTACATTAGTCCCCTAATGATTCTACCTGATGAAACATGCATGTAGGGTCTAGCTGCACTAGGGTGCTACAGGGTCCTTAACCGTTGAGGGAAAAGTTCCAGACGGGGTCGTTCTTTTCAGGGCGGTCGTCCTGTGGTTAGGACTATAGGGGACAGAGTAGCCCTTCTACCATAGGGACGTCTAGGGTCTTGTTTAAACATCCTGTACCCCTGTTTCTTTTCTCTGTTCCCCTCCATCTACCCCGTCCGGCCCTGCCTTTACTCCCCTTGCAATATCCTGCTGACATCTATAAGGTAGGACCAACGGTTGCTATACGTATTTCTATAGTGCCGCCGTGCACCCTTTTAATCTTCAAGAGGTATTATTGTTATTGTCCTTTATTATTGGCAGCTACCGTTGCCATTGGTTTTTGTATTTCATCAAAGGGATTGTGCATATCTTTTTTATAAGCTTTTGAGTAAAAGTTATGTTTTAATTACCTAAAATATATATTTTACCATAGAAGTGACCTTGATTGGGTGGATCTGAGTCTGAGGTATTGTATGTTGAATCTGGTTTCAGCTTACGATGGGTCAGAAAAGATCATTGTATGTTGAAAATATTGTATCCTGAGGCTATTGTATCTTGAGGGACCACTGTACATGGAGGAAAAAAGCTCTATAAGAGCTAATCAATTTGTTCTTTGTTCCATTTTCTTTGTTTTATTCTATTCTTTTTCTCTATTATTGCTAGAAATTTAAGAAAAATGACAACTGGATGCTGGGAACCTGTCCCTACACAGTCTGTCACTGTCCAATCAGAGTTTCTAGTGTCAGACAGTGTGGGGATACACCTTTTTAATAAAGGAGACGTGCAGCACCCAGTTGTCAGTTTATTCTTAATCTTCAGGAGGAATCGCAGAGAAATTGCATAACATAGAATTCAAAAAAAGATGTTCCAGAATTGGTATTTCATGGGAAATAAAAGTATTAACTAAGGAAAGGGAGGTTAAAGGTCTGTGTTAACTGACATTTACTAGCAGCCTACTGTAAATTATGGTGCTCAGTGTTAATAGAATTTACACTAGATTATACATGTCGCTTCATTACCAAAAGAATTTGTGGTACCCACAACAAAGATTAGCCATCAATATGTCAATGCGGGAGTCCATGAACACAATGTGCAGCTGCCAAGTGATGAATGAAGATGCTAAACGACTCCCTATCATGTGACATGTTGTAATAACATTGAATTAGGGTCACCTAAGAACTTCAAGTTCTTGACCATAATGTTCTTCATGTGCTTGCACATTCATAAGTTGTCTTCACAAGATTAATAGTAGACATGAGCAATTTGATTCAAAACAAAACAAATTCAACCTGAATTATGTAGAAATGTGAGTTGTATCTTATCTTTAACCATTCGATTCAGGCCAATTTTGGATTTTGGTAAGTGACCTCAGAGTGTCATAAACAAATTTTCAGGCCAGTTGGAGCACCTTTGACGATTCAGTCAGTTTGAACCTGAAACTAATTTTGAGCAAATCCATCAGTTGTAATTGTTATTTTAATGTCTTTACTATTGCTTTTTTGTTATTTTTTGCTACTTTGTGATTTTTTTTCATTTTATTAAACCTAATTCAGTACATGAATGGTTGTACTGTAGAATGAGACTTCTGAGAGAGAAGTGAGTACATTTAATAACTATTGTAAATTATTGTGCCATTTTTCTATGCCCAGTTGTCTTACCCAATGAAATATATTCCATGTACACATGATATCCATTGTATAGTCACCAGTGTTACTTTCACCAGCAACAGCTTTTCACTTCACTACTTAATAAATCTTGCTCTATATAAGTCACCATGACTCTATGTTAACTTATGGCACAATGTCTCCACATAACAAATCATAATCTGAATGAAAGCCAGTCAACAAAAAAAGCCAGACAGGGCTCACTTCTAGTGAACTTGGGACATCATGTAACGAGCTGTCTCTGCTTACACCGCATTATTTTTTTATTCCATATATTCTGACTTTTAAATAATTACCTCTCTGCTGAAAAAAATCTGGAACAATTGCAGGCAGCTCATTTATACCAGCCTAATTACCAAAAGGGCAAAGTGTAACCAGAAATCTGAACGAGGCTCGCCCATCATAAAAGTCCACTTCTATAGCTATGAAAGAATTTTTTTGAAGGTTTGATAATTTTCTGTGGCCAGATTTTTATATGACTTGCAAAGTTTATGACTGGTCTGTGGGAATGGAACATTCATTTGAGATCTGCAAGGCTGGCTTTCAGCCAAGGTGTCAAACTCTGTCTTGCTGCTGGCTAGCTTTTCTACTGTATGTTGATAATTTAGTTCTGTGATACAGTCTGTTATTACTAGCATGGCTACATAGCTGAGAAAGGGAAATGTGTTTTTTGACAGAGTTCCCCGAGGGTAGTGCTGGGAAAGGAGGGGGAGAACGAATGGGTCGTTAAAATTTTGTAGTCTTCTTAAATCGAAATTTTGTTGCTTTTTTTCTCCCTGATCAGAATTTTTAGCTACTAGGTCTTCTTTTAGTTTTTTTTGTTTGTTGTGCTCAGTTAGCAATTGCTTGTCAGTAAGTGACTTCTAAGTCTCAAATACTTTCTGAAAAGATGTCAGGAGTGGAATGGAAAAGCTTTTAACCTTTACTCTTACTATGTAAACCCAGCTGCAAAACTGCATTTTCCAGATTCATTTAAATGGGTAGCCACAATGTTGTGGCTTTGAGAAAGCTGCTGAGGAACACCTGGCTGGGATTAAGCACGAGGCTGTGAATGATATACCTTTCTACCGCCCTTCCTTTCTCTTCCTTACTAACTTAACTTTGCTTTCAGCATTAAAACCAGTGAAAATAAAGTGAAAAAACAAAGGGTGTTTTAGTTGGAAAAAAGAGCACGTGGCCATTATTTTATTTTAAGCTTGTCCTTACATACTCTGGTCTGAGTAGTGCTAAATCAGTTAATGTTCTATCAAGGTTTGTCTTCTAGTTCTACCTTCACAGTGGAGGAGATGATCACTGAGTTATGTACATGTTTGTCGGAAACAGGTCACTTTCGTTCCAACTATTCTCCCCCGCCTTCCACTTATTGTTTTAGGATTTGTCAGAAAACATGCTGAGAGGAAGAAGAGAGAAGCAATGTCTTTGTCAGTGGAGAAACAGAATCTTTATTTAGAAATCAGTGGGAAAGGAAAGCACTGCTTGGTTAAATCTTCCGTTCAGAGCTTATAATTTCTTACATCAATACGTAATGTCAGTCTGTGGCTTGCTTAAAAGAGCTGAAATGTACTTGAAAAGGGCAGTGAAAATATATGGTTTAGTCCTTCCTCATTCTTATGTTTTTTAAAAATATCTAAACTATATAAATACACTAAAACAGTTCCTTTTAACATAATTACAGTACCCTAATTTCAAAGGAGGTAGTCAGCAGTTGTGACTCCTCAAGACTGCTGACAGCAATATAGAGATGATGGGGAGAGCAGTATAAACATATCTGAGGTAATGGTCAGGCATGCTGCATGACCAAAAAAACTGAAATGTAAATGGCCATTAACTTTTCACACATGCATTATTCGATAGTACAAATGACTATAAGAAACTTATATTTCTCATATTATCAGCTGTTTACCTCTCCTCCAGACCATGTCTTAAACTCGTGCAGGACAGATTGCCTCCACTGAAGTATCAGACATGTCAATAGAGAGGGGAGGGAAGAGGAGTAAACAAGTGCTGAGTGAGACACACATACAAAGAGACTGCACAACTAAATTGGAAGTTTAAATCTCAGCAAAAGTGCTTTATTCACAAACATATAGGACACTACTTCTCTTTCATGTCCTCCATGATCCTGAGGCTGTTTCTGAGTGAATAAGAGAAGATACTATCTGTGTGCAGTGGATGGCAGCTACTCTTCACCCTCCATCTCTGGAAGAACTGTGGACTAAACATTCTTCATGTGTAAGGGAAAACAGCTAAAAATTGTACTATTCCTCATGTAGTTTTTGTGCTTTCGTATTGATTAATGCAAATTTTGTTGAAGGGTTGGGTACGCTTTAATCTCCCCCCCCCTCCTAAAGTGTCATGATCAATTCCCAGGAGGTGGACAATCAAGAGATCACTACAACCGTCACTCAAATGGGAAGATCTGGGGATCATTCAGTTTAGAGGGCTCAGATTCCTGCACATGAAGGGGTTGCCTTGCAATTGTGGTTGTGTTGCTGGATCTTGATCATGAAACCCACATGACATCACTTGAGGAATGTTTGCAATAACCACTGGTGACTATTACATATCAAAGCTTTAAGCATTTTTAGTTATAAGCTTATTATAAGACTAGCATTATAATATATGGATATTGCTTGCATCGAAGGCTTATGTAATGCCCGCTGGCTCCATGGCACAAACAATAATCAGGAAATATCTAATTTATTTCAGTGACCTGAACTGCTTTCTTTACATATTTCTCCATCTTCATAAGCTCATGGAAGGAGGCAAGTATCATGGAGATATACTTGGTTGGTTCTACACCCTTTGCTACTAGCTGGTAAAAGCATGTGCAAAGACCCAACTTTATTATTAGCAAAGAAGGGAATGGATAACCATAAACAGCGCCAGTATTCTCTTTACCGGAACATAAGAGAAAATGGCTTTCTCTATGGCCACTTACCTGTAATACCTGAATTAGTCCTGTGTGTAAATGGAGAAATTAGAAATATACAGGAGAATGCTGATTATAATGCAATAAATGTATATTAGTAGGATCTCATTTAGTCACTGAAGTTTAAGGTGAATGAATGTGGACTGAGGATAGAAATGATACATCTACACAAAATGATAATGGAATAATTATTTTTTTTATTATTCAAGCCAGAGATTACAGAAGATGACACTTAGTTTTATATGATGTTCAGCTATCACTGTTATACAAACATCTCCAGTATCTGGCCCCTCCCCCATACTATGAAGAGTAATTTTAATGTAAAAAGATGGAGATGCATTTATTCACCTATTGATGATAATTTATCACTCAAAGCAGGCCTTGGATATTAGATAAATTCTCCAGTTTATGTTTTTACTGAGAATTTTTCAATAGTAAAACAACCTCTGGACATCTCAACCTGAGTCACTAATCCACATGTTAATATGTAAGATCCTATCACCTGAGATTATATATCGATCTCTATACAGGGTTAAAGAGATTGTTAGCCTAGAAGCCACCTGGGAGCCGTCAACCCCAATGGTAGTAAATAGGCTTCAGCGAATTGGGTTTGGACTGCTCTATCCCAATTTGTTTGAAAACTTCATGTTGAATATGAGCTCTGTACCGCAATAAAATGTATTGGCTCTGCTGAAGTCTTGTTCTTCTTGCCACAAGTAACACAAGACGTGGTTAGTCTCATGCCTGTGACATTACAGTTTGGTTCTGTGCATAAATTACTGTTTCAAAATCTGAAGCCAATCTCGGGTTTGTGCCTCGGTTTGACTTTGAATTTTGAAACTGTAATTTATGCGCAGAACCGAACTGTAACATGATGTCACAGGCACGAGACTTAGCAAGACTTGCGTTACTTGTGGCGAGTCTGGTGAGTAAAACAAGGCCTCATCTGAGCCAATACATTTTAATGTGGTACGGAGCGCATATTCCAAACGAAGTTTGCAAGCGAATCAGGAGTCATCAGCTAAACACCCCTCCAAAGGTGCGAGAGACTGCCCTTGATAAAACCCACTCAATCCCAAGATGTAAGGTACACCTCAACTATCCAACTTTCTACATAAAAGAGAGTTATGGCATACTCCATGGTAGAGCTGAGACTAGACTTGGTTCATGTACAAATATCTCTCTTGCTCATATCAACCAATCATAAACCATCTGTCTTTTTGAAGGTGACAACTAGGTAATGAAACCACTTGCCTTGTTCCCACATGCAACACCAATGTCATGTTCCAAAAATATGACTCAAAAACAATTTGACTACACAAGCTGCCCAGCTTTATATTATCAACCATTCTCTTTAAAAAATCTCTTCAATCATCCTATGAAATTCTGGTAATATTTTACTGTCATTCAGTTTCCATTATGTGCAATACATGGATAAAATATTCAGTATTAAAACATGAAAGGACTACGCAGAGAATGAGAATGTTCAAAAACAACACAATGGTGACCTCTGTCATTGTGCTCATTTATCATTACAGTTAAAAGAATAGTTATTGTTTGTAAGTTAGAGACAGGTAGTTGTCTGCCTCACTCATTTGAACAGTTGCTTAATTATGAGTTTGGCACAAACAGGATCAAGGTCAACTTAGTTAAGGAATCCAGACAGAGCTGTTTTAATGGTAACCCAGACAGGTCAGTGACCTAAACTAATATTACTGTATATCCTGTCTGCAGTCGTTGTTGTATGGAGGGATTCATTCCCCTGCCATATCCCATTTCCTGCCTTTGTTAGCATTGTTTGATAGTGTGAAAGGCCATTAGTGACTCTTGTTTTGTACAATTTAAACAGGTGTTTAAGTATATCCTGGTGGTAATGTTGCTGTGGAAATGATCTAACTTCATATATCACTTCATTGCAACAAATTATTTTACAATATTTTAATATGGTATATGATTAGTACTGAAATACGATGAATACGATGAATACTGCTATATGCTATGAGATATTACACATAATATTATTTTTTCTCAACCAAGTATTACAGTCTCATCATGTAATTTTTGGAGGAGCAGTTATTTTTGTGTATAATTGAAGATATAATAATCAGGCCCTTATTGCATAACACTTTGGTAAGACCGAAATCGAGCAGTTCATAAGTTCCTCCATTGCTCCTACCACCTTTTATCTCTCTATGCAATAAAGTTTGAAACAGGTGCTATATGATTGTAAAATTTAAAAAGTTATATTTCTTTTTATGAAACCTATAACCTATATATTATTTGACAGCTTTAAAGTCGGAAACCCAAGGATTTTTCATGGCATTGACACAATAAAACCAGAAGGCATTCTAATCCATATTTTGCTCTTGATCATCGACTTTATGATGTACTAACATTGTTTATGTTTTTGGGCTATTCATTTTCAAAATTATTTCTAGACTTGCCATTTATATCACAAATCAAATTAAAAGCACCTGCCTGCTAATGTGTAGTTTGACAATGTTTTCCACCCAAGCAGCTCTGACTCATCAAGTCATGGTCTCCACAAGACCCCTAAAGATGTCCTGTGGTGTCTGTGATGGTTTAAGTCTTGTAAGTATTGAGGTGGCACTTCCCCAAATTAGACTTTTATTTCAAGCCACAGATGCTTGATTGGATACAAAATATGGGGAATTACAGTAGAAGGCCAAGTCAACACCTTGAACTCATTGTCATGTTCCTCAAACCATGTCTTAACAATGTTTGCAGTGTGACAGGGTGCATCATTCTGCTGAAAGATACCATTACAATATAGGGGTGTACTTGATCTGCACAGACATTTAAGTAGATGGTGGGGGTCAAAATGGCATACATGTGAATACCAGGACCCAAAAATTCCTAGCTAAATATTGCCTGGAATTTCACACTTCTTCTTTTCAACATTCTGATGTAATTTTTCCTAAGGTAAGGGACACACCCATCCACATAATTTGATTCATTAGATCAGACCCTTTTCTTCCAGTGCTCTATGGTTCAGTCCAGATGCTCATTGTAGGTGAGTAAACAGAATTCAGCACGGGCACTCAATCCGATCTGGGTTCTAAAACCTTTCTATCATAGCCGGCATTAACTTTTTATGTCATTTATGCTACAGTACTTCTTACAATATGTGAGATTGGACCAGGCATGATTGCTTTCCCATGCCCATTAATGAGTCTTGCGCAATCATGATCCTGTTGCCAGTTCACTGGTTGTTTTTTTTCTTGGACACTTACCTTACCTACAAACATTATAGAAGACGTGCAGTTTCGTAGAAGATCTGACCCAGCCTAACATAATATATTTTGACCGTTGTTAAAGTAGCTCAGCTCCATACAGTTGCTCATTTTCCCTGCTTCTAACACATCAAGTTCAAGAGCTGCAAAGAAAGAAATGGGGGTTAGTCAGAACATCCCAATGCGCAGGTGCATATTTCCATAGCTGAAAGTTCAAAAGCAAAAACAAACAATGCAACATCACTCTGCAAACACAAATAATAAAGTAAATACAAGGGGCAGGGGCATAGATATAGGGGAAGCAGGAGAAGTGGCTGCTTTTGGGCCTGAACTCAGAAGGGGCCCACCCAGGACAAGGACTAAAAGATTTAATTTTTGGGGCCCCCTCAACAGTATTATACAATGGCATCATATACAGTGACATGACATACAGTATATAAGTGTAGAAAAGGCATGGAGCGGCTGCCATGCCTCATCTGAGAAAACGATCTTGACTAGCCCCAGGAGTGGGGGTTGCAAAGAATTTGCTGGTGTGAGGGTCCTCATTCAAAAAATTGCTTTGGGGCCCAGTAATTTCTAGTTGCGCCACTGAATCGCAACATACTCACTATAGAAAATGTACTAATGCTACATCATAAATGTGAGATTCTTGGCAAATACATTTTGAACAAAATTATTTGTGCCTGTCCGCTACTGACAAGGTGATCTCTTTAGAACAGGAACCTACACCAAATACTACCTCCGCTGCTGCCATACTGGCCTCCATTAAATTCAAGGAATGCAGGTTCCACATGCATGCTGAGCCCACACTATATTATACCTCTTTTTGTGCCACAATGGCCCCCATTATATTCAGGGAATGCAGGTTTTACATGCATGCTGAGCCCACTCTGTGTTTTACCTCTACTGGTGCTGTTTTTCTGATTCTGAACATTAGGATGACAGAGGTGCATATTTTTGTTAGCAGGTAATCCTTGTCTATATACATATAATGAAGAAAAGTAAACCATTTTTGCATGGATCAGTCACTAAGGTTGTATATAATGAACTATATGTTAAAACATGATGTCATGTTTGGAGTGTAACACAGTTTAATAGGCAGCTATGTATTATTACGTCTTTGCAATATTAGAACCACACTGCTCATCAAAAGCTCCACTCAGACCTCTTCAGTTTGTGCTGACATTTACCAATACGCCAATCACTGGCTTCTTGCCATACATCTATTTGCCTGTCCTATAATGGTCAAAACCAGACAGGCAAAAAATAGTGAAGCACCGCAATGGATATTAATAACACACCAGTTTTTAATATACTGACAAAAATGCGAGGAATATAGGCATATAAAACAATTTCACCGGCTTCCCGTCTATCACCCGACCCGGGTTTCACCTTTGCTTCATTATAGGACAGGCGAATAGATGTGTGGCAAAAAGCCAGTGATTGGTGTATTGGTAAATGTCAGCACAAACTGAAGTGGTCTGAGTGGAGCTTTTAATGAGCAGCACGGTTCTAATATTTGAAAGACTGGAACTTGGCGTGAACAGAACCCACCACACCCATAACCTGCAGCGCTCAAAGTTGGATTGACTATTCGGAACTAACATTTTTTTGTATGTATTATTGCGTGATCATGAGTGCAGTTACGTTATGAAATGTGATAAGCACCACTTAAAAAAATTATTTTTCAAGGCACACTCAGAGCAGTGAATCTTGGCAGGAGGGCACTGCAAAGCAGAAGGGGGAAAGGATAAGCCTTGTCGTGGTTCCTATTGTACTTGGCATTTAAAACTATTCTTTCTACCTTACATGCATGTGCCATAACAAGAAATTATGCAGTTAAGCGCGGGACACCTGAGATCTAGCAAAACAGGTGCCCTCCTGAATTCAACTGTATCACCATCCTCACAGTTTATACTGCAGTGGGGTGGCAGTATTTTGCATTGTACTGTGGTATTCGGTTCTGCTGGGGCAGTATTTTGTGCCGCAATGTGGTATTTGGTTCTGCTGGGGCAGTATTTTGTGCTGCACTATGGTATTACTGGCCCCTCCTACTTCTTTTGTCCTTGCCTATATGTGTTGGCCCTGCCTACTTGCATTGACTGCATTCTGTCAACTTTTCTTTTTTTTCTTTTTTTTTCCAGGGCTTTAATTTCCCAGCTCCCCTGAATATTACCACTGATTTGTACAGCATGTTGCCTGGTATCTCTCTATCATCCTCTTTGTGTTTACTGCCCCAGCAGTGCAAAAGTTTGCCTCAGTCTTTCTGTTCCCAGAAATCTACTAACTTTGCTAGCTGCTCCTTTCAACTCCTGCTGGTGTCTGCTTTGGTAGTGGATTACATGGACATTCCTTTAAAAAGGGAATCATTTAAAATGCTCTTTTGCATATTTCTGTCAGTAAGAAATAACTATTTGAGTATCTGAAAGCACTGAATAAAACCTTTCCATGCTAGTTTACTTCAAACATTATACTTTATGTGTTAAAATACCAATATGTGCAAAGAAAACATTCATGCACTGTAAGTTCTTAAGGCTGTAAGTGAACAACTTTCCTTTTCATTTTGCCAGAGGCAAGGAGATATAAAAAAATTCACCTAAGGCCCTGAGTATGCAACATAAAATATCAAGTCGTACTCTTGGGGTTTTATAAGCATATGGAATTGTGGAGTTTTCTCTTTCTACTAAGCTTCTACTAAGCTAATGAAATCATTATTACCAAAACAGAATCATTCTACACACCTTTTTTCTTCATGCAATTTTATTACCAGGTATATTTATTGCAGATGATTTTTTTTTTAAATGGGTTGTTTCATCATGACAAGCTTTGTTCATATGCATAAATAGAGTATATACAGTGGCATGAAAAAATGTGGACACCCCTGGTCAAAATTACTGTTACTGTGAACAGTTAAGCAAATTTAAGATGAAATGATCTCCAAAAGGCATACAGTTTAAGAGGACACATTTCCTTTTCATTTAAAAAATTTATTATTTTCATCCTTTACATTTTCAAAATAAAAAAAGGAAAAGGGTCCAAGACAAAACTTTGGGCACCCTGTATGGTTAGTACCTAGTAGTACCCCCCTTGTAAACACTTTTTGTAGCCAGCAAAATGTCTTTCAGTTCTTGTTTTAGGGATTTACATCCATTCTTCCTTGCAAAAGCCTTACAGTTCTTTGAGATTCCTGGGCTGTCTTGCAGGCACTTGCAGGCACTGCTCTTTTGAGGTCTATCCACAGATTTTCAATGATGTTCAGAACAGAAGACTGTGAGGTAAAACTTCCGGCTTGTATCTTTTGAGGTAGTCTATGTGGGATTTTGTAGTGTTCTAAGTCTCATTATCCATTTGTAGAAGCCATCCTCTTTTCAACTTCAGTTTTTTTTATAGTTGGTGTTATGTTTGTTTCCAGAATTTGCTGGAATCTCATTCAACTTATTCTTCCCTCTACCCGTGAAATGTTGCTCCTACTATTGGCTACAGCCCAACCCCAAATCATGATTCATCCACCCCATGCTTAATGGTTGGAGAGGTCTTTCATAAAATGTGCTCCTTTTTTCTACAAACATATCTTTATTTGTTGTGGCCAAAGAGTTCTATTTAAACCTGCTTGGTCCAAATGACTTTTTTCGAAAATGTATCAGGCTGGTTTAGATATTCTTTTGCAAACTTCTGACGCAGAATTTTGTGGTGAGGTTGAAGTAGAGGTTTTCTTCTGATGACTCTTCCATTAAGGTCATATTTGTGCAGGGAGAATGATATACCAGAAATCAAGAGCTGCTAAATCTTACTGAAGGTCATTTGCAGTCAAGCAGGAGATCTGATTTGCCTTTCTAGCAATCCTAAGAGCAGCTGTCTCTGAAATTATTCTTGGTCTTCCAGACCTTCTGTTGACCTCCACTGTTCCTGTTAACTGCCATTTTTTAAGTACATTTTGAATTGAGGAAATGGCAACCTGAAACCTGGATGCTATCTTCTTATAGCCTTCTCCTACTTTGTGGGCCTCAACCATTTTCCTTTTCAGAGTTTAGGGAGCTGCTTAGAAGAAACCATGGCTGCAGTTTTTTTGGGGGACAAGGTTAGAGGAGTCTGGGTATTTAAAAAGGTTTGAAAATCGGCATCACCTGACCTAAGTGCGTATTGTCTCATTTATAATTTTCTATGACAGTTTTTGGTCTAAAAAATTATCTAAGGAAGCTGGCATAGATTAACGGCTGTTGTATGCCAGCGGTGGATGTACCTAAGTTATATAGATGACCACATATGTGTGTATTCCAATAGCAGTTCCAAGGTCATCGTAGGCTGGGTACATGCGTATTCCAAGTAGCAGTTCCAAGGTTGGGGCAAGTGTCAAGGAGTAGAATCAGTAGACAGGCAGTATGGTACATGCCCTGGGTAGTAAGGCAAGAGATCACAACTTAGCTGGTTACTAAAAATTAGAAAACCTCAAAACTCAGGCAAGGGAGTGGATAAACAATGGCTCAGCTAAATAGGGAGGCTGATTAACACCTTAGTTGGCATCTGGACAGGGAGCAAAACGGAAGGATTACCTTTAGCAGTGTTGAAAGGATGTTCAGTAAGTATTAGTCCCAAAACACACAGGGAGAGTAGAGCGATGGCTGTGCCTGCCTCGGACAGCGCTGGACACAGGCAGCCAACCTAACCAGTAGACACCCATTCTGGCCAGACCAGCAAATGAAAGCATACTTTCCTGCTCCCCACCACTGGGCCCCAACATCTTTGCTGTATCTGCTTTGACACTGCTGCAGCCAAAGGCTCACTGCAGCAGTGACCTGCCCCCCTTGAGTCATATAAATTGGTTATGTAATGAAAGGAGGCTAGGTAACTGGTGACTGGCCGCTGTGGAATCAAGTGATTGGTAGTGAGGTCTGGGCAACAGTGAGGCAGTGCAGCCGGGCCGTGAAGGAACCAGTGGTAGGAAGCTTAAAAGGGTTTTCTGAGATTTAAATATTGATGACCTATCCTATGGATAGGTCATCAGTATCTGATCGGTGGGGGTCCTACACCTGGGAACCATGCTGATCATCTGTTCAAGGAGGCATCGGTGCTCCTGTGAGTGCCGCGGCCTTCTCACAGCATTTCCTATTCCAGTGACGACATGTTCATTGTTCACATGGCCTAAGTGCAACTCAGCTCCAAGTGAATGATCTGAGCTACAATATGAAGCACAGCCGCTATCCAATGTACGGTTATGTTCTTGGTGAGCTGCAAGAAGGCAGCAGAGCATAAAACAGCTGATCAGTGGGAATCCAGAGGATAGGTCATCTGTAAAAAAAAATCTCAGAAAACCCTATTAACGTTGCAGGTCTGGCAAGGAGGGAGGTGGGGAGTTTTACGCCCTCCAATAAAAAAGGTGAAGAACCCCTTTAAGGATATTTAATAGAATGAAAAATTAAAATATGTTGGCAACCATTTTACCTCAAAAGTAAATTTTTAAGGGCTCCAGTGAAGGTTCCTAAACAAACAGAAAAAGCATGGAAACCCTGGATGTTTTCGTTAATACAGTATATGTTATATAACAAGAGTAGTAACATGTTTCACAAAGGGAAAATATTACAGATTTTTATTTGAGCATATTGGCTAATATACATCTCAAAACTAATACTGGAAAGAATGCCCCATAGGCCAAAGGATGCAACCAAAAGCATGTAACAGAATTCACATTGCATCACACCATTAATAATGTTATTCTAAGCATACACTTAATGGTGTGATACAAAACTTTTGCTTTGTAGGTTGCTGTGAAGTATGTCATTGAAACTGGACACCAGTTGTACAGTTGTCAAGTTTATACTATTTTCCAAGGCTAGTGCCAATGAAATAAATTCCAATAGCAATGGAAATGATAGGTGGGGGTGGGGGAATATTCTCACTTGGTGGGAGGTTTTTCAATTATTAGGTGTTGCTTTCCATTTCCTTATGGTGAGAGACATTTTCCATAGTTTCACTGGCTTTAATGTCCCAGGGAAACTAATACATAAAAAAAATACAGCATCTATATTCATGATGATGGCCTACAGGTACACATTAGAACATATATACGTTCTCTAATCTGCAGTCTAACTTAGACTAATGTGTTTGTTTTTATTACTGGTTGAATATAGAGATGCGCAAAGTTTTTTAAAAATTGGATTCCGCAGCTTCGCCAAACTTCGCCAAGAAATTAAATTCATTATGAATTACTTCGTCATGAATTGCTTTTCATTGTAAAGAGAGGTTTCAATAACAGGGAATGGTGATTGCACCCCCCCCCCCCATCATTTAACCACTCAGATGCCGCGTTAAACATTGATTGTGAGACTTAAATTCAGGTGCTCAGAGGGTTAAACAAATTTATACTGACCTCATCCTTGCAGAGAGGCCATCTGCTCCAGTCTTGATTGAAGAAAACCCTCCAAGGGACCTGCGGCGAACGTAATAACGTCACCAAGTGATCCTGCTGGCCGTGCGCAGTGACATCATGATTGTCAGCCACCATTTTGGGAAAAATTTATTCATTACAACGAAGCGCAAGGAAATTCAGCATTACGACAAATCAAATTTTTACTAAACTTCGGATTCTGCTTCGGATGCTTTGATTTGCTCAACACTAGTTGGATATATAAAATTGGACTAGTTTGTCCATTTTCTTTCAAAGTTCAGCCAAGACTTGATAAAATAGCATGGTGATATCACCTAAGGATCTTTTCACACAACTTTAAGTGGGGTGGGGCCATGGGCCCTGACACATTTATAACACATTTATCTTCATTTATGATAGAAACTGGCATAAATCTATGCTAGCTTTGAGATGAAGTAGATTTTATTCTGGATCACGGACTGACATAGGCGGTACTTACTTTTTGACGCACTCTGCACCTTGTCATAAATTAAATTCCTCCTCCTGTAGAGTAGGCCTTACCAACACTGGAGTAGCACACTCTGATAATAATAATAATAATAATATTTATTTATATAGCGCCAACATATTACGCCTCACTTTACAAATACCTAGGGTTCATGTACAAAACAAAAGTAACTGGCTAATATACAACTGAAACACTAGGAGTCAGGGCCCTGCTCGCAAGAACTTACAATCCATGAGGAATTGGCGGTGACACATAAGGTAGTTGATTGTGATAAGTAGGATTCGAGCCACTATTGAACTGACAGGAGTGGTGCTGGCCAATCTGTTTCGGGTTTGGGACTGCTAGAGGAGCGAGTTTAGGCCAGAGGAGTTGGTGGGGTAGAGGTTTAGTCAGGGAAAAGTCATTTTAGGTAGCTTGATAATCCTGTCTGAAAATATGTGTTTTTAAGGCAGGTTTGAAGGTGGAGAAGTTGTGAATTGACCTAATATTCTGGGGCAGAGTATTCCAGATAGTAGATGCAGCTTGAGAAAAGTCTTGAAGAAGGGAGTGAGAGGTACGAATTATGGAGGTTATTAATCTTAGGTCGCTAACAGAACCGAGAGCATGAGTAGGGTGGTAGATGGAGATGAGGGAGGAGATATATGGAGGTGCAGCACTGTGGAGAGCTTTGTGGGTGAGGGTGAGAAGTTTGAACTGTATTCTGTGGTGGATTGGCAACCATTGAAGTGACTGGCATAGACTAGTAGCATCAGTGTAGTGGTTGGATGCAAAGATGAGCCTGGCTGCAGCATTTAGGACACACTGAATTGGGGGAGAGTTTAGTGAGAGGGAGACCGATTAGTAATGTGTTGCAGTAGTCAAGACGAGTAGGGATGAGCGCAAAGACCCATATTCGAGTTTGCGATATATCATGAATATTTTGCATCATATTCGTCATATATTCGCGACTTCGCAATATTCGATATTTCGCATTCAATCTCATGATTGGCGATTAATTTTTCAAGTTATATTCGCGTGCGCATAGAATCTATTCATTATTATTAACGTTTAACAGCTTTACATTTATTGAAAGCTTGAAATGGCGGGAGTCATTTGAGTGAATGGGAAGGAGCGAAAAACACATATACGAATTTTCGCAATACATGCAGCGTACTGGAGTCTGACACAACCTGTTAACGCTTGGTAGGAAAGGGAATACAAACCGCGAATAGATTAATGCGAATATTCAAGTGACGAACATTCGTAGGACAGTTTTTACCTATTAAGTTTTTACTCTGACAGGAATAGTGGAAATTGTTATAGAAAGCAATTAAGGTTGGGGGAATTATGTCTGAATCTTTAATTTTCAATACAGTTTCCCTATCACTATTAGTGTTGAGCGTGAATATTCGAATAGCGATTTTTTTTTACGAATATCGACACTTTGCTAATTTTAGAATATTGCTATATATTCGTAAAAAACGATTATTCGTTTTTTTTGTTTTTTGTTTTTTCAATCTGAACCCAAGATACCGTTGATGATAGAGAGTAATAGAGAGTAATGTAATATTTGAGTACTGCTAATGAAACTTTGAATGGGGTATAACTCTCCTATTGGTTGGCTTGCTCGAATTAACGAAGATAGAAAATGTAGCGCTTTATTCGTATTCGTTATCTTCGTTAATTCTAGCAAGCCAATAGGAAAGTTGCCTATACAAAGCTCTAAGTTGGATGCGCAATGCGAGAATATTAAGTAATATTACTCGCATTGTGCATCCAACTTAGAGCGGGGTATGTGCAACTTGATTTACTATTGTTTGGCTGGGAAGAATTAACGAATATGACCAATATGAATATAGTGCTATATTCTCTATATTTGCTAATTCTAGCAAGCCAATAGGAGAGTTGCCTATACAGCTCTAAGTTGGATGCGCAATGCGAAAATATTACTTTACCTATTTTTTTTGCAATAAATAGAATACTGAGTCATTATTCTATTTATTGCAAAAAATAGGCAAAGTATTATTCTCGCATTGCGCATCCAACTTAGAGCTGGGTATAGTCTGTTATCCTATTGGTTGGCTTGCTCGAATTAACGAATATAGAGAATATAGCGCTATATTCGTTATAATCGTTAATTCATGATAGCCAACCAATAGGAAAGTTGCCTTTATACCCCATTCAAAGTTCAATTCGCAATACGCGAATAATTAAATCGCGATAAATAGAATAATGACGAATATTCGACTTTGACGAATATATGACGAATATTCAATAGAATATTCGCGAAATATCGCGAAATAGAATATGGCACCTCCCACTCATCACTAATCACTATGCATCTTAAGAGCGAATATTTGTAATTGCGAATATGGGGTCATGTATTGGACATATTCGCGAAATCTCGATATCTTGATATTCGAGATTAAAATTCGCTTTGCGAATATTCGCACTCAACACTAAAGACGAGAATGAATCAAGGCAACAACAAGAGTTTTTGCCGTTTCCACCGTAAGAAAGGGCAGATTCTGGTGATATTCTTAAGGTGCAGCGACAAGATCGTGTAAGTGATTGAATATAAGAAACAAAGGAGAACTCAGAGTCAAATGTGGCCCCAAGACAGCGGGCATATTGTACAGGAGTTATGATAGTGCTGCAAACCGAAGTTTTAATATCAAGTTTAGGTGGGTTAGTAGATGGGGGAAAGACAAGAAGTTCAGTTTTTCAGAGGTTCAGTTTTAGATACAGAGAGGACATGATGTTAGAGAAAGCTGCCAGACAATTACTGTTTTGTTGGAGTAAAGCAGGGGTGATGTCAGGGGATGAAGTATATAGTTGGGTGTTGTCAGCATAGAGATGGCCAAAAAGCAAAATTTACTGATAGTCTGTCCGATGGGGGCTGTATAGAGGGAGAAGAGCATAGTGAGGAGGAGTTTATGGCCTATGGTATCAAACGCTGCAGAGAGATCCAGCAGAATCAGTAGAGAATAATTGCCATTTCTTTTTGCTGTTAGGAGATCGTTAGACACTTTAGTAAAGGCAGTTTCTGTAGAGTGAAGAGGGTGAAAGGCAGATTGTAAGGGGTCAAAAAGAGTGTTTGCAGAGAGATAGCTTATTAAGCCAGAGTAGACAAGAAGTTAAAGGAGTTTAGGGATCAAGGGGAGGTTAGAAATGAGTCTGGAGTTAGCAACACGGGAATGGGTCAAGAGATGGTTTCTTTAGTAGTGGGGTTATAACAGAGTGTTTGAAAGAGGAGGGATAGATACCAGAAGAGAGAGAGAGAAAATTGTAGTTAGGTGAGTGATGACAGCTGGAAAGAGGGACTGGAGGAGGTGTGATGGAATAGACTGCTACTGGTCGTGGGTCAAGAGGAAGAGAGAAGCCTGGAGACTTCTTTCTCTGTTATAGGGTCAAAAGAGAGAGAGCATGTGGAGGAATGGGAGGGAGGAGGATTGAAATTATTTGGGAACTGGGAGATTATTTCCTGCCAATATTTACTGCCAATCTTGTTTCTGAAGTAAGAGGCTATGCAATCAGCGCAGAGGTCAGTGACAAGTCCTGGAACTTTAGGGCTTAGAAGGGAATGAAAAGTGTCAAGGTGTGGTTGATTTTGAAGGTAGACAGCCATAGCAATGAGAAGAGTAGCCAGAGCCTGAGTGAAACAATATTGTAGCGTACCTTTGCTATGTTTAACATTGTTTGAGTAGTACATGGGAGCTTAGGGAGTTAAATAAGTGGTTCAGAAGCTGGTGCCGGAAGGAAGGGTTTGGGTTCATGGAGAACTGTGCCAACTTCTTTGTCGGTTACAGGCTCTACAGTAGGGACGGGCTGCACCTTAATGGTGAGGTTGAAACTGCCCTGGGGGAAAAAATGGTTAGACGGCTGGAAGAGCTTGTAAACTAGGATCTGGGTGGAGGGTGTGGGCTCATACTAATAAGGGGGTAGATAGTGTAGATAGAGAGTGGGATATAGTAGGGGACTGTGGACATTAAGTGGGGGCTGGGTTAGTGAGGAAAGTTGGGAGAAGACTGGGCATAACTATACACTAACTGTAGATATGGTCCAAGACACGTTAAATAGGGTAAATGTGAACAAGGCTCTGGGTCCAGATGGATTACACCCAAGATTGCTTAAATAGTTCAGTTCAGTCATTGCTGTGCCCCTGTTTATAATTTTTAAAGATTCTCAATTTACTGGTATAGTGCCAAGTGATTGGTGCAAGGCAAACGTGGTGCCCATATTCAAAAAAGGATCTAGGTCCTCCACAGGTAATTATAGACCAGTTAGTTTAACTTCTGTTATGGAAAAAATGTTTGAAGAACTCTTAAGGGACTATATACAGGAGTATGTGACTGTAAATAATATTGTAAGTGATAACCAACATGGGTTTACCAAAGACAGAAGTTGTCAGACTAACCTGATTTGTTTTTATAAGGAGGTGAGTAGTAGCCTGGACAGAGGGGCGGCTGTGGATGTAGTGTTTCTGGATTTTGCAAAGGCTTTTGATACTGTCCTTTATAGACATTTAATGAGTAAAGTAAGGTCTATAGGTTTGGAAAATATAGTTTGCAATTGGATTGAAAACTGGCTGAAGGACCGTGTCCAGAGAGTTGTGGTCAATGAATCCTATCTAGAATGGTCCCGGTTTATAATAGGTGTATCCCAAGGTTCAGTGCTGGGCCCTTTATTATAAAATTTATTTATTAATTATATCAAAGGAGAGATTAATAGCACCATTTCTATTTTTGCAGATGATACTAAGCTATGTAGAACTGTACAGTCTATGGAATATGTCCATATGCTACAAGCTGACTTGAACACTCTGAGTGATTGAGCATCAACTTGGCAAATGAGGTTTAATGTGGACAACTGTAAAGTTATGCATCTTGGTAGTAATAATCTCTGTGCTTCATATGTCCTAGGTGATGTAACACTAGGAGAGTCACTTATAGAGAAAGAATTGAGTGTCCTTGTGGATGGTAGATTGAATTACAGCATACAATGTCAATCAGCTGCTTCTAAGGCCAACAGGATATTGTCATGCATTAAAGGAAGCATGGACTCGCGGGGCAGGGATGTAATATTACCACTTTACAAAGCATTGGTGTGGCCTTATCTGGAATACGCAGTTCAGTTCTGGTCACCAGTCCATAGATAGGACACATTGCAGCTGGAAAAAGTACAGAGGAGAGCGACTAAAGTGATAAGTGGTATGGAGGGTCTTAGTTATGAAGAAAGATTAAAATAATTGAATTTATTTAGTCTTGAGAAGAGACATCTAAGGGGGGATATGATTAACCTATACAAATATATAAATGTGCCATACAAAAAATACGGTGAAAAACAGTTCCATGAAAAATGTGCTAAAAAAACAAGGGGGCACTGCCTCTGATTGGAGAGGAAAAAATTCAGTCTCCGGAAGCGTCAAAGCTTCTTTACTGTTAAGCTGTGAAATAGACTTCTTCAGGACATGTTCACAGCAGGAACAGTGGACAGTTTTAAAAAGGGTTTAGATTAGTGATGAGCGAACACCAAGGTGTTCGGGTGTTCAGGTACTCGGTCCGAACAAATAGCGATATTTGTGCGCTCGGCCGAGCACCCGAGTATAATGGAAGTCAATGGGAGACAACCAGGCACCCCCTGCTTGAATGAGGGGAGGGTGCCTGGTCCATGGGAAAAGGTCAGAAAGTGACAGAAACACAACCAAAATGGATCTGGAACAGCATGGGGGCCATGTCTGGGTGCATCTTGTACTCCAATGTCGCTGCTGGGAACCAAATTGTCCCAGTTGTCCGCCACTTTTAAATAGCGACAAAATTCACACCCAAAATCCCACCACCTCAAAACAAAAAAAAAAAATTTTTTAGAGGTACAATTGTTAGGAAACATTCTGTCCTGTATTTTCTAATGTATTTACAGTGCAAATGCTGCCAAAAATTACAAGGAAGAAGCATTAGGATACAGCCTGTATATCACATAAAGGAGGGCCTCATTCACATAGTGCTACAATTGTTGAGGTACACTGCTGCACTTATAAAGCCTATGCACTAAGTGAAAGGGCTGGCAAAAATTACAAGGAACCTGTACTCCAATACACCCTTTATTACACATAAAGTAGGGCATCATACACACCCTTGAAAAATTATCATTGATAGCCTACTTGTGACCCTCAAAAACATTTGGAGCAAGGGCGTGCTGGTTTTCCTCTAAACATTATAGTTGAGGGCCTGAAAGTGAGCAGACCCTATGAAAAATTGTAGTGAAGCCTTGATGGTGAGTGAACCCCATAAAACATTGCAATAATGGTCTACAGGTGAGCAGACCATATAAAGCATTGGAGGTGAGGGACTGAAGGTTGTCAAACCCCATAAAACATTGCAGTAATGGCCTACAGGTGAACAGACCGTATAAAGCATTGCAGGTGAGGGCCTGAAGCCTAGCGAACTCCATAAAACATTGCAGTGATGGCCTACAGGTGAGCAGATCGTATAAAGCATTGGAGGTGAGGGACTGAAGGTGAGCGAACCCCATAAAACATTGCAGTGATGGCCTACAGGTGAGCAGATCGTATAAATCATTGGAGGTGAGGGACTGAAGGTAAGCGAACCCCATAAAACATTGCAGTGATGGGCTACAGGTGAGCAGACCATATAAAACATTTGAGGTGAGGGCCTGATGCCTAGCGAATCCCATAAAACATTGCAGTGATGGCTTGTAAGTGAGCAGACCAATTAAAACATTAGAGGTGAGGGCCTGAAGCCGAGCAAACCCAATAAAACATTGCAGTGATGGGCGAAAGGTGAGCAGACCGTATAAAACATTGGAGGTGAGGGACTGAAGGGGAGTAAACTCCATAAAACATTGCACTGATGGCATACAGGTGAGCTGACCAAATAAAGCATTGGAGGTGAGGAACTGAAGGAGATCGAACCCCATAAAACAGTGTAGTGATGGCCTACAGGTGAGCAGACTGTATAAAACATTAGAGGTGAGGGCCTGAAGCCTAGCGAACCCCATAAAACATTGCAGTGATGGCCTACAGGTGAGCAGGCCGTATAAAACATTAGAGTTGAGGGCTTGAATCCGAGCGAACCACATAAAACATTGCAGTGATGGGTGGGCTATAGGTGAGTAGACCATATAAAGCATTGGAGGTGAGCGAACCCCATAAAACATTGCAGTGATGGCCTACAGGTGAGCAGACTATATAAAGAATTGGAGGTGAGGGCCTGAATCCTAGCGAACCCCATAAAACATTGCAGTGCTGGCCTACAGGTGAGCAGACCATATAAAGCAGGGAGCAGCAACCTTCGGCACTCCAGCTGCTCTGAAACTACAACTCCCAGCATGCAAACATGCAGAACTGTTCTTCTAGCTCCCATAGAAGTGACTGGAGCATTCTGGGAGTTGTAGTTTCTGAACAGCTGGAGTGCCGAAGGTTGCTGATCCCTGATATAAAGCATTGGAGGTGAGGGCCTGAAGCCGAGCGAACCCTACAAAACATTGTAGTGAGGGCATATATATTCTGTATGGATGAGGAGGCGGAGGAGGAGGCAGATGAGAAAACAAGATTCAAACATATACCCTTTTTTTTAGGTGAAAAGAGTGCATCTGAATCTTGTGGGTTGAGTACATTATAAAGAATGCATTTAAATTGCGTTTTTGTTTCTCATTAGCTCAGCTTTCCTCTGGTGGAGTGGAGAAGTCAGTGGCAATCCAGGCCTTGTTCATTTTTATCTGAGTCAAGCTGTTAGCATTGTCAGTGGACAAGCGGATAAGCTTATCTGTTATAATGCCACCAGCAGCACTAAATACACGCTCAGACAATACGCTGGCGGCAGGGCAGGCCAGCACCTCCAAGGCGTAGAGCACAAGTTCGTGCCACGTGTCCAGCTTGGACACCCAGTAGTTGTAAGGCACTGAGGGATCATTTAGGACGCTGACACGGTCTGCAATGTATTCCTTCACCATCTTCCAAAACTTTTTCCTCCTGGTAGCACTAGACGGCGATTCAGAGTAAGGTTGCTGGCGGGGTGTTAAGAAAGTGTCCCATATCTTCTGTTGCCCTGCTTCTGTTGGAACTACTGTGTGTTCCCCTTGTCTCCCTTCCTCGGTTGCCTAAAGAAGTACGGACTCTGGAAGCCGCATTGTTAGATGGAAAATATTAGAGCAATTTGTCAACAAGTACCGTCTGGTATTGGATGGTTTTTCTCGTCGTCTCTAACACAGGAATGAGAGATGAGAAGTTATTTTTGTAGCGGTGGTCGAGAAGGGTGAACACCCAGTAATCTGTGTTACCTTAAATGTGTATAACGTGAGGGTCGCGGGAAAGGCAGCCTAACATGAAGTCAGCCATTTGTGCCAGAGTACCAACGAGCAAGACGTCGATGTAAACTTCATGATGACTCTCCATACCCTCATCCTTCTCCTCCTCCTCTTCTACCCATCCACGCTGAACAGATGGAATAAAAATTCCATGGGTACTAGCCTCTGTAGCAGAGGCAAGTGTCTCCAGCAACTCCTCCTCCTCTTCATGGCCCAATTCGCGCTGAGAAGACGAACTGGGGGAGGTCTGGCTATCACCCTGTGTCATCTCCTCCCCCATTACCTCGTCTGCCACATTTAAAGCATCCTCCTTAATTGTGAGCAGCGAGTGTGTGAGTAGACACAGCATTGAGATGGTTACACTGATAATAGCGTTATCGCCACTAACCATCTGTGTGGATTCATCAAAGTTTTTTAAAACCTCACATAGATCTGACATCAATGCCCACTCCTCGCTTGTGAATAGTGACAGTTGACTAGAAAGGCAATGACCATGTTGCAGCTGGTATTCCACAACTGCCCTCTGTTGCTCACAAAGCCCGGCCAACATGTAGAAAGCATTTAGAAATAGGCACACAAGTGAGGCGCCTTCACTAGTAGCTCCTGCAAATTGGGGGAGGTTTTGATGACCCGCTGAACTACTAAGTTTAAAACGTGGGCTAGGCATGGAATGTGTGTCAGGTTGCCAAGCCCCAAAGCCGCCACCAAGTTACGGCCATTGTCAGACACAACCATGGCTGTTTCTAGGTTCAGTGGCGAGAACCACAGCTCGGTCTTGTCGCTTATACCCTACCACAGCTCTGCTGCATTGTGCTGTTTGTCCAATAAACAGATCAGCTTCAGCATGGCCTGTTGATGCTTACCCACAGCAGTGCTACACTGGTTCCAGCTAGCGACTGGTGGCTGACTGCTGTTGGAGGTGGAAGTGGAGGAGGAGGCAGTGAAGGAGGAGCAGTGGGGGTTGGAGCCAGTAACATAGCTGCTGGCAGAGACACTAATGGATGTAGGGCCCGCAATCCTTGGTGTGGGTAGCACCTGTGCCATCCCAGGGTCCGACTCACTCCCTGCCTTCACAACATTCACCCAGTGTGCAGTCAGGGAAATGTAGCGTCCCTGGCCACCAGCACTTGTCATGTGTCAGTGTTGAGGTGGACGTTCCCAGTAAGTGAGTTGTTCAGGGCACGGGTGATGTTCTGGGACACATGCTGGTGTAAGGCGGGCACGGCACACCGTGAAAAATAGTGGCGGCTGGGGACTGCCGGCCGCCAACATCAGGCTGCGGAAGGCCTCACTGTCCACAAGCCTAAATAGCAACATTTCAGGGGCCAGTATTTTCCAAAATTGTGCATTTAGTGCTATGTCCTGTGGGTGGGTGATTGGGTGGGTATTTGTGCTTGCATTCAAATGCCTGTGTTATTGACATTTGGACGCTGCGCTGGGACAGGGAAGTGGATCTTGTTGGTGACGGTTCATGCGATGGTCCATGTGCAGGGCGAGGGGCATCCGGGAGATTGGCCAGCAGTGAGTAACACACGGGAAGTGGAGGCAGTGGTGGGACCGCAGATGCAGAGTGTGGACCCAGTCATTCGGCCCACTTAGGGTGATTGGATGCCATGTGGCGGATCATGCTGGTGGTGGTGAGGCTGCTAGTGTTCACGTGGCTTATTTTGGTACGGCACAGGTTGCAGACTACCACTCTTTTGTCGTTTGCGCTTTCCTCAAAAAAGAACCAAACTGCGGCAAGGTAGATTTACGCACGAGGGTGCTCGGTGTAACGGTTGCGGGCCTGATTGGTGTGGGCCGATGTTGAGGAAGAGTTGAAATATATGCATATATATATATATGTATGCATGCTAACATATGCATGCATGTATAATATATATGCATATATATATATATATATATATATATTGTGGTAAGGTGCAGGGTGCCGTTGTGGATGGCAGGTATGTGTCACCGAGGTTCATAGCCTCGGTGAGGTAAGAGCCGTATTTTGTTGATGTCAGCAGCAGCTAGTGCTACTGACATAGTTGTAAATAGCATGGCTGCAAAGCCGATCCGGGCCGGCTCTTACCGGGAGCAGCTAAAGTGTAGGGTGGGTGGCTGCTCCCCACGATCCAGTCCTGGTTTTGGGCTGGGTATAAAACACAGCCAGCAGCTGTGTCTGGGGCTGTGATTGTCCTGGAGCTGCTGCTAGTCCTGTGGAGCTCTCTGGGCTGGAAGCAAAAACCCAGCAAGGAGACGTGCAGTCGACCTGGAAGCCTGAAGGAGGATTATCCCACGGCTGGGCCGACCGCCAGGTGCGAACGCGCACCTAACATCTCACAGGTGATTGAACCTGGTTTTGGACTCTTTGGTTTTGCCTTTTTTCTGTGTGCTGCGTGTGAATGAACACCAAGAGACTGTTTACCATTTCGTTTGTGCAAGTGTGAATAAAACACTGTTTATTGCACGTACTGGACTCCTTGTTTTGCCTCTGTACTGCACCGCACCGTTATCTACCAGAGCAACTCCCCACATTTGGTGTCGGATGTGGGCATGCGCAGTGAGGCTGGCGTGAACGCCGAAGTTTGTTTTTGCTGGGCACGACTGGATGTCCTATATTCGGCCGGCAAAGTTGCAGCCTGTGGTCCCTGACAAAATGGAGGCGGCTGTGAAAGCCCTCATAGAGGCTAACGTGCAGCAGCGGGAGACCAACCAGCTACTGCTGCAGCACGTGATGGCATTGCAAGCTGCAGGAGCATCCCGCCACGTCCACGATGCCCGGAAAGCTGTCCGTGCAGCGATCCCTAAGATGACCCCCTCGGATGATGTGGAGACCTATCTGGCGGTGTTCGAGAAGGTGGCCGTGAGGGAGAAATTACCCGAGAACAGTGGGCAGAGGTCGTCGCTCCGTTCCTGGCGTCTGGACCCCAGCAAGTATTTTTGACCTCCCAGATGACCAAGCAGCTGACTACCCGACCGTGAAAGGTGAGATCCTGGCAAGACTGGGGGTGAACGTGTTAGTCCGGGCTCAGCGGGTCCACCAGTGGAACTTTAATACGGCTGAACCCGCCAGGCCGCAGTATTATGAGTTGCTGCACAGGTTGCAAAAGTGGCTGCAGCCTGAGGTTCTAAGTCCGGCTGCTATGCTGGACCGTCTGCTGGCTGACATCTTCTGGAGGGCCTTGCCGTACCCCTGCAGCACTGGATCGGCCAGGTGTCACCCACTAATGCCTTGGACATGGTCGACCTGGTCGGCGCTATGAGGCCACAAAAACCTTGAAAGGGGGTGTTGTTGGGAGGGGCCGGTCAAACCCGGAGGTCTCCCATCCAGTCCCGACGACTGGTACCCGAGAAACCTGCTCGGGGTGTACCTCCTGTAGACCCGGCCCCGATAGTCTGCTGGCGGTGTTACGAGCCTGGCCATGTGAGGGCCGACTGTCCACAGTGAGGAGAACCCATGGAGACCAATTATGGGTACCGGGCTTCCATGTATGCCCGGAGACTGTGTGCGACCGGCACCCCCGAGACAATAGACAATCGTCATCTGTGCCAGGTGCAAGTCGGTGATAATCTTGCAGTGGCGCTGCTGGACTCAGGGAGCCTAGTAACCCTGGTAAGTGCTGCCCTGTTACAGCCCTCCCAGTATACGGGCCGGAAAGTTGGGGTGGTGTGCATACACGGAGACTTAAAGGACTATCCCACGGCTGTAATGTCTCTGTCCACGGCGGCCGGCACATGGACTTGTGAAGTGGCGATCTCCGCCAAGCTACCGTATGAACTAATAATTGGGAGAGACTTCCCTGGTTTTCCGTCACTATGGCCTGAGGTGAAAGTGACTAATAGCCCTGAGACAGGGGTAACCCTAGCAGAGTGGCCTGGTTCCTGTGGGAGGCCAGAGCCCTGGGAGCCCGAGTCCGAAGGGCCTGCGGTAGGGGTGACCACCACTTATGTGATAGAGGGAGACACCCCACTGAGTGTAATGGTGGGAGACATGGAGGACTTGCCACCAGGTCCTGAGTTGGCAGACCTCCACGTCTCCGGAGATAATTTTGGGACCGCCCAACACCGGGACCAAACCCTAACCAGGGCCTGGGAGAATGTGCTGGAAATTGATGGTAAACCCCAGAAACCAGGGGCTGAGATAATATTTCCCCACTTTGTTGTTCACCAAGAAATGTTATATCGGGTGAACCAAATCCGAGGTGAACCTGTTGAACAATTGGTGGTGCCCACAGCATACCGCAAGCTTGTCATGGAGCTTGCCCACCAACATGTTCTTGGGGGACACTTGGGGTGGCAGAAAACCCAGGACCGCATACTGCAGCGGTTTTATTGGCCCAGTGTGTTCAAGGAGGTAGAAAATTATTGTAAGTCCTGTCCCACCTGTCAGATAAATAGCCCCCAGCCACATTTCCGTAGTCCTCTGGTACCTCTTCCAATTATTGAGGTCCCGTTTGAGCGAATCGCTATGGATCTAGTTGGGCCTGTACCAAAGTCTGCCAGGGGCCACCAACACATTCTGGTAGTTCTCGACTATGCCACTCGGTATCCGGAGGCGGTGCCTCTGCGACATACCTCAGCTAAGCTCATTGCCAAAGAGTTAATGGAAATGTTTTCCCGTGTGGGCCTGCCAAAGAGGTTCTGACAGACCAAGGGACCCCTTTTATGTCCAAAGTTATGAGGGAACTGTGTAAATTGTTGCGTATAAAGCAGTTACGGACGTCCGTTTACCATCCGCAAACGGACGGTCTTGTCGAAGGTTTAACCAAACTTTAAAAAATGTGTTAAAAGGGTGGTGTCTAGAGATGGGAAGGACTGGGATCTGCTTCTGCCCTATCTCATGTTCGCAGTGCGAGAGGTGCCCCAGGCCTCTACTGGGTTCTCGCCCTTCGAACTGCTTTATGGCAGACACCCTCGGGGCCTGTTGGATATCGCCAAGGAAGTGTGGGAACAACAGCCTGTCCCCCACAAAAGTGTCATTGAGTATGTCACCCAGATGCAGGAACGGATGGAAAGGGTGTTGCCGCTGGTCCGGGAGCATATGGAGGCAGCGCAACAAGCCCAAAGTAGGGTGTACAATCGTCAGGCTCGGTGCGGGGCTTCAATCCGGGAGATCGGGTTTTGGTTCTGGTACCCACCCTTGACAGCAAATTCCTAGCTAGGTGGCAGGGCCCCTATGAGGTGATCGAGAAGATAGGGGAAGTAAATTACAAAGTACACCAGCCTGGGCGGCGCAAGCCGGAGCAGGTGTACCACGTGAATTTACTAAAGCCGTGGAAAGATAGGGACACGGCCGACGACCACAGCCCCCGGCCAGGGCTTCTAGGGGAAAAGGGTCCAGCCCCACAGTTCGAGGCCTGCGAGCGGTAGCCACGGTAAAAATTGCAGACAGCCTGTCTTCCAAACAAGTTCAGGAAGTCAGGGAGTTCATCAGTCGGAACACGGATGTATTCTCGGACCTCCCTGGCCGCACGTCTCTCATCCAACATGACATTGTCACTGAGCCGGTTAAAACCATACCGGGTACCCGAGGCTCGGCGACGGGCCATCGCAGAGGAAGTGCAATTAATGTTGAAGCTTGATGTCATTGAGGAGTCGAAAAGTGAGTGGGCCAGTCCCATAGTTCTAATACCCAAGCCGGATGGGACGTTGCGGTTCTGCAACGATTTTCGCAAGTTAAATGAAGTGTCCAAGTTTGATGCGTATCCCATGCCCCGGGTAGGCGAGCTTGTTGAAAATTTAGGGCAAGCCCGTTATTTTTCTGTGCTAGACCTCACTAAAGGATACTGGCAAGTACCCTTAACGGAGGCGGCCAAGGAAAAAACGCTTTTGTTACCCCGCAGGGCCTGTATCATTACAAGGTGTTACCCTTTGGCCTGCATGGCGCCCCACCACCTTCCAAAGGTTAATGGGCGTTGTGCTGCGACCGCACCGTCGGTGCGCTCGGCCTACTTAGATGATGTAATCATCCACAGCACCGACTGGGAAAGCCATTTGCCCAAAGTGCAGGCGGTAGTGGATGCCCTGAGGAAAGCTGGACTAACCGCCAATCCAAAGAAGTGTGCGATTGGGTTGGAAGAGACCAAATATCTGGGATATGTTATTGGGCGGGGAGTCATCAAGCCGCAGGTAACTAAGGTAGAGGCCATACGTAACTGGCCCGACCGGTCACTACCAGGCAGGTAAAGTCCTTCCTGGGAATTGTAGGGTACTACATGCGGTTTGTGCCCCACTTTGCCACAATAGCAGCGCCGTTGACAGACCTGTTGAAGGGGCGAAAGTCTGGGAAGGTTAGCTGGAGTGAGAAGGCGGAGGAGGCTTTCTCCGCGTTGAAGTCGGCCCTGTGTGGGTCCCGGTTTTGGTGACACCCGACTTCAACAGGGAGTTTGTCGTACAGACCGACGCCTCGGAGGTAGGCCTCGGTGCTGTACTGTCTCAGGAGGTCAACGGGAAGAACATCCCGTTGTCTTCCTGAGCCGTAAGCTCAGTCCCGCCGAGACCAGGTATAGCATAGTGGAGAGGGAGTGCCTGGCTATCAAGTGGGCACTCGAATCTCTCCGCTACTACCTGTTAGGGAGGAGGTTCCGTCTGGTGACCGACCATTCCCCTCTCAAGTGGATGAGCCAGGCCAAGGAGAGGAATGCTCGGGTCACCAGGTGGTTCCTATCCCTGCAGAACTTCAAGTTCTCCGTGGAACATAGGGCAGGCCGCTTGCAGGGTAATGCAGATGCCCTTTCCGCGTCCACTGCCTCACATGTGTCCACCCCCTCAGGGTTGAACAAAGGGGGGTATGTGGTAAGGTGCAGGGTGCCATTGTGGATGGCAGGTATGTGTCACCGAGGTTCATAGCCTCGGTGAGGTAAAAGCCGTATTTTGTTGATGTCAGCAGCAGCTAGTGCTACTGACATAGTTGTAAATAGCATGGCTGCAAAGCCGATCCGGGCCGGCTCTTACCGGGAGCAGCTAAAGTGTAGGGTGGGTGGCTGCTCCCCACGATCCAGTCCTGGTTTTGGGCTGGGTATAAAACACAGCCAGCAGCTGTGTCTGGGGCTGTGATTGTCCTGGAGCTGCTGCTAGTCCTGTGGAGCTCTCTGGGCTGCAAAAACCCAGCAAGGAGACGTGCAGTCGACCTGGAAGCCTGAAGGAGGATTATCCCACGGCTGGGCCGACCGCCAGGTGCGAACGCGCACCAAACATCTCACAGGTGATTGAACCTGGTTTTGGACTCTTTGGTTTTGCCTTTTTTCTGTGTGCTGCATGTGAATGAACACCAAGAGACTGTTTACCATTTCGTTTGTGCAAGTGTGAATAAAACACTGTTTATTGCACGTACTGGACTCCTTGTTTTGCCTCTGTACTGCACCCGCACCGTTATCTACCAGAGCAACTCCCCACAATATATATATATATATATATATATATATATCCATAGGCACTTTATAGGGTGATGTGCGCAGATGTGCCCAGCATCTGCGCACATCTACCCTTAGTATTCCCCAGGGGCTCATTGCTGCCCCTGTGGGAATGTGATCCCTTATGTGCCACTTGTTGTCCCCTTTTTAAGTATGTCCCCTTTTAAGTATGTCCCCTTTTCATATGTCCCCTTTATACAGTTGTGTTCAAAATTATTCAACCCCCAATGCTGTAAAGGGTTTTAGGGAATTTAGTGTACATTTGTAATTGTATTCAGAATGAAATCTTACAAGGACTTTTTAAAGAACCAAATGCAGCTAAAATTACATCAATTGTTTTTGTAAGGGTCCTTTCACACTTGCGTTCTGAGGATCCGGCAGGCACTTCCGTCCCGCCGAAGCATTAGAAGACTGATCAGGATCCTGATCAGTCTTCGAAATGCTTTCAGGTTACTATGGCAGCCAGGACGCTATTAAAGTCCTGGTTGCCATAGTAGTAGTGGGGAGCGGGGGAGCGGTAGGGGATGCGTGTAGGGCGCCCTGACGTCACTCTGGAGCGCCCCGGGAGCCGCACGGATGGTAAGTATACTGCTCCCCCGCTCCCCACTACATTTTACCATGGCAACCAGGACTTTAGCTTCCTGGCTGCCATGGTAACCATTGAGAAAAAGCTAAACGTTGGATCCGGCGATGCGCCGAAACGACGTTTAGCTTAAGTCCGGATCCGGATTAATGCCTTTCAATGGGCATTAATTCCGGATCCGGCCTTGCGGCAAGTGTTCCGGATTTTTGGACGGAACAAAAAGCGCAGCATGCTGCGGTATTTGCTGCATCCAAAAAATGTTCCGGTCCTGAACTGAAGACATCCTGATGCATCCTGAACGGATTTCTCTCCATTCAGAATGCATGGGGATGATCCTGATCAGGATGCATGCATATGTTCGCATGAAAATACATATATATATGCATATATTTCAACCCTTCCTCAACAATCCCCCTGTTGTCGGAAATACGACAATATTCTGGGGGGGAAGGGTTGAGAAGTATTTGCCCCCCCTCAATCCCATCCTTGGTTATGTTCGGTCCGCCCCCTATACTTCATCATTGAACAAACTTTGACCCTGTACCTCACAGTCAGCAGACACATTCCAGCCAATCAGAACCAGAACCCCCCTCCCACACCTTACCACCTCCTATAAAAAAGGCAGCCATTTTAGATTCAGTCTAAAGCTGCATGTTAGTGAGAGCAGGGAGACTGCAGCTGCTGCTGCGCTGATGATTCTGAATTCATAGGGAAAGCGTTAGGTAGGCCAGTGTTCTGTGTCCACAGACTCATCTGCTGTAAGGACAGCGTCACAGCACCCCAAAAAGCCCTTTTTAGGGCTGCTACATTAGTCTGCTTTTATTTATTTTTACTCCATATATATATTGCAGTTGCCTGGCCTGCCCATGTGTGAGGAGCTGCAGGCCCACAGACTGTAGTGTGCCCACCGCCAGTGCCCACCACTCATGCCGTGTGGCACTGGACTTTGCATCAAAAAAAGGCATTTCATTTTTACCCTTTAATCCAAGGTTAGTTGCCTGCCAGTGTGTGTTAGGCCCACTTCCACTGACTGTAGTGTGCCCACTGCCAGTGCCCACCCCTCATACCGGGTGGCACAAGACTTTGCATAAAAAATGAATTTGATTTTTACACTTTAATCTAATTTCAGTTGCCTGCCTGTTGCCAGTGTGTGTCAGGTCCACTTCCACTGACTGTAGTGTGCCCACTGCCAGTGCCTACACTCATACCGTGTGGCACAGGACTTTGCATAAAAAAAAAGCATTTAATGTTTACACTTTAATCTAATTTCAGTTGCCTGCCTGCTGCCAGTGTGTGTCAGGCCCGCTTCCACTGACTGTAGTGTGCCCACTGCCAGTGCCCACTACTCATAACGGGTGGCACAGGACTTTGCATAAAAAAAGGCATTACATTTTTACCCTTTAGTCTAAATTTAGTTGCCTGCCAGTGTGTGTCAGGCCCACAGACTGTAGTGTGCCCTCTGCCAGTTCTGCCCATCAATCATACCGTGCGGCACTGGACGTTGCCTAAAATAAGGCACTTTATCTGTACACTTTAATCTAATTTCAGTTGCCTGCCGGCCAGTGTGTGTGTGTGTCAGGCCCACAGACTGTAGTGTGCTCTCTGCCAGTGCTGCCCATCAATCATAGCGTGCGGCACTGGACGTTACCTAAAATAAGGCACTTTATTTGTACACTTTAATCTAATTTCAGTTGCCTGCCGGCCAGTGTTTGTGTGTCAGGCCCACAGACTGTAGTGGTGCCATCTGCTAGTGCCCAACACTCATACCGGGTGGCACAGTACCTAGCACGCATAGTACCACTTATCTAAAATCTATTCAATACACGTCCTGATAGGGGACGTAACAGGATTAAACAGTATGAGAACAGTAATACAGAAAATACCACTTATATCGGGTGTGACAATAAATTGCACAGTGCAGACGCAGTGACCGTGGATTAAAACAAAGGGGAGGGAGCCAGCGTTTTTTTTAACCATCTCCCCGTTCGAAAAATCAATTCAATAAATGGACCCCAGATTGGGGACGTAACAGGGATTAAACTGATGAGTAGAGAACTACAGAAAATAACACTCATATCGGGTGTGAGAGTAAATTGCACCGTGGATTAAAACAAACGGGAGGGAGCCAGCGTTTTTATAACTATCTCCCCGTTCGAAAAATCAATTCAATTCACCTTTCGGGGACCCTTGGTGTTGTACGTGGCTGGGTGGAGGAAGAAACCTTCAATGACATCCCCGGGACATGGCTAGCTTGGTATTAAAAGGGGAGTTTGGTCTGTCAATGTCTGTGAAGCGGGCGTAATCCTTACACTACCTGATCGATACAACATCATACCTGATCGTATACACATACTGGATGTTTTAAACTACGTTGTTCAAAAAAAATTTAGGATTGTTAGCTGATTTATGCCTTTTATGGATTAAAACCCAACTCTGCATCAACTATGTAATTTTCCATAGGAGTTTTGCCATGGATCCCCCTCCACCATGCCACAGTCCAGGTGTTAGTCCCCTTGAAACAACTTTTCCATCACTACTGTGGCTAGAAAGAGTCCCTGTGGGTTTCAAAATTTGCCTGCCTATTGAAGTCTATTTCAGTTCGCCCGGTTCGCCTATTCGCGAACATTTGAGGAAATTTGTGTTTGCTGTTCACGAACGGAAAATTTTATGTTCGCGACATCTCTACTAGACATCACCCATCCAGCCTCTGACCTGCCCTTCACCGTAACCAACTCCTCCATCCACAGGATACACCGTTTTCCTTCTTCTTGCGGGAACCTCCTTGACATCTTTTGCTTTGATCGTTCGGTATCAGCCCCTCCTACTGTACTTCCAGATCGGCTTGACCCTCGCAGTCTTTGACTGGCGTTTTTTACAGGTAACCGTCTTCCGGTGTTAGTCACTACCAATGAGTTTGGAGTGACCACACCCTCACTATCTCTCAGTATTTCTGACGATCTTCAAGTGTAGTCCACCCCCAAGGAATCTGATGCCGGTTCATACTCACAATTTCAGTCTCCGACTGCGCCAATTTTCTTCAAGCACGACTTCCGACTGACATCTCTTGTTCCATCTTGAAGGATGGGTGTGGTACACCTGTGGACAGATGAATAGGTCTTTACAAGGCAGGTCAGATTTTTCGAGGTGATGTCATGGTATCTAAATTCTCACTGCGGAAACACCTCCGCCACACTACACATCCAGCCCTTCCCGTATGAACCTTACCATTCCAGGGTTGAAAGTGGCAAATGGCAAACAGAGCGGGCCTGTCCCTATCCTAATCTTACCCCCATTCACACAAAATACATCCTATAACACAGTTCCCCTCCCCCAACCCACCTAAACCCAAGAACATCTATAAAAAAAATATATTACACAATACTATGAGGTCTCAGCAAGGCATATGATGTACCTCCCAAAACCTCATATAAAAGTTCAGTTCAATTTATGGGTCTCAGGACAATATGGGAGTTATGTCCTGAGCCTCCTACGGATTACTTTGTGAAGTTCCGTCTGGTTCTGGTGTAACTGGTCAGCAAGTCCCTTGACCTTCCGATACACAGTCCAATGTAGATGATGATTACCAGAACCAGGGGAACTTTCACTGGGTGAATAAGAAGATTGAAATGTAGATCCGAACAAGTTCTTCCACCCGAACACCTCCAAGTCTTTCTCCAAAACATGGGAGATAATGCTACTACTGGATTGTGGCGCAGTTCCCCGTCTTTTGAGACCTCTGCGGACCGCCAAAGCCCAGTGGGATCCTCTGGAGCCTCACAAGAGTGTCAGGGCAGATAGCAGGTATCTTCTGAGGCGTCATCTGGGTTTTTCCTCTGCTCCATAGTAACCATACCTATGACAGAAGAAAATACCAGGCGCTTCTAGGAGATGTCTCACCTTACGGTGCAATTAGTTGTCCTATACCAGCACCAATACCTTTGACCGATGAGTATAGAAAGGTATCGGGCTTCCCTTCATCTCACAGGACCCCTCGTTATCCTTGGTGTATGAACACCCTACCTTCAGAGGATCACGTCCTCTGCTTCACATCTCTCTGCACCAACAGATAAGGATGGCTACCTTAATAGGTTAGGATATCCGAGGGGAGCTGTGGATGAAGCACCATCTTGCAATTGATGGCACTGTATCCTTATCCACTCATGTGTACCAAAGCTGATTTACCCCTGTCATCCTGTCTCCAGCAGAATCCATGGCATAAGTCCTGCCCTGGCTCTTCACGACTCCACAACACAAAAACCCAGGCCACACTCTGCTGTCAATCACTCTGCGTCCAATCCCAATCAGAGCTGTGTTACCTGATCGGACTAGAATTTAGTGCGCAGCACACCATTACACCAATGTTGCCTGTCCGCCCAAGTCCCCAGTATACCACAGCACTGCCAAGAAACCTTGAGCACAAACGCGTCACATGTGTCGATCAGAGACCCTGGCTTGCACAGAATAACACAATTTGTTACCTGCCTGCAAACCGACAATATTCTCGATCCACAGTATAACACTGTTCTACCACGAGGGGACACAAGAATGAATCAGACAGCAGCGAATGGACTAACAGCAGGGAATGTAACCTACAAAAATCAGCAGGGCGAACATTCTAACACAGGGATCACCGCCATCAACATCAAGAAAACATACAAACAGATAACAAAAACACACAACATGGACATGCACGGAGAACAAACGGTGTAACAAATAGTACAGGGGTGTCAAATGTTACTTAGCCTAGCTTGGCCATTCTGACCCCTCAGCACCTGGTGAGGCGTATGCTGCTGAGAGGTGACTCCTTTATGGCCAAACTGACTAGACCCCACTGCATGATTTGTTACCTGGCTGATACTACTGCTGACCACATTGCAATTACTTGCACAAGGGCAATTCCTTGCAATGTGTCCTTTGTTCCCACACCTGAAACACGTGATTTGGTTTCCTGTCCTCTGTGTTATGTTCCTATTTGTGATGCAGTGTCTTGCTATATGACCTAAGCCACCACATGCAAAACATCTGATGTTTGCCGTGTATGGCTTAGGTACGTCTACACTGCCATAGTGCTCCCATCTCCTGTACTGTACCATCCTCAGGAATGCACTCTTCACCACAGTTCTTTTTCCCAAAGTCAGGGAAAAATCTCTGTTAGTCTGGACAGGCTTGGTCTGGTGATTTGGCATTTCACAGACTACCCTCCCCCTTTTTGCCCTAAACAGGGCAAAGTTTTGGGAGATTCCAGCCCTGACTTTATGGAAAAACAAAGGGCCGGCACCAAATTGGTGATGACCTGTTGCATGCCAGTCATTATCTGGGACCTTACAGCAACCTCAGCCTTCAATTTGGCTACCGTCATGTCAGAAGAGGCAGTCCGCTCCTTGAAGGCCTTGACCTCAGTATAAGACTGAGTCAACTTAGCTTCAATTTTCTCCTTCTGCCTCTGCAGCTCTACTAACTGTGACTCTATCCTAGCCGCCTATGCATCTTGGTCAACAGTAGATTGTATATTCTATGCCAGCCATGCCCGCAATGCTGAAACCTGGTCCAAACAACTGGCACAGCATAGGCAGTGAGTATTTGGAGGAATTGTCTCCGTTGACCGAGACATAGAAATGAGCGAACACTTGGAAGTTCGGGTTTGGGAAGTTCATCCGAACTTCTCGAAAATGTTCGGGTTCAGGATCCGAACTTGACCCGAACTTTATACCGAACCCGAACCCCATTGAAATCAATGGGGACCCTAACTTTTAGGCACTAAAAAGGCTGTAAAATAGTCCAGGAACGGGCTAGAGGGCTGCCAAAGGCAGCAAAATGTAGGTAAATCCCCTGCAAACAAATGTGGATAGGGAAATGAATTAAAATAAAATAAATAAAATTTAACCAATATCAATTGGAGAGAGGTCCCACTTCAAGGAATCATGCGTCATATCACCCAACACTGGAGAAAGCCACTTTCAGTTATTTTGGCCCCAGCACCCAGACAGAGGAGAGAGGTCCCACAGCAAGGAATCATGCATCATATCACCCACCACTGGAGAAGGCCACTTTCAGTTATTTCGGCCCCAGCACCCAGACAGAGGAGAGAGGTCCCACAGCAAGGAATCATGCGTCATATCACCCACCACTGGAGAAGGCCACTTTCAGTTATTTAGGCCAGGCACCCAGACCGAGGAGAGAGGTCCCACAGCAAGGAATCATGCGTCATATCACCCACCACTGGAGAAGGCCACTTTCAGTTATTTCGCCCCCAGCACCCAGACAGAGGAGAGAGGTCCCACAGCAAGGAATCATGCGTTATATCACCCACCACTGGAGAAGGCCGCTTTCAGTTATTTCGGCCCAGCATCCAGACAGAGGAGAGAGGTCCCACAGCAAGAAATCATGTGTCATATCACCAACCACCGGAGAAGGCCACTTTCAGTTATTTCGGCCCAACCACCCAGAAAGAGGAGAGGTTCATTCAACTTTGGGTTGCACCGCAAGATCATGGTAAAGTTAAAAAAATGAGGATTCAATAAAGAAGTGCCCCGTAGTACAAGAATACATGGTTGAGGGGGAGGCAATTATAAATGTCTATTCTGCACAAGGGAGAGACAGGTCCTGTGGGATCCATGCCTGGTTCATTTTTATGAACGTCAGCTTGTCCACATTGGCTTTGGACAGGCGGCTGCGGTTGTCAGTAATGACGCCCCCTGCCGTACTGAATACACGTTCAGACAAAACGCTGTCCGACGGGCAGGCCAGCACCTCCAAGGCATAAAAGGCTAACTCTGGCCACGTGGACAATTTGGAGACCCAGAAGTTGAATGGGGCCGAACCATCAGTCAGTACGTGGAGGGGTGTGCAGACGTACTGTTCAACCATGTTAGTGAAATGCTGCCTCCTGCTAACACGTTCCGTATCAGGTGGTGGTGCAGTTAGCTGTGGCGTGGAGCCAAAACTTTTCCACATTTCTGCCATACTAACTCTGCCCTCAGAGGAGCTGGCCGTGACACAGCTGCGTTGGCGACCTCTTGCTCCTCCTCTGCTTTCGCCTTGGGCTTCCACCTGTTCCCTTTGACATTTGGGAATGCTCTCAGGAGCGCCTCTACCAGCGTGCGCTTGTACTCGCGCATCTTCCTATCACTCTCCAGTGCAGGAAGTAAGGTGGGCACATTGTCTTTGTACCGGGGATCCAGCAGGGTGGCAACCCAGTAGTCCGCACACGTTAAAATGTGGGCAACTCTGCTGTCGTTGCGCAGACACTGCAGCATGTAGTCACTCATGTGTGCCATGTTCCACAGAGGTAAGGACAAGCTGTCCTCTGTGGGAGGCGTATCGTCATCGTCCTCCGTATCCCCCCAGCCACGCACCAGTGATGGGCCTGAGCTGTGTCGGGTGCCACCCTGCTGTGAACCTGCTTCATCCTCATCCTGCTCCACCTCCTCCTCATCCTCCTCGTCCTCCAGTAGTGGGCCCTGGCTGGCCACATTTGTACCTGGCCTCTGCTGTTGCAAAAAAACTCCCTCTGAGCCACTTCTAACAGACTGGCCTGAAAGTGCTAAAAATGACCCCTCATCCTCCTCCTCCTCCTCATGGGCCACCTCCTCTTCCATCATCGCCCTAAGCGTTTTCTCAAGGAGACATAGAAGTGGTATTGTAACGCTGATAACGGTGTCATCGCCACTGGCCATGTTGGTGGAGTACTCGAAACAGCGCAACAGGGCACACAGGTCTCGCATGGAGGCCCAATCATTGGTGGTGAAGTGGTGCTGTTCACGCAGTGCGACTGACGCTGCGTGCTGCAGCTGAAACTCCACTATGGCCTGCTGCTGCTCGCACAGTCTCTCCAGCATGTGCAAGGTGGAGTTCCACCTGGTGGGCACGTCGCATATGAGGCGGTGAGCGGGAAGGCCGAAGTTCCGCTGTAGCGCAGACAGCCGAGCAGCGGCAGGATGTGAACGCCACAAGCGCGCACAGACGGCCCTCACTTTATGCAGCAGCTCTGACATGTCGGGGTAGTTGTGAATGAACTTCTGTACCACCAAATTCAGCAAATGCGCCAGGCAAGTGATGTGCGTCAAACCGGCTAGTCCCAGAGCTGCGACGAGATTTCGCCCATTATTGCACACCACCAGGCCGGGCTTGAGGCCCACCGGCAGCAACCACTGGACGGTCTGTTGTTCAATACCCCGCCACAACTCCTGCGCGGTGTAGGGCCTGTCCCCCAAACATATGAGTTTCAGAATGGCCTGCTGAGGTTTACCCCGGGCTGTGCTGAAGTTGATGGTGAAGGTGTGTGGCTGACTGGATGAGCTGGTGGAAGCAGAGGAAGTGGAAGCCAAGTAGGAGGAGTAGGCTACAGGAGGCAAAGAATGATGCCCTGCGATCCTTGGCGGCGCCAAAGAACTCTCCGCCTGGGGCCCAGCCGCCACTATATTTGCCCATTGTGCAGTTAGGGAGATATAGCATCCCTGGCCGTGCTTACTGGTCCACGTATCTGTGGTTAGGTGGACCTTGCCACAGATGGTGTTGCGCAATGCACACTTGATTTTATCGGATACTTGGTTGTGCAGGGAAGGCACGGCTGTCTTGGAGAAGTAGTGGCGGCTGGAAACAACATACTGTGGGACAACCATGGACATCAGCTGTTTGAAGCTGTCTGTGTCCACCAGCCTGAATGACAGCGTTTCAAAGGCCAGTAGTTTAGAAATGCTTGCATTCAGACCCAGGGCTCGAGGGTGGCTAGTTGGGAATTTACGCTTTCTCTCCAAGGTTTGTGAGATGCAGAGCTGAACGCTGCCGTGTGACATGGTGGAGATGCTTGGTGACGCAGCTCTGTTTGGTGGGCGGCAGGTGCCAACGTTCCTCCCGAGGCGGAGGAAGAGGCCGAGGCAGCAGCAGAAGAGGGAGCAGGGGGAGCCTGAGTGAGTTCCTTGCTTTTAAGGTGTTTACTCCACTGCAATTCATGCTTTGCATTTAGGTGCCTGGTCATGCAGGTTGTGCTAAGGTTCAGAAAGTTAATGCCTCGCTTCAGGATCTGATGGCACAGCGTGCAAACCACTCGGGTCTTGTCATCAGCACATTGTTTAAAGAAGTGCCATGCCAGGGAACCCCTTGAAGCTGCCTTTGGGGTGCTCGGTTCCTGGTAGCGGTGGCCAGTAGCAGGCGAACTCTCTTGGCGGCGACTGGTCTGCTTTTGCCCCCTGCTCCCTCTTTTGCTACGCTGTTGGCTCGGTCTCACCACTGCCTCTTCCTCTGAACTATGAAAGTCTGTGACACGACCTTCATTCCATGTGGGGTCTAGGACCTCATCGTCCCCTGCATCGTCTTCCACACAGTCTTCCTCCCTGACCTCCTGTTCGGTCTGCACACTGCAGAAAGACGCAGCAGTTGGCACCTATGTTTCGTCATCATCAGAGACGTGCGGACTCCGATGGGGTGGTATTCCCATGTCCTCATCATCAGGAAACATAAGTGGTTGTGCATCAGTGCATTTTATGTCTTCCACCACAGGGGAAGGGCTAGGTGGATTCCCTTGGGAAGAGTCTTCAAACAGCATAAGAGACTGCTGCATAACTTGAGGCTCAGACAGTTTCCCTGATATGCATGGGGGTGATGTGACAGACTGATGGGCTTGGTTTTCAGGTGCCACCTGTGCGCTTTCTGCGGAAGACTGGGTGGGAGATAATGTTGTGAACGTGCTGGATCCACTGTCGGCCACCCAATTGACTAGCGCCTGTACCTGCTCAGGCCTTACCATCCTTAGAACGGCATTGGGCCCCACCAAATATCACTGTAAATTCTGGCGGGTACTGGAACCTGAGGTAGTTGGTTCACTAGGACATGTGGTTGTGGGAGAATGGCCACGTCCTCAACCCAGCACCAGAGGGAACACTAACACCACCACGACCGCGTCCGCGTCCCTTACTAGATGTTTTCCTCATTGTTACCGTTCACCAAGCACCACAATAAGAAAAAAAAATATTTGGCCCAATGTATTAATTTCAAATTCAGGCCTTTTTTTACAGGCACCTAACACTATCTGCCTATTTATTTATGTAGCGTATTACACTAATCCAGTCACAGCAGTAACCACTGATTTAGTGGAATATCTCTTTTAGGGCTAGTATTTAGGCCCTGGATGAAAGTTATCCTTTTATGGACAGATTTACACTTGGCCTGCAACAGCTCGAACACCAGATTCAGGGTATTGCTATTTTGGCAATTTAATTTCACCCCAGAACACAATATATGATTTTGCGAACACTATGAAACTTGGCCAGCCACAGCTGAAACCACTGCTTTATGGTATTGCCATTTTGGCAATTGAATTTCACCCAAGAACAAAATATATGTTTTTGCTGACACTATGAAACTTGGCCAGCCACAGCTGAAACCACTGATTAATGGTATTGCTATTTTGGCAATTGAATTTCACCCCAGAACAAAATATATAATTTGCAGGACACTATGAAACTTGGCCAGCCACTAGTGTTGAGCGAACAGTTCGCGCATCGTTCGGGTTCGTACCGAATTTTGGGGTGTCCGGGACCCGGACCCGAACCCGGACATTTTCAAAAAAGTTCGGGTTCGGGTTCGGTGTTCGTCGATTTCTTACCGCTTTCTGAAGGGCTGCACAGCAGCCAATCAGCTAGCGTCTTACTTCTTGCCCTAAGAAGCCATCACAGCCATGCCTACTAATGGCATGGCTGTGATTGGCCAAGTGCAGCATGTGACCCAGCCTCTATTTAAGCTGGAGTCACGTAGCGCCGCACGTCACACTGCTCTGACTAGTGTAGGGAGAGGATGCAGCTTCTGTGAGGGCGAGATAGGCAGGGAAAAGTCAGCAACAGCACCTAATGAATGGATCGATCTGCAGCTGAGAATCAGTGAACTTCTGCTATTTACTTGATTGCTGGTTTTTTGGCTGCACAGAGCGTTTTTCTGTCACTTATTTTCTGGGTTGATCGGCGGCCATTTTGTGACTTGTGGTGCTCCAGAACAAGCTGCCACACATCCATCAATGCTTCAATACTATTTTTTTTTTTGCTATATCCTCCATCAGGGGCTTGGCTGTGCTAATTGTCACCCCTAGAAACTCAGGATAGCAATTTCTATATTTTATTAAGGGGTTAAATACAATTGCCCAAATACCAATCCCTAAATCTGGTGTTCCAGCTTTGGCTAGACAAGCATAATACTGTCTGCTGTCTGGCAAAGGATAGATTATTTTCTGGGGTGAAATTCAATTGGCAAAATAGCAAAACCATACATCAGTGGTTTCAGCAGTGGCTGGCAAAATATAATAGTGTCCGCCAAAACAGATATTTTGGTTTGGGGTTAAATTCAATTGCCAAAATAGCAACACCCTAAATCTGGTGTCACAGCTGAGCCTGGCAAACTATATTAGTATCCGTAAAAACATATATTTTGTTCTGGGGTGAAATTCACTTGCCAAAATAGCAATCCTCTAAATCTGGTGTCACAGCTGAGCCTGGCAAACTATATTAGTATCCGCAAAAACATATATTTTCTTCTGGGGTGAAATTCACTTGCCAAAATAGCAACACTCTAAATCTGGTGTCACAGCTGAGCCTGGCAAACTATATTAGTATCCATAAAAACATATATTTTGTTCTGGGGTGAAATTCACTTGCCAAAATAGCAATCCACTAAATCTGGTGTCACAGCTGAGCCTGGCAAACTATATTAGTATCCATAAAAACATATATTTTGTTCTGGGGTGAAATTCACTTGCCAAAATAGCAACACCCTAAATCTGGTGTCACAGCTGAGCCTGGCAAACTATATTAGTATCCATAAAAACATATATTTTCTTCTGGGGTGAAATTCACTTGCCAAAATAGCAATCCACTAAATCTGGTGTCACAGCTGAGCCTGGCAAACTATATTATTATCCGCAAAAACATATATTTTGTTCTGGGGTGAAATTCACTTGCCAAAATAGCAATCCTCTAAATCTGGTGTCACAGCTGAGCCTGGCAAACTATATTAGTATCCGCAAAAACATATATTTTCTTCTGGGGTGAAATTCACTTGCCAAAATAGCAACACCCTAAATCTGGTGTCACAGCTGAGCCTGGCAAACTATATTAGTATCCGTAAAAACATATATTTTCTTCTGGGGTGAAATTCACTTGCCAAAATAGCAATCCACTAAATCTGGTGTCACAGCTGAGCCTGGCAAACTATATTAGTATCCGTAAAAACATATATTTTGTTCTGGGGTGAAATTCACTTGCCAAAATAGCAATCCACTAAATCTGGTGTCACAGCTGAGCCTGGCAAACTATATTATTATCCGTAAAAACATATATTTTGTTCTGGGGTGAAATTCACTTGCCAAAATAGCAATCCACTAAATCTGGTGTCACAGCTGAGCCTGGCAAACTATATTATTATCCGCAAAAACATATATTTTGTTCTGGGGTGAAATTCACTTGCCAAAATAGCAATCCTCTAAATCTGGTGTCACAGCTGAGCCTGGCAAACTATATTAGTATCCGCAAAAACATATATTTTCTTCTGGGGTGAAATTCACTTGCCAAAATAGCAACACCTCTAAATCTGGTGTCACAGCTGAGCCTGGCAAACTATATTAGTATCCGCAAAAACATATATTTTGTTCTGGGGTGAAATTCACTTGCCAAAATAGCAATCCTCTAAATCTGGTGTCACAGCTGAGCCTGGCAAACTATATTAGTATCCGCAAAAACATATATTTTGTTCTGGGGTGAAATTCACTTGCCAAAATAGCAATCCATCTAAATCTGGTGTCACAGCTGAGCCTGGCAAACTATATTAGTATCCACTAAAAACATATATTTTCTTCTGGGGTGAAATTCACTTGCCAAAATAGCAATCCACTAAATCTGGTGTCACAGCTGAGCCTGGCAAACTATATTAGTATCCGTAAAAACATATATTTTGTTCTGGGGTGAAATTCACTTGCCAAAATAGCAATCCACTAAATCTGGTGTCACAGCTGAGCCTGGCAAACTATATTATTATCCGCAAAAACATATATTTTGTTCTGGGGTGAAATTCACTTGCCAAAATAGCAATCACTCTAAATCTGGTGTCACAGCTGAGCCTGGCAAACTATATTAGTATCCGCAAAAACATATATTTTCTTCTGGGGTGAAATTCACTTGCCAAAATAGCAATCACCCTAAATCTGGTGTCACAGCTGAGCCTGGCAAACTATATTAGTATCCGCTAAAAACATATATTTTCTTCTGGGGTGAAATTCACTTGCCAAAATAGCAATCCTCTAAATCTGGTGTCACAGCTGAGCCTGGCAAACTATATTAGTATCCGCAAAAACATATATTTTCTTCTGGGGTGAAATTCACTTGCCAAAATAGCAATACCTCTAAATCTGGTGTCACAGCTGAGCCTGGCAAACTATATTAGTATCCGCAAAAACATATATTTTGTTCTGGGGTGAAATTCACTTGCCAAAATAGCAATCCACTAAATCTGGTGTCACAGCTGAGCCTGGCAAACTATATTAGTATCCATAAAAACATATATTTTGTTCTGGGGTGAAATTCACTTGCCAAAATAGCAATCCACTAAATCTGGTGTCACAGCTGAGCCTGGCAAACTATATTAGTATCCGCAAAAACATATATTTTGTTCTGGGGTGAAATTCACTTGCCAAAATAGCAATCCTCTAAATCTGGTGTCACAGCTGAGCCTGGCAAACTATATTAGTATCCGTAAAAACATATATTTTCTTCTGGGGTGAAATTCACTTGCCAAAATAGCAACACCCTAAATCTGGTGTCACAGCTGAGCCTGGCAAACTATATTAGTATCCGTAAAAACATATATTTTCTTCTGGGGTGAAATTCACTTGCCAAAATAGCAATCCACTAAATCTGGTGTCACAGCTGAGCCTGGCAAACTATATTATTATCCGCAAAAACATATATTTTGTTCTGGGGTGAAATTCACTTGCCAAAATAGCAATCCTCTAAATCTGGTGTCACAGCTGAGCCTGGCAAACTATATTAGTATCCGCAAAAACATATATTTTCTTCTGGGGTGAAATTCACTTGCCAAAATAGCAACACCCTAAATCTGGTGTCACAGCTGAGCCTGGCAAACTATATTAGTATCCGCAAAAACATATATTTTGTTCTGGGGTGAAATTCACTTGCCAAAATAGCAATCCACTAAATCTGGTGTCACAGCTGAGCCTGGCAAACTATATTAGTATCCGCAAAAACATATATTTTGTTCTGGGGTGAAATTCACTTGCCAAAATAGCAATCCTCTAAATCTGGTGTCACAGCTGAGCCTGGCAAACTATATTAGTATCCGCAAAAACATATATTTTGTTCTGGGGTGAAATTCACTTGCCAAAATAGCAATCCCCTAAATCTGGTGTCACAGCTGAGCCTGGCAAACTATATTAGTATCCGTCAAAAACATATATTTTCTTCTGGGGTGAAATTCACTTGCCAAAATAGCAATCCACTAAATCTGGTGTCACAGCTGAGCCTGGCAAACTATATTAGTATCCGCAAAAACATATATTTTGTTCTGGGGTGAAATTCACTTGCCAAAATAGCAATCCTCTAAATCTGGTGTCACAGCTGAGCCTGGCAAACTATATTAGTATCCGCAAAAACATATATTTTCTTCTGGGGTGAAATTCACTTGCCAAAATAGCAATCACCCTAAATCTGGTGTCACAGCTGAGCCTGGCAAACTATATTAGTATCCGCAAAAACATATATTTTCTTCTGGGGTGAAATTCACTTGCCAAAATAGCAATCCACTAAATCTGGTGTCACAGCTGAGCCTGGCAAACTATATTAGTATCCGCAAAAACATATATTTTGTTCTGGGGTGAAATTCACTTGCCAAAATAGCAATCCTCTAAATCTGGTGTCACAGCTGAGCCTGGCAAACTATATTAGTATCCGCAAAAACATATATTTTCTTCTGGGGTGAAATTCACTTGCCAAAATAGCAATCACCCTAAATCTGGTGTCACAGCTGAGCCTGGCAAACTATATTAGTATCCGCAAAAACATATATTTTGTTCTGGGGTGAAATTCACTTGCCAAAATAGCAATCCTCTAAATCTGGTGTCACAGCTGAGCCTGGCAAACTATATTAGTATCCGCAAAAACATATATTTTCTTCTGGGGTGAAATTCACTTGCCAAAATAGCAACACCCTAAATCTGGTGTCACAGCTGAGCCTGGCAAACTATATTAGTATCCGCAAAAACATATATTTTCTTCTGGGGTGAAATTCACTTGCCAAAATAGCAATCCCCTAAATCTGGTGTCACAGCTGAGCCTGGCAAACTATATTAGTATCCGTAAAAACATATATTTTCTTCTGGGGTGAAATTCACTTGCCAAAATAGCAATCCCCTAAATCTGGTGTCACAGCTGAGCCTGGCAAACTATATTAGTATCCGCAAAAACATATATTTTCTTCTGGGGTGAAATTCACTTGCCAAAATAGCAATCCCCTAAATCTGGTGTCACAGCTGAGCCTGGCAAACTATATTAGTATCCGCAAAAACATATATTTTGTTCTGGGGTGAAATTCACTTGCCAAAATAGCAATCCCCTAAATCTGGTGTCACAGCTGAGCCTGGCAAACTATATTAGTATCCGCAAAAACATATATTTTCTTCTGGGGTGAAATTCACTTGCCAAAATAGCAATCCACTAAATCTGGTGTCACAGCTGAGCCTGGCAAACTATATTAGTATCCGCAAAAACATATATTTTGTTCTGGGGTGAAATTCACTTGCCAAAATAGCAATCCACTAAATCTGGTGTCACAGCTGAGCCTGGCAAACTATATTAGTATCCATAAAAACATATATTTTGTTCTGGGGTGAAATTCACTTGCCAAAATAGCAATCCCCTAAATCTGGTGTCACAGCTGAGCCTGGCAAACTATATTAGTATCCATAAAAACATATATTTTCTTCTGGGGTGAAATTCACTTGCCAAAATAGCAATCCACTAAATCTGGTGTCACAGCTGAGCCTGGCAAACTATATTAGTATCCGCAAAAACATATATTTTGTTCTGGGGTGAAATTCACTTGCCAAAATAGCAATCCACTAAATCTGGTGTCACAGCTGAGCCTGGCAAACTATATTAGTATCCGCAAAAACATATATTTTGTTCTGGGGTGAAATTCACTTGCCAAAATAGCAATCACCCTAAATCTGGTGTCACAGCTGAGCCTGGCAAACTATATTAGTATCCGCAAAAACATATATTTTGTTCTGGGGTGAAATTCACTTGCCAAAATAGCAATCACTCTAAATCTGGTGTCACAGCTGAGCCTGGCAAACTATATTAGTATCCGCAAAAACATATATTTTCTTCTGGGGTGAAATTCACTTGCCAAAATAGCAATCACACTAAATCTGGTGTCACAGCTGAGCCTGGCAAACTATATTATTATCCGCAAAAACATATATTTTGTTCTGGGGTGAAATTCACTTGCCAAAATAGCAATCCACTAAATCTGGTGTCACAGCTGAGCCTGGCAAACTATATTAGTATCCGCAAAAACATATATTTTGTTCTGGGGTGAAATTCACTTGCCAAAATAGCAATCCCCTAAATCTGGTGTCACAGCTGAGCCTGGCAAACTATATTAGTATCCGTAAAAACATATATTTTGTTCTGGGGTGAAATTCACTTGCCAAAATAGCAATCCTCTAAATCTGGTGTCACAGCTGAGCCTGGCAAACTATATTAGTATCCGCAAAAACATATATTTTCTTCTGGGGTGAAATTCACTTGCCAAAATAGCAATCCCCTAAATCTGGTGTCACAGCTGAGCCTGGCAAACTATATTAGTATCCGCAAAAACATATATTTTGTTCTGGGGTGAAATTCACTTGCCAAAATAGCAATCCACTAAATCTGGTGTCACAGCTGAGCCTGGCAAACTATATTAGTATCCGCAAAAACATATATTTTGTTCTGGGGTGAAATTCACTTGCCAAAATAGCAATCCTCTAAATCTGGTGTCACAGCTGAGCCTGGCAAACTATATTAGTATCCATAAAAACATATATTTTCTTCTGGGGTGAAATTCACTTGCCAAAATAGCAATCCACCTAAATCTGGTGTCACAGCTGAGCCTGGCAAACTATATTAGTATCCGTAAAAACATATATTTTGTTCTGGGGTGAAATTCACTTGCCAAAATAGCAATCCACTAAATCTGGTGTCACAGCTGAGCCTGGCAAACTATATTAGTATCCGCAAAAACATATATTTTGTTCTGGGGTGAAATTCACTTGCCAAAATAGCAACACCACTAAATCTGGTGTCACAGCTGAGCCTGGCAAACTATATTAGTATCCATAAAAACATATATTTTGTTCTGGGGTGAAATTCACTTGCCAAAATAGCAATCCACTAAATCTGGTGTCACAGCTGAGCCTGGCAAACTATATTAGTATCCGCAAAAACATATATTTTGTTCTGGGGTGAAATTCACTTGCCAAAATAGCAATCCACTAAATCTGGTGTCACAGCTGAGCCTGGCAAACTATATTATTATCCGCAAAAACATATATTTTGTTCTGGGGTGAAATTCACTTGCCAAAATAGCAATACCCTAAATCTGGTGTCACAGCTGTTGCAGGCCCATTGTAAATCTGTCCATAAAGGATACCTTTCATCCAGGGCCTAAATACTTGCCCTAAAGAGATATTCCCCTAAATCAGTGGTTACTGCTGTGCCTGGATTAGTGTAATAAGCTACATAAACAAATAGGCAGATAGTGGTAGGTGCCTGTAAAAAAGGCCTGAATTTGAAATCAATACATTGGGCCAAATATTTTTTTCCTTATTGTGGTGCTTGGTGAACGGTAACAATGAGGAAAACATCTAGTAAGGGACGCGGACGCGGTCGTGGTGGTGTTAGTGTACCCTCTGGTGCTGGGAGAGGACGTGGCCATTCTGCCACAGCCACACATCCTAGTGAACCAACTACCTCAGGTTCCAGTACCCGCCAGAATTTACAGCGATATTTGGTGGGGCCCAATGCCGTTCTAAGGATGGTAAGGCCTGAGCAGGTACAGGCGCTAGTCAATTGGGTGGCCGACAGTGGATCCAGCATGTTCACAACATTATCTCCCACCAAGTCTTCTGCAGAAAGCGCACAGGTGGCACCTGAAAACCAAGCCCATCAGTCTGTCACATCACCCCCATGCATATCAGGGAAACTGTCTGAGCCTCAAGTTATGCAGCAGTCTCTTATGCTGTTTGAAGACTCTGCTGGCAGGGTTTCCCAAGGGAATCCACCTAGCCCTTCCCCTGTGGTGGAAGACATAGAATGCACTGATGCACAACCTCTGATGTTTACTGATGATGAGGACATGGGAATACCACCTCATCGGAGTCCGCACGTCTCTGATGATGACGAAACACAGGTGCCAACTGCTGCGTCTTTCTGCAGTGTGCAGACCGAACAGGAGGACAGGGAGGAAGACTGTGTGGAAGACGATGCAGGGGACGATGAGGTCCTAGACCCCACATGGAATGAAGGTCGTGCCACTGACTTTCATAGTTCAGAGGAAGAGGCAGTGGTGAGACCGAGCCAACAGCGTAGCAAAAGAGGAGCAGGGGGCAAAAGCAGAACAGCCGCCGCCAAGAGAGTTCGCCTGATACAGGCCACCGCCACCAGGGACCGAGCACCCCAAAGGCAGCTTCAAGGAGTTCCCTGGCATGGCACTTCTTTAAACAATGTGCTGACGACAAGACCCGAGTGGTTTGCACGCTGTGCCATCAGATCCTGAAGCGAGGCATTAACGTTCTGAACCTTAGCACAACCTGCATGACCAGGCATCTACATGCAAAGCATGAACTGCAGTGGAGTAAACACCTTAAAAGCAAGGAACTCACTCAGGCTCCCCCTGCTCCCTCTTCTGCTGCTGCCTCGGCCTCTTCCTCCGCCTCGGGAGGAATGTTGGCACCTGCCGCCCACCAAACAGAGGATGTGCCAGCGACACCACCACCTGCGTCACCAAGCATCTCCACCATGTCACACGGCAGCGTTCAGCTCTCCATCTCACAAACCTTGGAGAGAAAGCGTAAATTCCCACCTAGCCACCCTCGAGCCCTGGGCCTGAATGCCAGCATTTCTAAACTACTGGCCTTTGAAATGCTGTCATTCAGGCTGGTGGACACAGACAGCTTCAAACAGCTGATGTCCATGGCTGTCCCACAGTATGTTGTCCCCAGCCGCCACTACTTCTCCAAGACAGCCGTGCCTTCCCTGCACATGCAAGTGTCCGATAAAATCAAGTGTGCACTGCGCAGCGCCATTTGTGGCAAGGTCCACCTAACCACAGATACGTGGACCAGTAAGCACGGCCAGGGACGCTATATCTCCCTAACTGCACACTGGGTAAATGTAGTGGCGGCTGGGCCCCAGGCGGAGAGTTCCTTGGCGCACGTCCTTCCGCCGCCAAGGATCACAGGGCATCATTGTTTGCCTCCTGTAGCCTCCTCCTCCTACTCGGCTTCCTCCTCCTCTGCTTCCACCAGCTCATCCAGTCAGCCACACACCTTCACCACCAACTTCAGCACAGCCCGGGGTAACGTCAGCAGGCCATTCTGAAACTCATATGTTTGGGGGACAGGCCCCACACCGCGCAGGAGTTGTGGCGGGGTATTGAACAACAGACCGACCAGTGGTTGCTGCCGGTGGGCCTCAAGCCCGGCCTGGTGGTGTGCGATAATGGGCGAAATCTCGTCGCAGCTCTGGGACTAGCCGGTTTGGCGCACATCCCTTGCCTGGCGCATGTGCTGAATTTGGTGGTGCAGAAGTTCATTCACAACTACCCCAACATGTCAGAGCTGCTGCATAAAGTGAGGGCCGTCTGTGCGCGATTCCGGCGTTCACATCCTGCCGCTGCTCGCCTGTCTGCGCTACAGCGTAACCGGCCTTCCCGCTCACCGCCTCATATGCGGCGTGCCCACCAGGTGGAACTCCACCTTGCACATGCTGGAGAGACTGTGCGAGCAGCAGCAGGCCATAGTGGAGTTTCAGCTGCAGCACGCACGCGTCAGTCGCACTGCGGAACAGCACCACTTCACCACCAATGATTGGGCCTCCATGCGAGACCTGTGTGCCCTGTTGCGCTGTTTCGAGTACTCCACCAACATGGCCAGTGGCGATGACACCGTTATCAGCGTTACAATACCACTTCTATGTCTCCTTGAGAAAACGCTTAGGGCGATGATGGAAGAGGAGGTGGCCCAGGAGGAGGAGGAGGAGGAGGAGGAGGATGAGGGTCATTTTTAGCACTTTCAGGCCAGTCTGTTAGAAGTGGCTCAGAGGGAGGTTTTTGCAACAGCAGAGGCCAGGTACAAATGTGGCCAGCCAGGGCCCACTACTGGAGGACGAGGAGGATGAGGAGGAGGTGGAGGAGGATGAGGATGAAGCAGGTTCACAGCGGGGTGGCACCCGACACAGCTCAGGCCCATCACTGGTGCGTGGCTGGGGGATACGGAGGACGATGACGATCGCCTCCCACAGAGGACAGCTTGTCCTTACCTCTGGGGAGCCTGGCACACATGAGCGACTACATGCTGCAGTGCCTGCGCAGCGACAGCAGAGTTGCCCACATTTTAACGTGTGCGGACTACTGGGTTGCCACCCTGCTGGATCCCGATACAAAGACAATGTGCCCACCTTACTTCCTGCACTGGAGCGTGATAGGAAGATGCGCGAGTTCAAGCGCACGCTGGTAGAGGCGCTCCTGAGAGCATTCCCAAATGTCACAGGGGAACAGGTGGAAGCCCAAGGCGAAGGCAGAAGAGGAGCAAGAGGTCGCCAACGCAGCAGTGTCACGGCCAGCTCTTCTGAGGGCAGGGTTAGCATGGCAGAAATGTGGAAAAGTTTTGTCTCCACGCCACAGCTAACTGCACAACCACCTGATACGGAACGTGTTAGCAGGAGGCAGCATTTCACTAACATGGTTGAACAGTACGTCTGCACACCCCTCCACGTACTGACTGATGGTTCGGCCCCATTCAACTTCTGGGTCTCCAAATTGTCCACGTGGCCAGAGTTAGCATTTTATGCCTTGGAGGTGCTGGCCTGCCCGGCGGCCAGCGTTTTGTCTGAACGTGTATTCAGCACGGCAGGGGCGTCATTACTGACAAGCGCGGCCGCCTGTCCACAGCCAACGTGGACAAGCTGACGTTCATAAAAATGAACCAGGCATGGATCCCACAGGACCTGTGCCTCCCTTGTGCAGAATAGACATTTCCCTCCCCATCAACCATGTATTCTTGTACTCTGGGGCACTTCTTTATTGAATCCTCATTTTTTTACTTTACCATGATCTTGCGGTGCAACCCAAAGTTGAATGAACCTCTCCTCTGTCTGGGTGCTGGTCCAAAATACATGAGAGTGACATTCTCCGTTGGTGGTTGATATGACGCATGATTCCTTGCTGTGGGACCTCTCTCCTCTGTCTGGGTGCTGGTCCAAAATACATGAGAGTGACATTCTCCGTTGGTGGTTGATATGACGCATGATTCCTTGCTGTGGGACCTCTCTCCTCTGTCTGTGTGCTGGGCCTAAATAAATGAGAGTGACATTCTCCGGTGGTGGGTGATATGACGCATGATTCCATGCTGTGGGACCTGTATCCTCTGTCTGGGTGCTGGTCCAAAATACATGAAGTGGCCTTCTCCGGTGGTGGGTGATATGACGCATGATTCCATGCTGTGGGACCTGTATCCTCTGTCTGGGTGCTGGTCCAAAATACATGAAGTGGCCTTCTCCGGTGGTGGGTGATATGACGCATGATTCCATGCTGTGGGACCTGTATCCTCTGTCTGGGTGCTGGTCCAAAATACATGAGTGACATTCTCCGGTGCAGGGTGATATGACGCATGATTCCTTGCTGTGGGACCTGTATCCTCTGTCTGGGTGCTGGTCCAAAATACATGAGAGTGACATTCTCCGGTGCAGGGTGATATGACGCATGATTCCTTGCTGTGGGACCTCTCTTCAATTGATATTGGTTAATTTTTATTTATTTTATTTAATTTTAATTCATTTCCCTATCCACATTTGTTTGCAGGGGATTTTTTCTACACTTTGCTGCCTTTGGCAGCCCTCTAGCCCTTTCCTGGACTATTTTACAGCCTTTTTTGTGCCTAAAAGTTCGGGTCCCCATTGACTTCAATGGGGTTCGGGTTCGGGATAAAGTTCGGATCGAGTTCGAATCCCGAACCCGAACATTTCCGGGAAGTTCGGCCGAACTTCTCGAACCCGAACATCCAGGTGTTCGCTCATCTCTACCAGCCACAGCTAAAACCACTGATTTATGGTATTGCTATTTTGGCAATTGAATTTCACCCCAGAACAAAATATACCCTGTTACGGACAGATTTAAACTAGGCCCGCAACAGCTGGAACACCAGATTCAGGGTTTTGCTTTTTTCGCAATTAAATTTCACCACAGAACAAAATATGTTTTGGCGGACACTATTATATTTTGCCAGCCACAGCTGAAACCACTGATTTATGGTATTGCTATTTTGGCAATTGAATTTCACCCCAGTACAAAATATATGTTTTTGGGGACACTATGAATCTTGGCCAGCCACAGCTGAAACCACTGATTTATGGTATTGCTATTTTGGCAATTGAATTTCACCCCAGAACAAAATATATGTTTTGCGTGACATTATGAAACTTGGCTAGCTGACAGCTGAAACCACTGATTAATGGTATTGCTATTTTGGCAATTGAATTTCACCCCAGAACAAAATAAATAATTTGCAGGACACTATGAAACTTGGCCAGCCACAGCTAAAACCACTGATTTATGGTATTGCTATTTTGGCAATTGAATTTCACCCCAGAACAAAATATAACCTGTTACGGACAGATTTAAACTAGTAAGCAAAGTGAACACCCGCACTCCCACTATACTATGACGCTTATTTGTAGTTCAGGCAAGATCGCTGCAACAATTCTACACCAGCCTGGTTACTACATGCTGGTAAAATGGATACAGTCTATAAGCACAGTCTGGTTAAAAACAGAATAAGAATTGTGCGCTGATTCGTAATGCCGGTGCAAGGGATATGTGAGCTGAGCACAGGGCAACACGAGCATCGCAGTGTCACATATGTAATTACTTTAGTACTCATAATCCAATGGAAGCAGTGTTAGGAATCTTCCACGTCCGTTATGGCGAAGCTTCTAGTGCTGATGGCTTCAGGTTCTACCTTCTAGCTACAGATTCCGGTCGGCAGTGCTCGCCAGCGAGGAACCACACGGAGGAGAGCCCGGAAACTTGGCGCGAGACGCCACAGCCCTGTAGTATGGAAGCCTTTCAGAAGACAAAAAGCAATCCATCGTGCCAGAGCCTGCACGGCTACTTCCGCCCATGACGGCGAGCCCGTGCAGGCTCTGAAACGCTGTAGTGAGTGCTTTTTTGTCTCTGAAGGCCTCACACCACAGGGCTGTGACGCCACACGCCGCATTTTCTCAGGCCTCTTACATGTGGTTCCCCTCGCTGAGCGAAGTTCTGCCGGCCGGGCATCGCCTAGCTCGAAGGTCAGAACCTGAAGCCATCAACACCCAGCATAGGCTTCGCTTACAACGGACGGGAGGACTCCTAACACTGCTTCCATTTGGATTATGAGGTACTAAGAGTAATTACATATGTGACACTGCATAATCGTGTTGCCACAATACTCAGCTCACATATCCCTTGCACCGGCATTACAGATCAGCGCACAATTCTTATTCTGTTTTTTTAACCAGACCGTGTTTATAGATTTAAACTAGGCCTGCAAACAGCTGGAACACCAGATTCAGGGTATTGCCTTTTTGGCAATTGAATTTCACCCCAGAACAAAATATGCTTTGGAGGACACTATTATATTTTGCCAGACACAGCTGAAACATCTGATTTATGGTATTGCTATTTTGGCAATTGAATTTCACCCCAGAACAAAATTTATGTTTTGGCGGACACTATTATATTTTGCCAGCCACAGCTAAAACCACTGATTTATGGTATTGCTATTTTGGCAATTGAATTTCACCCCAGAACAAAATATACCCTGTTACGGACAGATTTAAACTAGGCCCGCAACAGCTGGAACACCAGATTCAGGGTTTTGCTTTTTTCGCAATTAAATTTCACCACAGAACAAAATATGTTTTGGCGGACACTATTATATTTTGCCAGCCACAGCTGAAACCACTGATTTATGGTATTGCTATTTTGGCAATTGAATTTCACCCCAGTACAAAATATATGTTTTTGGGGACACTATGAATCTTGGCCAGCCACAGCTGAAACCACTGATTTATGGTATTGCTATTTTGGCAATTGAATTTCACCCCAGAACAAAATATATGTTTTTGCGGACATTATGAAACTTGGCTAGCGACAGCTGAAACCACTGATTAATGGTATTGCTATTTTGGCAATTGAATTTCACCCCAGAACAAAATAAATAATTTGCAGGACACTATGAAACTTGGCCAGCCACAGCTAAAACCACTGATTTATGGTATTGCTATTTTGGCAATTGAATTTCACCCCAGAACAAAATATAACCTGTTACGGACAGATTTAAACTAGTAAGTAAAGTGAACACCCGCACTCCCACTATACTATGACGCTTATTTGTAGTTCAGGCAAGATCGCTGCAACAATTCTACACCAGCCTGGTTACTAATGCTGGTAAAATGGATACAGTCTATAAACACGGTCTGGTTAAAAAAAACAGAATAAGAATTGTGCGCTGATCTGTAATGCCGGTGCAAGGGATATGTGAGCTGAGTATTGTGGCAACACGATTATCGCAGTGTCACATATGTAATTACTCTTAGTACCTCATAATCCAAATGGAAGCAGTGTTAGGAATCCTCCACGTCCGTTATGGCGAAGCCTATGCTGGTGTTGATGGCTTCAGGTTCTACCTTCTAGCTACAGCGATTCCCGGCCGGCAGCACTTCGCTCAGCGAGGGAACCACACGGAGGAGAGCCCGGGAAACTTTGGCGTGTGACGTCACAGCCCTGTGGTATGGAAGCCTTCAGAAGACAAAAAAGCAATCCAATGCGTTTCAGAGCCTGCACGGGCTACTTCGTCCATGACGAAGGAGCCCGTGCAGGCTCTGAAACGCGTAGGATTGCTTTTTTGTCTTCTGAAGGCTTCCATACCACAGGGCTGTGACGTCACACGCCGTATTTTCTCAGGCTCTCCTACATGTGGTTCCCTCGCTGAGCGAAGTTCTGCCGGCCGGGGCATCGCTCTAGCTAGAAGGTAGAACCTGAAGCCATCAACACCAGCATAGGCTTCGCCATAACGGACGTGGAGGATTCCTAACACTGCTTCCATTTGGATTATGAGGTACTAAGAGTAATTACATATGTGACACTGCGATAATCGTGTTGCCACAATACTCAGCTCACATATCCCTTGCACCGGCATTACAGATCAGCGCACAATTCTTATTCTGTTTTTTTTAACCAGACCGTGTTTATAGATTTAAACTAGGCCTGCAACAGCTGGAACACCAGATTCAGGGTATTGCCTTTTTGGCAATTGAATTTCACCCCAGAACAAAATATGTTTTGGAGGACACTATTATATTTTGCCAGACACAGCTGAAACATCTGATTTATGGTATTGCTATTTTGGCAATTGAATTTCACCCCAGAACAAAATATATGTTTTGGCGGACACTATTATATTTTGCCAGCCACAGCTGAAACCACTGATTTATGGTATTGCTATTTTGGCAATTGAATTTCACCCCAGAACAAAATATATGTTTTTGCGGACACTATGAAACTTGGCCAGCCACAGCTGAAACCACTGATTTATGGTATTGCTATTTTGGCAATTGAATTTCACCCCAGAACAAAATATATGTTTTTGCGGACACTATGAAACTTGGCCTGCAACAGCTGGGACACTAGATTCAGGGTATTGCTATTTTGGCAATTGAATTTCACCCCAAAACAAAATATATGTTTTTGTGAACACTATGAATCTTGGCCAGCCACAGATGAAACCACTGATTTAAGGTATTGCTATTTTGGCAATTGAATTTCACCCCAGGACAAAATATATGTTTTTGCGCACACTATGAAACTTGGCCAGCCACAGCTGAAACCACTTATTTATGGTATTGCTATTTTGGCAATTGACTTTCACCCCACAACAAAATATATGTTTTTGCGGACACTATGAATCTTGGCCAGCCACAGCTGAAACCACTGATTTATGGTATTGCTATTTTGGCAATTGAATTTCACCCCAGAACAAAATATATGTTTTTGCGGACACTATGAAACTTGGCCTGCAACAGCTGGGACACCAGATTCAGGGTATTGCTTATTTGGCAATTGAATTTCACCCCAGAACAAAATATATGTTTTTGCGGACACTATGAAACTTGGCCTGCAACAGCTGGGACACCAGATTCAGGGTATTGCTATTTTAGCAATTGAATTTCACCCCAGAACAAAATATATGTTTTTGCGGACACAATGAATCTTGGCCAGCCACAGCTGAAACCACTGATTTATGGTATTGCTATTATGGCAATTGAATTTCACCCCACAACAAAATATATGTTTTTGCGGACACTATGAAACTTGGCCTGCAACAGCTGGGACACCAGATTCAGGGTATTGGTATTTTGGCAATTGAGTTTCACCCCAAAACAAAATATATGTTTTTGTGAACACTATGAATCTTGGCCAGCCACAGCTGAAACCACTGATTTATGGTATTGCTATTTTGGCAATTGAATTTCACCCCAGAACATAATATATGTTTTTGCGAACACTATGAAACTTGGCCTGCAACAGCTGGGACACCAGATTTAGGGTATTGCTATTTTGGCAATTGAATTTCACCCCAGAACAAAATATATGTTTTTGCGGATACTATGAAACTTGGCCTGCAACAGCTGGGACACTATATTCAGGGTATTGCTATATTGGCAATTGAATTTAACCCCACAACAAAATATATGTTTTTGCGGACACTATGAATCTTGGCCAGCCACAGCTGAAACCACTGATTTATGGTATTGCTATTTTGGCAATTTAATTTCACCCCACAACAAAATATATGTTTTTGCGGACACTATGAAACTTGGTCTGCAACAGCTGGGACACCAGATTCAAGGTATTGCTATTTTGGCAATTGAATTTCACCCCAAAACAAAATATATGTTTTTGCGAACACTATGAATCTTGGCCAGCCACAGCTGAAACCAGTGATTTAAGGTATTGCTATTTTGGCAATTGAATTTCACCCCAGGACAAAATATATGTTTTTGCGCACACTATGAAACTTGGCCAGCCACAGCTGAGACACCAGATTCAGGGTATTGCTATTTTGGCAATTGAATTTCACCCCAGAACAAAATATATGTTTTTGCGGACACTATGAAACTTGGCCTGCAACAGCTGGGACACCAGATTCAGGGTATTGCTATTTTAGCAATTGAATTTCACCCCAGAACAAAATATATGTTTTTGCGGACACTATGAATCTTGGGATTCTTGGCCATCCACAGCTGAAACCACTGATTTATGGTATTGCTATTTTGGCAATTGAATTTCACCCCACAACAAAATATATTTTTTTGCGGACACTATGAAACTTGGCCTGCAACAGCTGGGACACCAGATTCAGGGTATTGCTATTTTAGCAATTGAATTTCACCCCAGAACAAAATATATGTTTTTGCGGACACTATGAATCTTGGGATTCTTGGCCATCCACAGCTGAAACCACTGATTTATGGTATTGCTATTTTGGCAATTGAATTTCACCCCACAACAAAATATATGTTTTTGCGGACACTATGAATCTTGGGATTCTTGGCCTGCCACAGCTGAAACCACTGATTTATGGTATTGCTATTTTGGCAATTGAATTTCACCCCATAACAAAATATATGTTTTTGCGGACACTATGAAACTTGGCCAGCCACAGATGAAACCACTGATTTATGGTATTGCTATTTTGGCAATTGAATTTCACCCCAGAACAAAATATATATTTTTGCGGACACTATGAAACTTGGCCTGCAACAGCTTGGACACCAGATTCAGGGTATTGCTATTTTGGCAATTGAATTTCACCCCAGAACAAAATATATCCTTTGCAGCACACTATGAATCTTGGCCAGCCACAGCTCAAACCACTGATTTATGGTATTGCTATTTTGGCAATTGAATTTCACCACAGAAAATAATCTATCCTTTGCCAGACAGCAGACAGTATTATACTTGGCTAGCCAAAGCTGGAACACCAGATTTAGGGGATTGGTATTTGGGCAATTGTATTTAACCCCTTAATAAAACATAAAAATTGCTATCCTGAGTTTCTATGAGTGACAATTAGCACAGCCAAGCCCTTGATGTAGGATATAGCAAAAAAAAAAACTAGTATTGATGGATTGATGGACTTGGTGGCAGCTTGTTCTGGTGCACCACAAGTCAAAAAAGGGCCGCCGATCACCCCAGAAAATAAGTGACAGAAAAACGCTCTGTGCAGCCTAAAAACCAGTGAGCAAGTAACTAGCAGAAGTTCAATCATTCACAGCTGTAGATCGATCAGTTCATTAGGTGCTGTTGCTGACTTTTTCCTGCCTAATCTCGCCCTCACAGAAGCTGCGTCCTCTCCCTACACTAATCAGAGCAGTGTGACGTGCGGCGCTACGTGACTCCAGCTTAAATAGAGGCTGGGTCACATGCTGCACTTGGCCAATCACAGCCATGCCATTAGTAGGCATGGCTGTGATGGGCTCTTAGCGCAAGAAGTAAAACGCTAGCTGATTGGCTGCTGTGCAGCCCTTCAGAAAGCGGGAAGTAATCGCTGAACAACGAACCCGAACCCGAACTTTTTTGAAAATGTGCTCAAAAACTATGCTCGAACTGTTCGCTCAACACTACCGAGACACCAGCGCAATTTCATTTGGCTTGCAGATGCTAGCCTCAAACGTATGAACTAGTTTGGCTAGCATCTGAAGTTGCTTTGTGGATTTATTTTACAGCGTCCGTTTGTTAACACAGAGCTTGTCATAGCTACAAGGCTGTGCTAACAAATCGGACCACAGCATTTCTGCTGACTTGTATGTGGTGATGAATGTAAAGGGGGAATATTAATTATTAATATTTGTGTAAATATCAATAATTAATATTCATAAACAGGCAAATCGTCTGTTGATGACTCCACCTATTTATACCTTAAATAGTGATAAATACCTCTTTTTGCCTTACACTATCCACTGAACTCATCTATGTACGACTTACACTACTACTATATACTGCGGCGCCTACCATAACAAAAGACTACATGCTGTGCTTAGATAATAAAATGTATTTATTAACACATTACACGTCTATAATTTATAATTATATATGTCCATATAAAAGGGAATATGAATATATATATATATATTTTAATAGTCGCACAGTAATACAGTCAGTCAATTATAACACTACTACACATACAATATTCCTAACTACTCTACATACAATCCCAATTCCACCCCACAAACTAGCTATACAATTACACTAACATACATTACAGCAGTAACCCACCCACCTGGCTACTCACACTGTCCCTACTGCAATATCACAATGCAGTCCAGGGGTAATGGCACTGCAAGGGTTATCACAACATAGGCTGCAGGGGTCATTCTGCACACAGCAGCCTTGAAGGGATTCAAGGTTACAGGGCTGCTGGGCACTGCAAGGGTTCCAGGACAGCTGCAGCAGACAAAGGGGTAAATAAGGGGTTAAGGGGTACACAGCAGCAGGAGTTGATGCTGCTGGGCAGGGAAGGGGTACATGGGAATGTAGGAATATGGGAAATCAGGACAGGAGTATTAGGGGTACTCAGCCATTTCCAGGTCCCATCTGTGTGTCTTTCCTTTCTCTCAGGAGTCGAGCTCAGAAGTGACCCTACTTTGTAGTGGCATGCCCTAATATCAGGTTTAGGGATATGACATCACTCTGCTAAAGTCCACTGTACCTTGTGAGCCTTCCCCCCAAGTAGTTTGGAGATAGGAGGAGGGGGGGGGGAACAGTTTTAGCATGTAAGTCATGTGCTGATAAAAAAGTGCCATAAAGTCTGCAATCTCCTGTCCTGGACCCACATCCCTCCTAGTTAGCATCTCTATGCTAACCACCCCCCAGGGACAGTTGGGCGACTATGCAGACAGCGTGACTTGCGAGCCATGGCCTACAGGCTAAACATGGGCCTGTATCAAGTAAGGCCCAATAAGAGTTGATAAAAGGGGCCATGTAAAAGAGGGATGTCCTATGGAAAGAGGGGGCATATATGGGATATATATATGAAAGCGGGCATATTCTATAAGGGGACACATTCTATAAGGGGACATATATATATATATATATATATATAGATAGATAGATAGATAAAAGGGACATAAAGGGGGCACATATTCCCCACAGGGGCCACAATGAGCACCTGTGGAATACTAAGGGCAGATGTGCCTATTTAGGTATGCATATATATTATACATGCATGCACGTGTTCGCATGTATATATATATATATATATATATATATTTCAACCCTTCCTCAACAGCTGACGTCTCCCTTTTGCAACCCCACTGCCTCTTACGGACTGTTGCTGTGCTACGGACCCCTCCCCCTCTGTACTGCTGTCCTCGCTCGGCTTTTTACCTTCCCATGTTGGGTCAGTGATCTCATCGTCCACCACCTCCTCTTCCACTTCCTCACTCTGCCTATCCTCCTGACTTGATCTAACCACCACCTCAGTGATTCGCAACTGTGTCTCATCATCATCCACCTCGTGAATGAATGATTGCTGTTCACCACCGTCATTTTCTTGAGACTGTGAAGGCTCAAGAGGTTGGGAATCAGGTCACAATATCTCAGGTACCTCCTCAAGCTTGCTTGTTGAGAGAGCCAAACCAAGTACTGGCGATGAAAAGAGGTCATGTGAATATCCGAGTGTGGGATCACTTGTTTGGCCAGCGCCACATGGTGGGAGGAAGGAGGATCAGAGTGAGGATTCGTTTGACCAGACTCTTGGCTACAGAGACTGGACTTCGTGGAAGAGAGGGTGGTGCTTAACCGACTGGAAGCATTATCTTCTGCAATCTGACCGATCACCTGTTCGCACTGGTCCGACTTGGACAGTGTTGCCCTGCGCCGCCCAGCTTAGTTGGACATGAAGCTGGGTAAGGTGGATTTTTTTTTGTTTTTTCTGGTGCACTGGCAGCAGGCACAGTTTCTTTGCGCCCAGGGCCACAGCCTCTGCTTGCACCATCAGCATCATGCCCAGGGCCACAGCCTCTGCTTACACCATCAGCATCACGCCCAGGGCCACGGCCTCTGCTTGCACCATCAGCGTCACGCCCACTTCCTCCTCCCTTTGTGCTTCTTCATATTAATGGTTTTGTCTGTAGATGTGGCACAGATTGTTTTACTGTCTGCTAAAGACATGGTTTTCTGATGCAGGATAGTACTGGATACAGAAAAATACAGATTTTTGGCTCTAGCCCAGAGAATGTAAATTTTACAATACACACTGTATTAGCTTTCTGTAATGTACTGGATACAGGCATTCACAGATTTTCGGCACTACACTAGGCCACAGATAATGAAATTTTTACAATACACACTTTATTGACTTGCTGTAATGTACTGGAGACAGAGAAATACAAATTTCCGGCACTACACTAGGCCACAGATAATGAAATTTTTACAATACACACTATATTGGCTTGCTGTAATGTACTGGATACAGAGAAATACACATTTTTGGCACTACACTAGGCCACAGATAATGAAATTTTTACAGTACACACTGTATTGGCTTGCTGTAATGTACTAAATGCAGAAAAATAAAGATTTTCAGCAGTACACTAGCCCAGAGATAATGACATTTTTACAATACACACTGTATTGGCTTGTTGTAATGTACTGGAGACAGAGAAATACAAATTTTCGGCATACACTAGGCCTCAGATAATTAAATTTTACAGTACACACTGTATTGGCTTGCTATAATGTACTGAATAAAGAAAAAATAAAGATTTTCACCAGTACACTAGCCCAGAGATAATGACATTTTTACAATACACATTGAATTGGCTTCCAGTAAGGTACTGGATACAGAAAAATAGTGATTTTTGGCACTACACTAGCCCAGAGATAATGTAATTTTGACAATACACACAGTATTCAGATGTACAGTAGTTCTATATTGGATACAAATTTGTCCCAAATAAAATGTATTCTCAATCTCTGCGGAAATACTGTATATACGGTTGCGGCCTAAACGCACACACAGATGTGCAAAAACTAGTTAGCTGTGGCCAAAATATAAATCACTCTCTGCTGGAGTAATTCATATAATGGTTGCGGATTGAACACACACAGATGTGGCACAAGTTAGGTTAATTTCCCCAGAACAAATAATTTCTCTGATGGTGCAGTGTATCTCAGTAGCAGGAACACTGTAGTAAATAAGCCCTTTTTTATAATGTCCGCCCAACACACTGCTTTATGATGGTGCAGTGTATATCTTAGTACCAGGAACACTGTAGTGAATAAGCCTCTTTTTATAATGTCTGCCCAACACACTACTTTATGATGGTGCCGTGTATATCTCAGTAACAGGCACACTGTAGTGAATAAGCCTCTTTTTATAATGTCTGCCCAACGCACTGCTTTATGATGGTGCATTGTATATCTCAGTACCAGGCACACTGTAGTGAATAAGCCTCTTTTTATAATATCTGCCCAACACACTGCTTAATGATGGCGTATTATAGATGTCACTAATCTGCAATCTTTTTGTCTTTTAGAAGTTAAAAAAGCGATTTTCAATCTGGTGACGCCTGTCCCTGATAGTGCTGAAGCAAACCCCTTCTTAAAATAATAAAATAAAAGGTGCTGCACGGCTGTCAAACACACACTCTAGTGCTTAAACTGAGTGTTAGGTCTTTCAATAAGGTTTTTGGAGAGAAATCAGTAAGTTTAGAGCAAAACGCTATCTATCCCTGCCTACTGTCTGCTCTCCCTGATGCTGAATGAGCCGAGTGTCGGACCTCAGCTCCTGTATGAAATGGTATCACGTGGTCGGCCAGCCAATCAGTGTAAGGCTTACAACTAACATGGCTATGGCCTTACACTGAGGGGAATTACTTACCTGGACCTTGATTGGCTGCTTAGAAGGTGCCATATGTGCGGGGAGGAGACTCGAGCAATGCAACGAATGCACGTGGTGCTCAGCCGAGTAAAGCCGAGCGCTGAGCATAGCGATGATCGAGCCAAACTAATACTTGGCCAAGCATACTCATCACTAGTTTAGATGAATTCTTGAAAGTAAACAATATTAACCCCTTCAGGACCCTGCCACATTTCACCTTAAGAACCAGGCCATTTTTTGGAAATCTTATATGTGTCACTTTAAGCAGTGATAACTTAAAAACGCTTTTACTTATCCAAGCCATTCTGAGATTGTTTTCTCCGTCCTCACATATTGTACTTCATGACAGTGGAAAATTTGAGTCAATATATTTCATTTTTATTTATAAAAAAAATACCAAGTTTTCAAAAATTTGAAAAATTATCAAATTTCCAAATTTTAATTTCTCTAGTTTCATAATAGATAGTAATACCTCCAAAAATAGTTATTACTTTACATTCCCCATATGTCTACTTTATGTTTGGATCATTTTGTGAATGCCATTTTATTTTCTGCGGATGTTAGAGGGGTTAGAAGTAGAGATGAGCGAACACCTGGATGTTCGGGTTCGAGAGGTTCGGCCGAACTTCCGGAAAATGTCCGGGTTCGTGATCCGAACTCAACCCGAACTTCATCCCGAACCCGAACCCCATAGAAGTCAATGGGGACCCGAACTTTTGGGCACTAAAAAGCGTGTAAAAGACTCCCGGAAAGGGCTAGAGGGCTGCAAAAGGCAGCAAAATGTAGGTAAATCCCCTGCAAACAAATGTCGATAGGGAAATGATGAGTTAACATAAAATAAATAAAAATTAACCTGTAAAAGACACCCAGAGGGATAATATACCGCAATAAACGCATTGCGATTACAACTTTGAGCTAACGATCACCATAGGAACGCCTCCTCCAGTAGAATGTACTGTCGGATCTGAGAATTAAGTTGAAATCGCAATGCGATTCTTATATATTTGCTTAATCGCATTAGCGATTTCAACTTAGCATTGCTAATAATTCCATCCATATCGTTAACTTACTGAGTCAGTAAGTTAACGAATATGGATGGAATTATTTAGAATTAGCAATGCTAAGTTGAAACGGCAATGCGATTAAGCAGATATATAATAATCGCATAATCGAGCTCGAATAGAACTTAAAGCTGTCACTTAGTCAGTTTTAGTATGGTGTGTTGTAATAGAAGTTACATTCGCACGCGAATATAACTTAGAGCAATACAGTCAACTTTACACTGTTAGTTTTATTATCGCGATAATACAACTATTCAAGAATCGTGTACGCGCGTCTGTACGTGTGTGCGTTACCTCGGATCGGATCGAGAGAGACGAGAGTGGAGATTGGTGACTGTCCCAGCGATTATGGCGAAAAGTAATTTCTCTAAAGAAGAGCTGGATTTCTTAATAACTGTAAGTAAAAAGTAATTGAACTTAGTTAGTGTGTAATTCAGTAATGTGATTTAAACTTATTTATTAATGATTTTTATTAGCCAAGAAGCCTGCAGGCCTTCACTGATCTCATAACTGCCTTACACTGTCACATGTCCTACTGCTTGGTGACATAAACTCATCACAGGCTTTAGCAGACTGCACAACTACATGAGTGATTAGTGAAAGACACTGTTAAAGGGGTGGCAATGTTCAAGTCACTTTTAAAGGGATGACGATGTTCAAGTCACTTTTAAAGGGATGGCGATGTTCAAGTCACTTTTAAAGGGGCGGCAATATTCAAGTCACTTTTAAAGGGATCGCAATGTTCAAGTCACTTTTAAAGGGATGGCGATGTTCAAGTGACTTTTAAAGGGGCGGCAATATTCAAGTCACTTTTAAAGGGATCGCAATGTTCAAGTCACTTTTAAAGGGATGGCGATGTTCAAGTCAGTTTTAAAGGGATGGTGATGTTCAAGTCACTTTTAAAGGGGCGGCAATGTTCAAGTCACTTTTAAAGGGATGGCGAATTGGCGATGTTCAAGTCAGTTTTAAAGGGATGGCGATGTTCAAGTCACTTTTAAAGGGGCTGCAGTGTTCAAGTCACTTTTAAAGGGGCGGCAATGTTCAAGTCACTTTTAAAGGGATGGCGAATTGGCGATGTTCAAGTCAGTTTTAAAGGGATGGCGATGTTCAAGTCACTTTTAAAGGGGCTGCAGTGTTCAAGTCACTTTTAAAGGGGCGGCAATGTTCAAGTCACTTTTAAAGGGATGGCGATGTTCTACTCTTTGACTGTTTTGATATTAAATGTTATTTTTGATGGTTCTTATGACTATGATAACTAATAATTGTATTTTAGAACTGTGGGATTACATGATTTAATTGTTATCTTGCAGGAAATGTTGGAGAAGGGGTACGACCGCAGAAGGTCAAGGGGCGAAAAGCAGGCCATAGTGCGGAGAATTGCTTTCCATCTGTGGCAGAAGAATGGGTGCACTCATCGGAAGGATGCGATTCTAAAAAGTGGTCAGATCTGAAGCGCCACCGGATGGATCTGATCACTAAGATCCGAGATAAATCTCTTCCAGGTACAATACTTATTTGCATAACTGAGCAGATAGATAACACAATATGTTGGTGAGAGAAATAAGTATTTTTTAACCCTTTACAATAAATCACTTAGTACAGTGGTGTTGAACTGATGGGAAAGGGTGCTAAAAGTGGCAATATGAGACCTCTTTCTGGGCCACATATGTTTTTTGACTTTACACAGTTGACTTTGGCCCCTGAAGCTTGTCCAAACTCCTCGCACGTCTGGACGAGTGTAGACAACAAGCATCGATCAGGACAATTAGGCCACATGCCCAAATGAAGTCATAGACTCGAATCACTCTTGTTCCCTGGGGAGTGGCCCATCACCCAATAGCAGCAGTGAGTTGAAGCTGAACTTAATCAACGATGCTCAAAGGCAGAGTGCAGGGGGTACCCACAGGGTCCTGGTCCGGCAGGTCAAGGCAGACACTGATGATACTACACTTGATCTAAGCCAAAAGGAGAAGAAAGATAGGTGTAGTTAATTATTATGCCATCCAGACACTACCATAGATTAATTTGTGTACCCTTAACTGTAATTTGGCTTTACTTGTTTATCTTGGCATTTTTAAAAATTTGGTCATCATCATCATTACAGATGCTCCGCTTCCCAAAGTGAGAGCCAAGCTCTCTAAAAAGAAGAAGGCGGTGGAGGTGGAGGAGGAGACAGACCACTCGGACGAGCAGGAAGAGGCAGGGCCATCAGGCTATCGGGCCCATAGCCCACCTGCTGCAGTGGAGGAGGGTGATGACTCTGAGGAGGCAGAAGAGGAGATGGTCACTACCCCCGACAAGAAGGTAAATGGATGATGTGGATATTTTTATTTATTCAGTGTCCCAGAAAGCTAATGTTACGGGTGGGAGTACTGATTTCCATAACGTATCTAACTGCCACATCCATTTTTGGAAGTACGATATAACAAGCATGCAATATATAAATTTTTCTAAGAATATATTTTAACAAACTATATTATTTTTTTAAATGAAGAAAATATAATAAAACAGGCAACAAATAAAGTACAACACATAACAGTAATATAAAAATAAACACTAAAAAGTAATTGATCAACATCAAAACCATTAACGTAACTACTAAGTCAATAACCCAAAACTAAAAGGAACTATTATTAATCCTACCTAAACCAATATATAACAGATTTACATAGTAACATAGTAACATAGTATATAAGACCGAAAAAGACATTTGTCCATCCAGTTCGGCCTGTTTCCTACAAGTTGATCCAGAGGAAGGCAAAAACCCCTGTGAGGCAGAAGCCAATTTTCCTCACATAAGGGGAAAAAATTCCTTCCCGACTCCAATCAGGCAATCAGAATAACTCCCTGGATCAACGACCCTCTCTAGTAGCTATAGCCTGTAATATTATTACACTCCAGAAATAAATCCAGTCCCCTCTTGAATTCCTTTATTGTACTCACCATCACCACCTCCTCAGGCAGAGAGTTCCATAGTCTCACTGCTCTTACAGTGAAGAATCCTTTTCTATGTTTGTGTACAAACCTTCTTTCCTCCAGACGCAGAGGATGTCCCCTTGTCACAGTCACAGTCCTGGGGATAAATAGATGATGGGAGAGATCTCTGTACTGACCCCTGATATATTTATACATAGTTATTAGATCTCCCCTCAGTCGCCTTTTTTTCTAAAGTGAATAACCCTAATTTTGATAACCTTTACGGTACTGTAGATCCCTCATTCCAGTTATTACTTTAGTTGCCCTCCTCTGAACCCTCTCCAGCTCTGCTATGTCTGTCTTGTTCACAGGAGCCCAGAACTGTACACAGTACTCCATGTGTGGTCTAACCAGTGATTTTCAAGAAAAAATATCATCTCAGCTTTATATAACAATTAATGATTGTATTTTAATGTACATTTCAAATTTTATTTCATTTATTTTACAGCTGACAACATCATGTTAAAAAAATAAAAATAATGCGAAGGAAGCACCAGCTGCAAATGCAGCAGTTCAGGGAGCAGCAAACCAGGAAGATGAGGCAGCTCAAGATGCAGTTCTCCCACCAAATGCGAGCCATGGAGGAGGCTCATCTTAAGGACATCGATGATCTGCTGGAGGAGCAGAGAAAATTTAAAAATTACCCTAATTTTTTTGGTTATTTATATATTTATGTTAAAAATAATTCTATTTTGTTAAAGATTATTTTATAAAACTATAATGTTAAATCAAATTTATTGCGTTTTGTTTGATTGGAAACAAAGGGTACAGATAGTGTTGCCCATATTAATAATTATTTTTCATTACTGTAATCTTTCAAGGGTTTCAAGTTCAACTGGTTTATGTGCTAGATCTGGTAAGGTTTTTGGTAAGGCTGTAAAACACACCCGGAAAGGGCTAGAGGGCTGCAAAAGGCAGCAAAATGTAGGTAAATCCCTGCAAACAAATGTAGATAGGGAAATGATGAGTTAACATAAAATAAATAAAAATTAAACAATATTAATTGGAGTGAGGTCCCATAGCACAGAATCAGGCTTCAAGTCACCCACCAATGGAGAAGGTCACTTACTATTATTTCGACCCCAGCACCCAGACAAAGGAGAGAGGTCCCACAGCAGAGAATCAGGCATCATATCAACCACCACAGGAGTAGGCCACCATTTAGTTACTTTGACCCCTTCACCCAGACAGAGGAGAGAGGCCCCACAGCAGAGAATCAGGCATCATATCAACCACCACAGGAGTAGGCCACCATTTAGTTACTTTGACCCCTTCACCCAGACAGAGGAGAGAGGCCCCACAGCAGAGAATCAGGCATCATATCAACCACCACAGGAGTAGGCCACCATTTAGTTACTTTGACCCCTTCACCCAGACAGAGGAGAGAGGCCCCACAGCAGAGAATCAGGCATCATATCAACCACCACAGGAGTAGGCCACCATTTAGTTACTTTGACCCCTTCACCCAGACAGAGGAGAGAGGCCCCACAGCAGAGAATCAGGCATCATATCAACCACCACAGGAGTAGGCCACCATTTAGTTACTTTGACCCCTTCACCCAGACAGAGGAGAGAGGTCCCACAGCAGAGAATCAGGCATCATATCAACCACCACAGGAGTAGGCCACCATTTAGTTACTTTGACCCCTTCACCCAGACAGAGGAGAGAGGCCCCACAGCAGAGAATCAGGCATCATATCAACCACCACAGGAGTAGGCCACCATTTAGTTACTTTGACCCCTGCACCCAGGACAGAGGAGAGAGGTTCCACAGCAGAGAATCAGGCATCATATCAACCACCACAGGAGTAAGCCACCATAAAGTTACTTTGACCCCTTCACCCAGACAGAGGAGAGAGGCCCCACAGCACATATTCAGGCATCATATCAACCACCGCAGGAGTAGGCCACACATTTAGTATACTTTGACCCCTTCACCCAGGACAGAGGAGAGAGGTCCCACAGCACAAATTCAGGCATCATATCACACACCACAGGAGAAGGCCTCTTTCAGTGACTTAGGCCTTTGGACCCAGACAGAGGGAGAGGTCAGAGATTAGCTTCCTATCCCCCAGCACAGCAGAAGACCGCTTTATTTGACTTAGGCCTCAGCACCCAGACAGAGGACAGAGGTAGCATGGCAGAGGTTATGGCTTTATGTCACCCGATAGTTTAACAGGCCACTTTCATCTAGTTAGGCCCCGGGGCCTAGACAGAGGAGAGTTTCATTCAACTGTGGGTTACATAAAATTTGTATTAAATAAAGAAGTGGCCCGTAGTACAACAAGACATGTTTTAGGCAGTTATTAAGGACTACTCTGCACAAGGGAGGGACAGGTCCTGTGGGATCCATGCCTGGTTCATCTTTATGAACGTCAGCTTGTCCACATTGGCTGTGGACAGGCAGCTGCGCTTGTCAGTAATGATGCCCCCCGCCGCGCTGAATACGCGTTCTGATAAAACGCTGGCTGCCGGGCAGGAAAGCACCTCCAAGGCATAACATGCTAACTCTGGCTAAGTGGACAATTTTGAAACCCAGAAGTTGAATGGGGCCGAACCGTCCGTTAGTACGTGGAGGGGTGTGCAGACATACTGTTCAACCATGTTAGTGAAATGCTGCCTCCTGCTAACACGTTCCGTATCAGGTGGTGGGGCAGTTAGCTGTGGCGTGGAGACAAAACTTTTCCACATTTCTGCCATGCTAACCCTGCCCTCAGAGGAGCTGGCCGTGATACTGCTGTGTGGGCGACCTCTAGCTCCTCCTCTGCCTTGGCCTTGGCCTTCCACCTGTTCCCTTTGACATTTGGGAATGCTCTCAGGAGCGCGTCTACCAGCGTGCGCTTGTACTCGCGCATCTTCCTATCACGCTCCAGTGCAGGAAGTAAAGTGGGCACATTGTCTTTGTACCGGGGATCCAGCAGGGTGGCCACCCAGTAGTCAGCACACGTTAAAATGTGGGCAACTCTGCTGTCGTTGCGCAGGCACTGCAGCATGTAATCGCTCATGTGTGCCAGGCTCCCCAGAGGTAAGGACAAGCTGTCCTCTGTGGGAGGCGTATCGTCATCGTCCACCGTATCCCCCAGCCACGCACTAGTGATGGGCCTGAGCTGTGTGGGCTGCCACTCTGCTGTGAACCTGCTTCATCCTCGTCCTCCTCCACCTCCTCCTCATCCTCCTCGTCCTCCATTAGAGTGCCTTGGCTGGCGACTTGTGAACCTGCCCTCTGCTGCTTCAAAAACCTCCCTCTGAGCTACTTCTAACAGACTGGCCTGAAAGTCTTAGAAACGAGCCCTCCTCCTCCTCCTCCTCCTCCACCTGGGCCACCTCCTCTTCCATCATTGCCCTAAGCGTTTTCTCTAGGAGACATAGAATTGGTATTGTAACGCTGATAACAGTGTCATCGCCACTGGCCATTTTGGTGGAGTACTCAAAGCAGTGCAGCAGGGCACACAGGTCTCGCATGGAGGCCCAATCATTGGTGGTGAAGTGGTGCCGTTCCGCAGTACGACTGACGCGAGCGTGCTGCAGCTGAAACTCCACTATGGCCTGCTGCTGCTCGCACAGTCTCTCCAGCATGTGCAAGGTGGAGTTCCCACCGGGTGGGCACGTCGCATATGAGGCGGTGAGCGGGAAGGCCGAAGTTCCGCTGTAGCGCAGACAGGCGAGCAGCGGCAGGATGTGAACGCCGGAAGCGCGCACAGACGGCCCGCACTTTATGCAGCAGCTCTGACATGTTGGGGTAGTGGTGAATGAACCTCTGCACCACCAAATTCAGCACATGCGCCAGGCAAGGGATGTGCGCCAAACCGGCTAGTCCCAGAGCTGCCACGAGATTTCGCCCATTATCGCATACCACCAGGCCTGGCTTGAGGCCCACCGGCAGCAACCACTGGTCCGTCTGTTGTTCAATACCCCGCCACAACTCCTGCGCGGTGTGGGGCCTGTCCCCCAAACATAAGAGTTTCAGAATGGCCTGCTGACGTTTACCCCGGGCTGTGCTGAAGTTGGTGGTGAAGGTGTGTGGCTGACAGGAGGAGCTGGTGGAAGCAGAGGAGGAGGAGAAAGCCGAGTAGGAGGAGGAGGCTACAGGAGGCAGAGAATGATGCCCTGCGATCCTAGGTGGCGGAAGGACGTGCGCCAAGGAACTCTCCGCCTGGGGCCCAGCCGCCACTACATTCACCCAGTGTGCAGTTAGTGAGATATAGCGTCCTTGGCCGTGCTTACTGGTCCACGTATCTGTGGTTAGGTGGACCTTGGCACAAATGGCGTTGCGCAGTGCACACTTGATTTTATCAGACACTTGCATGTGCAGGGAAGGCACGGCTGTCTTGGAGAAGTAGTGGCGGCTGGGAACCACATACTGGGGGACAGCCATGGCCATCAGCTGTTTGAAGCTGTCTGTGTCCACCAGCCGGAATGACAGCATTTCAAAGGCCAGTAGTTTAGAAATGCTGGCATTCAGGCCAAGGGCCTCGAGGGTGACTAGGTGGGAATTTGCGCTTCCTCTCAAAGGTTTGAGAGATGGAGAGCTGAACGCTGCTGTGTGAAATAGTGGAGACGCAAGGTGACGGTGGCGGTGGTGGTGGTGGTGTCGGTGGCACATCCTCTGTTTGCTGCTCGGCAGGTGGCAACATTCCTCTCGAGGCGGAAGCCGAGGCAGCAGCGGTAGAGGGAGCAGGGGGAGCCTGAGCGGGTTCATTTTTTTTGAGGTGTGCACTCCACTGCAGTTCATGCTTTGCATGTAGATGCCTGATCATGCAGGTGGTGCTCAGGTTAAGAACGTCAATGCCTCGCCTCAGGGTCTGATGGCACAGCGTGCAAACCACTCTGGTCTTGTCCTCAGCACATTGTTTGAAGAAGTGCCATGCCAGGGAACTCCTTGAAGATGCCTTTGGGGTGCTGGGTCCCTGTTGGCACTGGCCAATAGCAGGCGAACTCTCGGGACGGCGGGTGTTCTGCTTTTGCCCCCTGCTCCCTCTTTGGCTTCGCTGTTGTCTCGGTCTCACCACTGCCTCTTCCTCTGAACTATTTAAGTCAGCGGCACGACCTTCAGTCCATGTGGGGTCTAAGAACTCATCGTCCTCTGCATCGTCTTCCACCCAGTCTTCCTCCCTGACCTCCTCCTGTTCAGTCTGCACACTGCAATAAGACGCGGCAGTGGGCACCTGTGTTTCGTCATCATCAGACACTCGGTCACTCTGCTGTGGTGGTATTCCCATGTCCTCATCATCTGGATACATAAGTGGTTGTGCGTCAGTGCATGGTATGTCTTCCACCGCTAGGGAAGGGCTAGGTAGACGCCCCTGGGAACCCCTGCCAGCAGAGTCTTCAAACAGAAGAAGAGACTGCTGCATAACTTGAGGCTCAGACAGTTTCCCTGATATGCATGGGGGTGATGTGACAGACTGATGGGCTTGGTTTTCCGGTGCCACCTGTGCGCTTTCCGCAGAAGACTGGGCGGAAGACAATGTGGTGAACGTGCTGGAAGCACTGTCGGTCACCCAATCGACTAATGCCTGTACCTGCTCAGGCCTTACCATCCTCATAACGGCATTGGGCCCCACCAAATATCGCTGTAAATTCTGCCGGCTACTTGAGGGAGTTGGTTCACTACTTTGTGCGCCTGAGGCCGAACGGCCACGTCCTCTGCCAGCAACAGAGACTCCACGGACCCCACCACGACCGCGTCCTCGTCCCTTAATAGAATGTTTTCTCATTTCTCATTCAACTCGCACCACAATAAAATATATTATTTTTTAGCCCCAAAATTCACACACTGGAAGATATACCGTAATTCCTTTTTCCGGTATTAATTACAAGAAAACTGCTGCAAATTGGACACCAGAATTTTTTAAATGCTACCTATGTTAAATGTATTCTCACAGTGGGAGAAGTATTTCCTTTTTACAGGAGTAACAAAGTGCGGTGTACTATTTCGGGTGTCAACAACACCAGATTGATTAAATTGGCCTTTTTGGAACCAAAATGACAACACTGGACACTATAATGCCTTTTTCTGGTATTAATTACAAGAAGACTGCTGCAAATTGGACACCAGAATTTTTTAAATGCTACTTATGTTAAATGAATTCCCACAGTGGGAGAACTATTTCCTTTTCAAAGGAGTAACAACGTGCGGCGTACTATTTCGGGTGTCACCAACACCAGATTGATTAAATTGGCCTTTTTGGAACCAAAATGACAACACTGGACACTATAATGCCTTTTTCTGGTATTAATTACAAGAGGACTGCTGCAAATTGGACACCAGAATTTTTAAATGCTACTTATGTTAAATGAATTCCCACAGTGGGAGAACTATTTCCTTTTCAAAGGAGTAACAACGTGCGGCGTACTATTTCGGGTGTCACCAACACCAGATTGATTAAATTGGCCTTTTGGAACCAAAATGACAACACTGGACACTATAATGCCTTTTTCTGGTATTAATTACAAGAGGACTGCTGCAAATTGGACACCAGAATTTTTAAATGCTACTTATGTTAAATGAATTCCCACAGTGGGAGAACTATTTCCTTTTACAGGAGTAACAACGTGCGGCCTACTATTTCGGGTGTCACCAACACCAGATTGATTAAATTGGCCTTTTTGGAACCAAAATGACAACACTGGACACTATAATGCCTTTTTCTGGTATTAATTACAAGAGGACTGCTGCAAATTGGACACCAGAATGTTTTAAATGATACTTATGTTAAATGAATTCCCACAGTGGGAGAACTATTTCCTTTTAACAGGAGTAACAACGTGCGGCCTACTATTTCGGGTGTCACCAACACCAGATTGATTAAATTGGCCTTTTGGAACCAAAATGACAACACTGGACACTATAATGCCTTTTTCTGGTATTAATTACAAGAGGACTGCTGCAAATTGGACACCAGAATTTTTTAAATGCTACTTATGTTAAATGAATTCCCACAGTGGGAGAACTATTTCCTTTTCAAAGGAGTAACAACGTGCGGCGTACTATTTCGGGTGTCACCAACACCAGATTGATTACATTGGCCTTTTTGGAACCAAAATGACAACACTGGACACTATAATGCCTTTTTCTGGTATTAATTACAAGAGGACTGCTGCAAATTGGACACCAGAATTTTTTAAATGCTACTTATGTTAAATGAATTCCCACAGTGGGAGAACTATTTCCTTTTTACAGGAGTAACAACGTGCGGCCTACTATTTCGGGTGTCACCAAAACCAGATTGATTAAATTGGCCTTTTGGAACCAAAATGACAACACTGGACACTATAATGCCTTTTTCTGGTATTAATTACAAGAAGACTGCTGCAAATTGGACACCAGAATTTTTTAAATGCTACTTATGTTAAATGAATTCCCACAGTGGGAGAACTATTTCCTTTTACAGGAGTAACAACGTGCGGCGTACTATTTCGGGTGTCACCAACACCAGATTGATTAAATTGGCCTTTTTGAAACCAAAATGACAACACTGGACACTATAATGCCTTTTTCTGGTATTAATTACAAGAGGACTGCTGCAAATTGGACACCAGAATTTTTAAATGCTACTTATGTTAAATGAATTCCCACAGTGGGAGAACTATTTCCTTTTACAGGAGTAACAACGTGTGGCCTACTATTTCGGGTGTCACCAACACCAGATTGATTAAATTGGCCTTTTGGAACCAAAATGACAACACTGGACACTATAATGCCTTTTTCTGGTATTAATTACAAGAGGACTGCTGCAAATTGGACACCAGAATTTTTTAAATGCTACTTATGTTAAATGAATTCCCACAGTGGGAGAACTATTTCCTTTTACAGGAGTAACAACGTGCGGCGTACTATTTCGGGTGTCACCAACACCAGATTGATTAAATTGGCCTTTTGGAACCAAAATGACAACACTGGACACTATAATGCCTTTTTCTGGTATTAATTACAAGAGGACTGCTGCAAATTGGACACCAGAATTTTTAAATGCTACTTATGTTAAATGAATTCCCACAGTGGGAGAAGTATTTCCTTTCAAAGGAGTAACAACGTGCGGCGTACTATTTCGGGTGTCACCAACACCAGATTGATTACATTGGCCTTTTGGAACCAAAATGACAACACTGGACACTATAATGCCTTTTTCTGGTAATTAATTACAAGAGGACTGCTGCAAATTGGACACCAGAATTTTTAAATGCTACTTATGTTAAATGAATTCCCACAGTGGGAGAACTATTTCCTTTTACAGGAGTAACAACGTGCGGCCTACTATTTCGGGTGTCACCAACACCAGATTGATTACATTGGCCTTTTGGAACCAAAATGACAACACTGGACACTATAATGCCTTTTTCTGGAATTAATTACAAGAAGACTGCTGCAAATTGGACACCAGAATTTTTAAATGCTACTTATGTTAAATGAATTCCCACAGTGGGAGAACTATTTCCTTTCAAAGGAGTAACAACGTGCGGCGTACTATTTCGGGTGTCACCAACACCAGATTGATTAAATTGGCCTTTTGGAACCAAAATGACAACACTGGACACTATAATGCCTTTTTCTGGTATTAATTACAAGAGGACTGCTGCAAATTGGACACCAGAATTTTTTAAATGCTACTTATGTTAAATGAATTCCCACAGTGGGAGAACTATTTCCTTTCAAAGGAGTAACAACGTGCGGCGTACTATTTCCGGGTGTCACCAACACCAGATTGATTAAATTGGCCTTTTGGAACCAAAATGACAACACTGGACACTATAATGCCTTTTTCTGGTATTAATTACAAGAGGACTGCTGCAAATTGGACACCAGAATTTTTTAAATGCTACTTATGTTAAATGAATTCCCACAGTGGGAGAACTATTTCCTTTTACAGGAGTAACAACGTGCGGCCTACTATTTCGGGTGTCACCAACACCAGATTGATTAAATTGGCCTTTTTGGAACCAAAATGACAACACTGGACACTATAATGCCTTTTTCTGGTATTAATTACAAGAGGACTGCTGCAAATTGGACACCAGAATTTTTTAAATGCTACTTATGTTAAATGAATTCCCACAGTGGGAGAACTATTTCCTTTTACAGGAGTAACAACGTGCGGCCTACTATTTCGGGTGTCACCAACACCAGATTGATTAAATTGGCCTTTTTGGAACCAAAATGACAACACTGGACACTATAATGCCTTTTTCTGGTATTAATTACAAGAGGACTGCTGCAAATTGGACACCAGAATTTTTAAATGCTACTTATGTTAAATGAATTCCCACAGTGGGAGAACTATTTCCTTTTACAGGAGTAACAACGTGCGGCGTACTATTTCGGGTGTCACCAACACCAGATTGATTAAATTGGCCTTTTGGAACCAAAATGACAACACTGGACACTATAATGCCTTTTTCTGGTATTAATTACAAGAGGACTGCTGCAAATTGGACACCAGAATTTTTTAAATGCTACTTATGTTAAATGAATTCCCACAGTGGGAGAACTATTTCCTTTTACAGGAGTAACAACGTGCGGCCTACTATTTCGGTGTCACCAACACCAGATTGATTAAATTGGCCTTTTGGAACCAAAATGACAACACTGGACACTATAATGCCTTTTTCTGGTATTAATTACAAGAGGACTGCTGCAAATTGGACACCAGAATTTTTAAATGCTACTTATGTTAAATGAATTCCCACAGTGGGAGAACTATTTCCTTTTACAGGAGTAACAACGTGCGGCCTACTATTTCGGGTGTCACCAACACCAGATTGATTAAATTGGCCTTTTTGGAACCAAAATGACAACACTGGACACTATAATGCCTTTTTCTGGTATTAATTACAAGAGGACTGCTGCAAATTGGACACCAGAATTTTTTAAATGCTACTTATGTTAAATGAATTCCCACAGTGGGAGAACTATTTCCTTTTCAAAGGAGTAACAACGTGCGGCGTACTATTTCGGGTGTCACCAACACCAGATTGATTAAATTGGCCTTTTTGGAACCAAAATGACAACACTGGACACTATAATGCCTTTTTCTGGTATTAATTACAAGAGGACTGCTGCAAATTGGACACCAGAATTTTTTAAATGCTACTTATGTTAAATGAATTCCCACAGTGGGAGAACTATTTCCTTTTACAGGAGTAACAACGTGCGGCCTACTATTTCGGGTGTCACCAACACCAGATTGATTAAATTGGCCTTTTGGAACCAAAATGACAACACTGGACACTATAATGCCTTTTTCTGGTATTAATTACAAGAAGACTGCTGCAAATTGGACACCAGAATTTTTTAAATGCTACTTATGTTAAATGAATTCCCACAGTGGGAGAAGTATTTCCTTTTTACAGGAGTAACAACGTGCGGCGTACTATTTCGGGTGTCACCAACACCAGATTGATTAAATTGGCCTTTTTGGAACCAAAATGACAACACTGGACACTATAATGCCTTTTTCTGGTATTAATTACAAGAGGACTGCTGCAAATTGGACACCAGAATTTTTTAAATGCTACTTATGTTAAATGAATTCCCACAGTGGGAGAACTATTTCCTTTTACAGGAGTAACAACGTGCGGCCTACTATTTCGGGTGTCACCAACACCAGATTGATTAAATTGGCCTTTTTGGAACCAAAATGACAACACTGGACACTATAATGCCTTTTTCTGGTATTAATTACAAGAGGACTGCTGCAAATTGGACACCAGAATTTTTAAATGCTACTTATGTTAAATGAATTCCCACAGTGGGAGAACTATTTCCTTTTCAAAGGAGTAACAACGTGCGGCCTACTATTTCGGGTGTCACCAACACCAGATTGATTAAATTGGCCTTTTGGAACCAAAATGACAACACTGGACACTATAATGCCTTTTTCTGGTATTAATTACAAGAGGACTGCTGCAAATTGGACACCAGAATTTTTAAATGCTACTTATGTTAAATGAATTCCCACAGTGGGAGAACTATTTCCTTTTCAAAGGAGTAACAACGTGCGGCGTACTATTTCGGGTGTCACCAACACCAGATTGATTAAATTGGCCTTTTGGAACCAAAATGACAACACTGGACACTATAATGCCTTTTTCTGGTATTAATTACAAGAGGACTGCTGCAAATTGGACACCAGAATTTTTAAATGCTACTTATGTTAAATGAATTCCCACAGTGGGAGAACTATTTCCTTTTCAAAGGAGTAACAACGTGCGGCGTACTATTTCGGGTGTCACCAACACCAGATTGATTAAATTGGCCTTTTTGGAACCAAAATGACAACACTGGACACTATAATGCCTTTTTCTGGTATTAATTACAAGAGGACTGCTGCAAATTGGACACCAGAATTTTTTAAATGCTACTTATGTTAAATGAATTCCCACAGTGGGAGAACTATTTCCTTTTCAAAGGAGTAACAACGTGCGGCGTACTATTTCGGGTGTCACCAACACCAGATTGATTAAATTGGCCTTTTTGGAACCAAAATGACAACACTGGACACTATAATGCCTTTTTCTGGTATTAATTACAAGAGGACTGCTGCAAATTGGACACCAGAATTTTTAAATGCTACTTATGTTAAATGAATTCCCACAGTGGGAGAACTATTTCCTTTTACAGGAGTAACAACGTGCGGCCTACTATTTCGGGTGTCACCAACACCAGATTGATTAAATTGGCCTTTTTGGAACCAAAATGACAACACTGGACACTATAATGCCTTTTTCTGGTATTAATTACAAGAGGACTGCTGCAAATTGGACACCAGAATTTTTTAAATGCTACTTATGTTAAATGAATTCCCACAGTGGGAGAACTATTTCCTTTTACAGGAGTAACAACGTGCGGCCTACTATTTCGGGTGTCACCAACACCAGATTGATTAAATTGGCCTTTTTGGAACCAAAATGACAACACTGGACACTATAATGCCTTTTTCTGGTATTAATTACAAGAGGACTGCTGCAAATTGGACACCAGAATTTTTAAATGCTACTTATGTTAAATGAATTCCCACAGTGGGAGAAGTATTTCCTTTTCAAAGGAGTAACAACGTGCGGCGTACTATTTCGGGTGTCACCAACACCAGATTGATTAAATTGGCCTTTTGGAACCAAAATGACAACACTGGACACTATAATGCCTTTTTCTGGTATTAATTACAAGAGGACTGCTGCAAATTGGACACCAGAATTTTTAAATGCTACTTATGTTAAATGAATTCCCACAGTGGGAGAACTATTTCCTTTTACAGGAGTAACAACGTGCGGCCTACTATTTCGGGTGTCACCAACACCAGATTGATTAAATTGGCCTTTTTGGAACCAAAATGACAACACTGGACACTATAATGCCTTTTTCTGGTATTAATTACAAGAGGACTGCTGCAAATTGGACACCAGAATTTTTTAAATGCTACTTATGTTAAATGAATTCCCACAGTGGGAGAACTATTTCCTTTTCACAGGAGTAACAACGTGCGGCGTACTATTTCGGGTGTCACCAACACCAGATTGATTAAATTGGCCTTTTTGGAACCAAAATGACAACACTGGACACTATAATGCCTTTTTCTGGTATTAATTACAAGAGGACTGCTGCAAATTGGACACCAGAATTTTTTAAATGCTACTTATGTTAAATGAATTCCCACAGTGGGAGAACTATTTCCTTTTACAGGAGTAACAACGTGCGGCCTACTATTTCGGGTGTCACCAACACCAGATTGATTAAATTGGCCTTTTTGGAACCAAAATGACAACACTGGACACTATAATGCCTTTTTCTGGTATTAATTACAAGAGGACTGCTGCAAATTGGACACCAGAATTTTTAAATGCTACTTATGTTAAATGAATTCCACAGTGGGAGAACTATTTCCTTTTCAAAGGAGTAACAACGTGCGGCGTACTATTTCGGGTGTCACCAACACCAGATTGATTAAATTGGCCTTTTGGAACCAAAATGACAACACTGGACACTATAATGCCTTTTTCTGGTATTAATTACAAGAGGACTGCTGCAAATTGGACACCAGAATTTTTTAAATGCTACTTATGTTAAATGAATTCCCACAGTGGGAGAAGTATTTCCTTTTCAAAGGAGTAACAACGTGCGGCGTACTATTTCGGGTGTCACCAACACCAGATTGATTAAATTGGCCTTTTGGAACCAAAATGACAACACTGGACACTATAATGCCTTTTTCTGGTATTAATTACAAGAGGACTGCTGCAAATTGGACACCAGAATTTTTTAAATGCTACTTATGTTAAATGAATTCCCACAGTGGGAGAACTATTTCCTTTTCAAAGGAGTAACAACGTGCGGCCTACTATTTCGGGTGTCACCAACACCAGATTGATTAAATTGGCCTTTTGGAACCAAAATGACAACACTGGACACTATAATGCCTTTTTCTGGTATTAATTACAAGAGGACTGCTGCAAATTGGACACCAGAATTTTTTAAATGCTACTTATGTTAAATGAATTCCCACAGTGGGAGAACTATTTCCTTTTCAAAGGAGTAACAACGTGCGGCGTACTATTTCGGGTGTCACCAACACCAGATTGATTAAATTGGCCTTTTGGAACCAAAATGACAACACTGGACACTATAATGCCTTTTTCTGGTATTAATTACAAGAGGACTGCTGCAAATTGGACACCAGAATTTTTAAATGCTACTTATGTTAAATGAATTCCCACAGTGGGAGAACTATTTCCTTTTCAAAGGAGTAACAACGTGCGGCGTACTATTTCGGGTGTCACCAACACCAGATTGATTAAATTGGCCTTTTGGAACCAAAATGACAACACTGGACACTATAATGCCTTTTTCTGGTATTAATTACAAGAGGACTGCTGCAAATTGGACACCAGAATTTTTAAATGCTACTTATGTTAAATGAATTCCCACAGTGGGAGAACTATTTCCTTTCACAGGAGTAACAACGTGCGGCCTACTATTTCGGTGTCACCAACACCAGATTGATTAAATTGGCCTTTTTGGAACCAAAATGACAACACTGGACACTATAATGCCTTTTTCTGGTATTAATTACAAGAGGACTGCTGCAAATTGGACACCAGAATTTTTAAATGCTACTTATGTTAAATGAATTCCCACAGTGGGAGAACTATTTCCTTTTACAGGAGTAACAACGTGCGGCCTACTATTTCGGGTGTCACCAACACCAGATTGATTAAATTGGCCTTTTGGAACCAAAATGACAACACTGGACACTATAATGCCTTTTTCTGGTATTAATTACAAGAGGACTGCTGCAAATTGGACACCAGAATTTTTTAAATGCTACTTATGTTAAATGAATTCCCACAGTGGGAGAACTATTTCCTTTTCAAAGGAGTAACAACGTGCGGCGTACTATTTCGGGTGTCACCAACACCAGATTGATTAAATTGGCCTTTTGGAACCAAAATGACAACACTGGACACTATAATGCCTTTTTCTGGTATTAATTACAAGAGGACTGCTGCAAATTGGACACCAGAATTTTTTAAATGCTACTTATGTTAAATGAATTCCCACAGTGGGAGAACTATTTCCTTTTACAGGAGTAACAACGTGCGGCCTACTATTTCGGGTGTCACCAACACCAGATTGATTAAATTGGCCTTTTGGAACCAAAATGACAACACTGGACACTATAATGCCTTTTTCTGGTATTAATTACAAGAGGACTGCTGCAAATTGGACACCAGAATTTTTTAAATGCTACTTATGTTAAATGAATTCCCACAGTGGGAGAAGTATTTCCTTTTCACAGGAGTAACAACGTGCGGCGTACTATTTCGGGTGTCACCAACACCAGATTGATTAAATTGGCCTTTTGGAACCAAAATGACAACACTGGACACTATAATGCCTTTTTCTGGTATTAATTACAAGAGGACTGCTGCAAATTGGACACCAGAATTTTTTAAATGCTACTTATGTTAAATGAATTCCCACAGTGGGAGAACTATTTCCTTTTTACAGGAGTAACAACGTGCGGCCTACTATTTCGGGTGTCACCAACACCAGATTGATTAAATTGGCCTTTTGGAACCAAAATGACAACACTGGACACTATAATGCCTTTTTCTGGTATTAATTACAAGAGGACTGCTGCAAATTGGACACCAGAATTTTTTAAATGCTACTTATGTTAAATGAATTCCCACAGTGGGAGAACTATTTCCTTTTCAAAGGAGTAACAACGTGCGGCCTACTATTTCGGGTGTCACCAACACCAGATTGATTAAATTGGCCTTTTGGAACCAAAATGACAACACTGGACACTATAATGCCTTTTTCTGGTATTAATTACAAGAGGACTGCTGCAAATTGGACACCAGAATTTTTTAAATGCTACTTATGTTAAATGAATTCCCACAGTGGGAGAACTATTTCCTTTTCAAAGGAGTAACAACGTGCGGCGTACTATTTCGGGTGTCACCAACACCAGATTGATTAAATTGGCCTTTTGGAACCAAAATGACAACACTGGACACTATAATGCCTTTTTCTGGTATTAATTACAAGAGGACTGCTGCAAATTGGACACCAGAATTTTTAAATGCTACTTATGTTAAATGAATTCCCACAGTGGGAGAACTATTTCCTTTTCAAAGGAGTAACAACGTGCGGCGTACTATTTCGGGTGTCACCAACACCAGATTGATTAAATTGGCCTTTTGGAACCAAAATGACAACACTGGACACTATAATGCCTTTTTCTGGTATTAATTACAAGAAGACTGCTGCAAATTGGACACCAGAATTTTTTAAATGCTACTTATGTTAAATGAATTCCCACAGTGGGAGAAGTATTTCCTTTTCAAAGGAGTAACAACGTGCGGCGTACTATTTCGGGTGTCACCAACACCAGATTGATTAAATTGGCCTTTTGGAACCAAAATGACAACACTGGACACTATAATGCCTTTTTCTGGTATTAATTACAAGAGGACTGCTGCAAATTGGACACCAGAATTTTTTAAATGCTACTTATGTTAAATGAATTCCCACAGTGGGAGAACTATTTCCTTTTACAGGAGTAACAACGTGCGGCCTACTATTTCGGGTGTCACCAACACCAGATTGATTAAATTGGCCTTTTGGAACCAAAATGACAACACTGGACACTATAATGCCTTTTTCTGGTATTAATTACAAGAGGACTGCTGCAAATTGGACACCAGAATTTTTAAATGCTACTTATGTTAAATGAATTCCCACAGTGGGAGAACTACCGTATTTTTCGCCCTATAAGACGTCACCGGCCTATAAGACGCACCTGGGTTTTTGAGGAGAAAAATAAGAAAAAATATTTTTAACCAAAAGGTGTGCTTTTGAAGTAATAAGTGGTCTGTGCATGACAGTATTATGAGGGATCTGTGAATGGCACTGTTATGTGGGGAGATGTGGATGGCACTGTGATGGGAGGATCTGTGGATAGCACTGTGATGGGGGTATCTGTGGATAGCACTGTGATGGGGGATCTGTGGACTAGCACTGTGATGGGGGATCTGTGGATAGCACTGTGATGAGGGCATTTATGAATGACACTGTAATGCGATTGGATCTGTGGATGACACATATATTGCATCTTATGCTATATGTGTCATCCATGAATCATCCCAATTACAGTGTCATCCACAGGAGTAACCTCCTCTTTCTAAAGTCATCTGGCACCATGGCTGCTTAGGTGGCGGAGCCTGGCAACACTGGACAGTGCGGCCTGCCGGACTAACAGCGTGACTGCTTGCATAACATTTAAAATCTTTAATTATGTCCCCTTATTTCCTAAAAGCCCAGGACAGTGGCGCTCTGCTAACCTGCTATACCGATCCTCTAGCAGGCAGAGCGGTGCGGCGGCAAGCTGGTGTGTAACGTCCTCACTGACGTCATCTGCCTGCTCCTTTCACTTTATGAATGAAGCAGGAGGAGCAGGCAGATGACGTCAGTGAGACGTTACAACCAGCCTTTGCCTGGCACCGCTCTGCCTGCTAAGAGGACTGCTGCAAATTGGACACCAGAATTTCTGTACATGCTACTTATGTTAAATGAATTCCCACAGTGGAAGAACTATTTAAATGTTTACAGGCAGTAACAACGCTGTGGCGTGCTATTTCGGTGCCGCCAACGCCAGATTGATTAAGCTCGGCCTTCTCGATCCATGCTGACAACACTGGACAGGCTAATGCCTTGTATCTGGTATTCAACTATAAGAAAATGGTAGCTAGCAATATAGGACACTGCCATTTTTCCAACGCTACTTATGTGAAATAAAGTCGCCTTATAGTGGCGAGAATCGGTATTTCCTTTTCAAAGGAGTAACAACGTGCGGCGTACTATTTCGGGTGTCACCAACACCAGATTGATTAAATTGGCCTTTTGGAACCAAAATGACAACACTGGACACTATAATGCCTTTTTCTGGTATTAATTACAAGAGGACTGCTGCAAATTGGACACCAGAATTTTTAAATGCTACTTATGTTAAATGAATTCCCACAGTGGGAGAACTATTTCCTTTTCACAGGAGTAACAACGTGCGGCGTACTATTTCGGGTGTCACCAACACCAGATTGATTAAATTGGCCTTTTGGAACCAAAATGACAACACTGGACACTATAATGCCTTTTTCTGGTATTAATTACAAGAGGACTGCTGCAAATTGGACACCAGAATTTTTAAATGCTACTTATGTTAAATGAATTCCCACAGTGGGAGAAGTATTTCCTTTTCAAAGGAGTAACAACGTGCGGCGTACTATTTCGGGTGTCACCAACACCAGATTGATTAAATTGGCCTTTTGGAACCAAAATGACAACACTGGACACTATAATGCCTTTTTCTGGTATTAATTACAAGAGGACTGCTGCAAATTGGACACCAGAATTTTTTAAATGCTACTTATGTTAAATGAATTCCCACAGTGGGAGAACTATTTCCTTTTACAGGAGTAACAACGTGCGGCCTACTATTTCGGGTGTCACCAACACCAGATTGATTAAATTGGCCTTTTGGAACCAAAATGACAACACTGGACACTATAATGCCTTTTTCTGGTATTAATTACAAGAGGACTGCTGCAAATTGGACACCAGAATTTTTTAAATGCTACTTATGTTAAATGAATTCCCACAGTGGGAGAAGTATTTCCTTTTCAAAGGAGTAACAACGTGCGGCGTACTATTTCGGGTGTCACCAACACCAGATTGATTAAATTGGCCTTTTGGAACCAAAATGACAACACTGGACACTATAATGCCTTTTTCTGGTATTAATTACAAGAGGACTGCTGCAAATTGGACACCAGAATTTTTTAAATGCTACTTATGTTAAATGAATTCCCACAGTGGGAGAACTATTTCCTTTTCACAGGAGTAACAACGTGCGGCGTACTATTTCGGGTGTCACCAACACCAGATTGATTAAATTGGCCTTTTGGAACCAAAATGACAACACTGGACACTATAATGCCTTTTTCTGGTATTAATTACAAGAGGACTGCTGCAAATTGGACACCAGAATTTTTAAATGCTACTTATGTTAAATGAATTCCCACAGTGGGAGAAGTATTTCCTTTTCAAAGGAGTAACAACGTGCGGCGTACTATTTCGGGTGTCACCAACACCAGATTGATTAAATTGGCCTTTTGGAACCAAAATGACAACACTGGACACTATAATGCCTTTTTCTGGTATTAATTACAAGAGGACTGCTGCAAATTGGACACCAGAATTTTTTAAATGCTACTTATGTTAAATGAATTCCCACAGTGGGAGAACTATTTCCTTTTTACAGGAGTAACAACGTGCGGCGTACTATTTCGGGTGTCACCAACACCAGATTGATTAAATTGGCCTTTTGGAACCAAAATGACAACACTGGACACTATAATGCCTTTTTCTGGTATTAATTACAAGAGGACTGCTGCAAATTGGACACCAGAATTTTTTAAATGCTACTTATGTTAAATGAATTCCCACAGTGGGAGAACTATTTCCTTTTCACAGGAGTAACAACGTGCGGCCTACTATTTCGGGTGTCACCAACACCAGATTGATTAAATTGGCCTTTTTGGAACCAAAATGACAACACTGGACACTATAATGCCTTTTTCTGGTATTAATTACAAGAGGACTGCTGCAAATTGGACACCAGAATTTTTTAAATGCTACTTATGTTAAATGAATTCCCACAGTGGGAGAACTATTTCCTTTTACAGGAGTAACAACGTGCGGCCTACTATTTCGGGTGTCACCAACACCAGATTGATTAAATTGGCCTTTTGGAACCAAAATGACAACACTGGACACTATAATGCCTTTTTCTGGTATTAATTACAAGAGGACTGCTGCAAATTGGACACCAGAATTTTTTAAATGCTACTTATGTTAAATGAATTCCCACAGTGGGAGAAGTATTTCCTTTTCAAAGGAGTAACAACGTGCGGCGTACTATTTCGGGTGTCACCAACACCAGATTGATTAAATTGGCCTTTTGGAACCAAAATGACAACACTGGACACTATAATGCCTTTTTCTGGTATTAATTACAAGAGGACTGCTGCAAATTGGACACCAGAATTTTTAAATGCTACTTATGTTAAATGAATTCCCACAGTGGGAGAACTATTTCCTTTTACAGGAGTAACAACGTGCGGCCTACTATTTCGGGTGTCACCAACACCAGATTGATTAAATTGGCCTTTTTGGAACCAAAATGACAACACTGGACACTATAATGCCTTTTTCTGGTATTAATTACAAGAAGACTGCTGCAAATTGGACACCAGAATTTTTAAATGCTACTTATGTTAAATGAATTCCCACAGTGGGAGAACTATTTCCTTTTCACAGGAGTAACAACGTGCGGCGTACTATTTCGGGTGTCACCAACACCAGATTGATTAAATTGGCCTTTTGGAACCAAAATGACAACACTGGACACTATAATGCCTTTTTCTGGTATTAATTACAAGAGGACTGCTGCAAATTGGACACCAGAATTTTTTAAATGCTACTTATGTTAAATGAATTCCCACAGTGGGAGAACTATTTCCTTTTACAGGAGTAACAACGTGCGGCGTACTATTTCGGGTGTCACCAACACCAGATTGATTAAATTGGCCTTTTGGAACCAAAATGACAACACTGGACACTATAATGCCTTTTTCTGGTATTAATTACAAGAGGACTGCTGCAAATTGGACACCAGAATTTTTTAAATGCTACTTATGTTAAATGAATTCCCACAGTGGGAGAACTATTTCCTTTTCAAAGGAGTAACAACGTGCGGCCTACTATTTCGGGTGTCACCAACACCAGATTGATTAAATTGGCCTTTTTGGAACCAAAATGACAACACTGGACACTATAATGCCTTTTTCTGGTATTAATTACAAGAGGACTGCTGCAAATTGGACACCAGAATTTTTTAAATGCTACTTATGTTAAATGAATTCCCACAGTGGGAGAAGTATTTCCTTTTCACAGGAGTAACAACGTGCGGCGTACTATTTCGGGTGTCACCAACACCAGATTGATTAAATTGGCCTTTTGGAACCAAAATGACAACACTGGACACTATAATGCCTTTTTCTGGTATTAATTACAAGAGGACTGCTGCAAATTGGACACCAGAATTTTTAAATGCTACTTATGTTAAATGAATTCCCACAGTGGGAGAACTATTTCCTTTTCAAAGGAGTAACAACGTGCGGCGTACTATTTCGGGTGTCACCAACACCAGATTGATTAAATTGGCCTTTTGGAACCAAAATGACAACACTGGACACTATAATGCCTTTTTCTGGTATTAATTACAAGAGGACTGCTGCAAATTGGACACCAGAATTTTTTAAATGCTACTTATGTTAAATGAATTCCCACAGTGGGAGAACTATTTCCTTTTTACAGGAGTAACAACGTGCGGCCTACTATTTCGGGTGTCACCAACACCAGATTGATTAAATTGGCCTTTTGGAACCAAAATGACAACACTGGACACTATAATGCCTTTTTCTGGTATTAATTACAAGAGGACTGCTGCAAATTGGACACCAGAATTTTTAAATGCTACTTATGTTAAATGAATTCCCACAGTGGGAGAACTATTTCCTTTTTACAGGAGTAACAACGTGCGGCGTACTATTTCGGGTGTCACCAACACCAGATTGATTAAATTGGCCTTTTTGGAACCAAAATGACAACACTGGACACTATAATGCCTTTTTCTGGTATTAATTACAAGAAGACTGCTGCAAATTGGACACCAGAATTTTTAAATGCTACTTATGTTAAATGAATTCCCACAGTGGGAGAAGTATTTCCTTTTCACAGGAGTAACAACGTGCGGCGTACTATTTCGGGTGTCACCAACACCAGATTGATTAAATTGGCCTTTTTGGAACCAAAATGACAACACTGGACACTATAATGCCTTTTTCTGGTATTAATTACAAGAGGACTGCTGCAAATTGGACACCAGAATTTTTTAAATGCTACTTATGTTAAATGAATTCCCACAGTGGGAGAACTATTTCCTTTTACAGGAGTAACAACGTGCGGCCTACTATTTCGGGTGTCACCAACACCAGATTGATTAAATTGGCCTTTTGGAACCAAAATGACAACACTGGACACTATAATGCCCTTTTCTGGTATTAATTACAAGAGGACTGCTGCAAATTGGACACCAGAATTTTTTAAATGCTACTTATGTTAAATGAATTCCCACAGTGGGAGAAGTATTTCCTTTTCAAAGGAGTAACAACGTGCGGCGTACTATTTCGGGTGTCACCAACACCAGATTGATTAAATTGGCCTTTTTGGAACCAAAATGACAACACTGGACACTATAATGCCTTTTTCTGGTATTAATTACAAGAGGACTGCTGCAAATTGGACACCAGAATTTTTTAAATGCTACTTATGTTAAATTAATTCCCACAGTGGGAGAACTATTTCCTTTTACAGGAGTAACAACGTGCGGCCTACTATTTCGGGTGTCACCAACACCAGATTGATTAAATTGGCCTTTTGGAACCAAAATGACAACACTGGACACTATAATGCCTTTTTCTGGTATTAATTACAAGAGGACTGCTGCAAATTGGACACCAGAATTTTTTAAATGCTACTTATGTTAAATGAATTCCCACAGTGGGAGAAGTATTTCCTTTTCACAGGAGTAACAACGTGCGGCCTACTATTTCGGGTGTCACCAACACCAGATTGATTAAATTGGCCTTTTGGAACCAAAATGACAACACTGGACACTATAATGCCTTTTTCTGGTATTAATTACAAGAGGACTGCTGCAAATTGGACACCAGAATTTTTAAATGCTACTTATGTTAAATGAATTCCCACAGTGGGAGAACTATTTCCTTTTACAGGAGTAACAACGTGCGGCCTACTATTTCGGGTGTCACCAACACCAGATTGATTAAATTGGCCTTTTGGAACCAAAATGACAACACTGGACACTATAATGCCTTTTTCTGGTATTAATTACAAGAAGACTGCTGCAAATTGGACACCAGAATTTCTTAAATGCTACTTATGTTAAATGAATTCCCACAGTGGGAGAACTATTTCCTCTTTACAGGAGTAACAACGTGCGGCGTACTATTTCGGGTGTCACCAACACCAGATTGATTAAATTGGCCTTTTGGAAACCAAAATGACAACACTGGACACTATAATGCCTTTTTCTGGTATTAATTACAAGAGGACTGCTGCAAATTGGACACCAGAATTTTTTAAATGCTACTTATGTTAAATGAATTCCCACAGTGGGAGAAGTATTTCCTTTTCAAAGGAGTACCAATGTGCGGCGTACTATTTCGGGTGTCACCAACACCAGATTGATTACATTGGCCTTTTTGGAAACCAAAATGACAACACTGGACACTATAATGCCTTTTTCTTGTATTAATTACAAGAGGACTGCTGCAAATTGGACACCAGAATTTTTTTAATGCTACTTATGTTAAATGAATTCCCACAGTGGGAGAAGTATTTCCTTTTCAAAGGAGTAACAACGTGCGGCGTACTATTTCGGGTGTCACCAACACCAGATTGATTACATTGGCCTTTTTGGAATCAAAATGACAACACTGGACACTATAATGCCTTTTTCTGGTATTAATTACAAGAGGACTGCTGCAAATTGGACACCAGAATTTTTTAAATGCTACTTATGTTAAATGAATTCCCACAGTGGGAGAACTATTTCCTTTTTACAGGAGTAACAACGTGCGGCCTACTATTTCGGGTGTCACCAACACCAGATTGATTACATTGGCCTTTTTGGAACCAAAATGACAACACTGGACACTATAATGCCTTTTTCTGGTATTAATTACAAGAGGACTGCTGCAAATTGGACACCAGAATTTTTTAAATGCTACTTATGTTAAATGAATTCCCACAGTGGGAGAAGTATTTCCCTTTTACAGGAGTAACAACGTGCGGCCTACTATTTCGGGTGTCACCAACACCAGATTGATTACATTGGCCTTTTTGGAACCAAAATGACAACACTGGACACTATAATGCCTTTTTCTGGTATTAATTACAAGAAGACTGCTGCAAATTGGACACCAGAATTTTTAAATGCTACTTATGTTAAATGAATTCCCACAGTGGGAGAAGTATTTCCTTTTTACAGGAGTAACAACGTGCGGCGTACTATTTCGGGTGTCACCAACACCAGATTGATTACATTGGCCTTTTTGGAACCAAAATGACAACACTGGACACTATAATGCCTTTTTCTGGTATTAATTACAAGAAGACTGCTGCAAATTGGACACCAGAATTTTTTAAATGCTACTTATGTTAAATGAATTCCCACAGTGAGAGAAGTATTTCCTTTTTACAGGAGTAACAATGTGCGGCGTACTATTTCGGGTGTCACCAACACCAGATTGATTAAATTGGCCTTTTTGGAACCAAAATGACAACACTGGACACTATAATGCCTTTTTCTGGTATTAATTACAAGAAGACTGCTGCAAATTGGACACCAGAATTTTTTAAATGCTACTTATGTTAAATGAATTCCCACAGTGGGAGAACTATTTCCTTTTTACAGGAGTAACAACGTGCGGCCTACTATTTCGGGTGTCACCAACACCATATTGATTACATTGGCCTTTTTGGAACCAAAATGACAACACTGGACACTATAATGCCTTTTTCTGGAATTAATTACAAGAAGACTGCTGCAAATTGGACACCAGAATTTTTTAAATGCTACCTATGTTAAATGAATTCCCACAGTGGGAGAACTATTTCCTTTTTACAGGAGTAACAACGTGCGGCCTACTATTTCGGGTGTCACCAACACCAGATTGATTACATTGGCCTTTTTGGAACCAAAATGACAACACTGGACAGTATAAAGCCTTTTTCTGGTATTAATTACAAGAAGACTGCTGCAAATTGGACACCAGAATTTTTTAAATGCTACTTATGTTAAATTAATTCCCACAGTGGGAGAAGTATTTCCTTTTTACAGGAGTAACAACGTGCGGCGTACTATTTCGGGTGTCACCAACACCAGATTGATTAAATTGGCCTTTTTGAAACCAAAATGACAACACTGGACACTATAATGCCTTTTTCTGGTATTAATTACAAGAGGACTAACACCAGAATTATGTTTGTTACAGGGAAAGATTTTTTTATTTTATATTTCTGGCAAAAAAAATTAAAAAATTTAATTTCTGGCTGACAGTATTGGACCTGGCTGTAGTGACACTGGCTAGCCTAGCTGGAACAGCACATTCATGGGATTTGCTATTCAAGTGGGTTACTTTCAGTTTCACCACTGATATATTAAATATATTGGCAGTTGGTAGGTGTGACACAAGCACAGCCAAACCCCTGATGTAGTATATCTAAGAAAAAATCGACTATTACATGAGATTAATGGACGCTGTGGCAGCTTTTGCTGTAGCACCACAAGTCCCAAAATGGCCGCCGCCTATCAGCCCAGTAACATGTACTATTTCGGGTGTCACCAACACCAGATTGATTAAATTGGCCTTTTTGAAACCAAAATGACAACACTGGACACTATAATGCCTTTTTCTGGTATTAATTACAAGAGGACTGCTGCAAATTGGACACCAGAATTTTTTAAATGCTACTTATGTTAAATGAATTCCCACAGTGGGAGAACTATTTCCTTTTTACAGGAGTAACAACGTGCGGCGTACTATTTCGGGTGTCACCAACACCAGATTGATTAAATTGGCCTTTTTGGAACCAAAATGACAACACTGGACACTATAATGCCTTTTTCTGGTATTAATTACAAGAGGACTGCTGGTATTTCAGAACACCGGAATTTTTAAAATGCTCATTTTGGTACATAAATTGCCCACACTGGGAGAATTATTGCCTAAACCTTTTTACAGTATTATTTACTGAAGTGCTTCTTCTGGTCTAACACCAGAATTATGTTTGTTACATGGAAAGATTTTTTTAATTTATATTTCTGGCAAAAAAATAAAAAAAATTAATTTCTGGCTGACAGTATTGGACCTGGCTGTAGTGACACTGGCTAGCCTAGCTGGAACAGCACATTCATGGGATTTGCTATCCAAGTGGGTTACTTTCAGTTTCACCACTGATATATTAAATATATTGGCAGTTGGTAGGGGTGACACAAGCACAGCCAAACCCCTTATGTAGTATATCTATGAAAAAATCGACTATTACATGAGATTAATGGACGCTGTGGCAGCTTTTGCTGTAGCACCATATGTCCCAAAATGGCCGCCGCCTATCAGCCCAGTAACATGTGCCAGAAAATGGTCTGCCCAGCCAGAAAAAAAATTGACTTTGACTGAGCAGCTGAATCGCTGTTGTTCTGTGTCACAGGAGTAGATTTTTCAATTCTTTGGAGCTTTTCTTTGGACTCTGTGGCAGCTTGAGCTGGCCCACCACAGGTCCCAAAATGGCCGCCGCTGGTCAGCCCAGTTACATGTGCCGGTAAAAATCGATCTGACCAGTGTAAAAAAAAATAAACTTTCAGTGAACAGCTCAGCTGAGTTGTTCTGATGCACAGGTTTAGATCATTCACTTCTTCTCAGGTTTTTTTCCTCGATTATTCCCTGCCTATCTCGCCCTCACAGCAGCTGCATCTATCCCTGTTCTATTCACATCGGGAGTGAGCACGTCCCGACGTGCGCACAAGCTTATAAAGAGGCTGAGTCACATGCTGCACTTGGCCAATCACAGCCTTGCCAATAGTAGGCATGGTTGCGATGGCATCTTAGGGCAAGTAGTATGATGCATGTTGATCGGCTGCTTTGCAGCCTTTCAAAATGCGCCACAAAAAATGACGAACTACAAAACCGAACCCGAATTTTTATGAAAATGTTCGGGTTCGGGTCGTGTCACGAACACCCCAAAATTCTGTATGGACCGGAACTATTCTCGAAATGTGCGCTCAACAACACAACACTATTGCTATTCGTATCCCACTCTTAAGTTCTAATCGCATTCGATTTTAACTTATGCTTTTTTTTTTGACAGGCATCGCATTCTATTTGATGCCTGGCAAAAAAAAAAAAAAATGCATAAGTTAACATCGAATGCGATTAGAACTTAATAGTGGGATACGAATAGCACTGCGTGCTAGAACAGCACGCACACGATTATTCAAATTTTGTATTATCGCGATACAAAACCAAACAATAAAGTTAAAATCGAATGCAATTAGAACGTGTAGTGTGATGCGATTTATTTGAGTTCTAATAATCGCATTGCGATTTCAACTTAATTCTCAGATCCGACAGTACATTCTACACCCCGAAACAGCTGTCTGTGGATGGATAACTTGCTTAGGTCTTCCCCGTCACATCCTTAAAGCTTGTAAAAGAGCGGGATCTTGACATAGGGGCCACTTAATATGGTGGTTTTGGTGATCTCTGTAATGGAGACACCCCTTTGCTTGTTTTTCCTTCCTTTGAGGGATATCTGGCTTTCACTGTGTTGTAGACCCATAACTGGGGCTCCACAATCTTTTTGCATTTTATGTTTCCCAGGGAGCTTTGCACTTTGGATTGCTGTGTTTGAGACTCTTAAGTGAGGCTCCACGGTATTTTTGTAGCTGGTCTCCCTAAGACCAGCTATTGCTTTGTTTGAGTAGTCACCAAAGCATCGCTCCCGGTTAGCCAGAATCCTACTCCACACTGATGAGGGGCAACACCCCGAAACAGCTGTCTGTGGATGGATAACTTGCTTAGGTCTTCCCCGTCACATCCTTAAAGCTTGTAAAAGAGCGGGATCTTGACATAGGGCCACTTAATATGGTGGTTTTGGTGATCTCTGTAATGGAGACACCCCTTGCTTGTTTTTCCTTCCTTTGAGGGATATCTGGCTTTCACTGTGTTGTAGACCCATAACTGGGGCTCCACAATCTTTTTGCATTTTATGTTTCCCAGGGAGCTTTGCACTTTGGATTGCTGTGTTTGAGACTCTTAAGTGAGGCTCCACGGTATTTTTGTAGCTGGTCTCCTAAGATCAGCTATTGCTTTGTTTGAGTAGTCACCAAAGCATCGCTCCCGGTTAGCCAGAATCCTACTCCACACTGATGAGGGGCAACACCTCGAAACAGCTGTCTGTGGATGGATAACTTGCTTAGGTCTTCCCGTCACATCCTTAAAGCTTGTAAAAGAGCGGATCTTGACATAGGGGCCACTTAATATGGTGGTTTTGGTGATCTCTGTAATGGAGACACCCCTTTGCTTGTTTTTCCTTCCTTTGAGGGATATCTGGCTTTCACTGTGTTGTAGACCCATAACTGGGGCTCCACAATCTTTTTGCATTTTATGTTTCCCAGGGAGCTTTGCACTTTGGATTGCTGTGTTTGAGACTCTTAAGTGAGGCTCCACGGTATTTTTGTAGCTGGTCTCCCTAAGATCAGCTATTGCTTTGTTTTTGTAGGGATGGGCCTTGCTGCCGCTGAGGAAAAACAGGTCAGACACCCATCACCTATAATAATCACCAAGCCATAGTAACTGCAAGCCTGTATCACACAGTGGACACCTATATCCTCAAGTGCCTGGTAGTGCCTTTAAATTGCCATCCAACCAGCCACTATACCTCATCACCTGGTGACTAATGCTGAATGTGCCATAAATTATATTCTGCACTAAGTAAAAAGAGAGTCTTTTATACATTTACTTCTGGCATGATTCTTCAAACCACCTGTCCACTGTACTAATTGCCAGGGAGCAACGGCTTAAGGGAGTACTCCATGACAGACACCTCAATATTAGCACACAGTTTAGGTTCCCCTCTGCCCTATTAGAAGGCACTAGAATTGCATTTGGCACATCGCAAGTGGTGGCACTTATGCAAAATTTGCAATAGGTCTTAGTAGAAGATGGAGCCTATACAAGAGTTGCCTTTTGGTCATTGGTGTCTTTTTTAGTGCAGTTTTTTTCCACATATAACTACTATCAGAACAAGCAATGCAGATTGTCTAAACTCATTTAACATTAAAGAGAGTTATTATGAACGTAATCCTATCTTTCCGGCAACAACTATCTTTCAACTGTGTATGTATAGTTCATAATTGGGTGCTCATAAGGCATGGAACTATTTTACCTTCCGAGTTAACAACTAAACATAGAAGTTTGCTTATATTTTGAGCATAATTGCAGAATATCTATGTATGAGACGCCAAACCACAAGCATGAAACTGTTTTTATGAGTCTGCAGTACTTTTCCAGATTTAAGAAGTGTAGATGCTAGCAGTTTTGTAGAGCAGACTTTTAATGTAAGAGGTCCCACTCGTAATCCCTTCTTGTAGTTTAACCTACCTTATTAATAACACATTCTAATTAGAATGTTTTACAGTGAATATTTCAGTCTGACAGCGTGTAACCTTTGCTTCGGTTTTATATATAGGAGTCAGGAAATGGAAGTTAGAGAAAATGGCACAGACCGGCTGGTAATCTGAAACCAATTTATAAAAAGAATAGTTAACCTACCTAAAATATAATGTAACAGATATTTTTACCTACACAGATCATTCTAATTAACTTCAGTACTTTACTGTAAATTACCATTTACTTTTAAAGGGTCCATAATTAGATTAGACAGACAGCGAGAAAGTTCTAGGGCTGAACATTGGAAGAGCAATGTAGAATACTGGCAATTGTTTAAACCAACAAAACTTTCCCCTCACAGCAAAGTTCACATGGTGATGACCTCATGTACAGCGGGAGACTATGTGATGTAATTATTTGTTATTTATTTCTATGTAAAACAAACTATGGGGACATAGAGATGGATGCATGACTATTGTTAGCTAAGTTGGCTGCTTGGTATCGTTTCCAGCTAATTCATTATAATTTCTCAATGTCTTCATAAACCTGATTATTGGATTTAGTTCAAATAGACTTTTTTTTAAAATAAAATATATTAATGAATCATGCTCTGCATCTGATCTACTTACTTTACATAAAGTATAGATATTTACAGTATGTACAAGTACATACATTCAGGTAATTAAAGTAACTCACAGGACAGAAAGTAGATTTTCTAAAGTTAACGTCTAGCTGGCGTTTAGTGTTGGGCGAACATGCTAGGTACTACACCGCGTGTGCTCGAACGCGATGCTTGAGTCTCCTGCACGCACGCTTGTTGGCTTCTGCGCAGCCAATAAACATGTGGGGGAGTACTGGCACTCACTATAATGCCGTAGCCATGTTGGTTACTGGCATTACAGTGATTGGCTGGCCAGAACGCCTCATCGGGTGCTATATAGCACCCGATGACCCGTGTTCGGCTCAGTCCTAGTCAGGGAGAGCTGTGCTGCCGAAGGGACGGATAGTCTAGGGAGTGAAATTGTGATATTTTAGGGAAAAAACTTGTTAGAAACCCAAAAGTCCTTTTAAGGATTATTGTTGTATCTGGCAGCAATATAATTATTAGCTCAACCAGCGCTAAATTGCGTGGAATTGTTAGAGAGACCCAAAAGTCCTTTTAAGGAAAATAGTTGTTTCACGCTGCAATATATATTATTAGCGCAACCTGCGCTAAATCTCCTGTATAAGGTTTGTGCATCCTAAATATCAGTTACATTCATTCAGAGTAATTTTTTATTAGCCGGTGGTGACAGCGACATTACTTGCGCTATACCTCCTGTATAACGTTTGTGTATCCTAAATATCAGTGACATTCATTCAGTGAATTTTTTTATTAGCCGGTGGTGACAGCGATATTACTTGCGCTATACCTCCTGTATAACGTTTGCGCATCCTCAATATCATTGACATTCATTCATTGTAATTTTTTATTAGCCGGTGGTGACAGCGACATTACTTGCGCTATACCTCCTGTATAATGTTTGTGCATACTAAATATCAGTGACATTCATTCAGTGTAACTTTTTATTAGCCAGTGGTCACAGTGATATTACTTGCGCTATACCTCCTGTATAACGTTTGCACATCCAAAAATTATCTGTGACATTCAGTGTACTTTTTTCATAGACGCTGCGGACAGCGACATTATCTGTGCTACATCTCCTGGTTAACTTGTGCGCATTCTAAAAATATCTGTGATATTCTGTGTACTTTGTTTGCACATACACTTACAAAACCTGCGCTACTGTACGTGTGACATATTGTACTTGCAAGCATATATACCATTTAATATGAGCAAGGCATGCTGTATGGGATGGGAAGTGGCCGTGCTGCTGATGGTACACGTAGAAGCCGTGGCCCTGGGCGCGGTTAAACTGGGCCTGCTGCCAGAGCACAGGAAACACACTCATCCACGATACCTAGCTTCATGTTCCAGATTGCAGGGCGGCGCAGGACACCACTCTCGAAGTCAGACCAGTGCGACCAGGTGGTCGGTTGGATTGCAGCAGATAATGCCACAAAGTCAGTCTCAGTAGCCGAGAGTCTGGTCAACAGAATCCTCACCCTGATACTTCTTCCTCCCACCATGGAGAGTCTTGGCAAACAACTGATTCCACACTCGGATATTCCGAGGAACTCTTTTCATGGCCATTCCTTAAATTGGGCCTCTCGCCAAGCCCGCTTGAAGAGGGAAATGAGGTGATCTTTTACCCTGATTCCTAAACCCTTAAGCATCCACAGTCAGAAGAAGATGACGGTGGGGAACGGCAATTAGTGTTTCACGAGGTGGATGATGATGATGAGACACAGTTGCCAATAAGTCAACTGCAATTAGTGTCTCAAGAGGTTCATTATGAGGATGAGACACAGTTGTCAATAACTGAGGTTGTTTTTAGTTCAACAAGTCAGGAGGATGACCAGAGTGAGGAAATGGAAGAGATGGTGGTGGACGATGAAATCACTGACCCAAACTGGGAAAGTGGCAAGCTGAATGAATACAGCAGTACAGAGGGGGAGGGATCCACAGCACTATAAAAGACTGGAAGAGCCAGTTGGGTGGCAAAAGGGAGAAGGCAAGCCACACCAAACAGGCCGCAAATGTTCCCCCTTGCGGCAATCTCCCTTGCCAAGGGGTAGGTGTTCCGCAGTCTGGCGCTTTTTTGAGGAAAGTGCGGATGATAAAAGAATTGTCATTTGCAACATGTGCCGTACCAAAATGAGCAGGGGCGTGAACACTAGCAACCTCACCACCACCAGCATGATCCGCCACATGGCATCAAAGCACCCTAATAGGTGGGCTGAACACCTGGGCCCACAATCAGTGACTGCGGGTCACACCACTGCCTCCTCTTCCCCTGTGTTACGTGCTGGCCAATCCCCTGTCCAAGACGCATGCCAGAATGCCTCCCGCCATGCACCTGGACCTTCGCAAGCACCATCAGCTAGCACATCCACTTTTGTATCCCAGCGCAGCGGACAGATGTCTATACCCCAGGTCTTTGATCGAAAGCGCAAATACACAGCCACCCACCCACCCATAGGCCATAGCACTAAATGCGCACCTTTCAAAATTGCTGGCCCTTGAAATTTTGCCATTTAGGCTTGTGGACACTGAGGCTTTCCGCAGCCTGATAGCTGTCCCCAGCCGCCAATATTTTTCATGGCGTGCAGTCCCAGCCTTACACCAGCATGTGTCCCATAACATCACCTGTGCCCTGACCAATGCAATTATTGGGAAGGTCCACCTAACGACTGAAACATGGACAAGTGCTTTTGGCCAGGGATGCTAAATTTCCTTGATGGCACACTGGGTGAACGTTGTAGAGGCTGAGAGTGAGTCGTACCCTGGGATGGAACAGGTTCTACGGACGCCAAGGATTGCGGGCCCTACTTCCATCAAGGTTTCTGCCACCACCTACATTAGTGGCTGCAACCTCCCCGCCCCCACTTCTCCACCTCCGCCTCCTCCTCCACTTCCACCTCTGAATTATCATCTTGTAGCACCAGTCAGGCATCAGTCAGTAGCTGGAAGCAGTGTAGCACTGCAATGGGGAAGCGGCAACAGGCTGTGCTTAAACTGATCTGCTTAGGTGCCAAAAAGCACGCAGCTTTGGCAGAGAATAAGGGACCAGACTGAGCTGTGGCTCTTGGCACTCAAAATATGACCAGGCATGGTTGTGTTTGATAATCGCCGTAACTTGGTGGCGGCTTTGGAGCTCGGCAAGCTCACACACGTACAGTACCATGCTTAGCCCACGTGTTCAACCTAGTGGTTCAGCCGTTTCTCAAAACCTACCCCAATTTTCCTGAGCTACTGGTGAAGGTGCGCCATGCGTGTGCCCTTTTCGCCAAGTCATCGACATCTTCTGCTGGTATGGCAACGCTGCAGCAGCTCTTCCAATTGCCAGCTGACCGACTGTTGTGCGACGTGAGCACGCCCTGGAACTCCACGTTCAACATGTTGGCCAGGATTTGTGAGCAGTAGAGTGCAGTAGTGGAATACCAGCTGCAACATAGTCGTTGCCTTTCCAGTCAACTTCTTCTCTTCACAAGTCATGAGTGGGCATTGATATCTGACCTCTGAGAGGTTTTACGCAACTTTGAGCAATCAACACAGATGGTGAGCGGCAATAATGCTATTATCAGTGTAACCATCCCACTTCTGTTTCTACTCAAACGCTCCCTGCTCACAATTAAGGCAGACGCTTTGCATGGGGAAGAAGTGAAATTGGGGGAAGACAGTACACAGGGTGATAGCCAGACCACCCTCATTTCTTCTTTTCACCATGAATTGGATGATGAGGAGGAGGAGCAGGAGACGGTTGCCTGCGCTACAGAGGGTAGTACCCATGGAGGTTTTACTCCATCTGTTCAACGTGGATGGGTAGAAGAGGTGGAAGAGGATGAGGAGATTGAGAGTCATCCTTGTGATGAGGACAGCGAAATCTTGTATGTTGGGACTCTGGCACACATGGCTGACTTTATCTTAGGCTGCCTTTCCCGTGACCCTCGCATTGTACGCATTTTGGCCAACATCGATTACTGGTTGTTCACCCTTCTCGAACACTGCTACAATGAGAACTTCTCATCTCTTATTCCTTTGGTGGAGAGGATGAGCAACATGGTGCAATACCAGAAGGTCCTTGTGGAAAAATTGCTCCAAAAATTTCCAGCTGACAACATACGTAGTTCCAACGTACGTAGTTCCAGAGTACGTAACTCCAGAGTACGTAGTTCCTTGGCCAAATGGGGAGGGGGATGATGAGGGGAACACACAGCAGTTCCAACAGAGGCAAGGCAACACTCTCTAAGGCCTGGGACAGTTTTATGACACCCCGCCAGCACCCTCAACCTGATGCACGGCCTAGTGTTACAAGATAGGGAAGATGGTGAAGGAGTGCATAGTGAACTGTGTCAGCGTCCTCAGTGATTCCTCTGTGCCTACCCACAACTATGCGATGTGCAAGCTGGACACGTGGCACGAACTGGCACTCTACGCCTTAGAGGAGCTGGCCTACCCTGCCACCAGCGTTTTGTTAGAGCGTGTATGTAGTCCTTCTGTGGGCATAATAACTGATAAGCGCATCCGCCTGTCAACTGAAGATGCTGACCGGTTGACTCTTATAAAAATGAACAAGGCATGGATTGCCCCTGACTTCTCTACTCCACCAGAGGAATGCGGCTGAACATAAAGGCACTCTAAATGTTGCTTTTATGGTGTATTGAATACACTGTATTCCCATGCACCTTTTTCACCACTAAAAAGGGTATATGGTTCAATCTCCCTTTTTTCATCCTCCTCCTCCATCATATCAACATGCTTATTAGACAGCACTCGCTCCTAATGTTTTAGCGGGTCAGCTCAGCAGCGGGCCCTCACCCATAATGTTTTAGAGGGTCACCAGCAGGCCCTCACCCATAATGTTTTTGAGGGGCACCAGCAGGCCCTCGCCCATAATGTTTTAGAGGGTCACCAGCAAGCCCTTGTTCATAATATTTTAGAGGGTCACCAGCAGGCCCTTGCCCCTAATGTTTTAGAAGGTTAGATCAGCAGCAGGCACTCGCCCATAATGTTTTAGAGGGTCAGCTCAGCAGCAGACCATCACCCGTAATTTTTTAGATGGTCAGTACAGCAGCAGGCCCTCACCCCTAAAGTTTTAGATGGTCAGATCAGCAGCAGGCACTCGCCCATAATGTGTTAGATAGTCAGCTCAGCAGCAGGCCACCACCCCTAATGTTTTAGATGGTCAGATTAGCAGCAGCCACTCGCCCATAATGTTTTAGATGGTCACCTCGGCAGCAGGCCCTCCCCCATAATGTTTTAGATGGTCAACTCAGCAGAAAGCCCTCACCCCCTAATGTTTTAGATGGTTAGCTCTGCAGCAGGCCCTCGCCCCTAATGTTTTAGATGGTCAGATCAGCAGCAGGCCCTCACCCCTAATGTTTTAGATGGTCAGATCTGCAGCAGACACTTGTCATAATGTTTTAGATGGTCAGATCTGCAGCAAACACTTGTCATAATGTTTTAGATGGTGACCTCGGCAGCAGGCCCTCGCCCATAATGTTTTAGATGGTCAGCTCAGCAGCAGGCCCTCACCCCTAATGTTTTAGATGGTCAGATCGGCAACAGGCCCTCGCTCATAATGTTTTAGATGGTCAGATCAGCAGCAAGCCCTCGCCCTCTAACTCTGCTGTCATTGCGCAGGCCCTGCAGCATGTAGTTGCTCATGTGTGCCAGGCTCCCCAGAGGTAAGGACAAGCTGTCCTCTGTGGGAGGCGTATCTTCATCATCCTCCGTATCCCCCCAGCCAAGCACTAGTGATGGGTCTGAGCTGTGTCGAGTGCCACCCCGCTGTGAACCTGCTTCATCCACATTCTCCTCCACCTCCTCCTCATCCTCCTCGTCCTGCAGTGTTGTGCCCTGGCTGGCCACATTTGTACCTGGCCTCTGCTGTTGCAAAAAACCTCCCTCTGAGCCACTTCTAACAGACTGGCCTGAAAGTGCTAAAAATGACCCCTCATCCTCCTCCTGGGCCACCTGCTCTTCCATCATCTCCCTAAGCGTTTTCTCAAGGAGACATAGAAGTGGTATTGTAACGCTGATAACGGTGTCATCGCCACTGGCCATGTTGGTGGAGTACTCGAAACAGCGCAACAGGGCATACAGGTCTCGCATGGAGGCCCAATCATTGGTGGTGAAGTGGTGCTGTTCCGCAGTGCGATTGACGCGTGCGTGCTGCAGCTGAAACTCCACTATGGCCTGCTGCTGCTCGCACAGTCTCTCCAGCATGTGCAAGGTGGAGTTCCACCTGGTGGGCACGTCGCATATGAGGCGGTGAGCGGGAAGGCCGAAGTTACACTGTAGCGCAGACAGGCGAGCATCGGCAGGATGTGAACGCCGGCAGCGCGCACAGACGGCCCGCACTTTATGCAGCAGCTCTGACATGTCGGGGTAGTTGTGAATGTACTTCTGCACCACCAAATTCAGCACATGCGCCAGGCAAGGGATGTGCGTCAAACCGGCTAGTCCCAGAGCTGCGACGAGATTTCGCCCATTATCGCACACCACCAGGCCGGGCTTGAGGCCCACCGGCAGAAACCACTCGTCGGTCTGTTGTTCAATACCCCGCCACAACTCCTGCGCGGTGTGGGGCCTGTCCCCCAAACATATGAGTTTCAAAATGGCCTGCTGACGTTTATCCCGGGCTGTGCTGAAGTTGGTGGTGAAGGTGAGTGGCTGACTGGATGAGCTGGTGGAAGCAGAGGAGGAGGAAGCCGAGTAGGAGGAGGAGGCTAAAGGAGGCAAAGAATGATGCCCTGCGATCCTTGGCGGCGGAAGGACGTGCGCCAAGGAACTCTCCGCCTGGGCCCCAGCCGCCACTACATTTACCCAGTGTGCAGTTAGGGAGATATAGCGTCCCTGGCCGTGCTTACTGGTCCACGTATCTGTGGTTAGGTGGACCTTGCCACAGAAGGCATTGCGCAGTGCACACTTGATTTTATCGGATACTTGGTTGTGCAGGGAAGGCACGGCTGTCTTGGAGAAGTAGTGGCGGCTGGGAACAAAATACTGTGGGAAAGCCATGGCCATCAGCTGTTTGAAGCTGTCTGTGTCCACCAGCCTTAATGACAGCATTTCAAAGGCCAGTAGTTTAGAAATGCTGGCATTCAAGCCCAGGGCTAGGTGGGAATTTAAGCTTTCTCTCCAAGGTTTGTGAGATGGAGAGCTGAACGCTGCCGTGTTACATGGTGGAGATGCTTGGTGATGCAGGTGGTGGTGTCGGTGGCACATCCTCTGTTTGGTGGGCGGCAGGTGCCAACATTCCTCCCGAGGCGGAGGAAGAGGCCAAAGCAGCAGCAGAAGAGGGAGCAGGGGGAGCCTGTGTGAGTTCCTTGTTTTTAAGGTGTTTACTCCACTGCAGTTCATGCTTTTCATGTAGATGCCTGGTCATGCAGGTTGTGCTAAGGTTCAGAACGTTAATGCCTCGCTTCAGGCTCTGATGGCACAGTGTGCAAACCACTCGGGTCTTGTCGTCAGCACATTGTTTGAAGAAGTGCCATGCCAGGGAACTCCTTGAAGCTGCCTGTGGGGTGCTCGGTCCCTGGTGGCGCTGGCCAGTAGCAGGCAAACTCTCTTGGTGGCGGCTGTTCTGCTTTTGCCCACTGCTCCCTCTTTTGCTTCGCTGTTGGCTCGGTCTCACCACTGCCTCTTCCTCTGAACTATGAAAGTCAGCGGCATGACCTTCATTCCATGTGTGGTCTATGACCTCGTCGTCCTCTACATTATTTTCCACCCGGTCTTTCTCCCTGACCTAATCCTGTTCAGTCTGCACACTGCAGAAAGATGCGACAGTTGGCACCTGTGTTTCGTCATAATCAGAGACTTGCTGACTCTGATGAGGTGGTATTCCCATGTCCGCATCATCAGGAAACATGAGTGGTTGTGCGACAGTGCATGCTATGTCTTCCACCGCTGGGGAAGGGCTAAGTGGATTGCCACCCAATCGACTAATGCCTGTACCTGCTCAGGCCTTACCATCCTTAGAATGGCATTGGGCCTCACCAAATATCGCTGTAAATTCTGGTGGGTACTGGGACCTGAGGTAGTTGGTTCAGTACTTTGTATGGTTGTGGCAGATCGGCCACGTCCTCTCCCAGCACCAGAGGGTCCACTGACATCACCACGACCGCGTCCGCGTTCCTTACTAGATGTTTTCCTCATTGTTGCGGTTCACCAAGCACCACAATAAGAAAAATTATATTTGGCCCAATGTGAAAATGTCAAATTCAGGCCTTTTTTTAAAGGCACCTAACACTATCTGCCTAGTTATTTATGAAACGTATTACACTAATCCAGGCACAGCAGTAACCACTGATTTTGGGGAACATCAATTGTAGGCCTAGGATTTAGGCCCTGGATGAAAGGTACCCTTTTAAGGACAGATTTCAAATAGGCCTGAAACTGCTGGAACACTAGATTTATGGAATTGCCATTTAAGCTATTAAATTTCACCACAGAAAAAATATACCCTTTTACGGACAGATTTAAACAAGGCCTGCAACAACTGGAACACTAGATTTATGGAATTGCTATTTTAGCAATTAAATTTCACCACAGACAGAAATATACCCTTTTATGGACTGAATTAAAATAGTCCTACAACTGCTGGAACACCAGATTTAGGGAATTGCAATGTTTGCAATAGAATTTCAACACAGAAAGAAATATACCCTTTTACGTACTGATTTCAAATAGGCCTGCAACTGCTGGAACACTAGATTTATGGAATTGCTATTTTAGCAATTAACTTTCACCATAGAAAGAAATATACCCTTTTACGGACAGATTTCAAATAGGCCTGCAACTGCTGGAACACTAGATTTATGGAATTGCTATTTAAGCAATTAAATTTCAATATAGAAAGAAATATACCTTTTTACGGACAGATTTCAAATAGGCCTGCAACTGCTGGAACACTAGATTTATGGAATTGCTATTTTAGCAATTAATTTTCACAATAGAAAGAAATATACCCTTTTACGGACTGATTTCAAATAGGCCTGCAACTGCTGGAACACTAGAATTATGGAATTGCTATTTTAGCAATTAAATTTCACCACAGACAGAAATATACCCTTTTACGGATAGATTTCAAATAGACCTGCAACTGCTGGAACACTAGATTTATGGAATTGCTATTTTAGCAATTAAATTTCAGCATAGAAAGAAATATACCCTTTTACGTACTGATTTCAAATAGGCCTGCAACTGTTGGAACACTAGAATCATGGAATTGCTATTTTAGCAATTAAATTTCACCACAGAAAGAAATATACCCTTTTTACGGACAGATTTCAAATAGGCCTGCAACTGCTGGAACACTAGATTTATGGAATTGCTATTTCAGCTATTAAATTTCACCACAGAAAAGATATACCCTTTTACGGACAGATTTAAACAAGGCCTGCAACAACTGGAACACTAGATTTATGGAATTGCTATTTTAGCAATTAAATTTCAACACAGACAGAAATTTTTCCCTTTTATGGACTGAATTAAAATAGTCCTACAACTGCTGGAACACCAGATTTAGGGAATTGCAATGTTTGCAATAGAATTTCAACACAGAAAGAAATATACCCTTTTACGTAATGATTTCAAATAGGCCTGCAACTGCTGGAACACTAGATTTATGGAATTGCTATTTTAGCAATTAACTTTCACCATAGAAAGAAATATACCCTTTTACGGACAGATTTCAAATAGGCCTGCAACTGCTGGAACACTAGATTTATGGAATTGCTATTTAAGCAATTAAATTTCACCATAGAAAGAAATATACCTTTTTACGGACAGATTTCAAATAGGCCTGCAACTGCTGGAACACTAGATTTATGGAATTGCTATTTTAGCAATTAAATTTCACAATAGAAAGAAATATACCCTTTTACGGACTGATTTCAAAAAGGCCTGCAACTGCTGGAACACTAGATTTATGGAATTGCTATTTTAGCAATTAAATTTCACCACAGACAGAAATATACCCTTTTACGGATAGATTTCAAATAGACCTGCAACTGCTGGAACACTAGATTTATGGAATTGCTATTTTAGCAATTGAATTTCAGCATAGAAAGAAATATACCCTTTTACGGACTGATTTCAAATAGGCCTGCAACTGCTGGAACTCTAGAATTATGGAATTGCTATTTTAGCAATTAAATTTTACCATAGAAAGAAATTTACCCTTTTACGGACTGATTTAAAAAAGGCCTGCATCTGCTGGAACACTAGATTTATGGAATTGCTATTTTAGCAATTAAATTTCACCACAGACAGAAATATACCCTTTAACGGACAGATTTCAAATAGGCCTGCAACTGCTGGAACACTAGATTTATGGAATTGCTATTTTAGCAATTGAATTTCAGCATAGAAAGAAATATACCCTTTTACGGACAGATTTCAAATAGGCCTGCAACTGCTGGAACACTAGATGTATGGAATTGCTATTTTAGCAATTAAATTTCACCATAGAAAGAAATTTACCCCTTTACGGACTGATTTAAAAAAGGCCTGCATCTGCTGGAACACTAGATTTATGGAATTGCTATTTTAGCAATTAAATTTCACCACAGACAGAAATATACCCTTTTAAGGACAGATTTCAAATAGGCCTGCAACTGCTGGAACATTAGATTTATGGAAATGATATTTCAGCAATTAAATTTCACCATAGAAAGAAATATACCCTTTTACGGACTGATTTCAAATAGGCCTGCAACTGCTGGAACACTAGAATTATGGAATTGCTATTTTAGTAATTAAATTTCACCACAGACAGTTATATACCCTTTTATGGACAGATTTCAAATAGGCCTGCAACTGCTGGAACACTAGATTTATGGAATTGCTATTTTAGCAATTGAATTTCAGCATAGAAAGAAATATACCCTTTTACGTACTGATTTCAAATAGGCCTGCAACTGCTGGAACACTAGAATTATGGAATTGCTATTTTAGCAATTAAATTTCACAATAGAAAGAAATATACCCTTTTACGGACTGATTTCAAATAGGCCTGCAACTGCTGGAACTCTAGAATTATGGAATTGCTATTTTAGCAATTAAATTTCACCATAGACAGAAATATACCCTTTTACGGACTGATTTAAAAAAGGCCTGCATCTGCTGGAACACTAGATTTATGGTATTGCTACTTTAGCAATTCAATTTCACCATAGAAAGAAATTTACAATTTTTCTGACTGATTTCAAATAGTCCTGCAACTGCTGGAACACTAGATTTATGGAATTGCTATTTTAGCAATTAAATTTCACCACAGACAGAAATATACCCCTTTACGGACAGAATTCAAATAGGCCTGCAACTGCTGGAACATTAGATTTATGAAAATGATATTTCAGCAATTAAATTTCACCATAGAAAGAATTATACCCTTTTACGGACTGATTTCATATAGGCCTGCAACTGCTGGAACACTAGATTTATGGAATTGCTATTTTAGCAATTGAATTTCAGCATAGAAAGAAATATACCCTTTTACGTACTGATTTCAAATAGGCCTGCAACTGTTGGAACACTAGAATTATGGAATTGCTATTTTAGCAATTAAATTTCACAATAGAAAGAAATATACCCTTTTACGGACTGATTTCAAATAGGCCTGCAACTGCTGGAACACTAGAATTATGGAATTGCTATTTTAGCAATTAAATTTTACCACAGACAGAAATTTACCATTTTACGGACAGATTTTAAATAGGCCTGCAACTATTGGAACACTAGATTTATGAAATTGCTATTTTAGCAATACATTTCACCACTGAAAGAAATATACCCTTTTAAGCCTGCAACAGCTGGAACACTAGATTTATGGAATTGCTATTTTAGCAATTTTAATTTCACCACAGACAGAAATTTACCCTTGTACGGACAGATTTCAAATAGGCTTGCAACTACTGGAATACTAGATTTATGGAATTGCTATTTTAGCAATTAAATTTCACCACAGAAAAAAATATACCATTTTACGGACAGATTTAAACTATGCCTGCAACAACTGGAACACCAGATTTACTGTATTTTTTTTTTTGGAACTGTATTTCAGCACAGAACAAAATCTATCCTTTGACGGACACTCGGGAAATTATCCACTCACCGCTGGAACATCAGATTCTGGGAATTGCTATTTGTGCAATTAAATTTCACCGCAGAAAAAAATATATATTATTTTCCAGACAGCAGACAGTATTACACTTGGCTAGCCACAGCTGGAACACCAGATGCAGGGGATTGCTTTTTGGCAACTAATTTTCAGCCCAGAAAAAAAATATATATGTTGGCTGACAGTATAACACTTGGCTAGCCACAGCTGGAACACCAGATTCAGGGGATTGCTTTTTAGCAATTAAATTTCAACCCCAGAAAAAAAAAATATATTTTGGGTGACAGTTTTACACTTGGCTAGCCACAGCTGGAACACCAGATTCAGGGGATTGCTTTTTGGAAATTAACTTTCAACCCCAGAAAAAAAAAATATATTTTGGGTGACAGTTTTACACTTGGCTAGCCACAGCTGGAACACCAGATTTAGGGGATTGCTTTTTGGAAATTAAATTTCAACCCCAGAATTTTTTTTTTAATTCTGGCTGACAATTTTACACTTGGCTGGCTAGCCTAGCTGGAACACCAGATTCAGGAGATTGCTATTTAAGTAAATTTCAGTTTAACCACTCAATAATGCATAGAAAAATCTTTTCTGAGTAACTAGGGGTGACAAAATAAGCACAGCCAAGCCCCTGATGTAGGATATAGCAAAAAAAAAAAAAAAACTACTATTAAGGGATTAATGGACTTTGTGGCAGCTTGTGCTGGCGCACCACAAGACACAAAATGGCCGCCGTCGATCACCCCAGAAAAAAGTGACAGAAAAACGGTCTGCCCAGCCTAAAAATAGTGAGCAATTCACTAGCAGTAGTTGAATGATTCACAGCTGTAGATCTTTCACTTCATTAAGTGTTTTTAATGAGTTAATCCCTGCCTATCTCGCCCTGACGCAGCAGCTGCATCCTATCCCTACACTAATCAGAGCAGAGTGACGTGCGGCGCTCCGTGACTCCAGCTTAAATAGAGCCTGGGTCACATGCTGCACTTGGCCAATCACAGCCATGCCAATATTAGGCATGGCTGTGAAGGCCTCTTGGGGCATGTAGTATGACGCATGTTGATTGGCTGCTTTGCAGGCTTTAAAAATGCGCCATAGAAATCTCCGAATAACGAATCCGAACCCGAACTTTTACGAAAATGTCCGGGTTCGGGTCCGTGTCACGAACACCCCAAAATTCGGTACGAACCCGAACTATGCTTGAACTGTTCACTCAACACTTATCTCATCTGATTATAGACATTCTCTTTCCTCATCTTCTCCATTCTTCCTAAACAACCATAACAAGGTGTTTCAGCCACAATTTTGCCACAAAGATATCTTTTTATATTATCATTCCCACCTCCTCAACACCAACTCCTCAAACTGGTGGCCCAACTGTGTCATCTTGCAGCTACTCCCAGTAGTGTGATGCTGCTGTGCTTTTCAATGTCTCTAAATACTATACTGCAGGAATAATAGTGCCATGTAGAAAGTCCACAAAAATCATTGTGCCAAGCAGAGTGCCCTCAATAAAAATAATTATCCCTTATAGGACTCCAGTAGTAATAATGATGTCCCATAGTTGCTCAAGTAGTAATATGTGGCTCCAGTGGCTTCAGTATAAAATATCCCCTCAGTTGTCATAAAGCCCTCTATAGTGTCCCCAGTAATAATAATGCCTCCTGTGGTGCTTCCAGTATTAATAATCACCTCTATAATCACCACAGTAGTAATCATGCCTTTACTGTGCCCCAGTTATAAAAATACCCCATAGTGCCAACAGTAATGCCCCAGTAATGCTTGGCGAGTCAGGTCATTATGTTCCTGGACAGCAGCCTTGAAAAGGGCTCAGGTGACTTCCAGTACATTGGCTTCTGTGGTCCTCTTCCTATTATTTATAAAATACCAAACTGCTACCCCGAGGCTATTCTGTTGGGGTTGATCCTGGATCTCATCCTCACTTAATATGGTAGATTTATGTATAGGTCAACACTATTTTATGCCAGGAAATCTATTTTACCGAACAGGAAATTTCCAAAGGTGCCAAGAATATCTCATTGGGTGAACCTGATTGATACAGATCTCTCATACTACAAAGTAACCTACACTGAATGAGAGATTCCTGATCATGTCTTCAAAATATGGGACCCATGTCTCAAAGCCGAAATGTCCATCGCAATACTACAGTACTATCAACAATAGTTTGTGTTAATGTGCACCAGGAAAACAATTCAAAGGAAACAATGCCATGTCAATATTTCTGTCACAGAATTGAGAGTCTCATGTCTTTTAGGAGGTTTGAATGCCTATATTTTATTGTCCATTTGTAACATGGAAAATATAAACTGTAAGAAAAGAGATTTTGGTGGCTAGTCTTTTCCTATAATTTTATTTTGCACAACTGGTTCTAGTTTTTATATATGTTAGGTGGCTTAAACAAGTTTTCTAATAAAGGTACACTAGCAAGTGAATCTGACCGAGATCCAGCTTAAAAAAAAAAAAAAAAAACAGCTGTCATCTATTACAATTGGGGAAAACTATGGCTGACTGTACATTTGTCCTGCTATGGCTGCTGCTGGTGAAATGCGGCATGTTGGTCAATAAAATGAATGAGCAATCATGCAATGTATGAAAGGTCAGCCCCTTAAGAGTGAAAGATGCTCTTTATTATTGGCTTTCCACTTTGGCTTGCAAAGGAGTGTCCCAAGCACAAGATCACCATCCATGATGTTAATATTCTCTAATCTGGTTTATGAATTGAGATTTCCTTTGGGATACAACCCCTTAAAATGATTTACTTACATGTTTTATTTTACAACCTAAACTCTATAGCAGTATTTACTAGGTAACCCAACACTCATGGGCTACCATCTCTAAAAAATAAATTTTCTAATAATGTTCCTGTCCTTTATTAAAAATTTCATTTTTATGCTGTTGAAGATTATAAAGATGATTGTCTTTTGAAGCATTATATTTACTTCTGTCATTCAAGTGTAGTTTTTGCACAGGAAATCTTTCTGACATTTTAATAAGGCACTCACTCGGTACCTTCCAGAACTAGCATTCATTACAACAGAATTAGAATGTGTGGCCTGCTCTCCAGGGATCTTAGTGGCTATGTTGCCACTGAACACTAAAGTAATGCTCAGGCAATTCCCATATATAAACTTACAGAAGTGACATGATAACAATATTAGAAATAGTAAAGTAGTAATATTTTTGTAAATTGATTTTATACCTTGCACATTTTGTGCTCTAGAATAATATTTTACCTTGAATCATACTTTTGCAGTCTCTCTTCTTGTAAGTCACTTCTACAGAAACTACTCCTGCTGTATATGTACCCCTCAAAAACCTTTGATATTAATAACGCATTGGTTTAAAAATTCTTGATATTAAACAAATTCAGGCATTTCAGATTTCTAGTTTTTGTTTAACTAGGCTGACCCTTCAATTCTACAGAGTATAAAAATATTGTACGGCACATTCAGATCTCTTGTATTTAAAAGTAGGACAATGCGTTCTGTTTCAGTAACAACATGAAAATTATAAAGTACTACTAACAAAATGTAATGCTGAAAATATCCTTCTGGGCAATATGTTCTTCATTTCAGGATGAGGGTTACAATTTACAGCAAGAAGTAATATCATGATTTCATGTAAAGATATGTAATCCAGATAATATTTAGAAAGAACAGACAAGACATTGAAATGTTATCTATCTGGAATTCTGGCACAAGACCAGAAAAAAGTTTCTTCTAAACCACAGATTAGACAATTCAACTTTTTTGATATGGTACTTAAAAGTGTATCTGTTGTTTCTGGTGACTTTTTAAAATAAACTATTATATTTGTGCAGTTACTGGATCAGTAGCTGGAAGGTGTTGTGACCTGACTGGGGTGTGCCTAGTAACAGATGTCTTGGTGGCACAATTCAGAACCAGGCTGGAGGTTGGGGTTTAAATCTGGTATGGTAAATGTATTTGGAGGGGAAATGGATACTGAAAATGGATACTGAAAATATGAATAATGGAATGAGTGGATCAGTATGGAATGATGAAAAATGAGTATCAAAAAGGAAAGATGCTGTACATTCATGTTGTGAGATGGTCGATATCTGTCAAATGGATGTACTAATGAAGAATATTTAAATATAAATATTAATGTGTTAAATAGTGTTAATATCCATAAATTGGTCAATGTTTATAAGTAGTGATGAGTGACGCAAGCTTTGGATGCTACATCCAAAGTCGCTTCATTCAAAACTTCTGATTAATACTGTATGGATCTCCGTACAGTATTAATTAGAATTTTTGAACAAAGCGGCATCGGATGTAGCATCCAAACCTCCCGTCGCTCATCACTATTCATAAGGATTATAGAAGATTGAGATTAAGGAGGGAAATTGTTCTCTAAACTGTCATTTGCTGTGTTTGGAGCATATAGATAAAGAAAACCTCTCTTTTTTGCAGTGTCTGTAAATGGTCCGGCAAGGACTCTTGGGTCTTCTCAATGGGTGTTTTTTGTTAATCCTGCATGATCAATTTTGTGCTCTTGTAAAAAGTGTCTGGACATACTGTGGTTGGTATATCCATGGATGATATTACATAGGTGTTTATTCATCATTTTGCTGAGGCTTGAAGTAGTGTTGGCAATATATTGAAGTCCACAGGGTATTCCATAAGACATATAACATACAAGGATGAATAATTGAGGAAAAATGTTATGGTAAAATGCTCTCCAGTGGTGTTGCTATGGAAATGTTTCTACCTGGAGCAAATGTTCTGGCAGCACCTGGACAGATGGCGGCCACATCTGTAGCTTCCAGAAATGCCTGGAAATAGAGTTACAATGTTGGCTTTATTTGCAGGTTGCAATTTGCTGGGAGCTATTAAGTCAAAATGTGATCTTGGGTTTGACTGGGATGTATTTCTTAAGAAATGGATCTCCTGCATAGAGCAGTTGAGGCAGAATTTTCTTGGGGAATTTATCATGAGGGTAATATTTGAAGTCAGTCTTACAGTAGTTTTTGTGGGAGTACTTTCCACCAAATGTATCAAATGTCACATGGTGTTTGTTACATTTGGTACATGTTTAAACCTAACAGTTTTGTCTACAACTGTTACTCCAGTTTTCCTACTCCTACATCTTGTACTGGAAATTCCCGCCGGATCCGTCACAATGCAACTGAAAGCATTTGAAAAAAATTGTTTTAGGTAACATATAGCACTTCTGCCATTTTTTTTGTGGCATCCCAGTCATGTCATTACAGACTACTATCACCACCAAACACAGTGGCCTTAACAATTTTTTTCCCCTCAAACCCGAAGACATGCACATGTATGGTCAATGTAAATTATGGAATGTACATACAAACAATGCCTAGGATAGGCAGAATTATTTATTAGGGCAGTATTTATTACAAATGTGAATCATAAGTAGAAATGATCTAATTTTTAACAATTCCATTCGCCGGTTCACCAAAATTTAAGTAAAAAATTTGGTTAGATCCGAATATATTTGATGCAAATTACGTTAAAAAACATCTATTTCCTGGCTGCTGAGAGCCTTTATAGTGGTGTAGAACACTGTGCCTTGCAGTAATACACATAGGGAGTCTGCTTTGGTAGTGAAATAATACTGTGAGTCTGTATGACATGCAGATGACAGGCGTCGCTCTTAAAATCACTGCACACTTCACTTATTTGGGCAGTCACGGGACCAAAATGGACCAAATAACTCAAGTATGAACTCAGACTTACAGGTCAATGTTAGTGTCAAGAAGAAGCGGACTCCTTTTACACCCTTAGAAACATAGAAACATAAAAACATAGAATGTGTCGGCAGATAAGAACCATTTGGCCCATCTAGTCTGCCCAATATACTGAATACTATGAATGGCCCCAGGCCCTATCTTATATGAAGGATGGCCTTATGCCTATCCCATGCATGCTTAAACTCCTTCACTGTATTTGCAGCTACCACTTCTGCAGGAAGGCTATTCCATGCGTCCACTACTCTCTCAGTAAAGTAATTCTTCCTGATATTACTTTTAAACCTTTGCCCCTCTAATTTAAAACTATGTCCTCTTGTAGCAGTTTTTCTTCTTTTAAATATTCTCTTCTCTTTTACCGTGATGATTCCCTTTATGTATTTAAAAGTTTCTATCATATCCCCTCTGTCTCTTCTTACTTCCAAGCTATACATGTTAAGGTCCTTTAACCTTTCCTGGTAAGTTTTGTCCTGCAATCCATGTACTAGTTTAGTAGCTCTTCTCTGAACTCTCTCCAAAGTTTCAATATCCTTCTGCAGATATGGTCTCCAGTACTGCACACAATACTCCAAATGAGGTCTCACTAGTGCTCTGTAGAGCGGCACGAGCATCTCCCTCTTTCTACTGTTAATGCCTCTCCCTATACACCCAACCATTCTGCTGGCATTACCTGCTGCTCTATGACATTGTCTGCCCACCTTTAGGTCGTCTGATATAATGACCCCTAAATCCCTTTCCTCAGATACTGAGGTTAGTACTGTATCACTGATTTTATATTCTGCTCTTGGGTTTTTACGCCCCAGGTGCATTATCTTGCACTTATCGACATTAAATTTTATTTGCCAGATTTTTGACCATTCCTCTAGTTTTCCTAAATCCTTTTCCATTTGGTGTATCCCTCCAGGAACATCAACCCTGTTACAAATCTTTGTGTCATCAGCAAAAGGACACACCTTACCATTGAGGCCTTCTGCAATTTCGCTGATAAAGATATTAAACAATATGGGTCCCCTTGTCAGCTGATTCCACATAGATGTCAAAAGAACCCGTTCTATTAAACGCTTATAAAAGTAGAGCCCCCCTAACAGAGTGGAGAGGGTGTCAGCAGTAAGTTTGTATTGACGTAACTGATTATATTGCCCTTCCTCTGATCGGTCAGAATAATTAAACCACAAAACGTGAACCAAATACTTGCATGTCTACTGTGTTTTTTACCCATTTCTGCTTTTGGCTACCAAATGACAAGCCAATTCTAATGGGACTATACAGGCCTTACAGCTTCTACACAGACAGCATTCATCTGCGTCTCATTTTTCCTTCCTTCTGACAGATCAGAAGAAGGGTTAAATAAATGATGATGTCAGCGAAGCCAAAATGGCTAAATAGTGGCCCAGTCATGAAGTAGGGAGGGTGGGAACAGCATAAGAAGTCCACAGAGTGGCCCTACAACATAGTGGTCAGGTGGAAGCAGCATGAGGAGACCACAGAGTGGCACAATGACAGAGTCTGCAGGTGGCAGCAAAATGAGGAGGCCACAGAGTGGCACAATGACAGAGTGCAGAATTGGAAGCAGCATGAGGATGCCACAGAGTGGAGCAATGACAGAGTGTGGAGGTGGCGGCAGCATCAGGGGACCACAGATTGGCAAGGTGACATAGTGTGGGGGTGGCGGTAGCATCAGGAGGCCACAGAGTGGCACAGCATTGAGAGATTGCGGAGGAGACAGCAGCATGAGGAGGCCACAGAGTGGATGCTTCGTCTATTCATTTATAGGGAATATGGGACAGAACAGAAGGTTAAAATTTCTCAACTTTATAAAGTGTTGCTTAAAACACGATTTAATAATGCACGTTCTCCGGCACAAATGGCTTGGCAAATTGATTGTCCGGGAATTTCCCTTGAAGATTGGGATAATATATTGGCATATTTAAGTTTAATTTCTTATCATTTTAATCAAGTGTTGGTTCAATTTAATATTAAATATTAAATAAGTTTAATAAAAAAAATAAGTGTTACCTAAGACAAGAAAGAATCTGCCAGTCTTTTTTTATTCAACTACATAGTTGAGATGGAGAAAGCATTCCAAAAAAACAATTGCTCTCCACCTGGAGATGAATCCTGTCAAGATTGATGCAAGTGCGGTATTGGCTGCTCATCGAGCCTGATGCTTCTGGGGGAACCTGCCTGGCATGAACAGGCCTCTAGTAGCTACAGACAATGAGAAGACAAAGCTTCAAGATTGATTGGAGCCCAGAAGAGTCGCAAAGTTCATCAAGATTCAAACCCTACCAGCCTCTGGTCTCTTCGTCAGGGAAAACATCACGAGTTCCCAGTCATCATGGAAAAAGCTTAGAATCAATTAAAAAAAATATATGGCATCACATGTGTGTGAGGACGCCATCATGATAGAACTGGTACTCCATCCAGGGGAGATTGTATATATGGGCGACATAGAGAATATAACCAGGAAACAGATTGAAGAATGGGGACAATTTGATATGATAATTGGTGGCAGTCCTTGTAATGACTTTTCTGTGCATATCCCAAACCGGAAAGGCCTTTATAGGATTAGTGACCAACTGTTTTTTGACTTTCCAGGATTACTCAATAAAGTGTTGCCTAAGACAGGAGAGAATCGGCCAGTCTTCTATTTATTCGACGACGTGGTTGCGACGGAGAAAGCATTCCAAAAAACTATTTTTCTCCACCTGGAGTAGAATCCTGTCAAGATTGAAACAAGTGTGGTATCTGCTGCTCATCGAGCCAGATACCTCTGGGGGAACCTGCTTGGCATGAATAGGCTTCTAGTAGCTACAGACATTGAGAAGACAAAGCTTCAAGATTGCTTGGAGCCCTGAAGAGTCGCGAAGTTCATCAAGTCTGTGTCACATAAAGAATTTCATCAGTAAGTAATTTGGTCCATACCACAAAAGGAGGTGTACAATCACCCATAAATTTGACAAAAAAAAAAGACAGTTTCATATAACAAATTTTTATGAAACAAAAAAAAATTTGGTCCATACAGCAAAAGGAGGTGTACAGGCAGCCATGAAATTTCCCAAAAAAAGCCCACTTCACAGAAAAAATCGCACTGCAAAAAGGCCTTTATCACATATAACTGCACCACTGAATGGCAAAAAGGCCTTTATTTTTTTCCAACTTTTACACTACACAAGGCTTATCAACAGATAAATGCAATGCGAATATAATTTTTTTACTTTCACTAATACACGCCAAACTGGGCTTCTGAATATATCACTGCACCGCTAAGTGGCAATTTGGCCCTAATTTTCTCGCACTTTTACACAAAAGGCTTTTCAACAGGGAACTACAACGCTGGATGGTGAATACATTTTATTTCGCCACTAATACACGGCAAACTGGGCTTCCGAATGTATCACTGCACTGCAGGCTTTTCAACTAAATAGGCCACTAACGCTTTCACCACAAATAACTGCAACAGTGAAGTGAGTATATATTTTTCTTTATGTACTGAAATAGGCCACTAAATGCTTTCACAACAAATAACTGCAACAGTGAATTGCGTATATATTTTTCTTTTTGTACTGAAATAGGCCACTAAAGGCTTTTTAACATAGCACTTGCACCCCAGTTAACAAGAACAAATTGCTGGAATGACAGAGCTGTATAATGGCTATTTGAATCCCCAAATAATCTTTCCCTGCACTTGTAAATCGCTTTTCTAGCACTGTCCCTAGCGCCTTCTGACCTCTCTCCCTGCACTAAGATGCTGTGAAATGATTCCTCCCTATCCTTTCCCTGCACTTATAAATCGTTTTTACAGGGTTTTTTTTCACAATGAGGTTTTTGCTATTGCTGTCCCTATCTCCATCTCACGTCTGTCCCTGCACTCAGAATGCTGGAAAATGTCTGAATTCAAGATGTCTGCCGTATTTATAGGGCTGTGACATCACAGAGCTGGCTGGCTGCTGATTGGCTGCATGAATGGCATTATGGGTCATCCTGCCTTCCCAGAGTTCTTTGCCCCATGTCCTCACACGTGTAGCCGCCATTTAAGGAAAAATTGAGTTTCGTTACCACGAAGTGCGAGGAAATTCGCATTCACTGTGAATCAAATTTTTCCTGAAATTCGTAATGAATTCCACTTCATCAGCCTTGATTCACTCATCTCTAGTCATAAGCATCAATTTACATTAGAATTTTAGGTTTTTTAGGTTTTTGTCAGGGCTTCAGTTATTGTCAATGAAAGAATCATGCAATCTGTAGTGCTTTTCAAAAATACCATAATCTCAATTGAAATCTTGGGAAATCTAAGCTAATGGGGCCTATCAGGATCGATTTGAAAACTTTAGGAAGCCATGGTGCTAATGCAAGTCTGCAAAAGTACATAGTTGCACAGTGTAGCCCATATCTGACATTTACTGGAAAAAAATTATATGGAATTAAATAAAGAACTTTGGAAGTTTGGAACCAAATGTTAAATGTTCAAAAAGCTCAGCTTTTAGATGTGAAACATATATGTAAACTATCTCTTTCCAGCATTGTATAATGCCAACATAATTGGTACTGATATACCATACTATCTGAGATTAAACTCCCTGTTAACTCGCCTTGTAATAAGAGCCAAAGCATCTAAGGATACACATGACAAGTCTTACCCAACAGTATTTTACAGCTGTGGTGTATAAAACTCTGGCAAAGTTTCAGGTATTTGCCACAATGGTCTGCAATTATACATTTCCCTTTAGGGTTTTTCATACTCAGTCTTTCATGAACAAATGTTCAGAGTTGTATTTTATAAAATGTTTTAGCTTGCCTGCACCAACATTTAAGGAAAGGAATAAAATGCCTCAGATATTTTGAGAATATGTCAAATTTGGAAAATTATTTATCTAATATAAATGAAAAGAAAATGTAGGAAAACATTCCACAATACTGTGAAGAATATGTTGTAAACTACTTCCATTCGAGATTTTCTGCTAGAATGCCTGTATTTCCCTCTATTGACAGTTCTTATTACTTTTACTTTCATATGTTTCAGGTGTTCCTGAAAGTTACTGCATGCAAAGTCTGATCATAGACTAAGTAAACCCCCTTTTTGAACAGCCCCTGACTAGAGAGAAGGGTTCACTACATACTCTTGTTTACGAAGATAGGAATATGTGAAATATCATTGATTTACAATTCCAATACATAAAAACACATGGCTGTTGTTCTCCTTTATGAGATGTTCGCACTAAGTCTCCTATGCTTGTTTTTCATGTAGTCTGAGAATTACACAGTGAACATGTATACTCAATAAGCTTTACATACAAGCCTATAGAAAATAGTTTTCCTCTGTTATGCATGTGGATTTTTATATTAGCTATTGCATACCATAGTTCAGGAGTATAGTCTCTGTGGCTTTAGGGTGCCAAATCTGTGAATTTTTTTTAGTGAAAGAATTTGGGAAATATATCAGTGGAAAAATCACTGTCAAACTAGACACAGTACCTTGTAGGATTAGGTCAGCTGGCAGTAGTGATAGCTTTCAATTAATATCTGTTACTTAATTTAGGAGAAAAAGTACTTTTAATTAATATGGAAATCAGCAGTTAAGTGCACCAATGGTGGGCACAAGCCACCCTAGGTTTCCTTGCTCTTCCTGCTTTCTTTACAAGACCCTCCCTCTCCATGATTGATAGGATCCAGTTCCTACATAGTTATCTCTATTGGTCCTTTGAATCAAGGAGCAGAGAAAGAGGCTGGCAGAGAAAGAAGGAGGAGGGTTAGGGTACAGAGACATGCTCTCTCTCTGTCCTCAAAATTAGACAATTCCTTGCTAGTCAGATAGGATCCTTAAAACAGTTCATAAGTTGCCAGGCCTCCTGGATTACCCAAAAGTATCCCAGGAAATAGGCAGACATACCATATGTCCAACCTGTGCTTCTACATAGTGTCGACTGCCACCATAAAAACATCATCATTCTTTTTAATACAGTGTTCCTCACCTCCAGTCCTCAGGACCCACCTGCCAGTTATAAAATGAGAACATGCTACAGAACGAGTACCTGTGGTAAGTCCTGATGCATTGACTACTTATTTCTAGAGATGAGCAAATTTTTCAAATATTCAATTCATAGCTTGGCCGAAATTCTTCAAGAAAGTTGGTTTGTTACGAATTAATTAGTCACGAGGCGTGTTAAATCAGCTCTATTCTGGCATCTATGGAGAGTGTATACCTCACTGTGCATTACAGCAACATGCACAGCTAGTCCTTTCTGATAATGAAACAGTTACTGAGCTTCAGTATGACAGGGAGGTCTTATACAGTATATGGATTTGCGCATGGTCGTGCAGGCCACCAATAGTTTTAGGTAATCCCTAGCTAAAAACCAAAATCAAAGCAAATAGAAGATCTTAGTAAAGGGAAAAAAAACACTGTGCGACCCTGCAGGAGCTGTGTCCCAATGACTCTTTAGTTGAACGAAAGAAGGACATTGAGGCAATGCCAATAGAGACCCAATAGTAGTAGAATTAGTTTATTCACCCCAATTTGAGAATCAAAGCCTAATGGAATTGCTTGTCTATTAGACAAGGTGAACACCATTCAGTTAGATAGTTCTGTGCCCTACACAGGGTTTGATGCAAACTGCATTGTCTCCTATGGATCCCTTCAGTGTTGGATTAAAGTCCCTGCACTATCTCTGCATTGTCCCTGCTGTGCTGTCTCCCTATGCTCTCCCTACAGTGTCTGAAAACTGTCTCTACAATCTCACTGCACTGTCCCTGAACTGTCCCTATCCAATATTCTACAATTCAAGACTTTCTTGAACACTGTCCCTAGCTCTTGTCACATTTCTCCCTATGCTCAGCTCACAGTGAAACAGCAGATACTGCGTGGGATGAGGTTTTAAAGGGGCTGCAGATTGGCTGACTGCATGGCATTATGGGGGATCTCGCATTCCTGGGATTCTTACTTTCACTTTGTAACATATGTAGCTGCCATTTTAGGGGGAAAAAAAACAATTTATTACCATGAAGCGCCAGGATATTCAGATTCGTTGCAAATCTAATTTTTCCTAAACCTTGGATCACATATCACTTTGGATGTTTTACTTCAGTGTACACTAATTATATCACCTACTCATTACACTAATTATATCATCCTGAAAGCATGATGGGCAGGTGGGCCATGAGGACTGGGGTTGAGTAACACTGGTTGAATAGATTGCATGTGAAGTAACTATTAGAGAGATGTAAGCGGTGCTCTATAATGAGTAGAGATGAGCAAAGTTCTTGAAAATTTGATTTGGTAGCTTTGCTGAATTTTACAAAAAAAATTGCTTGGTGACAAATAGTTTCTTCACAAAGTGCATTTCTTTGTAAGTAGTGGGTGCAATGATGGGGAATGGCAATCGCACAGCACCCCGTCATTGCCGATCGCGGCATCTGACATTAATAGTATGGACTATAATAAAAAAATAAAATCATTCTTAACTCATCCATTTGATTGCGAAGATCCCTGCCCCGCCATCTTTATTGAAGATCGAGCATGAAATCTCACACGGCACATGATGACGTCATCATTAGTGTTGGTCGAGCACCAAAGTGCTCATGTACTCGGGTAGAACAATTCGCGATGCTCGGGTGCTCTACCAAGCACCTGAGCATAATGGAAGTCAATGAGAGAACCCGAGCATTAAACCAGGCACCCCCTGATCTGGAGAGGGCAGGGTGTCGGGACTCTAGTTCGGCTTAGGAGTCCCTGCTCTGACTCCATATATAGAGCAATATATATATATGGGTGTAGCAGCACTTTGGATATACAAGCCTTCTATGGTGGAGGTGCAAGCGGTGTTGAACGCCAGTCCGCAGCGTCCCTCTCAACAGGAATCCATACAAACACGAAAACCACAGCACACCCTGATCTCCTTGTTCCTTATTCTTTATTCCAACATCAAACACAGGTGCGACGTTTCGACCTCTCTGGTCTTTATCAAGCAAATGACAATGTGCACAGGCTAAACATTTATACCCTCCTAGTGGGAGGGCCCTACTAACAAATCACATGGTGCATATACAATCCATTCATAATAATTAATGCATTGTTTTAAAAGTGAACATCAAATATCCTCTTACATAATAGTATCCGGTGGGTTGCTGGTGGGTGTATGGTTCAAGTCCACTCTCATCCTCGTGTCCGTCTGAGAGAGTGTCAGTGTGCTGGCGTCTCAGTCTGACAACTGCGCAGGCGCAGGGGGCTCCCTCAACACAGATTTATATGTAAAATCTACTGACAGGAATAACATGCTACTCTTTCAGAGCGATTACCCCAGCTTTATGAAGAGTCATTACCCTACAGTCAGCTACTGAGGGTGAAGCGTATAATTTCAGAGGAAGAGAGACTGGAACCCAGACTGAATGAAATGTGCCATAAATTCCATGAGCGGGGTTATCCAAGGAGCATGGTCCGTAGACACAAAGAGAGGGTCAAGGAGTGCCACCGGAATGCACTGTTAGGGACCAAACACGAACCACGGGTGAATAGGAGAATTCCTTTCGTTTCCACCCAAACCACACAGAGCAGACAGATAGCACGAGTCCTCAAGACCAACTAGTCTATTCTGACACAGACGTTTCCAGGAATAATAGAATTTCAGACACCACCACTCCTGTCATATAGGAGATCACGTAACCTAGGGGATAGAGTGGTACGAGCGGACACTAAACACTATAAGGAACCCAAGATCAGGAAGAAAGGCAGTTATCCCTGCCTCGGTTGCTGTAACTGCAACAGTATGCTTAAAGGAGACACCTTTACCCACCCTAGAACTGGTAAAAGGTATCCTATTAAAGGATTCTTTACATGTAAATCTGATTACGTGATCTACATTCTACAATGCCCATGTGGATTACTCTATGTGGGCGAGACTACCCAGGAAGTAAAGAATAGACTCAACCAACATCGCTACCAGATTCGGAAATTACTCTCTGGAGAAGAGAAGGAGGACACACAAAGAACCGAGTTGCCGGTCCCTGAACACTTTTTGAACTGCAAACATAATGTTGCACAACTCCGCTTCCGTGTTATAGATAACATACCCCCACTGAGAAGGGGAGGTGACAGAGAGAAGAAACTCAAGAGACTTGAATTAAAATAGATTTTTGAACTCCAAACTCTTTAACCTTATGGCCATAATAGGGAGTTCAGGATAGGTTCACTTTACTGATCCGGGTAGAAGAACTGTACCTTCCGATATACTGTATAAATATAGCAACTCTGGCACAGAAGAATTGTACCTAACTATTATGGTTATGACCTTACACTAATTGTGTTTTTATTTTCACAGATTTGTTTTATCCCGTGTGGAAGTGCTGGTGGGCAAGACTGCAGCGTCTGCTTTTATATTGACAACTATTCGTTGGACTGCGGTAGCTATACTGTCACTGCTAATGATACTGGTGGTGTGATGATTTGATTTGTGAGGACTGAGAACTGGAATTCTGAAGATGGTGCTGTGATCACACCAAGTGTATGTATTCACCGTATTGGATGAATCTGTGGTATGTACCCTCATTTCCATTTAAGGCCACTAGATATATGATATACATAGAGTGGCTTGTGCACTACAGTGGACTGGCTGGATTGCTTGAAATGGGGACCCTGGGAGGATAATGGTGGGATCCAGGTATGGACCCTACCACTATCCCTTTCCTTTTTGGTGTCCAGAGTGAGAGTGGAATGCATAAGTAGTGAGTCCCATGCCGATCCGAAGGGTGAGACACTGATAAGCGCAATGGAGGTCACCTGGGATTGGCAGACACCCCTGGAAACTGGGGGAGCTGCCTCCGCAAGGTGATCATAGCGCAGGATTACTATGCTAAAAGTTAGGGTGCCTAGGATTGTCGACCTTCACAGTGCCACTGGGATGCCGCAGACTCATAAATGTTCTCACTAAGTGTTAAGACTGGATACATATAGGGGGGTCGGCCACTGACATTGGGGATACACCCACCTAGGGATGAGTGATGGTCCTGCCGTTTCAAGTAATGCACTGGTTACTACGTCCCACTGTAGGTTTTTACCTCTTATGTAGGGGAACCACCACAGATGCCATACAGTACACTAGGAAGTTTTTCCCGGATGGTTTGGATTGATTACAGTCAATCCAACAGTCCTCTCCTTAAACTCTCATTCCTTATTGGATGACAGATCTCACCAGCTGACAGTTAGTGTAGCTTCCCGTCGCGCACGCGCATCAGCCACAGACATCGGAAGTTTGATATCTTTGTGCGCCTGCACGAACAAGCACTAATGGGCTTGCGCATTTGACATGAGAGGACGCGATTAAAACCGATGTTCAAAGGCGCTCGATTCCTTGTGCGAGAACTCGCGCCTGCGCAGTTGTCGGACTGAGATGCCAGCACACTGACACTCTCTCAGACGGACACGAGGATGAGAGTGGACTTGAACCATACACCCACCAGCAACCCACCGGATACTATTATGTAAGTGGATATTTGATGTTCACTTTTAAAACAATGCATGAAATATTATGAATGGATTGTGTATGCACCATGTGATTTGTTAGTAGGGCCCTCTCAATAAGAGGGTATAAATGTTTAGCCTGTGCACATTGTCATTTGCTTGATAAAGACCAGAGAGGTCGAAATGTCGCACCTGTGTTTGATGTTGGAATAAAGAATAAGGAACAAGGAGTGCTGCGGTTTTCGTGTTTGTATGGATTCCTGACTCCATATATAGCTATATCCATATATGGAGTCAGTGCTTGGGGAGACCCCAGTGTATTTAAATCTAATTACTGAAAAGTTTCTGCTGGGATTTGAACTCCTATTCTTGTGCATTAGAGGCAATGAACTTATCCAATAAGCTATAAAGCTTAATGCTAAACCGTGTCAGGTGTCAGGTGTCAGGTGCCACTTGTTAACATGTATCTCTATAGTGTAGTGGTTAACATTCTTGCCTCTCAGGTACAAGGTTGTGAGTTCAAATCCTGGCAGAAACATTTCAGAAGTAGAGATTCAATTTATATATTTTATATTTTTTTTTTGTAATTGTAAGGGTGCTTTCACACTTGCATTCTGAGGATCCGGCAGGCACTTCCACTTCCGCCGGATCCATCAGAAAACAAATCACCTGAAAGCATTTGAAGACTGATCAGCATCCTGATCAGTCTTCGAAATGCTTTCAGGTTACCATGGCAGCCAGGACGCTACTGAAGCCCTGGCTGCCATGTTAAGTACCCCGCAGCAGTGTACTTACCTGCGCTGCAGCCGACGGGCTCTCCTTCATGAAGTCACAGGTCCCTGCAGCGCATAGATCAATGCGCCGCCCAGACCTGTGACATCATGAAGGAGCGCCCGGGGGCCGCAGCGCAGGTAAGTACACTGCTGCGGAGTACTTACCATGGCAGCCAGGACTTCAGTAGCGTCATGGCTGCAATGGTAACTGATCGAAGCCCCAGCTTACACTGGGGCCCCGATCAGAACTGCTGCTGCACATGCGAAAAGCTAAATGTCGGATCCGGCGATACGACATTTAGCTTAATTCCGGATCTGGATTAATGCACGGATTGAACGGAGACAAATCCGTAGTATGCTGCGTTTTTGTCAACGTCCAAAAAACTTTACAATACTGAACGGAACACATCCTGATGCACCCTGAATGTATTTCTCTCCATTCAGAATGCATGGGGATAATCCTGATGAGTTTCTTTCCGGTGTAGACACCCGACAATGGATCTCTACGCCGGAAAGTAAAAACGCAAGTGTGAAAGCACCCTAAAAACTGGATGGCACAAAATAAATGTGTAATTACTAAAAAAATATATATATATATATATATATATATATAAATGTGGCTGGGCAGCACTGCAGACAATAGTAGAAAAAAGTAGAAAAAAGTAGAAAAAAAGGGGTGCCAGCGTCTGTAGCGGTGTTCGTCCTGTCAAACCATAAATGGTAAAGCAAAAGCTTGAAAAAGGTTTCAAAGGAAGAACCGAAACGTTGCATCTGGTGAAATAAACACGTATCTATTTTTAGAAAGTGCCGTAGTATTTCCTTTTTCATTTCTTAACCTCTTGCCGACCGCCTCACGCAGGATTGCGTCCTGCGGGCGGTCGGTCTGTTCCTCTTTGACGCGCCCGCGCGTCATCTCGCGAGAGGCGAAATTTCCTGTGAACGCGCGCGCGCGTTCACAGGATCACGTCGGGGAGAAGGTAAGCTACAGCCTGCCAGCGCTGATCGTGCGCTGGCAGGCTGTAGAAGTTAAAAAAATGGCATATCAGACGCTGTTTTGTTAACAGCGTCTGATATGCTTGCTGATCGTTCCTTTGGTGGTCCCTTTGCTTGGGACCACCAAAGAACTTTGTAAGTGCACCAAACACCACACAGACCCCCCACCCATCCACCCCACCCCCACCCCGTCACTGATTAACCCCTGATTAACCCCCGATCACCCCATGTCACCCCCTGTCACCCCCTGACACTAATTACCCCCTGTAAGACTCATTCAGACGTCCGTATGTGTTTTGCGGATCCATGGATCCACGGATCCGCAAAACACGGACACCAGCAATGTGCTTTCCGCATTTTGCGGATCCGCACATTGCCAGAACTATATAGAAAATGCCTTTTCTTGTCCGCAATTGCGGACAAGAATAGGACATGCTCTATCTTTTGCGGAGCTGCGGCCGGATGTTTGGGGGCCGAAACCCGGAAGTTTGCGGCCGCAGCTCCGCAAATGCTGATGCGGCGAGCGCATAGTGTGCTCTCCGCATCACCGCCAGCCCCATTCACACTGAATGGGTCCGCATCTATTCCGCAGAATTTTTGCGGACGTGTGAATGGGGCCTTACTACTTTTTTTTGCACATTTTTGGCAGAGATTTATTCATCCACATTGATCGATGCGAATGAGGAAATCTGTGCCGTTTTGGGTTTTTGCACATTTTTGGGCAGAGATTTTTTCATCCACATTGATTGATGCGAATGAAAAAATCTGTGCCGTTCATTTTTTTCTTTTCAGCCCAGAGGCTGAACGGAAAAAATCTCATTACCCGTATGCTCAATATAAGGAGAATCGCAGAAACTCCTAATGCTGGCCATACGTGTAATGACTGCGGAGACCCTCAAATGCCAGGACAGTACAAACACCTCACATGTGACCCCATTTTAGAAAGAAGACTCCCCAAGGTATTCCGTGAGGGGTATGGTGAGTTCATGTAAAATATTATTTTTGTCACAAGTTAGTGGAATATGAGACTGTAAAAAAAAAAAATCAATTTCCGCTAACTTGTGCCAAATTTTTTTTTCTGTGAACTCGCCATGCCCCTCACGGATTACCTTGGGGTGTCTTCTTTCCACAATGGGGTCACATGTGGGGTATTTATACTGCCCTGGCATTTTAGGGGTCCTAAAGTGTGAGAATCCAAATGCGTAAAAATGCCCTGTGAAATCCTAAAGGTACTCATTGGTTTTAGGGCCCTTTGCGCATCTTGGCTGCAAAAAGTGTCACTCATGTGGTATCGCCGTACTCAGGAGAAGTAGGGCAATGTGTTTTAGGGTGTATTTTTACATATACCCATACTGTGTGTGAGAAATATCACTGTAAACGACAACTTTTAAATTTTTTTATTCAAAGTTGTCAATTTACAGAGATATTTCTCTCACCCAGCATGGGTATATGTAAAATACACCCTAAAACACATTGCCCACTTCTCCTGAGTACGGCGATACCACATGAGTGACACTTTTGCAGCCCGAGTGCAAAGGGGCCCAAATTCCAACGAGTACCTTTAGGTTTTATATGGCTGCTCACAATTTAGCCCCACCCAAAATGCCAGAACAGTACAAACACCCCACAAATGACCCCATTTTGGAAAGAAGACACCCAAGGTATTCGCTGAGGGGCATAGTGAGTCCATGAAAAATTTTACTTTTTGTCAAAAGTTGGCAGAAAGGTAGACTTTATGAGAAAAACAATAAAAATCAATTTCCGCTAACTTGTGCCAAAAAAAATCTTCTATGAACTCGCCATGCCCTCACAGAATACCTTGGGGTGTCTTCTTTCCAAAATGGGGTCACATGTGGGGTATTTATACTGCCCTGGCATTTTAGGGGCCCTAAAGCGTGAGAAGAAAAATGCGTAAAAATGCCCTCCTAAAAGGTACTCATTGGTTTTAGGGCCCTTTGCGCATCTTGGCTGCAAAAAGTGTCACTCATGTGGTATCGCCGTACTCAGGAGAAGTAGGGCAATGTGTTTAGGGTGTATTTTACATATACCTATACTTTGTGTGAGAAATATCTCTGTAAATTGACAACTTTGAATAAAAAAATGTAAAAAGTTGTCGTTTACAGCAATATTTCTCAAGCGCAGCATGGGTATATGTAAAAATACACCCAAAACACATTGCCCTACTCTCCTGAGTTCGGCGATACCACATGAGTGACACTTTTTGCAGCCAAGATGCGCAAAGGCCCTAAAACCAATGAGTACCTTTAGGATTTCACAGGCCATTTTTACGCATTTGGATTCTCACGCTTTAGGGGCCCCTAAAATGCCAGGGCAGTATAAATACCCCACATGTGACCCCATTTTGGAAAGAAGACACCCCAAGGTATTCCGTGAGGGCATGGCGAGTTCACAGAATTTTTATTTTTGGCACAAGTTAGCGGAAATTGATATATTTTTTTTTTTATTTTGTTTTTACAAAGTCTCATATTCCACTAACTTGTGACAAAAATAAAATTTTACATGAACTCACCATACCCCTCACGGAATACCTTGGGGTGTCTTCTTTCCAAAATGGGGTCACATGTGGGGTATTTATACTGTCCTGGCATTTTAGGGGCCCCTAAAGCGTGAGAAGAAGTCTGGAATCCAAATGCGTAAAAATGCCCTGTGAAATCCTAAAGGTACTCATTGGTTTTAGGGCCTTTGCTACCCAGGCTGCAAAAAGTGTCACACATGTGGTATCGCCGTACTCAGGAGAAGTAGGGCAATGTGTTTTGGGGTGTATTTTTATATATACCCATACTGTGTGTGAGAAATATCTCTGTAAACGACAACTTTTAAAAATTTTTATACAAAGTTGTCAGTTTACAGAGATATTTCTCACCCAACATGGGTATATGTAAAAATACACCCCAAACACATTGCCCTACTTCTCCTGAGTACGGCGATACCACATAAGTGACACTTTTTGCAGCCTGGTAGCAAAGGCCCAAATTCCAACGAGTACCTTTAGGTTTTACATGGCGGCTCACAATTTAGCCCCGCCCAAAATGCCAGAACAGTAAACACACCCCACAAATGACCCCTTTCGGAAAGTAGACACCCCAAGGTATTCACTGAGGGGCATAGTGAGTCTGTCTGAGATTTCTTTTTTTGCCAGAAGTTAGCAGAAATTGACACTTTTTTTTTTTTTTTTCTCAGAAAGTGTCATTTTCCGCTAACTTGTGAAAAAAATGAAATGATACATGAACTCACCATGCCCCTCCGCGAATACTTTGGGGTGTCTTCTTTCTAAAATGGTGTGATTTGGGGGTATTTATACTTTCCTGACATTCTAGCACCTGAAGAAACATGACAGGCGCTCAGAAAGTCAGAGCTGCTTCAAAATGCAGAAATTCACTTTTTTGCACCATAGTTTGTAAACGCTATAACTTTTACCCAAACCAATAAATATACACTTATTGGACTTTTTTTATCAAAGACATGTAGAACAATAAATTTAGAGAAAATTTATATAGAAATGTAGTTTTTTTGAAAAATTTTACAACAGAAAGTGAAAAATGTCATTTTTTTGCAAAAATATCGTTAAATTTGTATTAATGGCAAAAAAAGTAAAAATGTCAGCAACAATGAAATACCACCAAATGAAAGCTCTATTAGTGAGAAGAAAAGGAGGTAAAATTCATTTCGGTGGTAAGTTGCATGACGGAGCAATAAACGGTGAAAGTAGTGTAGTGCAGAATTGTAAAAAGTGGCCTGGTCATTAAGGGTGTTTAAGCTAGGGGGGCTTAAGTGGTTAAAATCATACTTCTGATATGTGAATGCATAATATGTGGGAAACTATTACTGATGTTTTTAGCCACAATATATTTACATATGTTATAATATATCATATATTCTAAAAATATAATAATATATTATAGCTAAAAACTTATATGTATATATGAATGTTTATGCCAGGACTTGAACTCCCAACGTTGTACATTAGAGGCAAGGATGTTAACCACTACACTATAGGGCTACATGTTAACCTGTCTGTGAAGGTTCTCATTTATCCAGGTCATAGTATATCTGTAAAGAATAAATCAAGGCAACTGGACTTGCTTTAGATTTCTTGAAAACGTTTCACTCGTTCTTCCAACGAGCTTTCTGTACATGTTAACCTATACAGAAATATAAAATAAGTCTTCTGCTGAATAGAAATACTCACTACATCAGAAACTTCTAATTCTAATGTACATCTTTTTAGAAATAGATGCTAAATTACATTTAAATACACTGACTCGAGCATCACGATCGAGCACACGCGGTGTTCAGCCAAGCATAGCGATGCTTGAGCTGAACTGGTGTTCGGCCGAGCATGCTCGCCCAACACTAGTCATCATGTCTCGCACGTGATTTCACGCAGGATCTTCAATCAAGGTGGCTGCAGTGGGCTCTTTGCGCTCAAGCAGATGAGGTATGTTTTGTTTTTTTACTTACTCCATTTTAAGTAAAATTGATTTGTTAAGGATTAGGAAATGTGGAAGTCCACTTCGGACACTTGGATTCGCTCAGGACCCGTGCTGTTACTGCCCACCTCTGAGCTGACTGTTTGGAATAACATCAGGAGGACACTTTGTGATTTAGTTCCTGTCAAGAGACCGTTCTAAAAACTAGAGATTGTCCAAAAATAAATACACAATACCAAATATACAGGTTATAGAGGAAACCTGTAAATTACTTTTTCTTTAAAGCACAAAACTAATTGTATTTTATGTTCTTGAAGATCCTTCGTAAAGTTAAAAATAGGTTGAGCCTTTTCAAGAATAAAATATTAAATATGAGGTGGATAATATGCAACATGTCTAATTGACACCTGGTCACATGCATGCCCCATCAAGCTACTTCTTACTGAGTCAGTGATAAGTCTCCCTTGGCTGATCTCATAAAATATGAGCCATTTGTTTCTTTAGGGGATGGTCCAATCATTTCAGATTTGTGCCACATCGGTACATTATCTATTTAATTATAGTAAAGCCTCATCATTTTGATTATATGCTGTAAGACAAGTTAAAATAAATCACTTGATCGCCTAATTCACTGAGTTATATTGACATAACTGCTGTTTTTGCTTAGAGCATGTCACACTCTTTGAAAAAGATTGGTTTTCTTAAGAAATATGCACTTTTCTTCCTTCACAGATTCTAATTATTCATGCCAGTCAACATCTTTTATCATCTTCCCCTCATATCTTCAACAGCTGCACAGTGGATTGTCCATTTCTTACATCCCAAAGGTCACATTCATCAATTACTGTGTTTTTTTTCCCAGTTTTTCTGTGTTTCATTTTAGTCACCAAAACTTGGCTCTGCAGGTATAGCTGAGAAACGCCTACTGATATTATTCACAGTAGTATATGTTTCCACTATACTACATGCTGATCTGTTTCATTTTGCATTTTTATTTTCTATCGTTTGATGGCGGCATAATTATGTTTCATAATTGTTAGCCTTTTTGTTATTCTAAGTTGCCGGGATATTTTTTGAGTATATGTCCTATTTAAAAATATGATTGTTTTGGTAAAAACAAATAACACATATATAATATATTGAAAGTTCCAAAAGAGATTATTAGCATTTGTACTCAGATTTCTCCAACTCAGTTTCCTGCTCGGAGATAACCATTTCATTCGCAATACTAGTCTACTGCCTCATCAAAACTTACCATATACATTAAAAGGCATCTGTGAGCAGATTTGTACCTATGAATCTGGCTTACCTGTTGCATGTGCGCTAGCAGCTGAAGACACCTGTGTTGGTCCTATGTTCATATGTGCCCACATTGCTGAGAAAGATGATGTATTAATGAAAGCAACTCAGCTTTCAGGAGCAAGGGGGTGTTGCCATTACACCTAAAGGCCCTCTGCACTTTGATTGACAGGGCCAGGTCGTGAAAAGCATTAAAACGCCTCATAATGCCTGACGTGGCAGTTGCAGTAAGAGCAGACCCTTTTAGGTGTAATGGCAATGCTCCTGTTGATACTAGAGGCTCATTGCATATATTAAAACATCATTTTTTGAGCAATATGGGCACTTATGAACATGGGACCAACACAGCCCTTCAGCTGCCAAGTGCACATGCAACTGGTCAGCCAGTTTCATAGGTACAAATCTGCTGACCTATGCCTTTTAATGATGAGCAAATTTCTCAAAAACTAATTTTTTCATTCCGATTTCTCCAAAGAAACAGAGAGAGAAAGAGAGGGAGAGAGAGGAATTTTATAGACTACACAATCCTCCTCTGTGTATGCAAATAAGCTTTCCTTCCAAAAGAAAAATCTGTTGTCCTCCTCCTGGATGGGCCCCTTCTAGATCAGGGACCCAAAACAGTGTGCTTCCCATGCTTCCCTGTAGCTACGCCCCTGGGCAAACCCATCAGTCAGTACGTGTACTCTTCCACCATGATGCTAAAATGCTGCCTCCTGCTAAGACTTTCCAGATCTGCTGGTGGTGCAGGTTGTTGTGGCGTGATGACAAAGCTTTCCCACATTTCGCCACTGCTAAGCCAACCTTCTGAGGTGCTGATGGGGACCCAGCTGCCCGTGAGCTGGCTTGGGTGCTACCCTGCTGAGAACACGGTTCCTCCTCATCCTCCTCATCCTACTTATCCTCCTCATCCTCCAGAACTGCGCCCTGGCTGGACAATTGTGTTCCAGGCCAGGGACTATGTTAGTGCTGGAACCCCCCTTGAGCCACTTGGATGTCACTGGCCTTAAGATAAGGCGTGTATATAGTTTTGTTTGTTTATATTGTAAGTTTAGCTGCATTATAGTTATTTTAATATGTTTTTAAGAAAATTTGGAAATAGTTTGTTAATGGTTTGAGTGAAAGGGGAGTGGGGGTGTTGTGTGTGTTCGATTAACTGAATTGATTTTCACTGTCTGGTGTTTAGGAATTTCTGCACCCCAAATTCAGCACATGTGGCAGGCAGGTGATGTGTGTCAAACCGTTAGGCCCAGACCTGCTAGTATATTTTGCCCATTAGTGCACAACACCAGGCCGGGCTGGAGGCTCAGTGGCACCAACCAATGGTCGGTCTGTTGTTCCATGCCTGTCCACAGCTCCTGCGCAGTGCGGGGTTTTAAAACAACCTGCTGTCGTTTCCCCTGGCTGTGCTGCTGTGGGTGTTGAAGGTGTTATGCTGAGTGGATGAGGAGGAGGTAGAGGAGGAGGAAGCCGAGTAGGAGGAGGAGGAGGAGGTAACAGGATACAAAGAGAAATGCCCAGCAATCCTTGGGGCGGAAGGACATTCGCAAAAATGCTATCCGCCTTTGGGCCAGCCGCTACATTTACCCAATGTGTTGTTGGTTATGTGGACGTTGCCACAGATAGCGTTGCGCAGTGCACACTTGATTTTGTCCGCCACTTGGTTGTGCAGGGTAGGGATGGCTCACCTGCAAAAGTAGTGGCGGCTGGGATACACATACTGTGGGATAGGCATCGCCATAAGGTTTTTAAAACTGTCCACCAGACAGCATGACAGCATTTCAAAGGACCAAGAAGTTTGAAAGAAGGCATTCAGAGCCATGGGTAGGGGGTACTTCCTCTTTCTATTTCTTTTTCTCTCCAGTGTTTGGGAGATGGACATCTGATAGCTGAACACTTCCATGGGATTTGGTGGAGATGCTTGGTGACAATGACAGATGTGGTGGCGTTGCTGCCACATCCTCTGTTTGCTGGGTGACAGGTGCCACTGTCACTCACTTGGGCTCAAGTTTAGAATATTTATTTATTATTTTTCTGTATTTTATTTTATTTTAAGTCATTTCCTATTTACATATGTTTGCAGGGCATTTACCTACATTTTGCTTCCTTTTGCAGCCCTCTAGCCCTTTCCTGGGCTTTTTACAACCTTTTAGTGCCCAAAGTTCGGCTCCCCATTGACTTCAATGGGGTTCGGGTGAAGTTCAGGTCGAGTTCGGATCCCGAACCCGAACATTTTCGAAGTCCGGCCGAACTTCTCAAACCCGAACATCCAGGTGTTCGCTCAACTCTAGTAGTGGGCCAAAATAGGCCTTATGAGAATTTGAGTGAATCCAGACAGAACCCTTCTTACCCCTCTAGCTCAGATGAGTTCAGCATCAGAGCATTTCAATGACTTTTTGTTTGCATTTTACACTGCTAGGCAGGGTCCTACCTCTGCCTAGCATACCCCTGTAGATTGTCAGATCAGCAGAAAAGTTCTGGGAGTGCATTGGAACATGAAATGCTCTAATGCTCACCTCATATGGGCTGACTGGATGAAGAAGGGGTTATGTCCGGGTTCAGCTGTGAACTGAGACAACCCCTTTAAATATGAGAAAAATTCTGAAGAGAGAAAGGTTGGAAAATTTTGGCCAAGTGGATAATGACATTTGGTGACATAACACAAATAAGCTGTGAGGAATGAGATCAAGGGGTTTGATGGTTAGTTAGGCAAAGGAGAGAAATACAAAACTTATTCCTGTTACAGGGTCAAATAAAGTGAATAAATCAGGTTGGAGGAATTTGATAGAATGTGTAGATGTATGTCATCAATCTTGTCTATAAAATACGGGCAAGGTTATCAGCACTGAGATGAACTATGAAGTCATGCTAGTGCTCAGCAGACCTAGAGCATCTTTGCATACATACAATTTTTGCTAGGGTAGCCATTTACGAAGCCTGGAGATACAATATGAATATTAAGGGGTGCATTTTTGTGTCAGGTCATAGTAGAATGTGTCCTGATTTTTGACAAAGGAGAGAAGGTGCAGGAGAGTGCAAGTCTTAGGGTACTTGTAAGAAGGTCCATGTTGATGGCATAAATATATTTCTTGATTTTTTAGAGATGAATAAATCAGTAGATTCTAGTGATTGAATGATTGAAATGCATTGCAAACGTAGGGCAAGAATTTACAATTTTCAGCCCCATACAATAACATTTAAAAAAATTTCCCTGCGATGTGTTCCACTACAGAATAAACATTCTGCAGCGTAAATAAGGGTTTGTTGCAGATTTTCTAAAGCTGAATGTCTCTATTCATTTCAAAGGGATGTAGTCTGCACAGAAATCCATCCTTAGATTTCTTCTCTTTGGGAAGAAAAGCTAAATTGCATATCTTTTTCCTAGAAACCGAGAGGAATGTTGCCTGGCTTATAAGACTGTTCACGCTGACTAGGGGCTCAGGTGCTCTGCATAAGGAGAACTAGTGCCCCCAGATTCTGACCAAGACCTCACACAGCTAAACCAGTTATCTCTGCTCTGCACTGATAAGGGGCAATCTATTGTAGTTATACTTCAAAGCCTGTTTAAAAAGGTCAATGTTGACTTATTGGTTGATACTAATAATAATGCCACTCAGCCATGCTAAACACATGTTCAGACAATACAGTGGCTGAAGTGTAAGCCAGCACCTCCATGTAGTCGCTCATGTCTGCCAGGCTGCCCAGAGGCAGGACAAGCTATCCTCTTGAGGGAGGTATATCGTCTGTGTCCTCTGCATCCCCTAGCGTTCTCTCCTACCACTCCTCTTCCTCCAGGGGAAACTTGACAGCAGGTTGTTTTAAAACCCCGCACTGCGCAGGAGCTGTGGACAGGCATGGAACAACAGACCGACCATTGGTTGGTGCCACTGAGCCTCCAGCCCGGCCTGGTGTTGTGCACTAATGGGCAAAATATACTAGCAGGTCTGGGCCTAACCGCTTTGACACACATCACCTGCCTGCCACATGTGCTGAATTTGGGGTGCAGAAATTCTAAACACCAGACAGTGAAAATCAATTCAGTTAATCGAACACACACAACACCCCCACTCCCCTTTCACTCAAACCATTAACAAACTATTTCCAAATTTTCTTAAAAACATATTAAAATAACTATAATGCAGCTAAACTTACAATATAAACAAACAAAACTATATACACGCCTTATCTTAAGGCCAGTGACATCCAAGTGGCTCGAAGGGTGGGTTCCTGCATCAACATAGTCCCTGGCCTGGAACACAATTGTCCAGCCAGGCGCAGTTCTGGAGGATGAGGAGGATAAGTAGGATGAGGAGGATGAGGAGGAACCGTGTTCTCAGCAGGGTAGCACCCAAGCCAGCTCACGGGCAGCTGGGTCCCCATCAGCACCTCAGAAGGCTGGCTTAGCAGTGGCGAAATGTGGGAAAGCTTTGTCATCACGCCACAACAACCTGCACCACCAGCAAATCTGGAACGTCTTAGCAGGAGGCAGCAATTTAGCAACATGGTGGAAGAGCACTGATGGGTTTGCCCAGGGGCGTAGCTACAGGGAAGCATGGGAAGCACACTGTTTTGACTCCCTGACCTAGAAGGGGCCCATCCAGGAGCAGGAGGAGGACTAAAAGACTTTGTCAGGGCCCCCTCAACAGTATTATACAATGAAATTAGATACAGTGGCAGAATAGACAGTGTACAAAGCGGATGGAAAATAAACCCAAACAGCCTCACGCCCTTCAACACCCCCCCCCTTCACTCAAACCATTAGCAAACTATTTACAAATTTACTTAAAAACATATTAAAATAACTATAATGCAGCTAAACTAACCATATAAAGAAACAAAACTATATACACGCCTTATCCTTAACTTAAGGCCAACCAAATACAAGTGTCTCAGAGGGTGGGTATCTGCACCAACATAGGCCCTGGCCTGGAACACAATTGTCCAGCCAGGGCACAGTTCTGGAGGATGAGGAAGAGGAGTAGGAGGAACGCTGGGGATACAGAGGACACAGACGATATACCTCCTCAAAGAGGATAGCTTGTCCTGCCTCTGGGCAGCCTGGCAGACATGAGCGACTACATGGAGGTGCTGGCTTACCTTCAGCCACTGCATGTATGAGTGTGTCCATGTATGTGTTGAGTGAATATATGATTGCATCCATGTATGTGGTGAGTGCAGATATGATTGCATCCATGTATGTGTTGAGTGCATGTATGAGTGCATCCATGTATGTGGTGAATGCATATATGATTGCATCCATGTATGTGGTGAGCGCATGTATGAGTGCGTCCATGTATGTGGTGAGTGCATATATGATTGCATCCATGTATGTGGTGAGTGCGTCCATGTAAATGGTGAGTGCGTGGTTGAGCTTGTCTATGTATGTGGTGAGTGTGTGTGTGTGTGAGGGCATCCATGTATGTGGTGAGTGCGTGTATGAGTGCGTCGATGTATGTGGTGAGCACATGTATGAGTTTGTCCACTAATTTCGGGGGGAGGGAGGTACAAAAATTTGTTATGGGGCCAGTCAGGTCTAGCCACATCCCTGGAAAAGCTGTCGCTTTATAGTAGCTCAATATCGAATCTGTATTTAGCGCACTCTGTATAGAGGCTGTCTGTAGGGTTCCACCCCAATAGATGCAATAAAAATAACAGCAGCCTTAAGTATCAATGCTTGGGTACATTTATTGATGTTAATTCACATGCGACAATATTTTTATAACGTTTCGTCATACAATTGCCTTTGTCAGATACTACAGAAAACAGAAAATTTGGAATCATATTAGACATAAACTAAAAGTTGAAAACACAGTTGAAAGATAAATAATGACCAATGATCGTACAAATTCATACGCAATCAAGATAATTATGTCAAATGTATGATATTTTGCAAAAAATATCAAAGAAACCAAATAATATACACAATAATGGTATAGCTAACCAGGAAATCTTTTGCTGCGCCATATGGAAGACCAAGGAGTCCAGACAAGCAAAAAGGTCATACACTGGTCATACACCGAAGGAGTGTTCTAAATCTTATCTGTTACCCATATATTAAGGGATTTATAAGTGGCAGTTTGAACATATTACTAGGGTTATGGTGTAACTTACCTATGCAGCAGGGAGAAAGGAGAAACAAGGTAGGCAGACGCTAAATAGGGTATGCATGCACTTTGCATGCTTGTCAGAAGTGGCGTCTGAAAGGGTGGAAAATCTGCTGGCTTTTGTATCGAGTATGTGGCGCCATTTTCGCCAGTTTTAGGGGAGGAGATATGCAGACCGGAGCGCACCCGTGCCGGAAGTGGATGCGTTCCAGCTTGGAACGCATCTGGCGCATGCGCACCAGCGTCGAGTGCTCACCAACCGGAAGTGACATGCTCCATCCACCGCCGCGTCAGAGAGACACGGAATAGTAGGCAGAGTACCTCACCCGGAAGTAGATGCGCTCCAGCGTGGAACGCACCGCGTCCAGTGCTAGGAGGGAAGTCCTGATAGTGGCTAGAAAGTGACAGCTGGACAAATAAGAGACAAGATAGAATGACAAGAATGGTGCATATAAGATTAGAGTGGATAATACACAATACGTACCAAGGATGAAAAGGCACAAAATAGGGATACAATATAATTAGTGTTGAGTGAACAGTTCGAGCATAGTTCGGGTTCGTACCGAATTTTGGGGTGTTCGGGACACGAACCCGAACCCGGACATTTTCAAAAAAGTTCGGGTTCGGGTTTGTTGTTCGGCGATTACTTCCCGCTTTCTGAAGGGCTGCACAGCAGCCAATCAGCTAGCGTTTTACTTCTTGCCCTAAGAGCCCATAACAGCCATGCCTACTAATGGCATGGCTGTGATTGGCCAAGTGCAGCATGTGACCCAGCCTCTATTTAAGCTGGAGTCACGTAGAGCCGCACGTCACACTGCTCTGATTAGTGTAGGGAGAGGACGCAGCTTCTGTGAGGGCGAGATTAGGCAGGGAAAAGTCAGCAACAGCACCTAATGAACGGATCGATCTACAGCTGTGAATGATTGTACTATAAATCAATGGTTTCAGCTGTGGCTGGCAAAGTATAATAGTGTCCGCCAAAACAGATATTTTGTTCTGGGGTGAAATTCAATTGCCAAAATAGCAATACCCTGAATCCGGTGTCCCAGCTGTTGCAGGCCAAGATTCATAGTGTCCGCCAAAACATATATTTTGTTCTGGGGTGAAATTCAATTGCCAAAATTGCAATACCCTGAATCTGGTGTCCCAGCTGTTGCTGGCCAAGTTTCATAGTGTCCGCCAAAACATATATTTTGTTCTGGGGTGAAATTCAATTGCCAAAAAAGCAATACTATAAATCAGTGGTTTCAGCTGTGGCTGGCAAAGTATAATAGTGTCCGCCAAAACATATATTTTGTTCTGGGGTGAAATTAAATTGCCAAAATAGCAATACCCTGAATCTGGTGTCCCAGCTGTTGCAGGCCAAGATTCATAGTGTCCGCCAAAACATATATTTTGTTCTGGGGTGAAATTCATTTGCCAAAATAGCAATACCCTGAATCTGGTGTCCCAGCTGTTGCAGGCCAAGATTCATAGTGTCCGCCAAAACATATATTTTGTTCTGGGGTGAAATTAATTTGCCAAAATAGCAATACTCCTGAATCTGGTGTCCCAGCTGTTGCAGGCCAAGATTCATAGTGTCCGCCAAAACATATATTTTGTTCTGGGGTGAAATTCATTTGCCAAAATAGCAATACCCTGAATCTGGGGTCCCAGCTGTTGCAGGCCAAGATTCATAGTGTCCGCCAAAACATATATTTTGTTCTGGGGTGAAATTCAATTGCCAAAATAGCAATACCATAAATCAGTGGTTTCAGCTGTGGCTGGCAAAGTATAATAATGTCCGCCAAAACAGATATTTTGTTCTGGGGTGAAATTCAATTGCCAAAATAGCAATACCCTGAATCCGGTGTCCCAGCTGTTGCAGGCCAAGATTCATAGTGTCCGCCAAAACATATATTTTGTTCTGGGGTGAAATTCAATTGCCAAAATAGCAATACCCTGAATCTGGTGCCCCAGCTGTTGCTGGCCAAGTTTCATAGTGTCCTGCAAATTATATATTTTGTTCTGGAGTGAAATTCAATTGCCAAAAAAGCAATACCATAAATCAGTGGTTTCAGCTGTGGCTGGCAAAGTATAATAGTGTCCGCCAAAACATATATTTTGTTCTGGGGTGAAATTCAATTGCCAAAATAGTAATACCCTGAATCTGGTGTCCCAGCTGTTGCAGGCCAAGATTCATAGTGTCCGCCAAAACATATATTTTGTTCTGGGGTGAAATTCAATTGCCAAAATAGCAATACCATAAATCAGTGGTTTCAGCTGTGACTGGAAAAGTATAATAGTGTCCGCCAAAACATATATTTTGTTCTGGGGTGAAATTCAATTGCCAAAATAGCAATACCCTGAATCTGGTGTCCCAGCTGTTTCAGGCCAAGATTCATAGTGTCTGCCAAAACATATATTTTGTTCTGGGGTTAAATTCATTAGCCAAAATAGCAATACCCTGAATCTGGTGTCCCAGCTGTTGCAGGCCAAGATTCATAGTGTCCGCCAAAACATATATTTTGTTCTGGGGTGAAATTCAATTGCTAAAATAGCAATACCCTGAATCTGGTGTCCCAGCTGTTGCAGGCCAAGATTCATAGTGCCGGCAAAAACATATATTTTGTTTTGGGGTGAAATTCAATTGCCAAAATAGCAATACCCTGAATCTGGTGTCCCAGCTGTTGCAGGCCAAAATTCATAGTGTCTGCAAAAACATATACTTTGTTCTGGGGTGAAATTCAATTGCCAAAATAGCAACACCCTGAATCCGGTGTCCCAGCTGTTGCAGGCCAAGATTCATAGTGTCCGCAAAAACATATATTTTGTTCTGGGGTGAAATTCAATTGCCAAAATAGCAATACCCTGAATCTGGTGTCCCAGCTGTTGCAGGCCAATTGAAAATCTGTCCATAAAAGGATACCTTTCATCCAGGGCCTAAATACTAGCCCTAAAAGAGATATTCCCCTAAATCAGTGGTTACTGCTGTGCCTGGATTAGTGTAATACGCTACATAAATAAATAGGCAGATAGTGTTAGGTGCCTGTAAAAAAATGCCTGAATTTGAAATCAATACATTGGGCCAAATATTTTTTTTCTCATTGTGGTGCTTGGTAAACGGTAACAATGAGGAAAACATCTAGTAAGGGACGCGGACGCGGTCGTGGTGGTGTTAGTGTACACTCTTGTGCTGGGAGAGGACGTGGCCATTCTGCCACAGCCACACGTCCTAGTGAACCAACTACCTTAGGTTCAAGTACCTGCCAGAATTTACAGCTATATTTGGTGGGGCCCAATGCTGTTCTAAGGATGGTAAGGCCTGAGCAGGTACAGGCGCTAGTCAATTGGGTGGCCGACAGTGGATCCAGCATGTTCACAATATTATCTCCCACCCAGTCTTCTGCAGAAAGCGCACAGGTGGCACCTAAAAAGCAAGCCCATCAGTCTGTCACATCACCCCCATGCATATCAGGGAAACTGTCTGAGCCTCAAGTTATGCAGCAGTCTCTTATGCTGTTTGAACACTCTGCTGGCAGGGTTTCCCAAGGGAATCCACCTAGCCCTTCTCCAGTGGTGGAAGACATAGAATGCACTGATGCACAACCACTGATGTTTCCTTATGATGAGGACATGGGAATGCCACCTCATCGGAGTCCGCACGTCTCTGATGATGACGAAACACAGGTGCCAACTGCTGAGTCTTTCTGCAGTGTGCAGACCGAACAGGAGGTCAGGGAGGAAGACTGTGTGGAAGACGATGCAGGGGACGATGAGGTCCTAGACCCCACATGGAATGAAGGTCGTGCCATTGACTTTCATAGTTCAGAGGAAGAGGCAGTGGTGAGACCGAGCCAACAGCGAAGCAAAAGAGAGAGCAGGGGGCAAAAGCAGAACAGCCGCCTCCAAGAGAGTTCGCCTGCTACTGGCCACCGCCACCAGGGACCGAGCACCCCAAAGGCAGCTTCAAGGAGTTCCCTGGCATGGCACTTCTTTAAACAATGTGCTGACGAAAAGACCTGAGTGGTTTGCACGCTGTGCCATCAGACCCTGAAGCGAGGCATTAACGTTCTGAACCTTAGCACAACCTGCATGACCAGGCATCTACATGCAAAGCATGAACTGCAGTGGAGTAAACACCTTAAAAGCAAGGAACTCACTCTGGCTCCCCTGCTCCTCTTCTGCTGCTGCCTCGGCCTCTTCCTCCGCCTCGGGAGGAATGTTGGCACCTGCCGCCCACCAAACAGAGGATGTGCCACCGACAACACCACCTGCGTCACCAAGCATCTCCACCATGTCACACGGCAGCGTTCAGCTCTCCATCTCACAAACCTTGGAGAGAAAGCGTAAATTCCCACCTAGCCACCCTCGAGCCCTGGGCCTGAATGCCAGCATTTCTAAACTACTGGCCTTTGAAATGCTGTCATTCAGGCTGGTGGACACAGACAGCTTCAAACAGCTGATGTCCATGGCTGTCCCACAGTATGTTGTTCCCAGCCGCCACTACTTCTCCAAGACAGCCGGCACAACCAAGTATCCGATAAAATCAAGTGTGCACTGCGCAAAGCCATCTGTGGCAAGGTCCACCTAACCACAGATACGTGGACCAGTAAGCACGGCCAGGGACGCTATATCTCCCTAACTGCACACTGGGTAAATGTAGTGGCGGCTGGGCTGAGAGTTCCTTGGTGCACGTCCTTCTGCCGCCAAGGATCGCAGGGCATCATTCTTTGCCTCCTGTAGCCTCCTCCTCCTACTTGGCTTCCTCCTCCTCTGCTTCCACCAGCTCATCCAGTCAGCCACACACCTTCACCACCAACTTCAGCACAGCCCGGGGTAAACGTCAGCAGGCCATTCTGAAACTCATATGTTTGGGGGACAGGCCCCACACCGCGCAGGAGTTGTGGCGGTGTATTGAACAACAGACCGACCAGTGGTTTCTGCCGGTGGGCCTCAAGCCCGACCTGGTGGTGTGCGATAATGTGCGAAATCTCGTCGCAGCTCTGGGACTAGCCTGTTTGACGCACATCACTTGCCTGGCGCATGTGCTGAATTTGGTGGTGCAGAAGTTCATTCACAACTACCCCGACATGTCAGAGCTGCTGCCTAAAGTGAGGGCTGTCTGTGCGCGCTTCCGGCCTCATATGCGATGTGCCCACCAGGTGGAACTCCACCTTGCACAAGCTGGAGAGACTGTGCGAGCAGCAGCAGGCCATAGTGGAGTTTCAGCTGCAGCACGCACGCGTCAGTCGCACTGCGGAACAGCACCACTTCACCACCAATGATTGGGCCTCCATGCGAGACCTGTGTGCCCTGTTGCGCTGTTTCGAGTACTCCACCAACATGGCCAGTGGCGATGACACCGTTATCAGCGTTACAATACCACTTCTATGTCTCCTTGAGAAAATGCTTAGGGCGATGATGGAAGAGGAGGTGGCCCAGGAGGAGGATGAGGGGTCATTTTAGGCAATTTCAGGCCAGTCTGTTAGAAGTGGCTCAGAGGGAGGTGTTTTGCAACAGCAGAGGCCAGGTAGAAATGTGGCCAGCCAGGGCCCACTACTGGAGGACGAAGAGGATGAGGAGGAGGTGGAGGAGGATGAGGATGAAGCAGGTTCACAGCGGGGTGGCACCCGACACAGCTCAGGCCCATCACTGGTGCGTGGCTGGGGGGATACGGAGGACGATACGCCTCCCACAGAGGACAGTTTGTCCTTACCTCTGGGGAGCCTGGCACACATGAGCGATTACATGCTGCATTGCCCGTGCAACGACAGCAGAGTTGCCCACATTTTAACGTGTGCGGACTACTGGGTTGCCACTCTGCTGGATCCCCGGTACAAAGACAATGTGCCCACCTTACTTCCTGCACTGGAGCGTGATAGGAAGATGCGCGAGTACAAGCGCACGATGGTAGACGCGCTCCTGAGAGCATTCCCAAATGTCACAGGGGAACAGGTGGAAGCCCAAGGCGAAGGCAGAGGAGGAGCAAGAGGTCGCCAATGCAGCTGTGTCACGGCCAGCTCCTCTGAGGGCAGGGTTAGCATGGCAGAAATGTGGAAAAGTTTTGTCTCCACGCCACATCTAACTGCACCACCACCTGATACGGAACGTGTTAGCAGGAGGCAGCATTTCACTAACATGGTTGAACAGTACGTCTGCACACCCCTCCACGTACTGACTGATGGTTCGGCCCCATTCAACTTCTGGGTCTCCAAATTGGCCACGTGGCCAGAGTTAGCATAGCGTTTTGTCTGAACGTGTATTCAGCACGGCAGGGGGCGTCATTATTGACAAACGCAGCCGCCTATCCACAACCAACGTGGACAAGCTGACGTTCATAAAAATGAACCAGGCATGGATCCCACAGGACCTGTGCCTCCCTTGTGCAGAATAGACATTTATAACTGCCTCCCCTCAACCATGTTTTGTTGTACTTCGGGGCACTTCTTTATTGAATCCTCATTTTTTTAACTTTACCATGATCTTGCGGTGCAACCCAAAGTTGAATGAACCTCTCCTCTGTCTGGGTGGTGGGGCCGAAATAACTGAGAGTGGCCTTCTCCGATGGTGGTTAATATGACGCATGATTCCTTGCTGTGTGACCTCTCTCCTCTGTCTGGGTGCTGGGCCGAAATAACTGAGAGTGGCCTTCTCCGGTGGTGGTTATATGACGCATGATTCCTTGCTGTGGGACCTCTCTCCTCTGTCTGGGTGCTGGGCCAAAATAACTGAGAGTGGACTTCTCCGGTGGTGGTTGATATGACGCATGATTCCTTGCTGTGGGACCTCTCTCCTCTGTCTGGGTGCTGGGCCGAAATAACTGAGAGTGGCCTTCTCCGGTGGTGGTTGATATGACGCATGATTTCATGCTGTGGGACCTCTCTCCTCTGTCTAGGTGCTGGGCCGAAATAACTGAGCATGGCCTTCTCCAGTGGTGGTTGATATGACGCATGATTCCTTGCTGTGGGACCTCTCTCCTCTGTCTGGGTGCTGGGCCGAAATAACTGAGAGTGGCCTTCTCCGGTGGTGGTTGATATGACGCATGATTCCTTGCTGTGGGACCTCTCTCCTCTGTCTAGGTGCTGGGCCGAAATAACTGAGCATGGCCTTCTCCAGTGGTGGTTGATATGACGCATGATTCCTTGCTGTGGGACCTCTCTCCTCTGTCTGGGTGCTGGGCCGAAATAACTGAGAGTGGCCTTCTCCGGTGGTGGTTGATATGACGCATGATTTCTTGCTGTGTGACCTCTCTCCTCTGTCTGGGTGCTGGGCCGAAATAACTGAGAGTGGCCTTCTCCGTGGTGGTTGATATGACGCATGATTCCTTGCTGTGGGACCTCTCTCCTCTGTCTGGGTGCTGGGCCGAAATAACTGAGAGTGGCCTTCTCCGGTGGTGGTTGATATGACGCATGATTCCTTGCTGTGGGACCTCTCTTCTCTGTCTGGGTGCTGGGCCGAAATAACTGAGAGTGGCCTTCACCGGTGGTGGTTGATATGACGCATGATTTCTTGCTGTGGGACCTCTCTCCTTTGTCTGGGTGCTGGGCCGAAATAACTGAGAGTGTCCTTCTCCGGTAGTGGCTGATATGACGCATGATTCCTTGCTGTGGGACCTCTCTCCTCTGTCTGGGTGCTGGGCCGAAATAACTGAGAGTGGCCTTCTCCGGTGGTGGTTGATATGACGCATGATTCCTTGCTGTGTGACCTCTCTCCTCTGTCTGGGTGCTGGGCCGAAATAACTGAGAGTGGCCTTCTCCGGTGGTGGTTGACATAGTAACATAGTATATAAGACCGAAAAAAGACATTTGTCCATCCAGTTCGGCCTGTTTCCTACAAGTTGATCCAGAGGAAGGCAAAAAAAACCTGTGAGGCAGAAGCCAATTTTCCTCACTTAAGGGGAAAAAAATTCCTTCCCGACTCCAATCAGGCAATCAGAATAACTCCCTGGATCAACGACCCCTCTCTAGTAGCTGTAGCCTGTAATATTATTACACTCCAGAAATAAATCCAGTCCCCTCTTGAATTCCTTTATTGTACTTACCATCACCACCTCCTCAGGCAGAGAGTTCCATAGTCTCACTGCTCTTACAGTGAAGAATCCTTTTCTATGTTTGTGTACAAACCTTCTTTCCTCCAGACGCAGAGGATGTCCCCTTGTCACTGTCACAGTCCTGGGGATAAATAGATGATGGGACAAATCTCTGTACTGACCCCTAATATATTTATACATAGTTATTAGATCTCCCCTCAGTCGTCTTTTTTCTAAAGTGAATAACCCTAATTTTGATAACCTTTCAGGGTACTGTAGATCCCTCATTCCATGTATTACTTTAGTTGCCCTCCTCTGAACCCTCTCCAGCTCTGCTATGTCTGTGTTGTTCACAGGAGCCCAGAACTGTACACTGTACTCCATGTGTGGTCTGACTAGTGATTTGTAAAGTGGTAGGACTATGTTCTCATCACGGGCATCTATGCCCCTTTTGATGCAACCCATTATCTTATTGGCCTTGGCAGTAGCTGCCTGACACTGGTTTTTGCAGCTTAATTTGCTGTTTATTAAAATTCCTAGATCCTTTTCCATGTCAGTGTTACCGAGTGTTTTACCATTTAATATGTACGGGTGACTTGCATTATTCCTTCCCATGTGCATAACTTTACATTTGTCAGTGTTAAACCTCATATGCCATTTTTCTGCCCAAGCCTCCAATCTATCCAGATCCCTCTGTAGCAGAAAACTGTCCTCTTCAGTGTTAATTACTTTACACAGTTTAGTGTCATCTGCAAAAATAGATATTTTACTCTGCAAGCCTTCTACAAGATCATTAATAAATATATTGAAGAGAATAGGGCCCAATACTGACCCCTGAGGTACCCCACTAGTTACAGTGACCCAATCTGAGTATCTACCGTTAATAACCACCCTATGTTTTCTGTCACTCAGCCAGTTACTTACCCACATACAGACATTTTCTCCCAGTCCGAGCATCATCATTTTATATACTAACCTTTTATGAGGTACGGTGTCAAATGCTTTGGAGAAGTCCAGATATACGACATCCATTGATTCGCCGCTGTCAAGTCTAGAACTTACCTCCTCATAGAAGCTGATTAAATTTGTTTGGCATGACCGATCCCTCATGAAGCCATGCTGATATGGCGTTATTTGCTTAGTTTCATTGAGATACTCCAAAATAGCATCTCTTAGAAACCCTTCAAACAGTTTACCAACAATAGATGTTAAACTTACCGGCCTATAATTTCCAGGCTCTGTTTTTGGACCCTTTTTGTATATTGGCACCACATTTGCTATGCGCCAATCCTGTGGAACATTCCCTGTTATTATAGAGTCCGTAAATATCAGAAATAATGGTCTGGCTATGACATCACTTAATTCCCATAGGATACGGTGGTGTATGCCGTCCTGGCGATTTGTCTATTTTAATCTTTTTTAATCTTTTTAAGTCGCTGATATGACGCATGATTCCTTGCTGTGGGACAATCTCTCCTCTGTTTGTGTTCTGGGGCCGAAAAAAATGAGTGGCCTTCTCCAGTGGTGAGTGATATGATGCATGATTCCTTGATGTGGGACCTGTATCCTCGGTCTGGGTGCTGGGCTGAAATAACTGAAAGTGGCCTTCTCCAGTGGTGGGTGAAATGACGCATGATTCCTTGCTGTCGGACATCTCTCCTCTGTCTGGGTGCTGGGGCCGAAATAACTGAGTGGCCTTCTCCAGTGGTGGGTGATTTGTCGCATGATTCCTTGATGTGGGACCTGTATCCTCGGTCTGGGTGCTGGGCTGAAATAACTGAAAGTGGCCTTCTACAGTGGTGGGTGATATGACACATGATTCCTTGCTGTGGGACCTCTCTCCTCTGTCTGGGTGCTGGGGCCAAAATAACTGAAAGTGGCCTTCTCCTGTGTTGGGTGATATGACGCATGATTCCTTGCAGTGGGACCTCTCTCCAATTCATATTGGTTAAATTTTATTTATTTTATTTTAATTAATTTCCCTATCCACATTTGTTTGCAGGGGATTTACCTACATTTTGCTGCCTTTGGCAGCCCTCTAGCCCGTTCCTGGACTATTTTACAGCCTTTTTAGTGTCTGAAAGTTCGGGTCCCCATTGACCTCAATGGGGTTCGGGTTCGGGATAAAGTTCTGGTCGAGTCCGGATGCCGAACCCGAACATTTTCGGGAAGTTCGTTCTCTCATCTCTAGTCACGTGTTATTGTAGTGTCCAAAAAATTTATAGTAAAGTGATCATATTGAATGGTAAATTGGAGTTCTGGGTAGATGGAATTTAGGAAAGCGTGGAACTGCAGGAGGGAGCCCAACAGGCCCTTTCAGATGCAAAAGATATCATCAATATATCGTTTCCAGACTGTTGCGTGTTCGATAAAGAGTTGATTGGTATAGACAAAATAATTTTCAAAATGATCCATTTAACAGTTAGCATAGGACGGGGCCACGTTGGACCCCATCGCAGTTCCCCGTTTCTGTAGAAAAAATGTGTCCTGGAATAAAAAATTATTATATGACAGTACTAATTTCAGAAGGTCCACGTAAAAGTTGAGAGTTGAGTACTGTTGTCTTTGTTTTAACGGCAGTAAGTAAACTTTCCACAGCGTGTATCCCTTTGTCGTGTTGGATGGAGGTATACAGACTCGTCACATCCCAAGTGGCCAAAAAAGATTCAGTAGGTAACGGATCAAGGTTTAAGATGATATCTAGAAAAGATTGTGTGTCTAAAAGGAAAGACTTCGTGTTTCTGATATGTGGTGTGAGAACTTTTTCCCAAAAAATTGACAGAGGTGATAATACAGAATCGGTGGATGCAACGATAGGTCTGCCTGGGGGATTTTCTAGGTTCTTATGTATGTTAGGTAAGATGTATATCACAGGAGTTATGGGATTCTGTTTGGTGAGATAGGTAACAGTTGCATCGTCTATAATGTCCGCGGTCCTATGTTTTTGTAAAGTCTGTTTGATTTCTCAGGCAATTTTGAAGGTGGGATTATGATCAAATTTTTGATAAACTTCTCCGTCATTTAATTGGCGAATAATTTCTGCCACATATTTCTCCTTATCCATGATCAACATGGCTCCCCTTTTATCTGCTGGTTTTATCACTAATCTCTTGTCTTTCTGTAGGGAGTTAAGTGCCTGACGATCTGTGAGACTCAGATTGTGTGTGAATTTAAATTTCCTTTTCTTGAGGTTTTTTCTGAAGCTCCCTATATCCCTTTGTACCAAACTGATAAATGTCTCTACTGGTGGTTTGTTTTTCGGGGGGAGATATGTGCTTTTATTTCGTAAGCCTAGTGTCTTAAGACTGGTGTAGTGTCTTCTTGTAATATTGGCGTTTGTTCTTTCTGTCCCCCAAAATGTGCTTTTAACCGTATATTACGGAAATTTTTTTGTAAATCCATGTCAAGTTGGAACGTATCCAATGTATAAGAGGGACAGAAAGATAGCCCTTTTGGAGTACAGACAATTGTGCTGGGCTCAGAGTGATGGAAGAAATGTTAAACACAAGAGATTGTACCTGTGATCTCGTTGTTACATTGCTTGTCGCATAAGCTGGGCCAGTCCTATTGCCCCTTCTGGGGCCACGGGTAGGACGTCGCTGTGAGTGTGAATCATCACTAGATGCTGAATGATATGAATCCATTGATGAGGATCGTTTCTCCGTCGGTTGTTGTCTGTAGAAGGAGTCGGGCCATTTATATACACGATTAAGGCGATAGTCCTCTGTATCTCTTAGAACCTAAAAAATCACCCAGGCAGACCTATCGTTGCATCCACCGATTCTGTATTATCACCTCTGTCAATCTTTTTGGAAAAAGTTCTCACACCACATATCAGAAACACAAAGTCTTTCCTTTTAGACACACAATCTTTTCTAGATATCATCTTAAACCTTGATCCGTTTCCTACTGAATCTTTTTTGGCCACTTGGGATGTGACTAGAGATGAGCGAACACCTGGAAGTTCGGGTTTGGGAAGTTCGGCCGAACTTCCCAAAAATGTTCGGGTTCGGGATCCGAACTCGACCCGAACTTTATCCCGAACCCGAACCCCATTGAAGTCAATGGGGACCCGAACTTTTAGGCACTAAAAAGGCTGTAAAATAGTCCAGGAACGGGCTAGAGGGCTGCCAAAGGCAGCAAAATGTAGGTAAATCCCCTGCAAACAAATGTGGATAGGGAAATTAATTAAAATAAAATAAATAAAATTTAACCAATATCAATTGAAGAGAGGTCCCACTGCAAGGAATCATGCGTCATATCACCCACCACCGGAGAAGGCCACTTTCAGTTATTTTGGCCCCAGCACCCAGACAGAGGAGAGACGTCCCACAGCAAGGAATCATGCGTCATATCACCCACCACTAGAGAAGGCCACTTTCAGTTATTTCGGCCACAGCACCCAGACAGAGGAGAGAGGTCCCACAGCAAGGAATCATGCGTCATATCACCCACCACTGGAGAAGGCCACTTTCAGTTATTTCGGACCCAGCACGCAGACAGAGGAGAGAGGTCCCACAGCAAGGAATCATGCGTCATATCACCCACCACTGGAGAAGGCCACTTTCAGTTATTTCGGCCCAGCACCCAGACCGAGGATACAGGTCCCACAGCAAGGAATAATGCGTCATTTCACCCACCACTAGAGAAGGCCACTTTCAGTTATTTCGGACCCAGCACCCAGACAGACGAGAGTGGTCCCACAGCAAGGAATCATGCGTCATTTCACCGACCACTGGAGAATAGTGATGATCGAATATGCCCATATTCGAATTCGCGATATTTCGTGAATATTTCATAAAATATTCGCGATATATTCGCAAATTCGAATATTCGTATTCGTCATCATTTAATCGCCATTTTTTTTTATAAAATCGCGGATAATCGCATAAAGAAATCGCATCACTTAATAAAAATCGCATTACGAAAAATGGCAAAAACACTTTAACTTTCATGGCCGGGATGGTCAAGTCAATCAATGCGCAGGAAGAATAGCACGTGTGAAAAAAATCGCATCGCTTAATAAAAATCGCATTACGAAAAATCGGAAAAAAAAAAAAAGACAAGGGAGGGAAGTGGGGATGGGGGGTTGAGGAATGGATATAAAATGAAGCCTTGTTGAAAGTGAAACTAATGATTGGGGGTGAATGAGAATAAGAAGAGGAAAACACGACGACATATATTGAATATGCGAATTTTCGAATATATTCGCAATTCGCAGCATGTTCGTATTCGCAAGTTGACGATCGCGACTACCAAGCGCATAGAGTGAGAAAAAAATCGCATTACGGAAAAATCGCATAAAGGCAATATTTCAATTTTCAAATCAATGCGCAGGCATGTCAGCAAGTGTTAGATATTCGCATCGCTGTCAAAAAAATTACGGAAAAATCGCATAAAGGCAGGATTTTGGCTATGGCTTTGAAAAAGAGCCTTGATGCAAAACAACACCTTAAATGAATGAAACTCAGAGTCACTCAAACTCATTTATCAACACAAGTGAACTGAAGTTCTTGAACTTATTGTGTATCATCTAATTTAACCAACGCGAATAGTAGCAATATCGAATTTATGGCATGATATTCGAAAAAATCGCGAAATCGCGAATATGCGATATTCGCGCGAAATATTCGCATCGCGAATATTCGCGCCCCACACTACTGGAGAAGGCCACTTTCAGTTATTTCGGCCCAGCACCCAGACCGAGGATACAGGTCCCACAGCAAGAAATCATGCGTCATATCACCCACCACTGGAGAAGGCCACTTTCAGTTATTTATGCCCCAGCACCCAGACAGAGGAGAGATGTCCCACAGCAAGGAATCATGCGTCATATCACCCACCCCCGGAGAAGGCCACTTTCAGTTATTTTGGCCCCACCACCCAGACAGAGGAGAGAGGTCCCACAGCAAGAAATCATGCGTCATATCACCCACCACTGGAGAAGGCCACTTTCAGTTATTTTTGCCCCACCACCCAGACAGAGGAGAGAGGTCCCACAGCAAGGAATCATGCGTCATATCATCCACCACCGAAGAAGGCCACTTTCAGTTATTTCGGCCCCAGCACCCAGACAGAGGAGAGAGGTCCCACAGCAAGGAATCATGCGTCATATCACCCACCACTGGAGAAGGCCACTTTCAGTTATTTCGGACCCAGCACCCAGACAGAGGAGAGAGGTCCCACAGCAAGGAATCATGCGTCATATCACCCACCACTGGACAAGGCCACTCTCAGTTATTTCGGACCCAGCACCCAGACAGAGGAGAGAGGTCCCACAGCAAGGAATCATGCGTCATATCACCCACCACCGGACAAGGCCACTTTCAGTTATTTCGGCCCCACCACCCAGACAGAGGAGAGGTTCATTCAACTTTGGGTTGCACCGCAAGATCATGGTAAAGTAAAAAAAAATGAGGACTCAATAAAGAAGTGCCCCGGAGTACAAGAATACATGGTTGATGGGGAGGCAGTTATAAATGTCTATTCTGCACAAGGGAGGTACAGGTCCTGTGGGATCCATGCCTGGTTCATTTTTATGAACGTCAGCTTGTCCACGTTGGCTGTGGACAGGCGGCTGCGTTTGTCAGTAATGACGCCCCCTGCCGTGCTGAATACACGTTCAGACAAAACGCTGGCCGCCGGGCAGGCCAGCACCTCCAAGGCAAAAAAAGCTAACTCTGGCCAGGTGGACAATTTGGAGACCCAGAAGTTGAATGGGGCCGAACCATCAGTCATTACGTGGAGGGGTGTGCAGACGTACTGTTCAACCATGTTAGTGAAATGCTGCCTCCTGCTAACACGTTCCGTATCAGGTGGTGGTGCAGTTAGCTGTGGCGTGGAGACAAAACTTTTCCACATTTCTGCCATGCTAACCCTGCCGTCAGAGGAGCTGGCCGTGACACAGCTGCGTTGGCGACCTCTTGCTCCTCCTCTGCCTTCGCCTTGGGCTTCCACCTGTTCACCTTTTGGGAATGATCTTAGGAGCGCGTCTACCAGCGTGGGTAAGGAGGTAAGGACAAGCTGTCCTCTGTGGGAGGCGTATCGTCATTTTCCTACGTATCCCCCCAGCCACGCACCAGTGATGGGCCTGAGCTGTGTCGGGTGCCACCCCGCTGTGAACCTGCTTCATCCTCATCCTCCTCCACCTCCTGCTCATTCTCCTCGTCCTCCAGTAGTGGGCCCTGGCTGGCCACATTTGTACCTGGCCTCTGCTGTTGCAAAAAACCTCCCTCTGAGCCACTTCTAACAGACTGGCCTGAAAGTGCTAAAAATGACCCCTCATCCTCCTCCTCCTCCTGGGCCACCTCCTCAGACATAGAGGTGGTATTGTAACGCTGATAACGGTGTCATCGCCACTGGCCATGTTGGTGGAGTACTCGAAACAGCGCAACAGGGCACACAGGTCTCGCATGGAGGCCCAATCATTGGTGGTGAAGTGGTGCTGTTCCGCAGTGCGACTGACACGTGCGTGCTGCAGCTGAAACTCCACTATGGCCTGCTGCTGCTCGCACAGTCTCTCCAGCATGTGCAAGGTGGAGTTCCACCTGGTGGGCACGTCGCATATGAGGCGGTGAGCGGGAAGGCCGAAGTTCCGCTGTAGCGCAGACAGGCGAGCAGCGGCAGGATGTGAACGCCGGAAGCGCGCACAGACGGCCCTCACTTTATGCAGCAGCTCTGACATGTCGGGGTAGCTGTGAATGAACTTCTGCACCACCATATTCAGCACATGCGCCAGGCAAGTGATGTGCGTCAAACCGGCTAGTCCCAGAGCTGCGACGAGATTTCGCACATTATCGCACACCACCAGGCCGGCTTGAGGCCCACCGGCAGAAACCACTGGTCGGTCTGTTGTTCAATACCCCGCCACAACTCCTGCGCGGTGTGGGGCTTGTCCCCCAAACATATGAGTTTCAGAATGGCCTGCTGACGTTTACCCCGGGCTGTGCTGAAGTTGGTGGTGAAGGTGTGTGGCTGACTGGATGAGCTGGTGGAAGCAGAGGAGGAGGAAGCCGAGTAGGAGGAGGAGGCTACAGGAGGCAAAGAATGATGCCCTGCGATCCTTGGCGGCGGATGGACGTGCGCCAAGGAACTCTCCGCCTGCGGCCTAGCTGCCACTACATTTACCCAGTGTGCAGTTAGGGAGATATAGCGTCCCTGGACGTGCATACTGGTCCACGTATCTGTGGTTAGGTGGACCTTGCCACAGATGGCTTTGCGCAGTGCACACTTGATTTTATCGGATACTTGGTTGTGCAGGGAAGGCACGGCTGTCTTGGAGAAGTAGTGGCAGCTGGGAACAACATACTGTGGGACAGCCATGGACATCAGCTGTTTGAAGCTGTCTGTGTCCACCAGCCTGAATGACAGCATTTCAAAGGCCAGTAGTTTAGAAATGCTGGCATTCAGGCCCAGGGCTCGAGGGTGGCTAGGTGGGAATTTACGCTTTCTCTCCAAGGTTTGTGAGATGGAGAGCTGAACGCTGCCGTGTGACATGGTGGAGATGCTTGGTGACGCAGGTGGTGTTGTCGGTGGCATATCCTCTTTTTGGTAGGCGGCAGGTGCCAACATTCCTCCCGAGGAGGAGGAAGAGGCCGAGGCAGCAGCAGAAGAGGGAGCAGGGGGAGCCAGAGTGAGTTCCTTGCTTTTAAGGTGTTTACTCCACTGCAGTTCATGCTTTGCATGTAGATGCCTGGTCATGCAGGTTGTGCTAAGGTTCAGAACGTTAATGCCTCGCTTCAGGCTCTGATGGCACAGCGTGCAAACCAATCGGGTCTTGTCGTCATCACATTGTTTAAAGAAGTGCCATGCTAGGGAACTCCTTGAAGCTGCCTTTGGGGTGCTCGGTCCCTGGTGGCGGTGGCCAGTAGCAGGCGAACTCTCTTGGAGGCGGCTGTTCTGCTTTTGCCCCCTGCTCTCTCTTTTGCTACGCTGTTGGCTCGGTCTCACCACTGCTTCTTCCTCTGAACTATGAAAGTCAGTGGCACGACCTTCATTCCATGTGGGGTCTAGGACCTCATCGTCCCCTGCATCGTCTTCAACACAGTCTTCCTCCCTGACCTCCTGTTCGGTCTGCACACTGCAGAAAGACGCAGCAGTTGGCACCTGTGTTTCGTCATCATCAGAGACGTGCGGACTCCGATGAGGTGGTATTCCCATGTCCTCATCATCAGGAAACATTAGTGGTTGTGCATCAGTGCATTCTATGTCTTCCACCACTGGGGAAGGGCTAGGTGGATTCCCTTGGGAAACCCTGCCAGCAGAGTGTTCAAACAGCATAAGAGACTGCTGCATAACTTGAGGCTCAGACAGTTTCCCTGATATGCATGGGGGTGATGTGACAGACTGATTGGCTTGGTTTTCAGGTGCCACCTGTGCGCTTTCTGCAGAAGACTGGGTGGGAGATAATGTTGTGAACATGCTGGATCCACTGTCGGCCACCCAATTGAATAGCGACTGTACCTGCTCAGGCCTTACCATCCTTAGAACGGCATTGGGTCCCACCAAATATCGCTGTAAATTCTGGCGGGTACTGGAACCTGAGGTAGTTGGTTCACTAGGACGTGTGGCTGTGGCAGAATGGCCAAGTCCTCTCCCAGCACAAGTGGGTACACTAACACCACTACGACCGCGTCCGCGTCCCTTACTAGATGTTTTCCTCATTGTTACCGTTCACCAAGCACCACAATAAGAAAAAAATATTTGGCCCAATGTATTGATTTCAAATTCAGGCCTTTTTTTTACAGGCACCTAACACTATCTGCCTATTTATTTATGTAGCGTATTACACTAATCAAGGCACAGCAGTAACCACTGATTTAGAGGAATAACTCTTTTAGGGCTGGTATTTAGGCCCTGGATGAAAGGTATCCTTTTATGGACAGATTTACAATTGGCCTGCAACAGCTGGGACACCAGATTCAGGGTATTTATATTTTGACAATTGAATTTCACCCCAGAACAAAATATATGTTTTTGCGGACACTATGAATCTTGGCCTGCAACAGCTGGGACACCAGATTCAGGGTATTGCTATTTTGGCAATTGAATTTCACCCCAGGACAAAATATATGTTTTGGTGTACACTATTATATTTTGCCAGCCACAGCTGAAACCACAGAGTTATGGTATTGCTATTTTGGCAATTGAATTTTACCCCAGAACAAAATATATGTTTTGGCGGACACTATGAATCTTGGCCTGCAACAGCTGGGACACCAGATTCAGGGTATTGCTATTTTGGCAATTGAATTTCACCCCAGAACAAAATATATGTTTTGGCGGACACTATTATATTTTGCCAGCCACAGCTGAAACCACTGATTTATGGTATTGCTATTTTGGCAATTGAATTTCACCCCAGAACAAAATATATGTTTTGGCGGACACTATGAATCTTGGCTTGCAACAGCTGGTACACCAGATTCAGGGTATTGCTATTTTGGCAATTAAATTTCACCCCAGAACAAAATATATGTTTTTGCGGACGCTATGAATCTTGGCCTGCAACAGCTGGGACACCAGATTCAGGGTATTGCTATTTTGGCAATTGAATTTCACCCCAGAACAAAATATATGTTTTGGCAGACACTATGAATCTTGGCCTGCAACAGCTGGGACACCAGATTCAGGGTATTGCTATTTTGGCAATTGAATTTCACCCCAGAACAAAATATATGTTTTTGCGGACACTATAAATCTTGGCCTGCAACAGCTGGGACACCAGATTCAGGGTATTGCTATTTTGGCAATTGAATTTCACCCCAGAACAAAATATATGTTTTGGCGGACACTATTATACTTTGCCAGCCACAGCTGAAACCACTGATTTATGGTATTGCTATTTTGGCAATTGAATTTCCCCACATACAATAATCTATCCTTTGCCAGACAGCAGACAGTATTATACTTGGCTAGCCAAATCTGGAACACCAGATTTAGGGGATTGGAATTTGGGCAATTGTATTTAACCTCTTAATAAAATATAGAAATTGCTATCCTGAGTTTCTAGGGGTGACAATTTGCACAGCCAAGACCCTGATGTAGGATATAGCAAAAAAAAAAACTAGTATTGATGGATTGATGGACTTGATGGCAGCTTGTTCTGGTGCACCACAAGTCACAAAATGGCTGCCGATCACCCCAGAAAATAAGTGACAGAAAAACGCTCTGTGCAGCCTAAAAACCAGTGAGCAAGTAACTAGCAGAAGTTCAATCATTCCCAGCTGTAGATCGATCCGTTCATTAGGTGCTGTTGCTTACTTTTCCCTGCCTTATCTCGCCCTCACAGAAGCTGCGTCCTCTCCCTACACTAATCAGAGCAGTGTGACGAGCGGCGCTACGTGACTCCAGCTTAAATTGAGGCTGGGTCACATGCTGCACTTGGCCAATCACAGCCATGCCATTAGTAGGCATGGCTGTGATGGGCTCTTAGGGCAAGAAGTAAAACGCTAGCTGTTTGGCTGCTGTGCAGCCCTTCAGAAAGTGGGAAGTAATCGCCGAACAACGAACCCGAACCCGAACTTTTTTGAAAATGTCCGGGTTCGGGTCCGTGTCCCGGACACCCCAAAATTCGGTACGAACCCGGACTATGCTCGAACTGTTCGCTCAACACTACACGTGACACGACAGGCAAACTGACAACTGACCTTTATCGTAAACCGACAGACCGAAATAATCTTCTGCACTTTACCAGTTTTCTTTCCCCAAATACTAAAAAAGCATTACCTGGATCACATTATCAGCGAATTAGTAGGATAGTACAGAACAGCCCCATAAGAGAACAGCCCCATAAGAGAGATGGCTGATAGATTCCATGAGAGGGGTTATCCAAAATCCATTACCCAACAAAAGCTTACTCCAAAAATTAAAATCTTACCCCAGGCGCCACGGATTCCATTTGTCCACACATACCACCCATGTGCACATAAGATTCTCAATACCATTCGGAGTCATTGGTCCATCCTAGGTAAAGCATATCCTGACATCTTGGAGTTTGGTCAACCCATTTTACCATGTATCAAACGGACAAAAAACTTACGGGATCTACTGGTCCACGCAGATGAGTGTTCTACAAAAAGCTCCCCTCAACAAACGTTTCTCAAAACACGAAAGAAAGGCACTTTTCCATGTTTGTGTTGCATGCAGTGTTCGCACGTACAGAAAGGATCTCATATTTCACATCCCCGCACAGAGGAATCCATCCCTATACGAGATTTCTTCACCTGCCACTCTGATCATGTTGTCTATATGCTGAAATGTCCTTGTGGACTTACATACGTAGGTGAGACAACACAAAAGATACGAGAACGTATCTGTCAACATAAATCAATAATTCGAAACAATAACCTATTACTCCCGGTCCCCGCCCACTTCCATCAAATGCGCCATAACATTGCACAGCTGAAGTTCCAGGTATTAGAACATGTCTTTATGCCACGGAGAGGCGGGGATCGAATTTGGTTGCTAAAAATGAGGGAAGCTTACTGGATCCATCGACTGTATAGCCTTTCACCAAATGGTCTTAACCGCGAGTATGAGATCCAGTGCTTTGTATAATTTGTATCTATGCAAATACTATACAATCACACTATCATGATGCCTTTATTAATATCTAGAATACTTCCGTGCCACAGACGGGTATCCTTTTCTTATCCACTTGATATTGATCTCTTCCCTGTCAATCTCTAATTATATTGTATCCCTATTTTGTGCCTTTTCATCCTTGGTACGTATTGTGTATTATCCTCTCTAATCTTATATGCACCATTCTTGTCATTCTATCTTGTCTCTTATTTGTCCAGCTGTCACTTTCTAGCCACTATCAGGACTTCCCTCCTAGCACTGGACGCGGTGCGTTCCACGCTGGAGCGCATCTACTTCCGGGTGAGGTACTATGCCTACTATTCCGTGTCTTTCTGACGCGGCGGTGGATGGAGCGCATCCACTTCCGGCACGGGTGCGCTCCGGTCTGCATATCTCCTCCCCTAAAACTGGCGAAAATGGTGCCACAAACTCGATACAAAAGGCAGCAGATTTTCCACCCTTTCAGACGCCACTTCTGACAAGCATGCAGAGTGCATGCATACCCTATATAGCGTCTGCCTACCTTGTTACACCATAACCCTAATAATATGTTCAAACTGCCACTTATAAATTCCTTAATATATGGGTAACAGATAAGATTTAGCACACTCCATCGGTTTGTTCTGACAGTGTATGACCTTTTTGCTTGTCTGGACTCCTTGGTCTTGCATATGGCGCAGTAAACGATACCCTGGTTAGCTATACCATTATTGTGTATATTATTTGGTTTCTTTGATATTTTTTGCAAAATATGATGCATTTGCCATAATTATCTTGATTGCATATGAATTTGTACGATCATTGGTCATTATTTATCTTTCTACTATGTTTTCAACTTTTAGTTTATGTCTAATATGATTCCAAATTTTCTGTTTTCTGTAGTATCTGACAAAAGCAATTGTATGCCGAAACATTATAAAAATATTGTCGCATGTGAATTAACATCAATAAATGTACCCAAGCACCGATACTTAAGGCTGCTGTTATTCTTATTGCTTTTATAGTAGCGATGGCAAAATGCTCTAAGGTTTTGGAATTTGGGAAAATAATAAATATAAGCCAAACTTTGGATGATAGTATATTAGTAGGTGGCAGCCACAGGCAGCCTCCTCTTCCTTTCTGCATAGTGAACTCTTCACAGGTCATAAAATATGACCAGTTGCCCATAGAAGTCTAATTGGTATGGTATATATATCTCTGAATACATTTAACAGAGCAAAGCAGCAAATTAAAGTAAAACATTTCAGAATCAGAATAAAAATAGACGCATATATTAGGAAAAATACCAGTACCTGATTCTAATTAGCAAATAAAATCAAAGTGACTTATTCCCTTTAATTAGTTTTTTTTTCTTCTTACTTCGCCTACACAGTTTGCACTCCACAAAATTTTTCATTTGAATGGTTATTATAAATAGAGATGAGCGAAGAATTCGATTCAACAGCTTTGCCGAAGTTCAACAAGAAATTTGATTTGTTACAAGGTAAATTTGTCACAAATCACTATAAATCAGGTATTCCCAGACCACTCTAACTTAGGGTACGGCCACACAGAGCGGCCGTGCTGCAGGCAGGTTGCAGCAATGCTGCAGTGAAGAACCGAACTGCCAATTAGCCTGCAGGTACCTTTCATTTAATAATGAAGAAAGCATTGTATAGTCCTTATTCAATGGCTGCATGGCACCTTTAATGCACCTTTAAAAAAGGGGCTGGACCAACTTCTCCAACCCCAGTGCTCTCCTGCCCTACAGGTGGGAGCCCTTTCTCTGCCATCTACTTTTCCTCCTTTTCCACATCATCTAATATCGATGAGAATATATAATCAAGAACATCCAGCTCCTCCTCTCTCTGCATCTTGCTGACTTTTCTAGGACATGGAGACTTTGAAGGATGATTTGGAAGAAGTAAAGCCAGCAAAAGATGAGGATGATCATCATTAAGACCTGCCCCCCCTTTCCCAAGGGGTGCAGATTGGATGGTATTGGTTGGCAGGCTGGCACTGGAATAATAAAGGCTTCCATCTTATTGGTATTTAATTACATATCTTAGTTTATGGCTGATGTAGGAATAAGTAAATGTGGGAATTAGTGTTGAGCGGACCGAAGTTAACAAAGTAGAATACGATCCGAATTTCAGGAAAAATTTGATTCGCCATAGATCCGAATTTCCTTGCGCTTCGTGGTAACATAGTAACATAGTAACATAGTATATAAGACCGAAAAAAGACATTTGTTCATCCAGTTCAGCCTGTTTCCTACAAGTTGATCCAGAGTAAGGCAAAAAAACCCTGTGAGGCAGAAGCCAATTTTCCCCACTTAAGGGGAAAAAAATTCCTTCCCGACTCCAATCAGGCAATCAGAATAACTCCCTGGATCAACGACCCCTCTCTAGTAGCTGTAGCTTGTAATATTATTACACTCCAGAAATAAATCCAGTCCCCTCTTGAATTCCTTTATTGTACTCACCATCACCACCTCCTCAGGCAGAGAGTTCCATAGTCTCACTGCTCTTACAGTGAAGAATCCTTTTCTATGTTTGTGTACAAACCTTCTTTCCTCCAGACGCAGAGGATGTCCCCTTGTCACAGTCACAGTCCTGGGGATAAATAGATGATGGGACAGATCTCTGTACTGACCCCTGATATATTTATACATAGTTATTAGATCTCCCCTCAGTCGTCTTTTTTCTAAAGTGAATAACCCTAATTTTGATAACCTTTCAGGGTACCAGTTATTACTTTAGTTGCCCTCCTCTGAACCCTCTCCAGCTCTGCTATGTCTGTCTTGTTCACAGGAGCCCAGAACTGTACACTGTACTCCATGTGTGGTCTGACTAGTGATTTGTAAAGTGGTAGGACTATGTTCTCATCACGGGCATCTATGCCCCTTTTGATGCAACCCATTATCTTATTGGCCTTGGCAGTAGCTGCCTGACACTGGTTTTTGCAGCTTAATTTGCTGTTTATTAAAATTCCTAGATCCTTTTCCATGTCAGTGTTACCGAGTGTTTTACCATTTAATATGTACGGGTGACTTGCATTATTCCTTCCCATGTGCATAACTTTACATTTGTCAGTGTTAAACCTCATCTGCCATTTTTCTGCCCAAGCCTCCAATCTATCCAGATCCCTCTGTAGCAGAAAACTGTCCTCTTCAGTATTAATTAGTTTACACAGTTTAGTGTCATCTGCAAAAATAGATTTTTTACTGTGCAGGCCTTCTACAAGATCATTAATAAATATATTGAAGAGAATAGGGCCCAATACTGACCCCTGAGGTACCCAACTAGTTACAGTGACCCAATCTGAGTATCTACCGTTAATAACCACCCTCTGTTTTCTGTCACTTAGCCAGTTACTTACCCACATACAGACATTTTCTCCCAGTCCGAGCATCCTCATTTTATCTACTAACCTTTTATGAGGTACGGTGTCAAATGCTTTGGAGAAGTCCAGATATATGACATCCATTGATTAGCCGCTGTCAAGTCTAGAACTTACCTCCTCATAGAAGCTGATTAAATTCGTTTGGCATGACCGATCCCTTATGAAGCCATGCTGATATGGCGTTATTTGCTTATTTTCATTGAGATACTCCAAAATAGCATCTCTTAGAAACCCTTCAAACAGTTTACCAACAATAGATGTTAAACCTACCGGCCTATAATTTCCAGGCTCTGTTTTTGGACCCTTTTTGAATATTGGCACCACATTTGCTATGCGCCAATCCTGTGGAACATTCCCTGTCAGTATAGAGTCCGTAAATTTCAGAAATAAAGGTCTGGCTATGACATCGCTTAATTCCCTTAGGATACGGGGGTGTATGCCATCCGGTCCTGGCAATTTGTCTATTTTAATCTTTTTAAGTCGCTGTTGAACTTCTTCCTGGGTCAGACAGGGCACTTTTAATGGGGAATTTACTTTTACATTCTACATTTCATCTGACAGTTTATTTTCCTCAGTGAATATAGTGGAGAAAAAAATATTTAATAGTTTTGCTTTAAACTCGTCGCTCTCTGCAACACCCCCCTCATTGCTATGTAGAGGGCCGACTCCTTTAGATTTATATTTTTTACTATTTATATAATTGAAGAACATTTCAGGGTTAGTTTTACTCTCTTTGGCAATTAATCACTCGGTCTCTAGTTTGGCAAAATTTATTAGTTTTTTTACATATTCTATTTTTTTCCTTATAGTTATCAGTGCTTCCTGACTCCCCTCCTGTTTTAGTGATTTATATGCTTTCTTTTTGTCATTTATTGCTTTCTTTACGGTTCCATTTATCCACATTGGTTTCTTATTGTTCCTTAGCCTTTTATTCCTATAAGATATGTACCTCTCACAATTAGATGTTACAGTGCTTTTAAAAATCTCCCATTTTATGGTTGCATTTTTATTTTTGAGGACTTTGTCTCAGTTAGTTAGGCCTATGGCCTCGCTTTGTTGGCTAAATTTAGCTTTTTTTGGTATTTTTGTTCCTCCCTTTAGAAACTCTCGTTTGGAGGATAATTGGAAGGTTATAACTTTATGGTCACTATTTCCCAGGTGTCCCCCAACCTGCACATCTGTTGTTCTATCAGGTCTATTGGTTAATACTAAGTCCAGTATGGCCGTCCCTCTAGTGGGGTCCTGAACCAGTTGGGAAAGGAAATTGTCTTTGGCTATTACCAAGAACCTGTTTCCTTTTTGGAATGTACAGCTTTCAGTTTCCCAGTCTATATCTGGGTAGTTGAAGTCCCCCATAATAACGACTTCATTATGATTTGCCGCCTCGTCTATCTCGTTTAGTAATAGATTTTCTGTGGACTCTGGTATATTAGGTGGTTTATAATACACTCCTATTAGTATTTTAATATTGTTTTTTGCTCCATGTATTTCTACCCACAGTGACTCCACATGTTCATGTCCCTCAGAGATGTATTCTCGAATTACAGGATTTAGACACGACTTCACATAGAGGCAGACCCCTCCACCTCTCCGGTTTTGACGATCCTTTCTAAACAGATTGTAACCTTTTATATTAACTGCCCAGTCATAGCTATCATCCAGCCATGTCTCAGTTATTCCCACTATGTCATAGTCCTCCTCACACATCACTAATTCCAGTTCACCAGTCTTGTTAGTCAGGTCTCTGGCATTAGTATACATACATTTGACAGGTTTATTTGTATTTTTTACCCTACATCTTTCATTCTGAGCTGTTCTAGTCCCCCCTTTCATTCCTTCCCCAGTCACACTACCTCGCCCCTGGTCTCTATCTGCACTATCTTCCCCTCCTATAATGTAATTACCCTCCCCCCAGTTCCTAGTTTAAACACTCCTCTAACTTTCTAGCCATCTTTCTCCCCAACACAGCTGCCCCTTCCCCATTGAGGTGCAGCCCGTCCCTACGATAGAGCCTGTAGCCGACAGAGAAGTCGGCCCAGTTCTCCAGGAAACCGAACCCCTCCTTCCTACACCAGTTCTTGAGCCACTTGTTAACCTCCCTAATCTCCCGCTGCTTTTCTTGTGTGGTACAGGCAGTATTTCAGAAAATACTACTTTTGAGGTCCTTGCCCTAAGCTTTTGACCTAAAACCCTGAAATCATTTTTAAGGACTCTCCACCTTCCTCTAACTTTGTCATTGGTTCCGATATGGACCATGACCACTGGATCTTCTCCAGCCCCTCCCAGTAATCTGTCAACCCAATCTGCAATGTGTCGAACACTAGCGCCAGGAAGACAGCACACTGTTCGGCGATCACGATCTTTGTGAGAGATCGCCCTATCTGTACCCCTAATAATTGAGTCTCCCACTACCAGCACCTGTCTGGCCTGCCCTGCTCTCCTTGTCCCCTGCTTACTGGAGCTGACATTCCCCTGACTGGCAGAGGAAGTGTCCGGCTGCAGCAGTGCCATCCCTGAACTGTCACCCCCTCATCTGCCAACTGAGCAAACTTGTTGGGGTGTGTCAGATCAGGGCTAGCCTCCCTGGCACTCTTCCCTCTACCCCGCTTTCTTACTGTTACCCAGCTAACTACCTCACTCTCCTCAGCCTCCTCGCTACCACCCTCCCCCACATCTACCCCATAGAGTGCTTGCTCAGTGAGCAGCAAACTCTTTTCCAAATTGTCAGTGGCTTTCAGTGTTGCAACTCGCCTGTTTAGAGACTCGATGTGCGATTCCAAACGGGTAATTTGCTCACATTTTTAACAAACATATACACCCTCGAACGGCTGTTCCAGGACTGCATACATCAGACAAGATGTGCACTGGACGGCGCTGTCAATAATGGAAGTCATACTAAATGGGGATTACGCAGGAAAAGAGAGGGGGAAAAAATACAATATAGAGCTGTGATATCAAGATTCTTACTTACTGTGGTCCCTTACAGCAGTAGGAAGACTAGCTAGAATCAAACCAACTGTATACGAGGATGATCTAATGAATCTCTGTTTCTTGCTCCTTTTCCTAAACTCCGGTTTCTTTAACTACACTTATTAAAGCAGCCACTTAGGAATGCAGGCCTCAGGTAGAACAGGCTCTGGAAGAGTTGAGTGGTCTAATTTATAGCACCTGTTAGGCCAAGCCACTCCCCCTCACCTAGCAGAGAAAAAAAAACAGCTTTAAATGACACTACACAACAGAAAGAAAAAAAGGGGTTTTAAATGGCAGAACTAAACTGCAAGTACTTAACTTTCTAGGTTAGCAGCTTCACGCCACACTCAGTCACTTGCAATCCCAACAAAAAGACACTCAGCAGTAGAACTCCGGTTTCTTTAACTCCACTTATGAAAGCAGCCACTTAGGAATGCAGGCCTCAGGTAGAGCAGATTTAAAAAAAAATGGCTACTGAACATGTTACAAAGTGAAAGTAAGAGGCCTAGGAACAAGTGATCACCCATAATGCCATGAAGCCAACTAATCAGCAGATAGCCAGCCCCTGTGATGTCACAGCCCTATAAAAAGCCTCCTCCCATCCGATCTCCGCCATTTTACGGTGACCTGAGCAGAAGGAGAGATGTGACAAGTGCTATGGAAAGTGTTTTACAAAGTTTTTAATAGTATAATCTGGGATAGGGACAGTGTAGGGAGATCATAGGGAAAGTTTTCAGACACTGTAGGGAGAGCATAGGGAAGGGATCCATAGGAGACAGTGCATTTGCATCAATCCCTTGTGTAGGCCACAGAGATATCAAATTGAATAGTGTTTAATATATCTTGTTTAATATATAAGCATTTCTATTACGCCTTGATTCTCAGAATAGGTTGAATAATCTGTCTAATAGAATTGTTATTGGGGTGCCCACCTTTTTAATAGATAAGCAATTCTCTTATGCCTTTATTCTCATATTGAGGTGAATAACCTTGACATTGAATAACCTATTTTACATTTACAGTTACTGTTACTGTACAGTATGTCCAACAAAGAGGTGCCAGGGCCCTCCAAAGGAACGGGCAGTGGCAAAGTTGTTGCTGGAGCCAGAAGAAGAAGCAGCAGAAAAAGGACTGGTGGTAGTAGCAGCCACAGAAACAGGCCAGAGCTGCCAGTGTTATCTAGTGGTCATGTTATGATGATTAGTGATGCGTGAGCACCAAAGTGTTCGGGTGTTCGGGTACTCGGTCCGAACACATAGCGATATTTGTGCGCATGGCCGAGCACCCGAGTATAATGGAAGTCAATTGGAGACAACCAGGCACCCCCTGCTTGGATGAGGGGAGGGTGCCTGGTCCATTGGAAAAGGTCAGAAAGTGATAGAAACACCACCAAAATGAATCTGAAACAGCATGGGGACCATGTCTGTGTGCATCTTGGATTCCAATGTCGCAGCTGGGAACCATATTGTCCCAGTTGTCCGCTACTTTAACATAGCGACAAAATCACGCCCAAAATCCCGCCCCCTTAAAAAAAAGACATTTCTAGAGGTAAAATTGTTAGGAAACATTCTTTCCTGGATGTTCAATTGTATATACAGTGCAAATGTTGCCAAAAATTACAAGGAAGAAGCACTCCGATACAGAATGTATATCACATAAAGGAGGGCCTTATTCACATGGTGGTACAATTGTTCAGGTACCCTGCTTCACTCATAAAGCCTATGCACTAAGTGAAAGAGCTGGCAAAAATTACAAGGCACTCCAATACACCCTTTATTACACATAAAGGAGGGCATCATACACACCCTTGAAGAATTATCAATGATGGCCTACTAGAGATGTTGCGAACATAAAATTTTCTGTATTGCGAACGTATTGCGAACTTCAATAGGCAGGAGAATTTTAAAACCCACAGGGACTCTTTATGGCCACAATAGTGAAGGGAAAGTTGTTTCAAGGGGACTAACACCTGGACTGTGGCATGCCGGAGGGGGATCCATGGCAAAACTCCCATGGAAAATTACGCAGTTGACGCAGAGTCAGGTTTTAATCCATAAAGGGCATAAATCACCTAATATTCCTAAATTGTTTGAAATAACATGCTTTAAAACATCTGGTGTGTGTATACAATCAGGTATGATGTTGTATCGATCAGATAGTGTAAGGGTTACGCCCGCTTCACAGTGACAGACCAAACTCTGACAGACCAAACTTCCCGTTTAACGCACCGCAAACAACCACAAAGAGTTGTCAATAGTTGAAACACTCATGACATAAATTTTATTCCTCTATGCGTCAGTCTTGGTATAGTGATGACTGTGCTCGTCGGGTTGACACCAAAGGTCTGTGGCAATACGTAGGACTTAAAAAGCTCCGCATGTCCTCCATTAAGAACACGTCGGTAAAGCGTCCTGTCCTTGCCGGCATGGTCGTGGTAGGAGGAGGATTACTTTCACATCTTTCCCTGTTAGAGTCCCATTGTGCTGTGACATCACCCTTATATGCTGTGTAAAGCATACTTTTTAATGTGTTTTGGAACTGCTGCATCCTTTCCGACCTCTGGTAATTCAGTAACATTTCACCCACTTTCTGCTTATACCGGGGGTCTAGTAACGTGGCCACCCAGTACAGGTCGTTCTCATTTAGCCTTTTTATACGAGGGTCCCTCAACAGGTATGACAGCATAAAAGACCCCATTTGCACAAGGTTGGATGCCGAGCTACTCATGTCCCGTTACTTGTCCTCACTGATCTCATTGAATGTCTGTTCTTCCCCCCAGCCACGTACAACACCACGGGTCCCAGATAGATGACAACATGCATCCTGGGGTGCCTGCTCTGGTTGGTCTTCCTCCTCCTCAAAGCCACATTCCTCCTCTGACTCCTCTTCCCCAAACTCCTCTTCCAGCGTTGCCGCAGGTCCAGCAAGCGATGATGATAAGGCTGTTTCTGGTGGTGATGGTGACCACAACTCTTCCTCTTCACGCTCATCTACGGCCTGATCCAGCACTCTTCGCAGGGCACGCTCCCAGAAGAAAACAAATGCGATGAGGTCGCTAATGGTGCCTTCGGTGCGACTGACTAGGTTTGTCACCTCCTCAAAAGGACGCATGAGCCTACAGTCATTGCGCATGAGCATCCAGTAAAGTGGCAAAAAAATACTCAGCTCGCAGAGGCTGTCCTAGAACCCCGGTCATACAAATACTCATTGACAGCTTTCTCTTGTTGGAGCATGCAGTCGAACTTTAGGAGTGTTGAATTCTGACTTGTTGGGCTGTCGCAAATCAAGCGCCTCACTGGCATGTTGTTTCACGGTTGAATATTGGAAAAGTGCGCCATGGCCGTGTAGGAACGCCTGAAATGGCCACACACCTTCCTGGCCGGCTTGAGGACGTCCTGTAAGCCTGGGTACTTATACACAAAGCGTTGTTCGATCAGATTCGACACATGTGCCATGCACGGCACATGTGTCAACTTGCCCAAATTCAATGCCGCCAACAGTTTGCTTCCCGTTGTCACACACCACTCTGCCGATCTCCAGTTGGTGCAGGGTCAGCCACTGATCCACCTGTGCGTTTAGGGCTGACAGGAGTGCTGATCTGGTGTGACTCTCTGCTTTTAGGCAAGTCGACCCCAAGACGGCGTGACACTGTCGTATCCGGGATGTGGAATAGCCCCTGGGGAGCTGGGGTGGTGCAGTTGATGTGGAGCAAGATGGAGCAGCAGAAGAGGACTCAGCCGAGGAGGTTAGCGAAAAGGATAGAGTAGAAGGAGTAGTGGAGATGGCAGCAGGCCTGCCGGCAAGTAGTGGCCCTGTCACCTACTCCGCTGCAGAGCCACGCATTCCATGCTTAGCAGCCGTCAGCAGGTTTACCCAATGCGCAGTGTACGTGATATACCTGCCATGACCGTGCTTTGCAGACCAGGTATCAGTGGTCAGATGGACCCTTGCCCCAACACTGTGTGCCAGACATGCCATGACTTCCTTTTTCACATTAGAGTACAGGTTGGGAATTGCCGTTTGTGAAAAAAAAAATTTGTCTGGGTACCTTCCACTGCAGTGTCCCAATAGCTACAAATTTTTTGAAGGCCTCAGACTCCAACAGCTTGTATGGTAAAAGCTGGCGGGCTAAGAGTTCCAACAAGCCAGCTGTCAGACGCCAGGCAAGAGGGTGACTCTGTGACATTGGCTTCTTACGCTCAAACATTTCCTTTACAGACACCTCACTGTGGGCAGATCAGCAGGAACTGCTGAAGCTGAGAGGCGGAGTGGCGGGTGGTAGAGAGGGGGCAAGGAGGACAGAGGTGGTTGACGTGGCTTAAGATGCTGGACCAGGAGGAGGATGGTGGCTTTGATTTTATGTGCTGCTTGTGCTGCATGTGTTGATCCCATAGGCGTTTGTGATGTGAGATCATGTGCCTTCGCAAAGCAGTTGTACCTAGGTGGGTATTGGACTTCTCACGACTCAGTTTCTTTTGGCACAGGTTGCAAATGGCATCGCTATTATCAGAGGCAGATATACACAAAAATGCCACACTGCTGAGCTTTGCAATGACGGCATTCTGGTGGTGACAACAGCATGCATTGATTGGCGTGCTGTCTGGCTGACCCCGGGTGCGGATACATGCTGTCTGACTGTGCCACTAGCTCCTAGCGTTGACCTCCTCCTGCTTCCAACTCATCTCCTCCTCCTCTCTGTCTCCCCATCTGAACTTTCCCCCTGTTCTTCTTCTCTTCTAGCGGGCACCCACGTGACATCCACGGACACATCGTCATCATCAACCGCTTCACTTGTATCTGACAACTCAGCAAAGGAAGCAGCAGCGGGTACAACATCATCATCATCACACCGTACGTCCATGTGTGTAATACTGCCTAACTGAGACATATCTCTGTTATCTACATCCTCTGGCAATAATGGCTGTGCATCACTCATTTCTTCCAACTGCTGTGTAAATAACTCCTCTGACAGATCAAGTGAGGCAGCTGTGGTGCTAGTGTTGGTGGTAGGCGGCTGGCAGATGAGTGGTAACTTGAGAGGTGTCTGAAGCTGAGCTGGAGGAGGATGGTGCATCAAAGTTCCGGTCGGAAGCTGTAGAAGATTGGGTTTCCTGTGTATGCCAGTCAACTATGTCCTCAGAATTTTTCGAGTTCAGGGTACGTGGACTCTGAACACTGGGCATTATTCTAGCCTTGCGGGGTAGCCTTCCTCTGTCTGTAATTTTTTTTCAAATTAGTGGTACTATGCGTGCAAGGTACTGTACCACCCTATATGAGTGGTGGGCAGTGGGCACAGTACAGTCAGTGGTCCTGACACTCACTGGCAGGCAACTGCAATTATATTACAGAGAAAAAATTACATGACTTTTTTATCTGCAAGGTACTGTGCCACCCTATATGAGTGGTGGGCACTGGCAGTGGGCACAGAACAGTCAGTGGGCCTGACACTCACTGGCAGGCAACTGCAATTATATTACAGAGAAAAAATAATTGACTTTTTTATCTGCAAGGTACTGTGCCACACTATATGAGTGGTGGACAGTGGGTACAGTACAGTCTGTGGGCCTGACACACACTGGCAGGCAACTGCAATTATATTACAGAGAAAAAATGAAATGACTTTTTTGTCTGCAAGGTACTGTGCCACCCTATATGAGTGGTGGGCAGTGGTCACAGTACAGTCTGTGGGCCTGACACACACTGGCAGGCAACTTCAATTATATTACAGAGAAAAAATTGAATGACTCTTTTTATCTGCAAGGTACTGTGCCACCCTATATGAGTGGTGGGCAGAGGGCACAGTACAGTCAGTGGGCCTGACACTCACTGGCAAGCAACTGCAATTATATTACAGAGGACAAATTAAATAACTTTTTTATCTGCAAGGTACTGTGCCAACCTATATGAGTGGTGGGCAGTAGGCACAGTACAGTCTGTGGGCCTGACACACACTCGCAGGCAACTGCAATTATATTACAGAGGAAAAATGAAATGACTTTTTTATATGCAAGGTACTGTGCCACCCTATCTGAGTGGTGGGCAGTGGCAGTGGGCACAGTACAGTCAGTGGGCCTGACACTAACTGGCAGGCAACTGCAATTATATTACAGAGGAAAAATTAAATGACTTTTTATCTTCAAGGTACTGTGCCACCCTTTAAAAGTGGTGGGCAGTGGGCACAGTACAGTCTGTGGGCCTGACACTCACTTGCAGGCAACTGCAATTATATTACAGAGGAGAAATTAAATTACTTTTTTATCTGCAAGGTACTGTGCCACCTGATATGAGTGGCGGGCACTTTCAGTGGGCACAGTACAGTCAGTGGGCCTTACACTTACTGTCAGGCAACTGCAATTACATTACAGAGGAAAAATGAAATGACTTTTTTTTATCTGCAAGGTACTGTGCCGCCCTGTATGAGTGGTTTGCACACAGTACAGTATGTGGGCCTGTGGCCTCTCACACACGGGCAGGCAACTGCAATATATATATATATATATATATATATATATTAAAAAGTAGACTGATGTACTAGCCCTAAAAAGGGCTTTTTGGGGTGGCTGTCAGGAGGCTGTCCTAGCTAACGCTTTCCCTATTAATTCAGCAGCAGCAGCAGCACTCTCTTTTCTAACTAACACTGCAGCTTCAGAATGAATCTAAGAGGGTTGCCATCCTTGCTTTTTTATAGGAGGTGGGAGGGTCTGGGAGGGAGGGTATGCTGATTGGCTAGAATGTGTCTGCTGACTGTGAGGTACAGGGTCAAAGTTTGCTCAATGATGACATATAGGGGGCGGACAGAACATCGCATATGTTCGCCCACCGTGGCGAACGCGAACAAGCGATGTTCGCCGGTGAATAGTTCGGGACATCTCTACTGGTGACCCTCAAAAACATTTGGAGCAAGGGTGTGCTGGTTACTGTCTAAAACCTTATAGTTAAGGGCCTGAAGGTGGGCGAACCCCATAAAACATTGTAGTGATGGCCTACAGGTGAGCAGACCGTATAAAATATTAGAGGTGAGGATCTGAAGCCTAGCGAACCCCATAAATCATTGCAGTGACGGCCTAAAGGTGAGCAGACGGTACAAAGCATTGGAGATGAGGGTCTGAAGCCTAGCGAACCCCATAAATAATTGCAGTGCTGGGCCACAGGTGAGCAGACGGTATAAAGCATTGGAGATGGCCTGAAGCCTAGTGAACCCCATAAAATATTGCAGTGAAAAACTACAGGTGAGCAGACCTTATAAAGCATTGAAGGTGAGGGCCTGAAGAATAGCAAACCCCACAAAACATTGCACTGATGGCCTACAGGTGAGAAGATGCTATAAAGCACTGGAGATGAGGGCCTGAAGCCTAGTGAACCCCATAAATCATTGCAATGATGGCCTACAGGTGAGCAGACGGTATAAAGCACTGGAGGTGAGGGCCTCAAGCCTAGAGAACCCCATAAATCATTGCAGTGATGGGCTATAGGTGAGAAGATGGTAAAAAACATTGGAGGTAAGGGCCTGAAGCCTAGTGAACCCCATAAAATATTGCAGTGATAGGCTATAGGTAAACAGCCCTTAAAAAGAAATGAAGGCGAGGGCATAAAGCCTAGCGAACCCCATAAAACATTGCAGTGATGGGCTATAAGTGATCAGACGGTATAAAGCATTGGAGGTGAGGGCCTGAAGCCTAGCGAACACCATAAAATATTGTAGTGATGGCCTACAGGTGAGAAGATGGTATAATGCTTTGGAGGTGAGGGCCTAAAGCCTAGCGAACCCCATATATCATTGCAGTGATGGCCTACAAGTGAGCAGATGATATAAAGCACTGGAGGTAAGGGCCTGAAGCCTAGAGAAACCCATAAATCATTGCAGTGATGGCCTACAGGTGAGCAGTTGGTATAAAACATTGGAGGTGAGGGCCTGAAGCCTAGCAAACCCAATAAATTATTGCAGTGATGTGTTACAGGTGAGCAGGCGGTATCAAGCATTGGAGGTGAGGGCCTGAAGCCTAGCAAACCCCAAAAATCATTGCAGTGATGGGCTACAGGTGAGCAGACGGTATAAAGCATTGAAGGTTAGGGCCTGAAGCCCAGCGAACCTCATAAATCAATGCAGTAAAGCGAACCCCATAAATCATTGCAGTGATGGCCTACAGGTGAGCAGGTGGTATAAAACATTGGAGGTGAGGGCCTGAAGCCTAGCAAACCCCATAAATCATTGCAGTGATGTGTTACAGGTGAGCAGGCGGTATCAAGCATTTGAGGTGAGGGCCTGAAGCCCAGCGAACCCCAAAAATCATTGCAGTGGTGGGCTACAGGTGAGAAGACGATATAAAGCATTGAAGTTGAGGGTCTGAAGCCCAGCAAACCCCATAAATCATTGCAGTAATAGGCTACAGGTGATAAGACCTTATAAAGCATTGGAGGTGAGGGCCTGAAGCCTAGCGAACACCATAAAACATTGTTGTGATGGCCTACATATGAGCAGACGGTATAACACATTGGAGGTGAGGGCCTGAAGCCTAGCAAACCCCATAAATCATTGCAGTGATGTGTTACAGGTGAGCAGGCGTTATCAAGCATAGGAGGTGGGGGCCTGAAGCCTAGCGAACCCCAAAAATCATTGCAGTGATGGGCTACAGGTGAGCAAATGGTATAAAGCATTGAAGGTGAGGGCCTAAAGCCCAGCGAACCCCAAAAATCATTGCAGTGAAGGGCTACAGGTGAGCATACAGTATAAAGCAGTGAAGGTGAGTGCCTGAATCATAGCGAACCAAATAAATAATTGCAGAGATAGGCTGCAGGTGAGCAGATAATAGCATTGGGTTGAGGGCCTAAAGCCTAGCGGAACTCACACCCGGAGTGATGCTACAGGAGTAGAGGCTGAGGGTCTGAAGCCCAGCGAACCCCATAAATCATTGCAGTGATAGGCTGCAGGTGATCAGACCTTATAAAGCATTGGAGGTGAGGGCCTGAAGCCTAGCGAACACCATAAATCATTGCAGTGATGGCCTACAGGTGAGCAGACGGTATAAAGCATTGGAGGTGAGGGCCTGAAGCCTAGTAAACCCCATAAATCATTGCAGTGATGTGCTACAGGTGAGCAGACGTTATCAAGCATTGGAGGTGAGGGCCTGAAGCCTAGTGAACCCCATAAATCATTGCAGTGATGGGCTACAGGTGAGCAGACGGTATAAAGCATTGAAGGTGAGGGCCTGAAGCCTAGCGAACCCCAAAAATCATTGCAGTGAAGGGCTACAGGTGAGCATACAGTATAAAGCAGTGAAGGTGAGTGCCTGAATCATAGCGAACCAAATAAATAATTGCAGAGATAGGCTGCAGGTGAGCAGACCTTATAAAGCATTGGAGTTGAGGGCCTAAAGCCTAGCGAACCCCATAAATCATTGCAGTGATGCGTTACAGGTGAGCAGACGGTATAAAGCATTGGATGTGAGGGCCTGAAGCCTAGTGAACCCCATAGATCATTGCAGTGATGCCCTACAGGTGAGTAGATCGTATAAAGTATTGGAGGTGAGGGCCTGAAGCCTAACGAACCCCATAACTCACTGCAGTGATGGCCTAAAGTTGAGCAGACAGTATAAAGCATTGAACGTGAGGGCCTGAAGCCTAGTAAACCACATAATTCATTGCAGTGATGGCCTACAGGTGAGCAGACATATAAAGCATTGTAACTGAGGGCCTGAAGCCTAGTGAACCCAATAAAATATTGCAGCGATTGGCTAAAGGTGAGTAGACCTTATAAAGCATTGGAGGTGAGGGCCTGAAACCTAGCGAACCCCATAAAACATTGCAGTGATAGGCTGCAGGTGAGCAGACCTTATAAAGCATTGGAGTTGAGGGCCTAAAGCCTAGGGAACCCCATAAATCATTGCAGTGATGCGTTACAGGTGAGCAGACGGTATAAAGCATTGGATGTGAGGGCCTGAAGCCTAGTGAACCCCATAGATCATTGCAGTGATGCCCTACAGGTGAGTAGACGGTATAAAGTATTGGAGGTGAGGGCCTGAAGCCTAACGAACCCCATAACTCACTGCAGTGATGGCCTAAAGTTGAGCAGACGGTATAAAGCATTGAACGTGAGGGCCTGAAGCCTAGTAAACCACATAAATCATTGCAGTGATGGCCTACAGGTGAGCAGACGTATAAAGCATTGTAACTGAGGGCCTGAAGCCTAGTGAACCCAATAAAATATTGCAGCGATTGGCTAAAGGTGAGTAGACCTTATAAAGCATTGGAGGTGAGGGCCTGAAACCTAGCGAACCCCATAAAACATTGCAGTGATAGGCTACAAGTGAGCAGAACTTATAAAGCATTGGAGGTGACGGTCTGAAGCTTATCGAACACCATAAAACATTGCAGTGATGGCCTACAGGAGAGAAGTTGGAATAAAGCATTGGAGGTGAGGGCCTGAAGCCTAGCGAACCCCATTAATTATTGCAGTCATGGTCTAGAGGTGATCAGAAGGTATAAAGCATTGGAGGTGAGGGCCTGAAGCCTATCGAACACCATAAAACATTGCAGTGATGTCCTACATGTGAGCAGACGCTATAAAGCACTAGAGGTGAGGGCTTGAAGTCTAGTGAACCCCATAAATCATTGCAGTGATGGATTATAGGTGAGCAGACGGTATAAAGCATTGGAGTTAAGGGCCTGAAGCCTAGTGAACCCCATAAAATATTGCAGTGATTGGCTACCCGTGAGCAGACCTTATAAAGCATGAGTTATGGGGTTCCTTAGGCTTCAGGCCCCCACCTCCAATGCTTTATACCGTCTTCTCCCGGTAGCCCATCACTGCAATGTTCTATGGGGTTCGCTAGGCTTCAGACCCTCACCTCCAAAGCTTTATAAGGTTTGCTCACCTGCAGCCTATCACTGCAATGAGTTATGGCGTTCGCTAGGGTTTAGGCCCTCACCTTCAATGCTTTATAAGGTCTTCTCATCTGTTGCCTTTCACTGCATGGTACTATGGGGTTTGCTAGGCTTCAGGCCCTCCCCTCCAATGCTTTATACCATCTGCTCACCTGTAGGACATCACTGCAATGTATTATGGTGTTTGCTAGGCTTCAGGCCCTAACCTCCAATGCTTTATACCGTCTGATCACCTGAAGGCCATCACTGAAACGATTTTTGGGGTTCGCTAGACTTCAGGCCCTCACATCCAGTGCTTTATACCGTCTGCTCTCCTGTATTCCATCACTGCAATGATTAAAGAGGTTCGTTAGGCGTACTGATGAGCAGATGGTATAAAGCATTGCAGATGAGGTACTAAAGCCTAGTGAAGCCCATAACTCTTTGCAGTGATAGGCTACAGGTGAGCAACCCTTATAAAGCATTGGAGGTGAGGGCCTGAAGCCTAGCGAACCCCATAGAACATTGCAGTGATGGGCTACAGGTGAGCAGGCAGTATAAAGCATTGAAGGTGAGGGCCTGAAGCCTAGAGAACCCCATAACACATTGCAGTGATGGCATACAGATAAGCAGACGGTATAAAGCATTGGAGCTGAGGGCCTGAAGCCTAATGAACCCCATAAAATATTGCAGTGATTGGCTACAGGTGAGCAGACCTTATAAAGCATTGGAGGTGAGGGCCTGAAGTCTAGCGAACACCATAAAATTTTGCAGTGATGGTCTATAGGTGAGCAGATGGTATAAAGCATTGAAGGTGACGACCTGAAGCCTACTGAAACCCACAGAACATTGCAGTGATAGGCTACAGTTGAGCGGTGAGGGCCATAAGACAAGCAAACCCCATAAAACATTGCACTGATGGCCTACAGGTGAGCAGACGGAGATGAGGGCCTGAAGCCTAGTGAACCCCATAAAATATTGCAGTGAAAGGCTACAGATGAGCAGACCTTAAAAAGCATTGGAGGTGAGGGCCAGAAGCCTAGCGAACCCCACAAAACATTGCAGTGATAGGCTCCAGGTGAGCAGACCTTATAAAGCATTGAAGTTGAGGGCCTAAAGCCTAGTGAACCCCATCAATCATTGCAGTGATAGGCTACAGGTGAGCAGATTGTATAAAGCTTTGGAGTTATGCGCCTGAATCCTAGCGAACCCCATTAATCATTGCAGTAATGGCCTACAGGTGAGCAGATGGTTTAAAGCACTGGAAGTGAGGGCCTGAAGCCTAAAGAACCCCATAAAACATTGCAGTGATGGGCTACAGGTGATCAGATGGTATAAAGCATTGGAGGTGAGGGCCTGAAGCCTAGCGAACCCCATAGATCATTGCAGTGCTGGGGTACAGGTGAGCAGATGGTTTAAAGCATTGGAGGTGAGGACCTGAAGTCTAGCGAACCCCATAAATCATTGCATTGATGGGCTGCAGGTGAGCAGATTGTATAAAGCATTGGAGGTGAGGACCTGAAGTCTAGCGAACCCCATAACACATTGCAGTGATGGCATACAGATAAGCAGACGGTATAAAGCATTGGAGCTGAGGGCCTGAAGCCTAATGAACCCCATAAAATATTGCAGTGATTGGCTACAGGTGAGCAGACCTTATAAAGCATTGGAGGTGAGGGCCTGAAGTCTAGCGAACACCATAAAATTTTGCAGTGATGGTCTATAGGTGAGCAGATGGTATAAAGCATTGAAGGTGACGACCTGAAGCCTACTGAAACCCACAGAACATTGCAGTGATAGGCTACAGTTGAGCGGTGAGGGCCATAAGACAAGCAAACCCCATAAAACATTGCACTGATGGCCTACAGGTGAGCAGACGGAGATGAGGGCCTGAAGCCCAGTGAACCCCATAAAATATTGCAGTGAAAGGCTACAGTTGAGCAGACCTTAAAAAGCATTGGAGGTGAAGGCCAGAAGCCTAGCGAACCCCACTAAACATTGCAGTGATAGGCTCCAGGTGAGCAGACGGTATAAAGCATTGAAGGTGAGGGCCTGAAGCCTAGTGAACCCCATCAATCATTGCAGTGATAGGCTACAGGTGAGCAGATTGTATAAAGCTTTGGAGTTATGCGCCTGAATCCTAGCGAACCCCATTAATCATTGCAGTAATGGCCTACAGGTGAGCAGATGGTTTAAAGCACTGGAAGTGAGGGCCTGAAGCCTAAAGAACCCCATAAAACATTGCAGTGATGGGCTACAGGTGATCAGATGGTATAAAGCATTGGAGGTGAGGGCCTGAAGCCTAGCGAACCCCATAGATCATTGCAGTGCTGGGGTACAGGTGAGCAGATGGTATAAAGCATTGGAGGTGAGGACCTGAAGTCTAGCGAACCCCATAAATCATTGCATTGATGGGCTGCAGGTGAGCAGATTGTATAAAGCATTGGAGGTGAGGACCTGAAGTCTAGCGAACCCCATAAATCATTGCAGTGATGAAATACAGGAGAGCAGACGGTATAAAGCACTGGAGGCGAGGGCCTGAAGACTAGCGAACCCCATAAATCATTGCAGTGATGGGCTACAGGTGAGCACATGGTATAAAGCATTGGAGGTGAGGGCCTGAAGCCAAGCGAACCCCAAAAAACATTGCAGAGATGTGCTACAAGTGAGCAGACGGTATAAAACATTGGAGGTGAGGGCCTAAAGCCTAGTGAACCCCATAAAATATTGCAGTGATTGGCTACAGGTGAGCAGACCTTATACAGCCTGAGTTATGGGGTTCGTTATTCTTCAGACCCTCACCTCCAATGCTTTATACCGTCTGCTCACCTGTAGCCCATCACTGCAATAAGTTATGAGGTTCACTTGGCTTCAGGCTCTCACCTCAAATGCTTTATAACGTCTGCTTACCTGTAGGGCATTACTGCAATGTTTTATGGGGTTCTCTAGGCTTCAGGCCCTCACCTCCAAAGGTTTATACCACCTACTTACCTGTAGTTCAACACTGCAATGTTCTATGGTGTTCGCTAGGCTTCAGGCCCTCACCTTCAAAGCTTTATAAGGTTTGCTCACCTGTCACTCAGCCTATCACTGCAATGAGTTAAGGGGTTTGCTAGGCTTTACGCCCTCACCTCGAATGCTTTATAAGGTCTTTTCACCTGTAGCCTATCACTGCAATGATTTTTGGGGTTTGCTAGGCTTCAGGCCCTCACCTCCAATGCTTGATACCATCTGCTTATCTACGGGCCATCACTGCAATGTTTTATGGGGTTCGATAGGCTTCAGGCCCTCACCTTTAATGCTTTATACTGTTTCCTCACCTGTGGCCCATCACTGCAATGTTATATAGGGTTCGCTAAGCTTCAGGCCCTCACCTCCAATGCTTTATAAGGTCTGCTCACCTGTAGCCAATCACTGCAATATTTTATGGGGTTCACTAGGCTTCAGGGACTCAGCTCCAAAGCTTTATACCATCTGCTCACCTGTAGGCCATCACTGCAATGAGTTATGGGGTTTGTTAGGCTTCAGGCCCTCACTTGCAGTGATGGCGTACTGATGAGCAGATGGTATAAAGCATTGGAGGTGAGGGCCTGAAGCCTAGAGAACCCCATAAAATATTGCAGTGATGGGCTAAAGGTGAGCAGACGGTACAAAGCATTGGAGATGAGGGCCTGAAGGATAGCAAACCCCATAAATCATTGCAGTGCTGGGCCACAGGTGAGCAGACGGTATTGAGCATTGGAGATGAGGGCCTGAAGCCTAGCGAACACCATAAATCATTGCAGTGATAGGCTACAGATGAGTTGACCTTATAAAGCATTGAAGGTGAAGGCCTGAAGCCTTGCGAACGCCATAAATTATTGCGGTGATGGCCTAAAGTTGAGCAGACCGTATAAAGCATTGGAGCTGAGGGCCTGAAGCCTAGTGAACCCAATAAAATATTGCAGTGATGGGCTATAGGTGAGCAGATTGTTTAAAGCATTGGAGGTGACACCCTGAAGCCTACTGAACCCCATAAAACATTGCAGTGATAGGCTACAGGTGTGCAGTACTTAAAAAAGCATTGGAGGTGAGGGGCGAACCCCATAAATCATTGCAGTGATAGGCTACAGATGAGTTGACCTTATAAAGCATTGAAGGTGAAGGCCTGAAGCCTTGCGAACGCCATAAATTATTGCGGTGATGGCCTAAAGTTGAGCAGACCGTATAAAGCATTGGAGCTGAGGGCCTGAAGCCTAGTGAACCCAATAAAATATTGCAGTGATGGGCTATAGGTGAGCAGATTGTTTAAAGCATTGGAGGTGAGGGCCTGAAGCCTATTGAACACCATAAAACATTGCAGTGATAGGCTACAGGTGTGCAGTACTTAAAAAAGCATTGGAGGTGAGGGCCTGAAGCCTATTGAACCCTATAATATATTGCAGTGATGTGCTACAGGTGAGCAGATGGTATAAAGCATTGCAGGTGAGGGATTAAAGACTAGCGAAGCCTATAACTCTTTGCAGTGATAGGCTACAGCTAAGCAAACCTTAAAAATCATTGGAGGTGAGGGCCTGAAGCCTAGCGAACTCCATAGAACATTGCAGTGATGGGCTACAGGTGAGCAGGCAGTATAAAGCATTGAAGGAGAGGGCCTGAAGCCTAGAGAACCCCATAACACATTGCAGTGATGGCATACAGATAAGCAGATGTTATAAAGAATTGGAGCTGAGGGCCTGAAGCCTAATGAATCCCTTAAAGTATTGCAGTGATTGGCTACAGGTGAGCACACCTTATAAAGTATTGGAGGTGAGGGCCTGAAGTCTAGCGAACACCATAAAATATTGCAGTGATGGGCTATAAGTGAGCAGACGGTAAAAAGCACTGGAGGTGACGGTCTGAAGCCTACTGAACCCCATAGAACATTGCAGTGATAGGCTACAGGTAAGCAGACCTTATAAAGCATTGGAGGTGAGGGCCTGAAGCCTAGCGAACACCATAAAACATTACAGTAATGGGCTATAGGTGAGCAGAGGGTATAAAGCATTGGAGGTGACGGCCTGAAGCCTACTGAACCCCATAAAACATTGCATTGATAGGCTACAGGTGCGCAGACATTATAAAGCATTGGAGGTGAGGGCCTGAAGCCTAGCGAACACCATAAAACATTGCAGTGATGGCCTGCAGGTGAGAAGATGTTATAAAGCATTGGAGGTGAGGGCTGAAGCCTAACGAACCCCATAAAACATTGCAGTGATGGCCTGCAGGTGAGAAGATGTTATAAAGCATTGGAGATATATAGGAAATTGCTTTTTTGTTGCTTTTCAGCACACTTAGCGTACGGACATCATATTGGCGCAAAACCACGACCCGGAAAATAGGTTCGACAATATTTATTCTTTCAAAGACAACGCGTTTCGGGGCTCTGCCCCTTTATCAAGTCTACAAGATTAATATATAAAAAATAATAATAATAGTAATGATGTGTAAAAAAAGTAAGATAATAATAATAGTGGTAGTATGTAAAAAATATATATATATATTATTATTTATATATATCACTTACATACATATAAAAGAATATACACAAGTTGGTATATGATGAAATATGTTGTATATAATGATATATAATTAATTTATAAATAGTTGGGTTAGCGTTAAAAGCGATAAATAACGTTACATTGTTGAGTTAATGTTGAAAGGCAGTAAATATAATAAGTTAATACAAGTATATTAGTATATTAATACAAAAAAATTAATACAAAAATACAAAAAGAATTATTTAGATAAATTAAAAGCTACAGTTGAATTAATAAAAATACATCAAATGTGGAATAAAATATAATATATAAAACAAAATGTAATTAAATATATAAATATGAATATTTGATTACCTGTGTTCTTCAGAATCGACTGAACGAGAGGGAATAAAGTCAGAAGGATATATTCCCTATAGATTGCCACTGTAAGTAATAGTGTGAAAATCGTGAAAAATCCTGATATATACCTATGGTTTATTGTTTTGTAAATAAATGTATGTATATTGTGAGACTCTTTAGTTATTTAATATCTATAGCCCTATTGGCTCAACAGAAAGATTCCATTTCTAGATTTAATGAATTTTATATACTTTTCTAACTAGTTTTAGGTTATCTATGTGTAGAAGCCGATACTTGTTTGTCTGTAAAGTTGAATATAAATGTGATTATAATATGATAATGATACTGGTGTCAAGTGATCTAAATGGCCTATTATTGTAGCAGTTATGAAGTGGTATGATGTTTTATTGTGATAGTTATGATATGACCTATAGTGGAGTAGTTACCTGCTGAGGGTTTCCAGAAGGATGCGACTCGCAGCGGCGCTAGGGGCCTAAGCACGTGTAGCGTGCTGGCCGTGAAGAGCGCGCGCTGCTGCAGTCCCGGCTTAACTCTGTGTGAGGGGCCGGGCCGGTGACGTAGAGGGGTGTGACCGGGTGTGTCCGTAGCGGCTGTGCCGCTATGGAAGTGATCTGCCTGCATCTAGCTGTAGTTAGTTGGGTGATGTAAATGGTTTGTATGGGATTTAGATCGGGTGATTTAACTAATGGATTGGATGGATGAAAAGGGTGAACTACCTATTGTACTAAATCAGATGAATTACCTGGTGGGTAGGTGGATGAGAGATGAATTGCCTAATGATGGGTTGGATGGATAGAAGAGATGAATAGCCTAATAAATTGGAAACAAAATTAGAAATAAAATAAATGGTGAAGTGTGATAAGTGATAAACCTAATGTGTTATGAGGTCGGGTGAATTAAATAAATAAACGAACTGAGAAAAAAAAAAAAAAAAAAAATGATTGGTAGTATATTAGATGAACTGGATGAGCTTAACGGGAGAGGAACAATTATGTTATTGGTATGATGAAGAGTGGAGGATGTACTTAATGTTTAGTTAGTAGAGGTCTTCAGAACTATCAGTGGAGTTGGTAAATGTCATTTTTGAGGCCTAAAATTGTTGTTTTCTTTAAAAACAGTTGCTTTCAAGTGATTCATTGAATCCTTCAGGTTCCAGCGTGCGCAATTTAAAAATCCAGTACATTTCTCTCTTTTGGAGTGTACGAAATCTGTCAGAACAGTCTGCATCAACCTGTTCGATCGGTGTAATTTTGAGTTGAGCTGGATCTTTATCATGTCTTACCAAAAATGTCGAGATACACTGTGTTTCACGTATCCTTTTCTTATATTTGATCGATGTTTGTTTAATCTTTCCCGTAGCGTTTGGATTGTTCGGCCAACATATTGTGTTCCACATTCGCACTCGAGGAGGTAAATTACAAACGACGAGGCACAATTTAAAAACTCTTGATGGCAAATTCTTCCCCTGTTTGGTTGCTTTTTATTGTTTTTTCCGATGTGTAATATTAGTGCAACACCTACATTGTGTGTGGTTGCATTTATAACTACCCAGAATTTCAGGGAATAGTTGGTTAATTTGTTTATTTTGTGTTTTTTCTTTTGAGCTTACTTGGGGCCAGTAAATTCTTTAGTGTTTTCGCCCTTCTGAAGGTAATCTGAGCTTTTTGGGAGGTCTGGTTTAAGGTAGGGATCGTTTGCTAAGATGTACCAATATTTGGACAGGATGTTGCGCAGTTTCATGTGGTTATCATTGTATGTTGTGATGAAAGATGTTTTATATTTCTTTGTCTCTTGTGTAGTGTTTGTCTTTTGCGACTCTCTAGACATTCTTCTTGTGTTAATTTCCCGCTCGGTTGAGTGCTTCTTTATGATTCTATTGGGATATTTTTTATTTTTGAATCTCGATACCAGGGTGTTACTTTGTGTTATGAAATCGGCGGCAGATGAACAATTTCGCCGGATTCTTTTGAACTGACTGAAAGGTATGTTTTGTTTCCACTTTTTGTAATGTGCGCTTCTGTAGTCTAAATAATTGTTACTGTCTACTTTTTTGAAAAAGGTTTTTGTTTTGATTGTACTTCCTTCAGTGAAGAGTAGGAGATCGAGGTATTCTATGGAAGATGGAGAACTGTTTGTTGTGAATTTGAGATTCCAGTTGTTGGTATTCAGATGTGTAATGAAATCTTTTGCCTCTTCCTCGTTGCCTTTCCAGATTAGAATCAGATCGTCTATATATCTCTTGTAAAGGATGATGTTTTTGCTCCATTTTGGTTGGTTATATATATATTCTTCCTCGAACTGGCCCATATATAAATTTGCAAAGCTAGGCGCGAGCGCGTACCATCAGCGGTGCCGCTTCGCTGCCTAAAGATTTTATTTTCAAATCCAAACACATTGTGTGTGAGGATGAATCTGATTGCGTTAGTGATAAACGACGTATGGTCGGGGGATAGACGACTATCTTGAACCAGATATGAGTACGATGCTTGGATTCCGGCTTCGTGAGGTATATTTGAGTATAGGGAGGCGACGTCTAACGTGAGCCAATGATATGAGGAATCCCACGGGATGTCTTTGATGAGCGCAATCAGATGTGCCGAGTCTCGAAGGTATGATTTTAAGTTGATGACATAATTTTGCAGGTAAACGTCTACATAATGCGATAAATTACTAGTCAGAGAGTTAATCCCTGAAATAATGGGTCTCCCGGAGGTTTTTCTAGGTTCTTGTGGATTTTGGGAAGATGGTAAAATGTGGCTAGAGCGGGACGATCAATTAGTATAAATTTCTTTTCCTTTTTGTCAGGACGTTTGCATCTTCTGCTTGTTTTAATAGTATTTTCAATGCTTTCTCGTCTTCATCTGAAGGATTCGTGGAGAGTAATTCGTAATAGGCGTTATCTCCTAGGATGTTCCATGCTTCTTGGATGTAATCATCTCTTGTTTGAATTACAATACCACCGCCTTTATCTGCGCTTTTTATTACAAGGTTTTCATTTTCCATAAGTTCCTTTAGCGCCTTTTTCTCTTCCTTATTTAGATTTGGTTTGATTTTCTCTTTATGGTTGATGTCTCGGATCTCAGCGGAGACCAGTGAAAAAAACGTAGCTATATGATTACCCTTATGATGTGTGGGGTTAAAATTGGATTTTGGTTTAAGATCTGTATGCATGGTTATTGATGGCTCCAGAGGTACTATAAAGCATTGGAGGTGAGGGCTGAAGCCTAGCGAACACCATAAAACATTGCAGTGATGGCCTGCAGGTGAGCAGATGTTATAAAGCATTGGAGGTGAGGGCCTGAATCCTAGCAAACCCCATTAATCATTGCAGTGATCGCCTATAGGTGAGCAGACGGTTAAAGCACTCGAGGTGAGGGCCTAAAGCCTAGAGAACCAAATAAAACAGTGCAGTGATGGGCTACAGGTGAGCAGACGGTATTAAGCATTGGAGGTGAAGGCCTGAAGCCTAGCGAACACCATACATCATTGCAGTGATGTCCTACAGGGGAGCAGACGGTATAAAGCATTGGAGGTGAGGGCTGAAGACTAGCGAACCCCATAAAACATTGCCGTGATGGCGTACAGGAGAGCAGATGGTATAAAGTATTGGAGGTGAGGGCCTGAATCCTAGCAAACCCCATTAATCTTTGCAGTGATCGCCTTTAGGTGAGCAGATGGTTTAAAGCACTGGAGGTGAGGGCCTAAAGCCTAGAGAACCAAATAAAACAGTGCAGTGATGGGCTACAGGTGAGCAGACGGTATTAAGCATTGGAGGTGAAGGCCTGAAGCCTAGCAAACTCGATAATTAATTTCAATGATGGCCTATAGGTGATCAGAAGGTATAAAGCATAGGAGGTAAGGGTCTGAGGCCTAGCAAATGCAATATATCTTTGCAGTGATGGCCTACAGGTGAGCAGACAGTATAAAGCACTGGAGTTGAGGGCCTTAAGCCTAGCGAACCCCATAAAACATTGCAGTGATAAGCTACAGGTGAGCAGACAGTTTAAAGCATTGGAGGGGAGGGCCTGAAGGCTAACGAACCCCATTAATCATTGCAGTGATGGCCTACATGTGAGCAGACCATAAAAAGCACTGGAAGTGAGGGCCTGAAGCCTAGCGAACCCCATAAATCTTTTCAGTGATTGGCTACAGGTGATCAGACGGTATAAAGCATTGGTGGTGAGGGCCTGAAGCCTAGCGAACTCCATAAATTATTGCAGTGATGGGCTACAGGTGAGCAGAGGGTATAAAGCATTGGAGGTGAGGGCCTAAAGCCTAGCGAACCCCATAAATCATTGCAGTGATGGCCTACAGGTGAGCTGGTGTTATAAAGCACTGGAGGTGAGGGCCTGAAGCCTAGATAACCCCATAAAATATTGCAGTGGTTGGCTACAGGTGAGCAGACCTTATAAAGCATTAGAGGTGAGGGCCTGAAGCCTAGCGAACCCCATAAAACATTGCAGTGATGGGCTATATGTGAGCAGACGGTATAAAGCATTGGAGGTAAGGGCCTGAAGCCTAGTGAACCCCATAAAACATTGCAGAGATATGCTACAGGTGAGCAGACCTTATAAAGCATTGGAGGTGAGGGACTGAAGCCTAGCGAACTCCATAGAACATTTCAGTGATGGCCTCCAGGTGAGCAGATGGTATAAAGCATTCGAAGTGAGGGCCTGAAGCCTAACGAACCCCATTAATCATTGCAATAATGGCCTACAGGTGAGCAGACGGTTTAAAGCACTGGAGGTGAGGACCTGAAGCCTAGAGAACCCATAAAACATTGCAGTGATGGCCTTCAGGTGATGAGACGGTATAAAGCATTGGAGATGAGGTCCTGAAGCCTAGCGAACCCCATCATTCATTTCAGTGATGGCCTACAGGTGAGCAGCCAGAATAAAGCACTGGAAGTGAGGGCCTGAAGCCTAGGGAACCCCATAAATCATTGCAGTGATGGACTACAGGTAAGCAGACGATACTAAAGCACTGGAGGTGAGGACTTGAAGCATAGAGAACCCCATAAAACATTGCAGTGATGGCCTACAGGTGAGCAGATGGTATAAAGCATTGGAGGTTAGGGCCTGGAGCCTAGCAAACCCCATAAATCATTTCAGTGATGGCCTACACGTGAGCTGACGATTTAAAGCACTGGAGGTGAGGACTTGAAGCCTAGAGAACCCCATAAAGCATTGCAGTGAAAGCCTACAGGTTAGCTGATGATATAAAGCATTGGAGGTTAGGGCCTGGAGCCTAGCAAACCCCATAAATCATTGCAGTGATGGGCTACAGGTGAGCAGACGGTATCAAGCATTGGAGGTGAGGGCCTGAAGCCTAGCAAACCCCATAAATAATTGCAGTGATGGGCTACAGGTGAGCAGACCTTATAAAGCATTGGAGGTGAGGGGCAGAAGCCTAGCGAACCCCACAAAGCATTGCAGTGATGGCCTACAGGTGAGCAGATGGTATAAAGCAATGGTGGTGAGGACCTGAAGCCTAGCGAACCCCATAAATCATTGCAGTGATGGGCTGCAGGTGAGCAGATGGTATAAAGCATTTGAGGTGATGGCCTGAAGTCTAGAGAACCCCATAAATCATTGCAGTGATGGCCTACAGGCGAGCAGATGATATAAAGCATTGGAGATGAGGGCCTGGAGGCTAGCGAACACCATAATTCATTGCAGTGATTGGCTACAGGTGATCAGACAGTATAAAGCATTGGTGGTGAGAGCCTGAAGCCTAGCGAACTCCATAAATTATTGCAGTGGTTGGCTACAGATGAGCAGACCTTATAAAGCATTAGAGGTGAGTGCCTGAAGCCTAGATAACCCCATAAAATATTGCAGTGGTTGGCTACAGATGAGCAGACCTTATAAAGCATTAGAGGTGAGGGCCTGAAACCTACTGAACCCCATAAAACATTGCAGTTATATGCTGCAGGTGAGCAGAACTCATTAAGCATTGGAGGTGAGGGACTGAAGCCTAGCGAACTCCACAGAACATTGCAGTGATGGCCTACAGGTGATCAGATGGTATAATGCATTGGAAGTAAGGGCCTGAAGCCTTGCAAACCCCATGAATCATTGCAATAATGGCCAACAGGTGAGCAGACGGTTTAAAGCACTGGAGGTGAGGGCCTGAAGCCTAGAGAACCCAATAAAACATTGCAGTGATGGGCTACAGGTGAGCAGACGGTATTAAGCTTTGGAGGTGAGTGGCTAAAGCCTAGTGAACCACATAAATCATTTTTGTGATGGCCTTTAGGGGATAAGATGGTAAAAAGCATTGAAGGTGAGGGCCTGAAGCCTAGCGAACCCCATAACTCATTGCAGTGATAGACTAGATGTGAGCAAACCTTATAAAGCATTGGAGGTGAGGTCCTGAAGCCTAGCGAACCCCATCATTAATTTCAGTTATGGCCTACAGGTGAGCAGACGGAATAAAGCCCTGGAAGTGAGGGCCTGAAGCCTAGAGAACCCCATAAATCATTGCAGTTATGGTCTACAGGTAAGCAGACGGTTTAAAGTATTGGAGGTGAGGGCCTGAAGCCTAACGGACCCCATAAATCAATTCAGTGATGGGCTACAGGTGAGGAGACGGTATAAAGCACTGGAAGTGAGGGCCTGAAGCCTAGCGAACCCCATGAATCATTGCAATAATGGCCTACAGGTGAGCAGACGGTTTAAAGCACTGGAGGTGAGGGCCTGAAGCCTATAGAACCCAATAAAACATTGCAATGATGGGCTACAGGTGAGCAGACGATATTAAGCACTGGAGGTGAGTGGCTAAAGCCTAGTGAACCACATAAATCATCTTAGTGATGGCCTTTAGGTGATAAGACGGTAAAAAGCATTGGAGGTGAGGGCCTGAAGCCTAGCGAACCCCATAACTCATTGCAGTGATAGACTAGATGTGATCAAACCTTATAAAGCATTGTAGGTGAGGTCCTGAAGCCTAGCGAACCCCATCATTCATTTCAGTGATGGCCTACAGGTGAGCAGACGGAATAAAGCACTGGAAGTAAGGACCTGAAGCCTAGAGAACCCCATAAATCATTGCAGTGATGGTCTACAGGTAAGCAGACGGTTTCAAGTATTGGAGGTGAGGGCCTGAAGCCTAGCGAACCCCATAAATCATTTCAGTGATGGGCTACAGGTGAGCTGACGGTATAAAGCATTGGAGGTGAGGGCCTAAAGCCTAGTAAACCCTATAAAATATTGCATTGATTGGCTACAGGTGAGCAAACCTTATAAAGCATTGGAGGGGAGGGCATGTAGCCTAGCGAACCCCATAAAACATTGCAGTGATAGTCTACATGTGAGCAGACCTTATAAAGCATTGGAGGTGAGGGCATGAAGCCTAGTGAACCCCATAAAACATTGCAGTGATGGCCTACAGGTGATCATATGGTATAAAGCATTGTAGAGTGAAAGCCTGAAGCCTAGCGAACCCCATAAATCATTGCAGTGATGGCCTACTGCTGAGCAGACGGTATAGAGCACTGGAGGTGAGGGCCTAAATCCTAGAAAACCCATAAAACATTGCAATGATGGGCTACAGGTGAGCAGACAGTATTAAGCATTTAAAGGTGAGGGCCTGAAGCCTAGCGAACCCCATAAATAATTGCAGCGATGGCCTACAGGTGAGCAGACGGTATAAAGCAATGGAGGTGAGGTTCAAAAGCCTAGTAAACCCTATAAAATATTGCAGTGATAGGCTACAGGTAAACAGACCTTATAAAGCATTGGAGGTGAGGGCCTGAAGCCTAGCGAACTCCATAAAACATTGCAGTGATGGTCTATAGGTGAGCAGACGGTATAAAGCATTGAAGGTAAGGGCCTGAAGCCTACTAAACCCCATAAAACATTGCAGTTATAGGCTACAAGTGAGCAGACCTTATAAAGCATTGGAGGTGAGGGCCTGAAGCCTTGCGATCCACAAAAATCATTGCCGTGATGGGCTACAGGTGAGCAGACGGTAGAAAGCATTGGAGGTGAGGACCTGAAGCCTAACAAACCCCATAATTCATTGCAGTGATAGGCTACAGGTAAACAGACCTTATAAAGCATTGGAGGTGAGGGCCTGAAGGCTAGCGAACTCCATAGAGCATTGCAGTAATGGGTTACAGGTGAGCAGATGGTATAAAGCATTGAAGGTAAGGGCCTGAAGCCTAGCGATCCCCATAAATTATTTCAGTAATGACCTACAGGTGATCAGACGGTATAAATCATCGGAGGTGAGGGCCTGAAGCCTAGCTAACCCCATAAATGATTGCAGGGATGGGCTACAGGTGGGCAGACGGTATAAACATTGGAGGTGAGGGCCGGAAGCCTAGCGAACGTCTTTATTCATTGCAGTGATGGAATCCCGTTGAGCAGACGGTATAAAGCACTGGAGGTAAGGGTCTGAAGTCTAGCGAACCCCATAAATCATTTCAATGATGGATTATAGGTGAGCAGACGATATAAAGCACTGGAGGTGAGGGCCTGGAGCTTAAAGCATTGGAACTTAGGGCCTGAAGCCTAATGAACCCCATAAAATATTGCAGTGATTGGCTACAGGTGAGCAGACCTTATGAAGCATTGGAGGTGAGGGCCTGAAGCCTAATGAACCCCATGAAATATTGCAGTGAATGGCTTCAGGTAAGCATACCTTATAAAGCATTGGAGGTGAGGGCCTGAAGCCTAGCAAACACCATAAAACATTGCAGTGATGGTCTATAGGTGTGCAGGCGGTAGAAAGTATTGGAGGTGACGGCCTGAAGCCTACTAAACCCCATAAAACATTGCAGTGATAGGCTACAAGTGAGCAGACCTTATAAAGCATTGGAGGTGAGGGCCTGAAGCCTTGCGATCCACAAAAATCATTGCCGTGATGGGCTACAGGTGAGCAGACGGTAGAAAGCATTGGAGGTGAGGACATGAAGCCTAACAAACCCCATAATTCATTGCAGTGATAGGCTACAGGTAAACAGACCTTATAATGCATTGGAGGTGAGGGCCTGAAGCCTGAAGATCCCCATAAAACATTGCAGTGATGGGCTACAGGTGAGCAGACGGTATTAAGCATTGGAGTTGAGGGCCTGAAGCCTAGCGAACCTCATACATCATTGCAGTGATGGCTTACAGGTGAGCAGATGGTATAAAGCATTGGAGGTGAGGACCTGAAGCCTAGCGAACCCCATAAAACTTTGCATTGATGCGCTATAGGTGAGCAGACGGTATAAAGCATTGGAGGTGATGGCCTGAAGCCTAGTGAACCCCAAAAAACATTGCTGTGATTGGCTACAGGTGAGCAGACCTTATAAAGCAATGGAGGTGAGGGCCTGAAGCCTAGAAAACTTCATAAAACATTGCAGTGATGGCCTTCAGGTGAGCAGATGGTATAAAGTATTGGAGGTGAGGGCCTGAAGCCTAGTGAACCCCATAAATTATTGTAGTGATGGACTACAGGTTAGCAGATGATATAAAGCATTGGAGGTGAGGGCCTGAAGCCTAACAAACCCCTTAACTTATTGCAGTGATGGCCTACCGGTGAGCAGACAGTATTTCGCATTGAAGGTGAGGGCCTGAAGCCTAGCGAACCCCATAAATAATTGCACCGATGGCCTACAGGTGAGCAGACAGTATAAAGCATTGGAGGTGAGGGCCTGATGCCTTGCGAACCCCAAAAATCATTGCAGTGATGGGCTACATGTGAGCAGATGGTAGAAAGCATTGGAGGTATGGGCCTGAAGACTAACAAACCCCATAACTCATTGCAGTGATAGGCTACAGGTGAGCAGACCTTATAAAGCATTGGAGGTGAGGGCCTGAAGCCTATCGAACTCCATAGAACATTGCAGTGATGGGCTACAGGTGAGCAGACGGTTTAAAGCATTGGAAGTAAGGGCCTGAAGCCTAGCGATCCCCATAAAACATTGCAGTGATAGCCTACAAGTGACCAGACGGTATAACGCATTGGAGGTGACGGCCTGAAGCCTAGTGAACCCTATAACATATTGCAGTGATTGGCTACAGGTGAGCAGACCTTATAAAGCATTGGAGGTGAGGTCCTGCAGCCTAGCGAACTCCATAAAACATTGCAGTGATGGGCTACAGGTGAGCAGACGGTATAAAGCATTGGAGGTGAGGGCCTGAAGCCTAGCGATCCCCAAAAATCATTGCAGTGATGGGCTACTGGTGAACAGATGCTATAAAGCATTTGATGTCAGGGCCTGAAGCCTAACGAACCCCATAATTAATTGCAGTGATGGCCTACAGGTGAGCAGACGGTATAAAGCATTGGAAGTGCTGGCCTGAATCCGAGCGAACGCTATAAAATATTGTAGTGAGGGTATATATATTCTGTTTGTAAGAAGAGTTGGAGGAGGAGGCGGATTAGAAAACAAGATTCAAACATATACCCTTTTTTGTCAGTGAAAGGGGTAAAAAAATTGGAATTTTGTGGATTCAGTACATTATAAAGAATACATTTAAATTGCGGTTTTGTTCCTCATTAGCTCAGCTTTCCTCAGGTGGAGTGGAGAAGTCAGTGGCAAGCCAGGCCTTTTTAATTTTGATCTGAGTCAACCTGTCAGCATTGTCAGTGCACAAGCGGATACACTTATCTGTTATAATGCCACCAGCAGCACTAAATTCACGCTCAGACAATACGCTAGCGGCAGGGCAGGCCAGCACCTCCATGGCGTAGAGCACAAGTTGGTGCCACGTTTCCAGCTTGGACACCCAGTAGATGCAACGCACTGAGGGATCATTTAGGACGCTGACAGCATCTTTTCCCTCCTTGTAGCACTAGGCCGCGATTCAGAGAGAGGTTGCTGGCGGGTGTCATGAAAGTGTCCCATGCCTTGGAAAGTGTTGCCCTGCCTCTGTTAGAACTACTGTGTGTTCCCCTTGTCTCCCTTCCTCGGTTGCCTAAGGAAGTACGGACTCTGGCGGCCGCATGGTTAGATGGAAAATTTTGGAGCAATCTGTCAATAAGTACCTTCTGGTATTGCACGGTTTTACTCGCCCTCTCCACCACAGGAATTTCTGAGAAGTTCTCTTTGTAGCAGGGGTCGAGAAGGGTGAACACCCAGTAATCTGTGTTACCAAAAATGCATATAACGCGAGGGTCACGGGAAATGCAGCCTAACATAAAGTCAGCCATGTGTGCCAGAGTACCAATGAGCAAGACGTCGATGTCAACTTCAGGATGACTCTCCATACCCTCATCCTCCCCCTACTCCTCCTCCTCTTCTGCCCATCCACGCTGAACAGATGGAATTAAAGTTCCATGGGTACTAGCCTCTGTAGCAGATGCAAGTGTCTCCAGCTCCTCCTCCTCCTCCTGTTCATGGCCCAATTGGCGCTGAGAAGACGAACTGGGGGAGGTCTGGCTATCACCCTGTGACATCTCTTCCACCATTACCTTGTCTGCCACATCCAAAGCATCCTCTTTAATTGTGAGCAGCGATCGTTTGAGTAGACACAGCAGTGGGATGGTTACGCTGATAATAGCGTTATTGCCACTAACCATCTGTGCGGATTCATCAAAGTTTTTTAAAACCTCACATAGGTCTGACATCAGTGCCCACTCCTCGCTTGCGAATAGTGGCAGTTGACTAGAGAGGCGACGACCATGTTGCAGCTGGTATTCCACAACTGGCCTCTGCTGGCCAACAGGTAGAATGTAGAGTTCCTCTGCGTGCTCACGTCGCACAACAGTCGGTGAGCTGGAAGCCACAAACGCTGCTGCAGCATTGACAGACCGGACGAAGCTGTGGACGACTTGCAGAAATGAGCACACAACTGGCGCACCTTCACTAGTAGCTCCTGAAAATTGGCGTAGCTTTTGATAAACTGCTGAACCACAAGTTTAAGACGTGGGCTAGGCATGGAAGGTGTGTCAGGTTGCCGATCTCCAAAGCCTCCTCCAAGTTACGGCCATTGTCGGACACAACCATGCCTGTTTCTAAGTTGAGTGGCGAGAACCACAGCTCAGTCTGGTCCCTTATACCCTGCCCCAGCTCTGCGGCGGTGTGCTGTTTGTCCCCTAAGCAGATCAGCTTCAGCACGGCCTGTTGACGCTTACCCACAGGAGTGCTACACTGCTTCCAGCTAGCGACTGATGTCTGACTGCTGTTGGAGGTGGAAGTGGAGGAGGAGGTGGCGGAGGAGGAGAAGTGAGGGTTGGAGCCAGTAACATAGCTGCTGACGGAGACCCTGATGGACGTAAGGCCCACATTCCTGGGCGTGGGAAGCACCTGTGCCATCCCAGGATCCGACTCACTCTCGGCCTCCACAACATTCACCCAGTGTTCTGTCAGGGAAATGTAGTGTCCCTGGCCACCAGCACTTGTCCATGTTTCCGTGGTGAGGTGGACCTTCCCTGTAAGTGCGTTGGTCAGGTCACGGGTGATGTTCTGGGACACATGCTGGTATAAGGCGTGCACGGCACACAGTGAAAAATAGTGGAGGCTGGGGACGGCCCCCGACATCAGGCAGCGGAAACCCACAGTGTCCACAAGCCTAAATGGCAACATTTCAAGTGCCAGTAATGTCGAAACTTGCACATTTAGTAATATGGCATGTCGGTGGGTGGGTGCTTATTTTCACTTGCAATAAAATGCCTGTGTTATTGACATTTGGACGCTGCGCTGGGACAGTTAAGTGGATGTTGTTGCTGACGGTTCATGCGAAGGTCCAGGTGCAGGGCGAGGGGTATCTGGGCTTGCGCATTCGACAGGGGATTGGCCAGCAGTGCGTAACATAGGGGAAGTGGAGGCAGTGGTGGGACCCGCAGACGTAGTTTGTGGACCCGGGCGTTCGGCCCACTTATTATTGTGCTTGGATGCCATGTTGCGAATCATGCTGGTGATGGTGAGGTTGCTAGTGTTCATGCCCCGGCTTATTTTGGTATGGCACAGGTTGCAAACTACCACTCTTTTGTCGTCTGCGCTTTCCACAAGCAAGGTAGATTTACGCATGGCGGTGCTCGGTGTAACGGTTGCGGGCCTGTTTGGTGTGGACCAACGTCTCCTTTTTTCTACCCCACTGCCTCTTCCAGTCTGTTGCGGTGCTACGGATCCCTCCCTCCTCACTGCTGTCCTCCCTCGGCTTTTCACCTAACCATGTTGGGTCAGTGACCTCATCGTCCACCACTTCCTCTTCCACTTCCTCACTCTGCTCATCCTCCTGACTAGACCTAACCAGCACCTCAGTGATTGGCAACTGTGTCTCATCATCATCCATCTCATGAACGAATGATTGCGGTTCACCACTGTCAACTTCTTGAGACTGTGAAGGCTCAAGAGGTTGGGAATCAGGGCACAATATATTATGTACCTCTTCAAGTGTGCTTGTTGAGAGAGCAAAACCAAGTACTGGAAAGAGGTCAAGTGAATATACGAATGTGGGATCACTTGTTTGCCCAGAAGCGACATGGTGGGAGGAAGGAGGATCACAGTGAGGATTCGGTTGACCAGACTCTTGGCTACAGAGACTGGACTTCGAGGAAGAGAGGGTTGTGCTTAACCGACTGGAAGCATTATCTTCTGCAATCCAACCGACCACCTGTTCGCACTGGTCCCACTTGGAAAGTGTTGCCCTGCGCCCAGCTAAGTTGGACATGAAGCTGGGTAAGGTGGATTTTTTTGTTTTTTCTGGTGCACTGGCAGCCGGCACAGTTTCATTGCGCCCATGGCAACGGCCTCTGCTTGCACCATCAGCATCACGCCAAGTGCCCTGGCTTCTGCTTGCACCATGAGCAGCACGCCCAGGGCCACGGCCTTTGCTTGCACCATCAGCATCACGCCAACATCCCCCTTCCTTTGTGCTCGCCTTCTTCATTTTAATGGTTTTGTCCGTAGATGTGGCGCAGATTGTTTTACTGTCCACTAAAGACACAGTTTTCTGATGCAGTACAGTACTGGATACCGAAAAATACAGATTTTCAGCACTACACGAGCCCAGAGATAATATTATTTTTACAGTACACACTGTATTGGCTTGTTGTAATGAACACAGAAAAAATAAAGATTTTCAGGAGTATACTAGGCCACAGATAATGCATTTTTTTACTGTACACACTGCATTTGCTGGCTATAATGAACAGGAGACAGAGAAATACACTTTTTTGGCACCACACTAGGCCACAGATAGATTATGTAATTTTTACAGTAAACACTGTATTTGCTTTCTGTGATGTACAGGAGACAGAGAAATACAATTTTTCACCCCCACACTAGGCCACAGATAATGTAATCTTTATGGTACACACTGTATTTGCTTTCTGTAATGTACAGGAGACAGAGAAATACAATTTTTGCACCACCACACTAGGCCACAGATAAGGTAATTTTTACAGTAAACACTGAATTTGCGTTCTGTATTGTACAGGAGACAGAGAAACAATTTTTCACCACCACACTAGGCCACAGATAATGTAATTTTTACAGTAAACACTGTATTTGCTTTCTGTAATGTACAGGAGAAAGAAATACAATTTTTCGGCACCTCACTAGCCCAGAGATAATGTAATTTTTACAGTACACACTGTATTTGCTGGCTGTAATGAACAGGAGACAAAGAAATACAACTTTTCGCCACTACACTAGGCCAAAGATAATGTAATTTTGACAATACACACTTTATTCGGATGTAGTTCTATATTGGATACAAATTTGTCCCAAATAAAATGTATTCTCTGCCGGAATACTGTATATAAGTTTGCGGCCTAATCGCACACACAGATGTGCCCAAAACTTGTTAAGTATGGCCAAAATATAAATAACTCTCTGCTGGAGTAATTAATATAACGGTTGCAGATTGAACACACACACAGATGTGGCACAAGTTAGGTTAATTTCCCCAGAACATTTATTTTGCATAAAGTAAGTGGGTGGTTGAGGTACATTGATGACATTTTCCTGATCTGGAGAGGTTCAATGGTGGAGCTAAATGGGTTCCACAGTCTTCTAAATGAGATCCATGTTGAACTCAAATTCACAAAGGTCTACTCAGAACAGTCCCTACAATTTTTGGATACCCTCGTGTATGTTGAATCAGGAAGACTTAAGACCGATATTTGTTTCAAGTCCACCGACCGTAATAGTATCCTGAGGTTTGATAGTGCCCATCCCAAGGGTATGTTAGACTCTTTCCCCCAGAGCCAGCTGGTTAGGGCTAAATGCATAGTCTCAAATGAGGAACGACTAGAGAACAGACTGGCAGAGATGGTACAAAAGTTCATAGAGAGGAGATATCCCAGGAAAGTGGTAGGGAGACATTTAGAGAAAACCAGGTGACTGGATAGGAGGGACCTTTTAGTAATAAAGGTGAGGACACAAACTAATAAAAGGATCCCATTTGTTTCCACCTTCTCAGGCATGAGTGGTCGCATTGCTGGGGTACTTAGACGGAATTGGCACATCTTGGCTGATTCCTTCCCAGAAGTGGCAGAATTTCAGGTGCCACCACTCATGTCCTATAGGAGAAGTAAGAACCTTGCAGATAGTCTGGTACATGCCGACATGTTGGAAACTAGACGAAAACCACATAACAAGGTGGGTAGCTTCCCATGCTTGAACTGCAGTAATTGCAATGCAATGTTGAAAGGGAATTAATTTCATCATCCGAGAACAGGTCAAAAGTATAGGATCAAAGATTATTATACCTGATCTTCTGAGTATGTTATCTACATTTTACAATGTCCCTGTGGACTATTATATATAGGGGAAACAACGCAACCTTGTAAAAATAGATTGAACCAACATAAGTATACCATACGCAAAGCATTGACCAGACAACAGGACAAAGAATTGGACACTGACGAGATTGAAAAACCAGTGCCTGACCATTTTGTGAAGCTGAAGCATAGTGTGGCCCAATTAAGGTTCAGAATTATTGATGGATTCCCTATATTGAGGAGGGGAGGTGACAGAGAGAAGGCATTAAAAAGGTTGGAATTAAAATGGATCTATGAACTTGATACCTTAGAGCCAAGAGGCATAAATCGTGAATTCAAAGTAGGTACGCTCTTCTAAGGGGTTCCTACTCTCTTCAGTCAGTATATGGAATTATGGATTTATTAAGACATGTCCCCGACATTAATGTCGAGATATTCAAATACTTTTCTTTGTATTTTAGATCGCTGGACCACTCTATTTTGGACGCTGAGAGGGATGCCAAGAAGCCTGTACAGCATCAGTTTTGGTGAATACGCCTGATATTGATAGTAGGGATGAGCGAACTCGAACTGTATAGTTTGGGTTCGTACCGAATTTTGGGGTGTTCGTGACACGGACCCAAACCCGATCATTTACGTAAAAGTTCGGGTTCCTGTTCGTTGTTCGGTGATTTCTTTGGCGCATTTTGAAAACCTGCAAAGCAGCCAATCAACAAGCGTCATACTACTTGCCCCAAGAGGCCATCACAGCTATGCCTACTATTGGCATGGCTGTGATTGGACAAGTGCAGCATGTGACCCAGCCTCTATTTCAGCTGGAGTCACGTTGCGCCTCACGTCACTCTGCTCTGATTAGTGTAGGGATAGGATGCAGCTGCTGTTAGGGCGAGATTAGGCAGGCATTAACTCAGCAAAAACACTTAATAAAGTGATCGATGTACAGCTGTGAATCATTGAACTTCTGCTAGTTAATTGCTCACTGTTTTCAGGCTGCCCAGAGCGTTTTTCTGTCCCTTTTTTCTGGGGTGATCGGCGGACATTTTGTGTCTTGTGGTGCGCCAGCACAAGCTGCCACCAGGTCCATTAATCCATCAATAGTAGGTGGTTTTTTTTGCTATATGCTACATCAGGGGCTTGGCTGTGCTTATTGTCACCCCTTGAAACTCAGGATAGAATTTTCTATAATTTATTGAGAGGTGAAAATCACTTCAAAAAATAGCAATCCCATAAATCTGGTGTTCCAGCTGTGGCTAGCCAAGTGTAATACTGTCTAACAAAGAATATTTTTTTTTTCTGAGGTGAAATTCACCAATACCTTAAATCAGTGGTTTCTGCTGTGGCAGGACACATTTTATAGTGTCCATCAAAGGATATATTTTGTTCTGGGGTGAAATTCAATTGCCAAAATAGCAATACCCTAAATCAGTGGTTTCAGCTGTGGCTGGACAAGTTTCATAGTGTCTGTAAAAGTATAACTTTTGTTCTGGGTTGAAATTCAATTACCAAAATAGCAATACCGTAAATCTGGTGTTCCAGCTGTGACTGGACAAATTTCATAGTGTCCGTCAAAGGATATATTATTTTCTGGGCTGAATTTCAGTTGCAAAAATAGAAATACCGTAAATCTGGTGTTAGAGCTGTGACTGGACAAGTTTCATAGTGTCCGTCAAAGGATATATTATTTTCTGCGGTGAAATTCAATTACCAAAATACCAATACCATAAATCTGGTGTTCCAGCTGTGACTAGACAAGTTTAATAGTGTCCGTCAAAGGATATATTATTTTCTGGGGTGAAATTCAGTTGCAAAAATAGAAATACCGTAAATCTGGTGTTCCAGCTGTGACTAGACAAGTTTCATAGTGTGCGTCAAAGGATATATTATTTTCTGCGGTGAAATTGAGTTGCAAAAATAGAAATACAGTAAATCTGGTGTTCAAGCTGTGACTGGACAAGTTTCATAAGTTTCATAGTGTTCGTCAAAGGATATATTATTTTCTGGGGTGAAATTCAGTTGCAAAAATAAAAATACAGTAAATCTGGTGTTCTAGCTGTGGCTGAACAAGTAGTTTAATAGTATCCGTCAAAGGATATATTTTATTCAGGGTTGAAATTCAATTACCAAAATACTAATACCGTAAATCTGGTGTTCCAGCTGTGGCTAGACAAGTTTCATAGTGTTCCGTCAAAGGATATATTATTTTCTGGGGTGAAATTCAGTTGCAAATATAGAAATTCCGTAAATCTGGTGTTCTAGCTGTGGCTGAACAAGTAGTTTAATAGTATCCGTCAAAGGATATATTTTGTTCAGGGTTGAAATTCAATTACCAAAATACTAATACCGTAAATCTGGTGTTCCAGCTGTGGCTAGACAAGTTTCATAGTGTTCCGTCAAAGGATATATTATTTTCTGGGGTCAAATTCAGTTGCAAATATAGAAATTCCGTAAATCTGGTGTTCCAGCTGTGGCTGGACAAGTTTCATAGTGTCCATCAAAGGATATATTACTTTCTGGAGTGAAATTTAGTTACAAAAATAAAAATACTGTAAATCTGGTGTTCCAGCTGTGACTGGACAAGTTTCATAGTGTCCGTCAAAGTATATATTATTTTCTGGGGTGAAATTCAGTAGCAAAAATAGAAATAACGTAAATCTGGTGTTACAGCTGTGACTGGACAAGTTTCATAGTGTTCGTCAAAGGATATATTATTTTCTGGGGTGAAATTCAGTTGCAAAAATAGAAATACACTAAATCTGGTGTTCTAGCTGTGGCTGAACAAGTAGTTTAATAGTATCCGTCAAAGGATATATTTTGTTCTGGGTTGAAATTCAATTACCAAAATACCAATACCGTAAATCTGGTGTTCCAGCTGTGACTAGACAAGTTTCATAGTGTCCGTCAAAGGATATATTATTTTCTGGGGTGAAAATCAGTTGCAAAAATAGAAATACTGTAAATCTAGTGTTCCAGCTGTGACTGGACAAGTTTCATAGTGTCCATCAAAGGATATATTATTTTCTGGGGTGAAATTCAGTTGCAAAAATAGAAATACAGTAAATCTGGTGTTCCAGCTGTGACTGCACAAGTTTCATAGTGTCCGTCAAAGGATATATTATTTTTTGGGCTGAATTTCAGTTGCAAAAATAGAAATACCGTAAATCTGGTGTTCCAGCTGTGACTGGACAAGTTTCATAGTGACCGTCAAAGGATATATTATTTTCTGGGGTGAAATTGAGTTGCAAAAATAGAACTACAGTAAATCTGGTGTTCAAGCTGTGACTGGACAAGTTTCATAGTGTTTGTCAAAGGATATTTTTTTTTTTCTGGGGTGAAGTTCAGTTGCAAAAATAGAAATACAGTAAATCTGGTGTTCTAGCTGTGGCTGAACAAGTAGTTTAATAGTATCCGTCAAAGGATATAATTTTTTCTGGGTTGAAATTCAATTACCAAAATACCAATACCATAAATCTGGTGTTCCAGCTTTGACTAGACAAGTTTCATAGTGTCCGTCAAAGGATATACTATTTTCTGAGGTGAAATTCAGTTGCAAAAATAGAAATACTGTAAATCTGGTGTTCCAGCTGTGACTGGACAAGTTTCATAGTGTCCATCAAAGGATATATTATTTTCTGGAGTGAAATTCAGTTGCAAAAATAGAAATACCGTAAATCTGGTGTTCCAGCTGTGACTGGACAAATTTCATAGTGTCCGTCAAAGAATATATTATTTTCTGGGCTGAATTTCAGTTGCAAAAATAGAAATACCGTAAATCTGGTGTTCCAGCTGTGACTGGACAAGTTTCATAGTGTCCATCAAAGGATATATTATTTTCTGGAGTGAAATTCAGTTGCAAAACTAGAAATACCGTAAATCTGGTGTTCGAGCTGTGACTGCACAAGTTTAATAGTGTCCGTCAAAGGATATATTATTTTCTGGGCTGAATTTCATTTGCAAAAATAGAAATACCGTAAATCTGGTGTTCCAGCTGTGACTGGACAAGTTTCATAGTGTCCGTCAAAGTATATATTATTTTCTGGGGTGAAATTGAGTTGCAAAAATGGAACTACAGTAAATCTGGTGTTCAAGCTGTGACTGGACAATTTTCATAGTGTTTGTCAAAGGATATATTATTTTCTGGGGTGAAGTTCAGTTGCAAAAATTGAAATTCAGTAAATCTGGTGTTCTAGCTATGGCTGAACAAGTAGTTTAATAGTATCCGTCAAAGGATATATTTTGTTCTGGGTTGAAATTCAATTACCAAAATACCAATACCATAAATCTGGTGTTCCAGCTGTGACTAGACAAGTTTCATAGTGTCCGTCAAAGGATATATTATTTTCTGGGGTGAAATTCAGTTGCAAATATAGAAATTCCGTAAATCTGGTGTTCCAGCTGTGACTGGACAATTTTCATAGTGTCCGTCAAAGTATATATTATTTTGTGGGGTGAAATTCAGTTGCAAAAATAGAAATACCGTAAATCTGGTGTTCCAGCTGTGACTGGACAAGTTTTATAGTGTCCATCAAAGGATATATTATTTTCTGAGGTGAAATTCAGTTTCAAAAATAGAAATACAAAAAATCTGATGTTCCAGCTGTGACTGCACAACTTTCATAGTGTCCTTCAAAGGATGTATTATTTTCTGGGGTGAAATTCAGTTGCAAAAATAGAAATACAGTAAATCTGGTATTCTAGCTGTGGCTGAACAAGTAGTTTAATAGTATCCGTCAAAGGATATATTTTGTTCTGTGTTGAAATTCAATTACCAAAATACCAATACCGTAAATCTGGTGTTCCAGCTGTGACTGGACAAGTTTCATAGTGTCCGTCAAAGGATATATTATTTTCTGGTGTGAAATTCAGTTGCAAAAATAGAAATACCGTAAATCTGGTGTTCCAGCTGTGACTGCACAAGTTTCATAGTGTCCGTCAAAGGATATATTATTTTCTGGGGTGAAATTGAGTTTCAAAAATAGAAATACAGTAAATCTGTCATTCCAGCTGTGACTGGACAAGTTTCATAGTGTTCGTCAAAGGATATATTATTTTCTGGGGTGAAAATCAGTTGCAAAAATAGAAATACAGTAAATCTGTTGTTCTAGCTGTGGCTGAACAAGTAGTTTAATAGTGTCAGTCAAAGGATATATTTTGTTCTGGGTTGAAATTCAATTACCAAAATACCAATACCGTAAATCTGGTGTTTCAGCTGTGACTAGACAAGTTTCATAGTGTCCGTCAAAGGATATATTATTTTCTGGGGTTAAATTCAGTTGAAAAAATAGAAATTCCGTAAATCTGGTGTTCCAGCTGTGACTGGACAAGTTTCATAGTGTCCATCAAAGGATATATTACTTTCTGGGGTGAAATTCAGTTACAAAAATAGAAATACCGTAAATCTGGTGTTCCAGCTGTGACTAGACAAGTTTCATAGTGTCCGTCAAGGGACATATTATTTTCTGGCGAGAAATTCAGTTGAAAAAATAGAAATACCGTAAATCTGGTGTTCCAGCTGTGAATGGACAAGTTTCTATATGTCCGTCAAAGGATATATTATTTTCTGGGGTGAAATTCAGATGCAAAAATTGAAATACAGTAAATCTGGTGTTCTAGTTGTGGCTGGACAATTAGTTTAATAGTATCCGTCAAAGTTTATATTTCGTTTTGGGTTGAAATTCAATTACCAAAATAGCAATACCGTAAATCTGGTGTTAAAGCTGTGACTGGACAAGTTTCATAGTGTCCGTCAAAGATTATATTATTTTCTGGGGTGAAATTCAGTTGCAAAAATAGAAATACTATAAATCTGGTGTTCCAGCTGTGACTGCATAAGTTTCATAGTGTCCGTTAAAGGATATATTATTTTCTGTGGTGAAATTCAGTTGCAAAAATAGAAATACCGTAAATCTGGTGTTCCAGCTGTGACTGGACAAGTTTTATAGTGTCCGTCAAAGGATATATTAATTTCTGGGGTGAAATTCAGTTGCAAAAATAGAAATACCGTAAATCTGGTGTTCCAGCTGTGACTAGACAAGTTTCATAGTGTGCGTCAAAGGATATATTATTTTCTGCGGTGAAATTGAGTTGCAAAAATAGAAATACAGTAAATCTGGTGTTCAAGCTGTGACTGGACAAGTTTCATAAGTTTCATAGTGTTCGTCAAAGGATATATTATTTTCTGGGGTGAAATTCAGTTGCAAAAATAAAAATACAGTAAATCTGGTGTTCTAGCTGTGGCTGAACAACTTTCATAGTGTCCTTCAAAGGATGTATTATTTTCTGGGGTGAAATTCAGTTGCAAAAATAGAAATACCGTAAATTTGGTGTTCTAGCTGTGACTGGACAAGTTTCATATTGTCCGTCAAAGGATATATTATTTTCTGGGGTGAAATTGAGTTGCAAAAATAGAACTACAGTAAATCTGGTGTTCCAGCTGTTTCAGGCCAACTGTAAATCGGTCCGTAAAAGGGTATATTACACTCATCGTGCATCTCCAAGTGTATTTCTTTCTGTGAAAGGGTATATTACAGTAAGTGTTAAAATACAGCATAATCCTCTTCATTTGAACATTCTGTTTTGCATCTCTAAGTGTATTTCTTTCTGTTAAAGGGTGTATTACTAGTGTTGAGCGAACAGTTAGAGCATTGTTCGGGTTCATACCGAATTTTGGGGTGTCCGGGACACGGACCCAAACCAGGACATTTTCAAAAAAGTTTGGGTTCGGGTTCGTTGTTCGGCGATTACTTCCCGCTTTCTGAAGGGCTGCACAGCAGCCAATCAGCTAGCGTTTTACTTCTTGCCCTAAGAGCCCATCACAGCCATGCCTACTAATGGCATGGCTGTGATTGGCCAAGTGCAGCATGTGACCCAGCCTCTATTTAAGCTGGAGTCACGTAGCGCCGCACGTCACACTGCTCTGATTAGTGTAGGGAGAGGACGCAGCTTCTGTGAGGGCGAGATTAGGCAGGGAAAAGTCAGCAACAGCACCTAATGAACGGATCGATCTACAGCTGTGAATGATTGAACTTCTGCTAGTTACTTGCTCACTGGTTTTTAGGCTGCACAGAGCGTTTTTCTGTCACTTATTTTCTGGGGTGATCACGGCCATTTTGTGACTTGTGGTGCACCAGAACAAGCTGCCACCAAGTCCATCAATCCATCAATACTAGTACAAAGGATAGATTATTTTCTGTGGTGAAATTCAATTGCCAAAATAGCAATACCATAAATCAGTGGTTTCAGCTGTGGCTGGCTGAGAATCCCAAGATTCATAGTGTCCACAAAAACATATATTTTGTTGTGGGGTGAAATTCAATTGCCAAAATAGCAATACCCTGAATCTGGTGTCCCAGCTGTTGCAGGCCAAGTTTCATAGTGTCCGCAAAAACATATATTTTGTTCTGGGGTGAAATTCAATTGCCAAAATAGCAATACCATAAATCAGTGGTTTCAGCTGTGGCTGGCCAAGAATCCCAAGATTCATAGTGTCCGCCAAAAACATATATTTTGTTGTGGGGTGAAGTTCAATTGCCAAAATAGCAATACCCTGAATCTGGTGTCCCAGCTGTTGCAGGCCAAGTTACATAGTGTCCGCAAAAACATATATTTTGTTCTGGGGTGAAATTCAATTGCCAAAATAGCAATACCATAAATCAGTGGTTTCAGCTTTGGCTGGCCAAGATTCATAGTGTTCGCAAAAATATATATTTTGTTGTGGGCTGAAATTCAATTGGCAAAATAGCAATACCCTGAATCTGGTGTTCGAGCTGTTGCAGGCCAATTGTAAATCTGTCCATAAAAGGATACCTTTCATCCAGGGCCTAAATACTAGCCCTAAAAGAGATATTCCCCTAAATCAGCGGTTACTGCTGTGCCTGGATTAGTGTAATACGCTACATAAATAAATAGGCAGATAGTGTTAGGTGCCTGTAAAAAAGGCCTGAATTTGAAATCAATACATTGGGCCAAAACATCTAGTAAGGGACGCGGACGCGGTCGTGGTGGTGTTAGTTTACCCTCTTGTGCTGGGAGAGGACGTGGCCATTCTGCCACAGCCACACGTCCTAGTGAACCAACTACCTCAGGTTCCAGTACCCGCCAGAATTTACAGCGATATTTGGTGTGGCCCAATGACGTTCTAAGGATGGTAAGGCCTGAGCAGGTACAGGCGCTAGTCAATTGGGTGGCCGACAGTGGATCCAGCATGTTCACAACATTATCTCCCACCCAATCTTCTGCAGAAAGCGCACAGGTGGCACCTGAAAACCAAGACCATCAGTCTGTCACATCACCCCCATGCATATCAGGGAAACTGTCTGAGCCTCAAGTTATGCAGCAGTCTCTTATGCTGTTTGAAGACTCTGTTGGAAGGGTTTCCCAAGGGAATCCACCTAGCCCTTCCCCAGTGGTGGAAGACATAGAATGCACTGATGCACAACCACTGATGTTTCCTGATGATGAGGACATGGGAATACCACCTCATCGGAGTCCACATGTCTCTGATGATGACGAAACACAGGTGCCAACTGCTGCGTCTTTTTGCAGTGTGCAGACCGAACAGGAGGTCAGGGAGGAAGACTGTGTGGAAGACGATGCAGTGGACGATGAGGTCCTAGACCCCACATGGAATGAAGGTCGTGCCACTGACTTTTATAGTTCAGAGGAAGAGGCAGTGGTGAGACCGATCCAACAGTGTAGCAAAAGAGGGAGCAGTAGGCAAAAGCAGAACAGCCGCCGCCAAGAGAGTTCGCCTGCTACTGGCCACCGCCACCAGGGACCGAGCACCCCAAAGGCAGCTTCAAGGAGTTCCCTGGTATGGCATTTCTTTAAAAAATGTGCTGACCACAAGACCCGAGTAATTTGAACGCTGTGCCATCAGAGCCTGAAGCTAGGCATTAACGTTCTGAACCTTAGCACAACCTGCAAGATCAGGCATCTACATGCAAAGCATGAACTGCAGTGGAGTAAACACCTTAAAAGCATGGAACTCACTCTGGCTCCCCCTGCTCCCTCTTCTGCTGCTGCATCAGCCTCTTCCTCCGCTTCGGAAGGAATGTTGGCACCTGCCACCCACCACACAGAGGATGTGCCACCGACAACACCACCTGCGTCACCAAGCATCTCCACCATGTCACACGGCAACGTTCAGCTCTCCATCTCACAAACCTTGGAGAGAAAGCGTAAATTCACACCTAGCCACAATAGAGCCCTGGGCCTGAATGCCAGCATTAAACTACTGGCCTTTGAAATGCTGTCATTCAGGCTGGTGGACACAGACAGCTTCAAACTTCTGATGTCCATGGCTGTCCCACAGTATGTTGTTCCTAGCCGCCACTACTTCTCCAAGACAGCCGTGCCTTCCCTGCACAACCAAGTATCCAATAAAATCAAGTGTGCACTGTGCAACGCCATCTGTGGCAAGGTCCACCTAAACACAGATACGTGGACCAGTAAGCACGGCCAGGGACGCTATATCTCCCTAACTGCACACTGGGTAAATGTACTGGCGGCTGGGCCCCAGGTGGAGAGTTCCTTGGCGCACTTCATTCCGCCGCCAAGGATCGCAGGGCATCATTCTTTGCCTCCTGTAGCCTCCTCCTCCTACTCGGCTTCCTCCTCCTCTGCTTCCACCAGCTCATCCAGTCAGCCACACACCTTCACCACCAACTTCAGCACAGGCCGGTGTAAACGTCAGCAGGCCATTGTGAAACTCATATGTTTGGGGGACAGGTCCCACACCGCGCAGGAGTTGTGGCGAGGTATTGAACAACAGACCGACGAGTGGTTTCTGCTGGTGGGCCTCAAGCCCGGCCTGGTGATGTGCGATAATAGGCGAAATCTCGTCGCAGCTCTGGGACTAGCCGGTTGGAAGCACATCCCTTGCCTGGCGCATGTGCTGAATTTGGTGGTGCAGAAGTTCATTCACAACTACCCAGACATGTCAAAGCTGCTGCATAAAGTGCGGGCTGTCTGTGCGCGCTTCCGGCGTTCACATCCTGCCGCTGCTCGCCTGTCTGCGCTACAGCGGAACTTCGGCCTTCCTGCTCACCGCCTCATATGCGACGTGCCCACCAGGTGGAACTCCACCTTTCACATGCTGGAGAGACTGTGCGAGCAGCAGCAGGCCATAGTGGAGTTTCAGCTGCAGCACGCACGCGTCAGTCGCACTGCGGAACAGCACCACTTCACCACCAATGATTGGGCCTCCATGCAAGACCTGTGTGCCCTGTTGTGCTGTTTCGGGTACTCCACCAACATGGCCAGTGGCGATGACACCGTTATCAGCGTTACAATACCACTTCTATGTCTCCTTGAGAAAACGCTTAGGGCGATGATGGAAGAGGAGGTGTCCCAGGAGGAGGAGGAGGAGAAGGATGAGGGGTCATTTTTAGCACTTTCAGGCCAGTCTGTTAGATGTGGCTCAGAGGGAGGTTTTTTGCAACAGCAGAGGCCAGGTACAAATGTGGCCAGCCAGAGCCCACTACTAGAGGACGAAGAGGATGAGGAGGAGGTGGAGGAGGATGAGGATGAAGCAGGTTCACAGCGGGGTGGCACCCGACACAGCTCAGGCCCATCACTGGTGCGTGGCTGGGTGGATACGGAGGACGATGACGATACGCCTCCCACAGAGGACAGCTTGTCCTTACCTCTGGGGAGCCTGGCACACGTGAGCGACTACATGCTGCAGTGCCTGCGCAACGACAGCAGAGTTGCCCACATTTTAACGTGTGCGGACTACTGGGTTGCCACCCTGCTGGATCCCCGGTACAAAGACAATGTGCCCACCTTACTTCCTGCACTGGAGCGTGATAGGAAGATGCGCGAGTACAAGCGCACGCTGGTAGAGGCGCTCCTGAGAGCATTCCCAAATGTCACAGGGGAACAGGTGGAAGCCCAAGGCGAAGGCAGAGGAGGAGAAAGAGGTCGCCAACGCAGCTGTGTCACGGCCAGCTCCTCTGAGGGCAGGGTTAGCATGGCAGAAATGTGGAAAAGTTTTGTCTCCATGCCACAGCTAACTGCACCACCACCTGATACGGAACGTGTTAGCAGGAGGCAGCATTTCACTAACATGGTTGAACAGTACGTCTGCACACCCCTCAACGTACTGACTGATGGTTCAGCCCCATTCAACTTCTGGGTCTCCAAATTGTCCATGTGGCCAGAGTTAGCATTTTATGCCTTGGAGGTGCTGGCCTGCCCGGCGGCCAGCGTTTTGTCTGAATGTGTATTCAGCACGGCAGGGGGCGTCATTACTGACAAACGCACCCGCCTGTCCACAGCCAACGTAGACAAGCTGACGTTCATAAAAATGAACCAGGCATGGATCCCACAGGACCTGTGCCTCCCTTGTGCAGAATAGACATTTATAACTGCCTCCCCCTCGACCATGTATTCTTGTACTCCGGGGCACTTCTTTATTGAATCCTCATTTTTTTAACTTTACCATGATCTTGCGGTGCAACCCAAAGTTGAATGAACCTCTCCTCTGTCTGGGTGGTGGGGCCGAAATAACTGAAAGTGGCCTTCTCCGGTGGTGGGTGATATGACGCATGATTCCTTGCTGTGGGACCTCTCTCCTCGGTCTGGGTGCCTGGCCTAAATAACTGAAAGTGGCCTTCTCCAGTGGTGGGTGATATGACGCATGATTCCTTGCTGTGGGACCTCTCTCCTCTGTCTGTGTGCTGGGCCGAAATAACTGAAAGTGGCCTTCTCCAGTGGTGGGTGATATGACGCATGATTCCTTGCTGTGGGACCTCTCTCCTCTGTGTGGGTGCTGGGCCGAAATAACTGAAAGTGGCCTTCTCCAGTGGTGGGTGATATGACGCATGATTCCTTGCTGTGGGATCTGTATCCTCGGTCTGGGTGCTGGGCCGAAATAACTTAAAGTGGCCTTCTCCAGTGGTGGGTGATATGATGCATGATTCCTTGCTGTGGGACCTCTCTCCTCTGGCTGGGTGCTGGGGCCTAAATAACTGAAAGTGGCCTTCTCCAGTCTTGGGTGATATGACGCATGATTCTCTGCTATGGGACCTCTCTCCTCTGTCTGGGTGCTGGGGCCTAAATATCTGGAAGTGGCCTTCTCCAGTGGTGGGTGATATGACCCATGATTCCTTGCTGTGGGACCTCACTCCTCTGTCTGGGGGCTGGGGCCTAAATAACTGAAAGTGGCCTTCTCCAGTGGTGGGTGATATGACGCATGATTCCTTACTGTGGAACCTCTCTCCTCTGTCTGGGTGCTGGGGCCCAAATAACTGAAAGTGGCCTTCTCCAGTGGTGGGTGATATGACGCATGATTCCTTGCTGTGGGACCTCTCTCCTCTGTCTGGGTGCTGGGGCCGAAATAACTGAAAGTGGCCTTCTCCAGTGGTGGGTGATATGACGCATGATTCCTTGCTGTGGGACCTCTCTCCTCTGTCTTGGTGCTGGGGCCTAAATAACTTAAAGTGTCCTTCTCCAGTGGTGGGTGTTATGACGTATGATTCTCTGCTATGGGACCTCTCTCCTCTGTCTGGGTGCTGGGGCCTAAATATCTGGAAGTGGCCTTCTCCAGTATTGGGTGATATGACGCCTTATTCCTTGCTGTGGGACCTCTCTCCTCTTTCTGGGTGCTGGGGCCTAAATAACTGAAAGTGGCCTTCTCCAGTGGTGGGTGATATGATGCATGATTCCTTGCTGTGGGACCTCTCTCCTCTGGCTGGGTGCTGGGGCCTAAATAACTGAAAGTGGCCTTCTCCAGTCTTGGGTGATATGACGCATGATTCTCTGCTATGGGACCTCTCTCCTCTGTCTGGGTGCTGGGGCCTAAATATCTGGAAGTGGCCTTCTCCAGTGGTGGGTGATATGACCCATGATTCCTTGCTGTGGGACCTCACTCCTCTGTCTGGGGGCTGGGGCCTAAATAACTGAAAGTGGCCTTCTCCAGTGGTGGGTGATATGACGCATGATTCCTTACTGTGGAACCTCTCTCCTCTGTCTGGTTGCTGGGGCCGAAATAACTGAAAGTGGCCTTCTCCAGTGGTGGGTGATATGACGCATGATTCCTTGCTGTGGGACCTCTCTCCTCTGTCTGGGTGCTGGGGCCGAAATAACTGAAAGTGGCCTTCTCCAGTGGTGGGTGATATGACGCATGATTCCTTGCTGTGGGACCTCTCTCCTCTGTCTTGGTGCTGGGGCCTAAATAACTTAAAGTGTCCTTCTCCAGTGGTGGGTGTTATGACGTATGATTCTCTGCTATGGGACCTCTCTCCTCTGTCTGGGTGCTGGGGCCTAAATATCTGGAAGTGGCCTTCTCCAGTATTGGGTGATATGACGCCTTATTCCTTGCTGTGGGACCTCTCTCCTCTTTCTGGGTGCTGGGGCCTAAATAACTGAAAGTGGCCTTCTCCAGTGGTGGGTGATATGACGCATGATTCCTTGCTGTGGGATCTCTCTCCTCTGTCTTGGTGCTGGGGCCTAAATAACTTAAAGTGTCCTTCTCCAGTGGTGGGTGTTATGACGTATGATTCTCTGCTATGGGACCTCTCTCCTCTGTCTGGGTGCTGGGGCCTAAATATCTGGAAGTGGCCTTCTCCAGTATTGGGTGATATGACGCCTTATTCCTTGCTGTGGGACCTCTCTCCTCTTTCTGGGTGCTGGGGCCTAAATAACTGAAAGTGGCCTTCTCCAGTGGTGGGTGATATGACGCATGATTCTCTGCTATGGGACCTCTCTCCAATTCATATTGGTTAATTTTTATTTATTTTATTTTATTGTACTTCATTTCCCTATCCACATTTGTTTGCAGGGCATTTACCTACATTTTGCTGCCTTTTGCAGCCCTCTAGCCCTTTCCTGGACTATTTTCCAGCCTTTTTAGTTCCCAAAAGATCGGGTCCCCATTGACTTCAATGGGGTACGGGAAAAAGTTTGGGTCGAGTTCGGATCCCGAACCCGAACATTTTCGGGACGTTTGGCCGAACTTCTCGAACCCGAACATCCAGGTGTTTGCTCATCTCTGGTCCTTAGTCTCCACATACATACAGTTTTACACCAGGTTTCTATAACAACCCATCCATTTTTCTTCACTGTTGTAGGTCATCTTTAAAGGGGCAGGGCACTGTGGATGACACTATTAAGTGAGAAGAGTGCTGTGGAAGTCACAGCACTTCGGACTTAAAGACGGACTTGAAAACATCGTCCCAAGGTCCAGCCAGGCCCTGCACCGGATGGAGGACAGGGAGTCTGAAAGCTGGAGTATCCGGCTTGAAACTGGACCTCTGGCCACCCTAGGGGCAGGCTGCAATGGAGATCACAGTTAAGGGTACGGTCCGCTATGAAGGTCAGTGTTAAGAGGCAGATTGCTGTAGAGGCCACTGTTAATGGGACAGGGTGTTGTGTAAATAACTGTTGAGGAGATGGGAGAAGCGGGAGATGCTGTGTAGGTCACTGTTAAGGGGCAGGATGCTGAAGAGGTTACTGTCAAAGGGGCGGGCACTGTGGTGGTCTCTGTTAAGGGGGCAGATAACAGTGGATGTCACAGTTAACGGGCGGTCTGCTATGCAGGTCAGTGCTAGGGGTGGGGTGCTGTAAAGCTCACTGTTAAGGGGGCGGGTTATTGTGGAAATCGCTGTTAACGAAACGGGGTACTGTGGAAGTAACTAATAAAGGGGTGGCTGCTGTAGAGGTCACTGTTAAAGGGGAGGGTGCTGTGGATGTTACTGTTAAGGGGCAGGCCGTTGTGGAGGCCACTGTTAGAGGGGCAGGGTACTGTAGATGTTACTGTTATAGTGGATACTGTTGATATCTTTTAACGACACACACAAACATTAAATAAAATAGATTAAATATACCTGTGCGAAACCAGGGTCCTTCTGCTAATATATATATATATATATATATATATATGAGATTTGGTATAAGTTGTATTTTATCCTTTTAAATTCCTGCTTTTTTGAGTCCAGTGGGCAGTCCCATAAAGTGATTGATTGCTATTTGTATGACTGTGCATAGAGAGATCACTATGTAGAACTCCTAAGCAAAGAATTAGCTTAAATAAATTACAAGATATACTGAGTCTTTTCCCACAAATCTAAATAGCAATCTGCTCAGCTCCTCCTGCACCTTAACATGCTGTCTGCAGATGGGTATGCATTTTCAATATGACAGGATCATTGAAATCTGGACATGTTTTTATTATTGCCTTCTAATCATTTTGGCTAACAATGATTTTTTTCAATTGGTCTTTTTTAAAAATTCTCAGCTCTTTTCTCTACAGATTTCAGTGTCTGTGTATTTGCAGAGTAGCAGGCTTTTTTTTTTTTTTGCATTGATTCCTGTTAGATGGAAGCCCTGACAGCTTGGTCTGTAGCCCTTATCTCTAAACTCCTATCAGCTCATAAACATGTATTTAAGCTAAATTCTTATCAATTTGAGACTGAGGGAGAATTATTTCAAGCCCAAAATGAGTAAAATACAAAAATAAAGAAAAAATTCCTCCCAAAGTGTCAATAACCTTTAATTCTAATGCTTATGTAATAATAATAATAATAATAATAATAATAATAATAATAATCAAACATTTAAAATACCGAGGAAAAAAAATTTATGAGGATAATAATATAACAAACAAAACGTTGCAGATAAAAACTGGGCATCCATGTTAAGTTTCAAAAGTAAACCATGAAACTGAAGGCTTTTCATGCTCATCCTAAAGGTGCATACATATGACCGTATTTTCGATCCAAATCCAATCCACATTTTTTGTGGATCGCAGGCGGATAGAGATGTCGCGAACATAAAATTTTCCGTTCGCAAACGGCAAACGCGAATTTATGGAAATGTTCGCGAACGTGCGAACAGGGCGAACCGCCATAGACTTCAATAGACAGGCGAATTTTAAAACCCACAGGGACTCTTTCTGGCCACAATAGTGATGGAAAAGTTGTTTCAAGGGGACTAACACCTGGACTGTGGCATGCCGGAGGGGGATCCATGGCAAAACTTCCATGGAAAATTACGTAATTGACGCAGAGTGTGGTAAGTTGAATTCACAATGCGATTAATATAACCTGCATTAATCGCATTGCGAATTCAACTTAGAGCTGGGTTCCTAATGGTTGTATTGCTAGAATATAACGAAGATTGAGAATATAGTGCTATATTCTTAATCTTCGTTATATTCTTGCAATACAACTATTAGGAACTCAGATCTAAGTTGTAATCGCAATGCGATTAATATAACCTGTATTAATCCAGGATTCGATTTCTCGATGAAGGACACGGAGCAGTTCCTCCCATGTGTGACTCTGTTCGCCCAGGCAAACGAGGTGCAGAACAGTGTGACACCGCCGTGCCCTGCACATGTGATATGCTGGAGAGGAACTGTGAATAGTCCCTGGAGTGGAGGCTGAGGACATGGTGGAGGATGAAGAGGCAGAGGCAGACATTGTAGCAGGACCAAAGGCGTGACAACGGGGAGGTGGAAGCGGCATCACCAGGCCAAGTTGCTGGTGTGGCTGTGCAGGAACCACATTCACCCAGTGGGCCGTAAAGGACATGTATTGGACATGTACCAACGGGCTCAAGGACTGGCCTACCTTCTGTTCTACAAGTGTGTAGGGCTGGAACTGCCTTTTTGGCAAATAAATGACGGCTTGGGACTCTCCACCTCGGCTCGGCACAAGCCATCAGTTCTATGAAAGGTGCAGAGTCCACCACTTGGAAAGGGAGGGACTGCAGCACCAGCAACTTGGCCAGGAGAACATTCAGCTTCTGTGCCTTTGGATGAGTACATGCACACTGTTGTCTCTTGACAATCGCTTTGGTGATCAATTGCTGACGAAATGACTGACGAGGAGTAGGAAGAGCAGAAGCATCAGGACCAGCAGATGATGGAAAGGACAGACAGCTCCCTTCGGCTGAGTTGGTGGAGCCTTGACAGCCTGAAACCGGGTGTGTGCCACTGGGTGATGCAGCGATTGCTGCGGCAGGCTGGACCACCACATCGGAGCCACGGTTCTCTCAAGCCACTTTATGGTGATGCTGTATATGTTGACGCAGGGCCGTGGTACCAACATTGGCACCATGGCCACGCTTCACTTTCTGCCCACAGATTCTTCATATGGCCATGTTTACCTCCTCCAGCGGCTTAACAAAAATCTGCCACACCGCCGAGTAGGTGATTTTGCCCCCAACACTCTGCACTGACTGACTGCTACCGCTGACTGTCCTCTAGTAGCTCGTCCTTGCTGTATAGTGGGGCTGAGCCCACTGCATATAATACTTCTCTGGCTGAACAGAAAAGGAAAGAGGTAGGTTGAGGACAGGTGAGTGCAAAGGGCCATGCTCCCGGGCCATGCCAACTAAGGGGTGTGTCTGACGAACCCATTGACTCTTGGCTGGGGGTGTCTGATGTCACTTGGGGCAAAGAGGATGACGAGTCAACCATTCAAGAACCGCTAGGTACTGGTTAAGACACGACTGCTAGAGGACACCGGGAGCTCAGGCTCTCGGTGCGACTCCTACTGCCATTCTCCCTTACGTTGCTGCGACCTGTGCCTGCGCTAGAAACTTTTAGGCCTCTGCCATTCCTCTGTGCAGGGCCTGGCACTTCTCTGTCTGACATACAGTTAGACCAGATAAATAAATAAAAGGGAAATTAAAACAAATATATTTTTCATTTGCCACTAATTCATGACAAAAAGGGATTTAGAACATATAACTGCACTGCTGAACGGCAAATAGGCCCTTATTTTTTTCCGCTTATACAGTCCACAAATGGCTTTAGAACATATAACTGCCCTGCTGAACGGCAAATATATATTTCTTTTGCCACTAATACACGACTTCTAGTAAGTATTCCTCTATAGTAGAAGTCTCTATAAAGCTGAATGATAAACTTTGTCAGAAAAACCTCATAGTAGTTTGTCATGTAGCCTATACAGCAGAAATATCATTTTAAATTTCACTACAGGTCAACATGTAGCTGTATAGCGTAGTGGTTAAGATTATTGGCTCTAATGTAGAATGTTGTGAGTTCAAATCCCTTCAGTAATAGACATTAAATTTATATATTTCTTTTTAGTAATTTTAAAAAATGGATGGCACAAAACAAATGTGTAATTACTAAATATATATATATATCTATATATATATATATATATATATATATATATATATATATAATCACACTTCTGATATATATGAATGCATAATACATGGGAAACTACTACTGATGTTTTTAGCCATAATATATTATAATATAATAGAATATATTCTAAATATATAATAATACATGTAAATATATTATGGCTAAAAACTTTTAGATATATATGTTTTAAATTAAATTAAGCCTCTATTTCTGACAGGATTTGAACTCACAACCTTCTACATTGGAGCCAAGAATCTTAACCACTACACTATACAGCTACATGTTAACCCAGGTCATATGTCTCTCAAGAACTAACTTAGCTATGCCTTTGTACTACAGCAAGTAGTCTAGACTGAAACAAAGCACCCTAAAGCAGTCTGAAATCAGTTATCAGTCCCAGATCACCTATCAGATGAGAGATATTCTGCCAGGTGATCTAAACTTAAAGAGTAAATAAACTTTTGGATACATTTTTGTTAACATGTCCCTAATTCCATAATAACAGTTTTTGTAATATAGTTTATTAATGTGTTTTGTATTTTTAATACACTTTACCCCCCCCCCCACCCCGAAGTGCACATTTCGCTGTGCACCTAAAATCTACTTCTCTGTACACCGCTTACTACTTCGTAGTGAGTACAGGCAGGAGCACACATTGTTGCTCCTGCCTGTGCCCCCCGGAGGTTTATTAACTGCTGGCATAGCACATGGGTACCCTGTAACCATGTGTTACGTCAGGATTAGCTGAGCGGAGCAAGTTCCTGCCTGTGCCTGCTTCGCTAACTAAGAGCGTACTCACTGCGCTGTGGCCAAGGGCATAACTAACATAGCGGCAGATGATGCGACTGCTATGGGGCCCAGGGCAAGAGGGGGCCTAGTCTTAGTTGGGATTATCTCCTTTTCTACTGGTCAGGAATCTACCCTCTAAAGGAACAACTTTTAGCAAATGAGGCAGTGGGGAAATGGCCCAAGGGTCATTGAAAAGGGTTTAGGCAGAAACCCTTTTGTCCTATGGGGGGGGGGGCTGGTTTGATCCCTCTATGTACACCACTGGCTGCAGCCCCATTGATAAAATGTGTACAGCCTGAGAAGTCAGCTGTGTACAGACAAGTAGTATTTAAGCACACAGTGAAACGTGCACTTTAGGAGCGTAAAGTCTATTAAAAATACAAAAAAATTAATTAACGATATTATAAAAACTTGTTAGGGCATTAGGGACATGTTCACAAAAATGTATACAAAAGTTTAGTTACTCTTTAACATAGCTGGTGGATATTGGACATCTGTAGCCAACCAAACTTTTCTCTTGATGTGCACTATAGTTTTTTTTACACACATGCATTCTAGGGGGGGGGGGGAACGTTCATATAGTGGAACCATATAGTCGATTAGTGGTACATGGATTGCATAGTATGGAACCATAGGACTTTGTGTGACAATATACAGACCCCATTTTCATGGATCTGACCTGAACATGAGGACCTTAAACTGGATGGTGGAGAAGGTATGGAAGATACAAATATGCCGCCTGAAGCACATTTACATTTTTTTATATATCTTTTTAGTTACATTTCTAAATGGCATATAACGCCAGCTTCACATGATCGTAATGCGGATTTGAAATATGGACATGTCACAGATGATACTGCATCAGTATGGCATCAGTATATCATCAGTTTGGCATCAGTGATGCAGGTGTGTAATGCAGATTGACTGCCTTTTAGGTTAAAAATAAATAAATTACATAAGAAAAAGCACATAGTAAAAACTGATTGTAAAATTCTGAATATATATGTTTTGCAGCTAGCAGTAGCCCGGTATAAACTTTATTACCTGAGTGAGATGACTGCATATTACTCAGTTTCAAGTTGCCGACAATTGCTGAGCATGAATCACTGCAGTCTTGGATTCTAGCACCCAGAGTCATTTTGCATTATAGTTGAATTTTTTTTTTTTTAAAGATATTTTTATTTCTTTAAATGCAATTTAATTTAAAAAAATCTATACATTTTGATTTTTCGATTCTTGTTACAGAATTTTACACAAAATCTAAACACCTGGCTGTTTTGTTTTGTATGACATCCCATGGCCAATATGTTCCAAAGGTAATTAAGCCAAGCAATTTGTGTTCAGGCACATTCAATCAGATAAGTATACAGCATGAGTAAATCTGCACCTCAAAAGAATTCTAACAGTGTAAGGTGCAGGGACTAATAGAAGAAAGAAACAGAAAATCACTCAGACTCCCACACAATAATTTTGACCATGACTCCAGGATGTCAGTAGAACATTACATTGTATACATCACCATTATGAAATAACCAAGAGCAAGCAACCCAGTAAGTCATTTATATTAGGCACAAACTGTCAGCCTGACCTGGGTTTCACCCTCTACATTTATGAGCAAAGAGAAACAGGAAAGAATGAGATGAAAGCCCCAAATATATGTGCACGTTGTTATGCTGCAGGATAAGATTTCCATATGCATGGGAGATTAATCTGCAAGACGATAAATTTATTTGGATATCGTTACATTATTTTTCTACCATTATGCGCTGAAACTTATACTGGTTATGAGGCTTTAATGTTTCAGCTGAGTAACATTTTCACTGTGTGGGTGATTTAATGAAGATATGAAGATGTCAATTACAGAGTTGCATTGTGTCGAATTAGCCAAACAACAATGATTTTGTAATTTTCTGTTCAGGGTATTGTAACGGGCTCATGACAAATTAAAATGTTACAGTTACACTGAACAGTATAGGATTCACATCAAAGCGTAAGGCACTGACCAGTTACAATAAAACCCTCTGACATCTGGTTATGCACTGCAGACTTCTATAAATCTGTTGACTTCTGCTCGCCAGGAAGGTTATGGTGGGTCAAAACAAATATTCTTTTTAGTGACAGCAGAAAAGAATCCGAAATATTAAAGTATGCAAGTACATTTTGAGGCTCTCTAGGCTTTAAATCTTCTCATCAAATAAAAGACAGTCGCTGAAATCTTATCTGCATTCCCCAAACAAATATCCAAAGCCGGGTTTACAAAGAGTCTTTTGGACTGGGATGGGAAATATTTTCAGTCATGTATATCATATGTATTTTGCATGCTCCTAAGTGACTTAGTATTCTCATCACCATTTACAAAGACTAAAATTGCCTTGAATTCATAATAGGTAATGTAGTTGAATAGAATTAAAATCAAAGATTCAAATCATTTACAGAAAACATTCTTAAAGATCCTCTTTCAGTATGATCAACCCTATTAAACCAGGTATATTGCCTGGTAGGGTTGAACATGCTAAGTAATTAAACAATAGTTGTCTTTTTTCTGTAAGGTTAATAGTTGTAAGGAGATATATTCATTTTAATATTTATTCAAATGGCCGTAGTGTTTGGGGCACAGTTACTGCTATGCCTCTCGGTGCTCTGTGTCCTACCTCCTCACCTTTGATTGACAGGGAAGCCTGAGCTGTGGCTCACTTAGTTATTGGTGGTCCATAGTAGTAAACTATTGCAGTCTATGGAATAAGCAATGGGACAATCAGACATTCAAGTCCCCTAGGGCAGTGATTCTTAAGCTGCACTGTAAATACCCAAAGGGGTGGGCTCTGCAGGTTGAGGATGGTGCAAGGAAGGGCCTCCCGACATTCAACTGTAGCGCTGTTCTTAATGTCTCGCTGCCCTGCCATTCAATCAAATAGGCTACAGGCACTAGGCCTGAAGCCTTTCAGAGGCTGAAGCAGGCAGCGCAATAATGTACTTACCATCACGACCACCTGACATGAGCTGCAAGCAGCTTGGGATGTAGCCTGAAAGAGGCCTGTGTCCTGCACTGCATTAGAGACTGTGGAATGAAGGTGAGTATTTAGATTTATTATTTTTGTTTGGCAGCATTCTCTTGGACCACTGTAGGAGGAGATTATAAATGGATTGACATGATGGGGACATACAGGCAGCAGTATAAAGGGGCAATTTTGTCTTATGGCACACATTATTAGGTGCATTTTTGCCTTATTGCGCACATTATAAGGAGGCATTAGTACTACTGGGGTCACTATAAAGGGGACATTTTTTTTGTACTTGCAGTACTATAAGGGGTCAATAGTACTATAAGGGGCACTGTAAAGGGGGCATTAAAGGGGTTATCCAAAACTTAATAACCTCCTCTACAACGCCCGATCGGCGACACTGAATATACTTACCCAGTCCCCGTCGCTGGTTTTCTCCCAGATCGCTCAATGGCAGTCTTCGCATCTACCCTGCCTGCAGAAAACATCACCCATCATCAGAGGGAGTGCAGCCAATAGCAGGCCATGGCAGTGACCTGCCCCTTTGTGTCACATGTGGGGGACTGTTGGGACACCATAAGGGGGCATTTTTATATACTTGCAGCACGATAAGAGTGCATTAGTACTACTATACTAAAAGGGGCCATTTTTTCTATTGGTGGCACTATAAGGGGATGTACTACTATAAGAAGTCATTTTTTCTACTGGCACACATTATGGGAGTTTTTTTTTACTACTGGTGGTACTATAAGGAGACACATTATGGATTTGATATAACTACTGGGGGTACTATAGGTGGGCATTATTGCTTATGGGAGCATTATTATTACTGGGGCATTATGCTGGTCTCTATTAATACTGGGGGCACTATGGAGGAATTATTACTACTTGGGGGTATTAAAATAGGCTCTAATACTACTGGCAGGGTATTGGGAGCATCATTACTACTCTGGGCACTATGGGGGAGATTAATACTTCCGGGCCACAACAGTTGACATTATTACTATTGGATGCACTGTGGGAGCACTATAAATACTAAGAGCATTATTGAAATTAATTATTTCAATTGATGGGAATTTTTGGGACTTTTGGTAGCATTATTTCTGTGGGAGCACCCTGACACAGTAATAGCTTAGCATAATAATCTTTGGGGACACTATGTTTACGGCACCATATACGGTCAGTGACACTGTTTGTTTTTTACAATTATATTTGTGTTGCAATAAATATTGAAGTAGGCACGATCTGTGTGGTACTAGTATTTTCAGATGGATTATCTGTTTATCCAGTATAATATTGGTGGTCACAGCAGGCACTGTTTTGGCAGGATGATGTGGCAGGAGGAAGTATTCAGAAGGTGGGTAAGACCATGGAAAAGAAATAGTGTTGATCGAGCACCAAAGTGCTCGTGTGCTCGAGTAGAACACTTCGCGATGCTCGGGTGCTCTACTGAGCATCAGAGCACAATGGAATTCCCCGAGCATTAAACCAGGCACCCCCTGCTCTGAAGAGGGGAGGGTGTTGGGACTCTAGTTTGGCTTAAGAATCTCTGCTCTGACTCCATATATAGCTATGTCAATATATGGAGTCAGTGCTTGGGGAAACCCCAGTGTATTTAAATCTAATTTATCCTCTATTTCTATGCAGAAGATCACTGTACAGTGGGGGAATCCCTCAGTGTGAGTCCGCTGCTTAGGAGTCCTTGCTCTGACTCCATATATAGCTATGTCAATATATGAAGCCAGTGCTTAGGGACACCCAGTGTATTTAAATCTAATTTAGCCTGTATTTCAGGAAAGTTTCTGCTGGGATTCAAACTTCCTACCTTCTGCATTAGAGGCAAGGCATTAAACCACTCAGCTATAATAGCTGCATAGCCAGTTATTTAAAATTAAAAAATTAAAATAAAATAAAAATATGAGACTTCTACTGTAGTGGAATACTTACTAATATAGTGTAGTGGTTAAAATTCTGGGCTGTGATGCAGAAGCTTTGAGTTCAAATCCTGTCACAAACTTTTTCAGAAATAGAGGCTAAACTTAATTTAAATATATATATATATATATATATATATATATATATATGTTAGTAATTGCTCATTTATTTTGTTGTCATACATTTTTTATAATTACAAAAAAAATCTATGAATTTAATTTAACCTCTATTTCTAAAAATAAGTTTGTGACGTGATTTGAACTCACAGCTTCTGCAGCACAGCCCAGAACTTAAACCACTACACTGTATAGCTGCATATCCAATAAAAAGAATATGAGACTTCTACTGTAGAGGAATACTTACTACTAGTAAGTTTTCCTATACAGAAGAAGTCTCATATTTTTTTCTTTTTTGTTTTTAGTTACTGGCTATGTAGCTTGTGTAGTGGTTAAAATTATTGTCTGTGATGCAGAAGCTGAGAGTTCAAATCCTGTCACAAGCCTTTTCAGAAATAGCGGTTAATTAGATTTACCGTATTTTCCGCCCTATAAGATGCACTTTTCCCCCCAAAAGTGGGGAGAAAAGGCAGTGCGTCTTATGGGGCGAATACTTCAGTTTGTATACCGCCGACCGCATGCTGCGCAGTGGCGGGTGTATTAGCAGGCAGGGATAAGGGAGGAGGGGCCGGCATCCAGCTCTGTAACTACAGCGGGCCCGTTGCAGTCACTGTATTCTGCTACACCGGGCCCGCTCACTGTAGGAATCCTGACTGCAGGCAATGCTAACAGTAGCCTTTTATGCTGCCTGTACTTACGATACTAACTTTCCAGCAGGCAGCAGGCAGGAGGCAGGAGGCTGAGCGGGCGGGTGGGTGCTGACAACATAACTCACTATGTCACGCACCGGAAAGTTAGTATCTTAAGTACAGGCTGTATAAAAGACTACTGTTACCTTAATCAGCATACAGCATTGCCTGCAGTTAGGATTCCTACAGTGAGCGGGCCCGATGTAGCAAATTACAGTGACTGGCCCACTGTAATTACAGAGCTAGATGCCGGCCCCTCCTCCCTATTGGTGGTCATTCTATGAATAGCACTGTTATGGAGATTTGTGGATGGCACTGTTATGGGGATCTGTGGATGACATGACATTGTTAGGGGGGATATGTGGATGACACATAGCATAAAATGCTATTTATGTGTCATCAACAGATCCCCCATAACAGTGCCATCCACAGTCCCCAATAACAGTGCCATCCACAGTCCTCAATAATAGTGCCATCCACAGATCCCCATAACAGTGCCATCCACAGTCCCCAATAACAGTGCCATCCACAGATCCCCATAACAGTGCCATCCACAGTCCCCCATAACAGTACCATCCACAGTCCCCCATAACAGTGCCATCCACAGTCCCCAAAAACAGTGCCATCCACAGGCCACCATAACAGTGACACCCACAGACCCCCCATAACAATGCCATCCACAGACCCCCCCCCCATAACAGTGCCATCCGCAGATCCCACATAACACCATTAGGCACACCATTAGGCACACCTATTTTTTTTTAATTTTCCTCCTCAAAAACCTAGGTGCGTCTTATGGGCCGGTGCATCTTATATGGCGAAAAATACGGTATATATTTTAATTTTTTTTTGTAATTGTACAAATGTATGGCACAAAATAAATGTTTAATTACAAAAAAAAATGTTTATATATATATATATATATATATATATATATATATATATAATCATACTTCATATATATGTGGGAAACTACTACTGATGTTTTTAGCCATAATATATTTACCTATATTATAGTATATTATATATTCTAAATATATATTAATATGTGTAAATATATTATGGCTAAAAACTTACATATATATCTATATGTTTAAATTAAGTTTAGCCTCTATTTCTGAAAATGCTTGAGACAGGATTTGAACTCACAGCTTTGATATCACAGCACAGAACTTTAACCACTACACTATATTGCTGCAAAGGAAATCACAAAAAAATTAATAAAATAAATATGAGACTTCTAATGTATAGGAATATTTACTAGTAGCAATTATTCCTCTATAGTAGAAGTCTAATTTTTTTTTTTTATTTTATTTAAGTAACTAGCTGTGCAGCTATTATAGATGAGTGGTTTGCCTCTAATGCAGAACGTCATGCGTTCGAATCCCAGCAGAAACTTTTCTGAAATACAGACTAAATAAGATTTTAATACACTGGGTGTCCCCAAGCACTGACTCCATATGTGAACATGGCCATATATGGAGTTAGAGCAGAAAATCCTAAGCTGCTGATTCCCTCATTGCACAGTGAGCTTCTGCATAGAAATAGAGGCTAAATTAAATTTTAATACACTGACTCGAGGTGGTGTTCGGCTGAGCATACTCGCTGAACAGTAAAAAGGAATTTAAGTTAGTGTGACAAACTTTGATTAGGCAAGCTGTGGCTGAAAGTAAACACAGTGGCCCACAGAGTGGTGGAGGTAGCAGTGGCAGTAACAACACAAGATGGTAGCAGAGGCATAAGGTGTGTGGCATCAGGCGGGTGAGATCAGAATAGTGGCTGAAGCATGTGGTCAGAATCAACAGATCATTTTTCACAATGTTCTACTGGGGAAGCACATTGCAGTCATAACATTACTGCTAGAATGATCTAGTCTGATGCATCTCTTGGCTGATTCACCTTTATACAGGTTAATCTCTCAACATTTTGCATCGAAAGACAAATTCTCTTTGTGGTAACTATGACCTCTGACGCACTTGTCCTGGGCAAACTTGGCCAGTTGCAGGCACAATTAAAGGTGGCTGCCCAGTAGTCCAGGGGATCTTGGATCTGGGGTGACAGGGTGCAGTCCAAGTATGCCACCACCTGCTGGTTCAGGTTCAGCTCCATGTCCTGCTGCTGCTGCTTGGTTTCTTCATTAGGCGGATGAAGAAATGTGCTCATCTAAGATTGAAGACTCAACGTATGGCTGACAGAGCTTGTGCTGCTCCTGCCCCACCTCCCCACTCCAGCAGTCATGGCAGTAGAGAATGAGCGCAGGGGGTCCCCCGGGTCAGACCTTCGTGAGGATGGGCGTTGGCGCACATAGGCCGCAACCTACTGACTACATAGGATGTCTCGATAGTAGTTGAGTTTATCATCCCTCTCAGCAGGTGTAAAAAAGGCTCCCATTTTGGCCCTGTAACGAGGGTCTAGCCACCTCTCTGCTGAATGGTGATAACGTGGCTGTCACTACACAAGCAACTCAGCATGCATCTGGCCATTTGTGCAAGGGGCAAAGAGGAACTCCCTGCCTCCATCTCCACTGCATAATACCACGGTCTTTCGGGGTCATCTGCCTGGTATTCCTCATTGCCCTACAGCTTCTCCTGCTCCTCCTGTCACTTGTGCAGAAAACCACCTAGTTCTGTATACATTTCCTGGGTGTTAATGTCCTTCTCTTTGTCCTCCTCCTCTGCCAGTTCAGCCTCTACAGGCATCTGCTCGAGGATTTAAAGGAGAGGAATGCCATCATTCTCCTGTAGTCCTGACAAGTGTAAATAAAGTGGCCCTCTCAAAGGGCCTGAGCAAATGGCAGGTGTCAAACATGAGCTGCCACTGGCTAACGTCGAAGTTACACAAGGGAGTACCCCTGTCTGCCTGCATCATCAAGAAATCATTCACGGCCTTTCTTTGCTTATATAGTTGTCTAACATATGGAGGATGGAGTTCCATTGTGTGGAAATGTTGCATATTAGGCGATGCTGCTCTGCCTTTGCAGCTCAAGAGGGGGTGTTTTGCATGGCAGGAATGACTGAAGTGCATTTAAAGTCATCTTGAAGTTGGGTGGAAGACTTCAGGGACCGGGTTACAACAAAATTAAAGATGTGAACAATGCTCATGCCGACTGTATGTTATTCCCATTATCGGTAATTGATTGCTGAATCAGGACCAGTAGATGATGGGAAGGAAATAGAGCTCCCTTCTGCTGAGGTGGTGGAGCCTTGATTGCTGGAGAAGTGGTGTAGGCCACTAGGAGATGCAGCAGATGCTACGTCAGGCTGTAACACTACATTAGCGCTAAAGTTTTCCCAGGCCATTTTATGTCAACGCTCCATGTGTTTACGCAGGGTTGTGGTGCCAACATTGGCATGCTGGCTGTGCTTTCGCTTCTGCCCACAGATTCTACATATGGTAATGCTTATGTCCTCTGGAATTTTTCCCACATCACTGCATACTGACTGCCTGCCGATGCCTCTATGGAACCATGCACACTCGTTGTTTCCAGACAGATAGGTTACTAATTAGCAGACAGTTTACCCCAGGCACATTTGGCTCCAGATCTCACACTGCTGTCACCCTGCTGACTCACATCTACGCTTACACCCAGCTGGCTCTGCTGCCCTTCCACCCTGCCACTGTTTCATGGGCTAACTGCCATTCTCACCCCCTGATGATGAAGCCTCCTCTTCACTCGGCAGCCACGTGCGATTGGTTACTTGATCATACACTATATCTGCTCCTTACTTATGTCACCCTCATCAGTCTTATGGCTGCATCTCTGACCTCTCGCAACACCTGCTCCCACCCACCTGCTCCCACGCGACTCTCATCATTGCAACTTGCAAGCCTACAAGAGAAATCACCTAACTTTTCCTCCAAACCTGGGCTGGGCAGTAGATGCTGACTGTCCTCAATAGGCTCGGCCTGCCTGATACAATACTTCCCGAGCAGAAGGAGCAGAAAAGGAAAGAGGCAGGTTCAGGACAGGTGAGTGCATAGAGCTTGTTTCTGGGCTATGCCAGCTAAGTATGGTGTCAGAGGAACCCACCGACTACAGGCTGTGGGTGTTTGATGTCCGTTGAGATGATGTTGAAGACCGAGTAAACCATTCAAGGATAGCTGCATTGCTGGTCAAACACGACCGCTGGATGACAGTTGCAGCTATGGCCTGTTGCTCCCGCTGCTGCTACTACCCTTTCTTTTGCTGCTACTATAGCTGGCTCCAGCAACATTTTTGCCACTGTCCATTTCCTCAGAGGGACCTGGCACCTGTCTGTTGGACATTCCGTACAGTAACAGTAACTGTATGCGTAAGTTATTCAATGTGGACATCCCAATAACAGTAGTATTAGACACTCCAATTTGAGAATCAAGACGTGATAGATATGTATATCCATTAACCCTTTCACATACATGTACATTATCGGGCGTGTGTTTAAAGATGGCGCCCGCTCCTGCCCACTGTGGGTTCCATAGCCGCGGGTGGCTGTTTGCTTCCTATAGCAAACACGCACGGCTAATGTCCGCAACTGGTAGTAATGCTGATCATGGACATTTTACTCCTCAGATGCCGTGGTCAATCCTGACCAAGGCATCTGAGCGCAATGAAAACCGAAAGCTTTCGCTTTCGATTGTGCTCCGGCTCCCCCTGTGTGGCGATTGGAGGAGCATGTATGCAGCAACCCTTGTCTTTATGAATGACAGGAGGCTGCTGCATAGTATTTCATATGGAGCCCTTGCCTGTAATAGGGCTCCATAGGAAAGTTTTGAAATCATCATAGATTCCAATGCAAGTGCATTGGAGTCTATGATAATAGCAATCAGATGATCAGATGGGAACTATAGAAAAAGTGTAAAAAAATAAAAAGTTTAAAAAAACATAAAAATTCAATTCATTCCCCCCTTTTCCCAAAATAAAAATAAAAGAACAAAAAAATACACATCATGGGTGTCGCAAAGTGTGAAAAAAATATTAAAATATATTCCCCATACGGCAAACAGCAAAACGGAAAAAAGCGTCCAAATGCCCATTTCAAAGTTTTTGGCCGGATTCATACTGACCTGTAGAATAAAAGTAACTGGTCAGTTTTATGGCATATCAAACATCGCAAATAAACAAAAAAACGTAAAACTGTGGTGGAATCGCTTTTTTTTTTTGAAAATTTCATTCCATTTGGAATTTTTTCCTGCTTCCCACTACATCATATGCAAAATTAAATGGTTGTGTTGGAAAGTACAACTTATTCCTCAAAAAACAAGCCCTCATATGGCTATGTGAGCAGACAAATAAAAAAGTTATGGCTCTGGGAAGACAGGAAAAAACGAAAACACACAAAAAAAAAACCGCCCGGGCTTGAATGGGTTAAACAAGGGAAACATCCCAATAACAGTTAAATTACACTACTTATTCACCCCAATTTGAGAATCAAGGCATAATAGATATGCGTATCTATTAAACCAGGAGGACACCCCAAAACAGTAAAATTACACTATTTATTCACCCCAATTTGAGAATCAAGGTGTAATATATCTGCCTATCTAGTGAACAAGTGGGACACCCTAATAACAGTTAAATAACACTACTTATTCACCCTAATTTGGGAATCAAGCTCTAACGTTATTTCTTATCTGTTTAACAAGGTGGGCACCCCAATTACAGTTAAATTATACAGCTTATTCATTCCCATTTGAGAATCAAGGCCTGATGGAAATCCTTATCTATAAAAAAGTGGACGCACCAATAATGGTAAATTGCACTACCTTTTCACCCAAATTTAAGCATCAAGGCATAGTAGATCTGGTTTTCTATTAAACAATAGTGATGAGCAGCAGGGGCAATATTCGAATTTGCGATATTTAGTGAATATTTGGGCGAAGAATTCGCTATTATTTTCTTTCGATAATCAGCAATTTAATATGCGCCTATTGCGCTCGCAATACAGGCGTGGGTCACTTTTGCTACATTTTTCAAGCTGCTAGAGGTTTGCTGAGACTGGAGAAAATGGTTGGCAAGGCAGAACATTACAATAGCTTTATATGCAGATAGAGTGTTCCAGCATATTTGCCATTGCTCAATATGTGTAACTTCACATTATAGCAGGTCTGACTAGGTATTGTTGTGAACTTGTGACATCCCAGCACTGTAGCATGTATGTATGGACAGCAGACCCTATCACCCTACCTAACACCCTGCACTGGAACACTATCAGGTACACTATATCACTATCTAACCTACACTGACTATCTCCCACTATCTGTATGATATATATATAGATATATGAGTTAACTAACTAACTAACTAACTAACTAACTATCTGATGTAATGACATGGCAAAGCACAGAGCACAGCAATGACACTGCTATCTCTCTCAGAACTGCAAAAAAACGGCAGAAAATGGCTGCTGGGGACGTTCATATATAGTAAAGGGGTAGGCAATAGTGTTGATTGAGCACCAAAGTGCACGGGTGCTAGAGTGCACGGGTGCTGCCGAGCACCTGAGCATAAGGGTCCATTTACACGTCCGCAATTCTGTTCCGCATTTTGCGGAACGGAATTGCGGACCCATTAATTTCAATGGGGACAGACGATGTCCCGGCCGGGTCCTGCAATCGCGTTCCCAAAAAAAATAGAACATGTCCTATTCTTGTACGCAATTGCGGACAAGAAAAGGCATTTTCTATGAGAGTGCCGGCGATGTGCGGTCTGCAAATTGCGGAACGCACATCGCCGATGTCCGTGTTTTGCAGATCCGTGGATCCGCAGAACACACACGGACGTGTGAATGGACCCTAATCAAAGTAAATAGAAGAACCCGAGCATTAAACCAGGCACCCCCTGCTCTGAAAAGGGGAGAGTGCCTGGTTCATAGGAAAAGTTTAGAAATTGATGGAAACACCACCGAAATGGTTAGGGAACAGCATGGGTAGGATGTCTGGATGCATATTGGACTCCCAGGTCGCTGCTGGGAATGATGTTGCCCAAATAGTATGCCACTGTTACAGACTGAAAATAATACGCACAAAACTGAAGATAAAATCAATTTTAGAGAAAAAAAATTTAGGGAACAGTCTTTCCTGTATATTTGCTTGTATATAAAGTGCAAGTGATGCCAAAAATTACAAGCAAAAGGCACTCCGATACAACCTGTATATCACATAAAGGAGGGCCATATTCACATTGTGGTACAATTGTTCATGTAGTGGAACTCCTACACTCATAAAGCCTATGCACTAAGTATAACGGCTACCAAAAATTACAAGGAACTGGCACTCCAATACACCCTTTGTGACACACAAAGGAGGGCATAATACACACTCATGAAAAATTATGATTGATGGCTTGCTGGTGACCCTCAAAAACATTTGGAGCAAGGGCCTGCTGATCTGACCATCTAAAACATTAGGGGCGAGGGCCAGCTGATGAGCTGACCCTCTAAAACATTAGGGGTGAGGGTCTGCTGCTGAGCTGACCATCGAAAAAATTATGATTGAGGGCCTGCTGCAGAGCTGACCATCTAAAAAATTATATGTGAGGACCTGCAGGTGAGCTGACCCTGTAAAAGATTGTAGGTGAGGGTCTGTAAGTGATTTGACCCTGTAAAACATTATATGCGAGGGCCTGCAGGTGAGCTGACCCTGTAAATCATTATATGCGAGAGCCTGCAGGCGACCTGACCCTATAAAAGATTGTAGGTGAGGGTCTGCAGGTGAGCTGACCCTGTAAAACATTATATGCAAGGGCCTGCAGGTGAGCTGACCCTGTAAAACATTATATGCTAGGGCCTGAAGGTGAGCTGAGCCTATAAAACATTATATGCGAGGGCCTGCAGGTGACCTGACCTTGTAAAAGATTATATGCGAGGGCCTTCAGGTGAGCTGACCCTGTAAAACATTATATGCGAGGGCCTACAGGTGAGCTGACCTTGTAAAAGATTGTAGGTGAGGGCCTGCAGGTAAGCTGACCCTGTAAAGTAGCCTTGGCTACTGAGACTGGACTTGGAGGAAGACAGGGTGGCGCTTTACCGACTGGAAGCATTATCTGTTGCAATCTAACTGACCACCTGGTCGCACTGGTCTGACTTCAAGAGAGATGTCCTGCGCTGCCCTGCAAACTAGGACATGAAGCTAGGTATCGTGGATGATTGTTTTTTTTTTTGTGCTCTGGCAGCAGGCACAGTTTCAACATTCCCAGGCCAAGGCCTCTGCGTGCACCATCAGCATCACGGTCACTTCCCCTTCTCTTCCGAGGACCGGAGTTGAGAAACCCTGCCCTACACTGTCCTTACCCTGTCCATGCAATCTCCCTATCCAAGATTGTACAATTAAAGCTTTGTAAAACACACTTCCTAGCAATTGTCTCTTGCTATGCTAGGCAGGATTTTTATTGGGCTGTGACATAACAGGGGCTGGCTAGCTGCTGATTGTCTGGCTGCACTGCTTTATGGGTGATCTCTTGTTCCCAGGCTTTTTACTTTCACTTTGTAACACATGTCACTGCCATTTTAAGAAAAAAAATCGATTCATTACCAAGAAGCGGCAGGAAATTCGGATTTCTTGTGAATTGAATTTTGCCTAACCTTTGGATCGAAAAAACTTCAGATGCTTCGATTCACTCAATTCTAGTAGTGGCTCTGTCTGTAACAGCTATTCACATAATTGTCAGTGGCAGTCCTCAGACTCATACTCCCTAGAGCTCGGCAGTGATAGGAGGGCACATCCTTTGTTCCCTCAGAACACAACCAGATGTTAGGGCTCCTTTCTGATAGTACTTTGGGTGCCCTTGGTGCAAGACAAGAGATGTAGGTGTTGTGGCCAGCAAATGGTTCTGGAGTCAGTGACCAGGCCAGTTGCAGAAAATAGACAAAGTGTAGAATGGAACTTGTAGTAACAGTATAAAAACACAGTTCCAAGAATTCACAGTGGAAATCTTCCCTGATTGCAATGTATAATGACGGAGATTGTAGTACTCCTTCTCTCTATCTTTCCAAAGTATCTCACTGCGAAATCTAAGGCTGGCAATGAGGTTCTTGGAAAACTTGTAATTCCCAGGCTGAAATGTACAGGATTAAGATACGATTGGCCAGGACCGTTATAAATTGTAGAAGGGTGTATTACCAATGTCTCTCTAGCTGTAGCTTTAAACAGTGAATACCGCACTGACTGGCTTCAATGCTTAGCCATGCTGATTCCGGACCTTCTAGTTATTTGTTTCTCTGGAGTATTGTAAAGTAGAAATGGTTTACTTGATGCAAAAATCTCAGAGATAGTGATTCTCTGTGACTCACACCTAGTTTCTCCAAGGAGTGAGCTCATGTAGCATCTCTCTCTTCCTCAGCTAACACTACACTCACGAACCAAACTAATGACTAGTGATGAGCGGCAGGGGCTATATTCAATTTCGCGATTTTTTGCGAATATATGGCCGAATATTCGCCATATATTCGCGAATTTGCAGTTATTTTCTTGATTGCAAAAACTCTGCAATGTAATATTCATGTAATGTGCACGCAAAACAGGCATTTGGGTACATTTTTCAAGCTGCTAGAAGTTTACTGAGTCTTGTGATAATGGTTGGCATGGCAGAACATTAAAATAGCTTTCTATATGCAGGTAGAGTGCTCCAATATATATTCGTGATTGCGAAAATCAGCAATTAATGATGCGCATGTTTTTGCGCAATACGTGCAACTGGGTGACATCATAGCACTATGTATGGACAGCAGAACCCTACCTAACACCCTACACTCGAACCTACAAGCTACACTATAAATTAATGTAACTTATACTGACTATCGCCCCCTAACTATCTGAATTATATATCTAAGTTAACTGTCTAATTATACAGCAAAGCACAGAGCACAGCAATCACACTGCTGTCTCTCTCTGAACTCCATTACACTACAGAAAATGGCTGCTGGGGAGATTCCTTATATAGTAAGGGGTAGGCAACTTTCCTATTGGTTGCTAGGGATGTTGCTAAGCTCAGACAAAGACATTGCAGCCTTCTCATTGGCCCCACAGGCAAGAGGGAGGTTACTGATGAAAAAAAAAAAAAGTTGAATATTCGAAATTATGAATATATAGCACTATATTCTAAATATTCGCAAATTCTCGAATTTGCGATATTTGCAATGAATATTCGCGATTCAAATATTCGCGCTGAACACTACTAATGACAGAGCTAGGTCCATCTCCCAGCTTCCTACAAGGGCAAAGGCAGGGCTGTTAAACCAGACTTATCCATACTAAACTACAACTAACAAAAAAATAAAGAAAACACTTAAACAACACAATGTAACTCCAAGTCAATCACACTTCTATGAAATAAAACTGTCCAGTTATGAAGCAACACTGATTGTGAATCATTTATCCTGCTGTTGTGCAAATTGAACAGACAACAGGTAGAAATGATAGACAATTAGCAGCACAACCCCTACAAAGGAGTGGTTCTGCAGGTGGTGACCACAGACCATTTCTCTATTCTCATCCTTTTTGGCTGTTGTTTTGGTCAGTTACCAGGAGACAGGCCAGTATACTAGGAGACGTGGAGGGGGCCGTAGGAGGGCAACAACCCAGCAGCAGGACCGCTACCTCTTCCTTTGTGCAAGGAGGAACAGGAGGAGTAGTGTCAGAGGCCTGAAAAACGACATCCAGCAGGTAACTAATATTCATGTGTCTGCTCAAACTGTCAGAAACAGACTTCATGAGGGTGGTATGAGGGCCCGATCTCCAAAAGTCGGTGTTGTGCACTGCTGACAGCCCAACACTGTGCAGGGCAATTGGCATTTGCCAGAGAACACCAAGATTGGCAGATTCAACGTTGGGTCCCTGTGCAGGTTCACACTGAGCACATGTGACAGACGTGTCAGATTCAGGAGACGCTGTGGAGAACCTTCTGCTGCCTGCAACATCATCCAGCATGACCAGTTGGATAAGCCTAAAATTTGGTTTCTCAATTTGATTTTGAGCATCATTCCAAATCCAGACGTCAATGAGATATTCATTTTGATTTACATTGATCATTTTTATGTTTTATTGTTCTCAACACATTTCACAATATAATGAATAAAGATTTGCAACTTGAATATTTTCCTTTATTTTTTTGACGAATGTATATGGGTACAATACAATGCATCTGAACATTACATTGAACCAAGTAGCATTAATTACAATAAACAATTTTGCAAGTACCCTATTCTATACTTCTTAGTCCTCACACCCATAAGCTTCCATATTACTAGGTCAGGAGGAACAGACCAGACAGTTTACTGCAGTAAGGAATTCAGGTGTAGAGAGTGGCACACTGGACTGTGCACACAAGAGACTAATCCAGGAGGTAGCAGCCTGCTGGCCCAGATCCCTCTAGAAAGACATGAAGTCAAGAGGGCATATCAGCTAGTCATTACTGTATAGAGGACAGAACTTTAATATCTAGTGCAGTACTGGCATTTATTTAGCTGTTTTTGCATGTTTTATACATAGTCAGTCTTTCTTACTACATAATTGATCTCATTGGTTGTTGCAGTGTCAACTTCATGTGACACTCATAATATAGTGTGCATATTTTGTGCACTAAGATATGTGGGAAGTAATGAGACATAAAAGACAGCTCACAGTTGGTCTCAATCTTTGGGGAAAGGAGAAACTTGTGGATTTGTAATAACTTTCATGTTTATCCATGGGGGTTCCAGTAATGGATTTTCTGACATTTTAGTCTTCGCTTTCAATACTTATATTTGTGTAAATGTGCAATTTACTGCTTACTTGGAAATGTGTAATTTTAAAAGTGAATTTAAATATATTAGTGGTATTATAAAAATGTTCAAAATAAAAGTTTCATTTCAATTCGTCAACACATCATTAGTTAAATTGTATGGGAAAACTTGCTGTGAAAAGTAAGTAAGGAAAGTAAAAAAAAAATGAGTACAAATAATAAAAATAATATTGTCTTCTATTCAGTGGTTTCGACCAGTGTAGGGTAGATTTAGTGAATAAAGGTGGACACTCCAATAACAGTAGAACAAGACAGGTTATTCACTCCAATTTGAGAATCAAAGCCTAATAGAATCGCTGGACACCCCAATAACAGTTGAAGGAGACAGGTTATTCACCCCAATTTGAGAATCAAGGCTTAATGGAATTGTTTATCTATTTAACAACGTGGACACCCCAATAACAGTTGAAGAATAAAGGTTATTCACCCCAATTTGAGAATCAAAGCCAATTGAATTGTTTATCTATTTAACAATGTGGGCACCCCAATAACAGTTGTGCAGTGGTATTATATTGATGACTTATTTACCTATTCTCATTGATGACCCCTTCACTGTTGTAGATACACTGCACCGCTGCAACAAGGGATTGAGTGTACAGTTAAACTTTAAAGCAGATGCAGCGCTTGCATGAACACCGCAACCCCTTCAAAACGCTAATCAGCAGCGGTGCCGTGGGACGGACCCCGAAATCTTATATTGATACCGTATCCTGAAGACAGGTCATCAATAGTGTTGAGCAAAGCGAAGCATCTGCAGTGGAATCTGATCCGAAGTTTAGGGAAAATTTAATTCACAACAAATTCGAATTTCCTTGTGCTTTGAGGTTTAAAAATAATTTTTTCCTAAAATGGCTGCAAGACGTGTTAGTAAGTGAAAGTAAGAAGCCCAGCAACATGAGATCACCCATAATGCCGTGCAGACAGACAATACATAGCTAGCAAGCCCCTGTGATGTCACAGCCTTTTAAAATCCTCATCCCACGCATCCTCTGCCATTTCACTGTGAGCTGAGCATACGGAGAGATGTGACTAGTGATGAGCGGCAGGGGCAATATTCGAATGTGCAGGTCTGACTACAGTTTACTCTTATCTCCCACTAGCTATCTGTATTATATATGAGCTAACTAACTATCTAATGTAATGACTAGAGATGAGCGAACACTTGGATGTTCGGGTTCGAGAAGTTCGGCCGAACTTCGCAAAAATGTTCGGGTTCGGGATCCGAAATCGACCTGAACTTTATCCCGAAGCCGAACCCCAATGAAGTCAATGGGGACCCGAACTTTGGGGCACTAAAAAGGATGTAAAATAGTCCAGGAAAGGGCTAGAGGGCTGCAAAAGGCAGTAAAATGCAGGTAAATGTCCTGCAAACAAATGTGGATAGGGAAATGAATTACAATAAAATAAAATAAATAAAAATTAACCAATATCAATTGGAGAGAGATCCCATAGCAGAGAATCATGTGTCATATCACCCACTACTGGAGAAGGCCACTTTCAGTTATTTCGGCCCCAGCACCCAGACAGAGGAGAGAGGTCCCACAGCAAGGAATCATGCGTCATATCACCCACCACCGGAGAAGGCCACTCAGTTATTTAGGCCCCAGCACCCAGACAGAGGAGAGAGGTCCCACAGCAAGGAATCATGCGTCATATCACCCACCACTGGAGAAAGCCACTTTCAGTTATTTCGGCCCCAGCACCCAGACAGAGGAGAGAGGTCCCACAGCAAGGAATCATGCGTCATATCACCCACCACTGGAGAAGAGCACTTTCAGTTATTTCCGCCCAGCACCCAGACCGAGGATAGAGGTCCCACAGCAAGAAATAATGCGTCATATTACCCACCACTGGAGAAGGCCACTTTCAGTTATTTCGGCACCAGCACCCAGACAGAGGAGAGAGGTCCCACAGCAAGGAATCATGCGTCATATCACCCATCACTGGAGAAGGCCACTTTCAGTTATTTCGGCCCAGCACCCAGACCGAGCAGAGAGGTCCCATAGCAAGGAATCATGCGTCATTTCACCCACCACTAGAGAAGGCCACTTTCAGTTATTTAGGCCCCAGCACCCAGAAAGAGGAGAGAGGTCCCACAGCAAGGAATAAGGCGTCATATCACCCACCACTGGAGAAGGCCACTTTCAGTTATTTCGGCCCCAGCACCCATACAGAGGAGAGGTTCATTCAACTTTGGGTTGCACCGCAAGATCATGGTAAAGTTAAAATAATGAGGATTCAATAAAGAAGTGCCCCGGAGTACAAGAATACATGGTTGAGGGGGAGGCAGTTATAAATGTCTATTCTGCACAAGGGAGGCACAGGTCCTGTGGGATCCATGCCTGGTTCATTTTTATGAACGTCAGCTTGTCCACGTTGGCTGCGGACAGGCGGCTGCGTTTGTCAGTAATGACGCCCCTTGCCGTGCTGGATACACGTTCAGACAAAACGCTGGCTGCCGGGCAGGCCAGCACCTCCAAGGCATAAAATGCTAACTCTGGCCACGTGGACAATTTGGAGACCCAGAAGTTGAATGGGGCCGAACCATCAGTCAGTACGTGGAGGGGTGTGCAGACGTACTGTTCAACCATGTTAGTAAAATGCTGCCTCCTGCTAACACGTTCCGTATTAGGTGGTGGTGCAGTTAGCTGTGGCGTGGAGACAAAACTTTTCCACATTTCTGCCATGCTAACCCTGCCCTCAGAGGAGCTGGCCGTGACACTGCTGCGTTGGCGACCTCTTGCTCCTCTTCTGCCTTCGCCTTGGGCTTCCATCTGTTCCCCTGTGACAATTGGGAATGCTCTCAGGAGCGCATCTACCAGCGTGCGCTTGTACTCGCGCATCTTCGTATCACGCTCCAGTGCAGGAAGTAAGGTGGGCACATTGTCTTTGTACCGGGGATCCAGCAGGGTGGCAACCCAGTAGTCCGCACACGTTAAAATGTGGGCAACTCTGCTGTCGTTGCGCAGGCACTGCAGCATGTAGTTGCTCATGTGTGCCAGGCTCCCCAAAGGTAAGGACAAGCTGTACTCTGTGGGAGGCGTATCGTCATCATCCTCCATATCCCCCCAGCCACGCACCAGTGATGGGCCTGAGCTGTGTCGGGTGCCACCCCGCTGTGAACCTGCTTCATCCTCATCCTCCTCCACCTTCTCCTTATCCTCCTTGTCCTCCAGTAGTGGGCCCTGGCTGGCCACATTTGTACCTGACCTCTGCTGTTGATAAAAACCTCCCTCTGAGCCACTTCTAACAGACTGGCCTGAAAGTGCCAAAAATAACACCTCATCCTCCTCATCCTCCTCTTGGGCCACCTCCTCTTCCATTATCGCCCTAAGCGTTTTCTTAAGGAGACATAGAAGTGCCGCTGCTCGCCTGTCTTTCTCAAGAAGACAGGCGAGCAGCGGCAGGATGTGAATGCCTGAAGAGCGCACAGACGGCCCGCACTTTTTGCAGCAGCTCTGACATGTCGGGGTAGTTGTGAATGAACTTCTGCACCACCAAATTCAGCACATGCTCCAGGCAAGGGATGTGCTTCAAACCGGCTAGTCCCAGTGCTGCGACGAGATTTCGCCCATTATCGCACACCACCAGGCCGGGCGTGAGGCCCACTGGCAGAAACCACTCGTCGGTCTGTTGTTCAATACCCCGACACAACTCCTGCGCGGTGTGGGTCCTGTCCCCCAAACATATGAGTTTCAGAATGGCCTGCTGACATTTACGCCGGGCTGTACTGAAGTTGGTGGTGACGGTGTGTTGGCTGACTGGATGAGCTGGAGGAAGCAGAGGAGGAGGAAGCCGAGTAGGAGGAGGAGGTTACAGGAGGCAAAGAATGATGCCCTGCGATCCTTGGCGGCGGAAGGACGTGCGCCAAGGAACTCTCCACCTGGGGCCCAGCCGCCACTACATTTGCCCATTGTGCAGTTAGGGAGATATAGCGTCCCTGGCCGTGCTTACTGGCCCACGTATCTGTGGTTAGGTAGACCTTGCCACAGATGGCGTTGCGTAGTGCACACTTGATTTTATCGGATACTTGGTTGTGCAGGGAAGGCACGGCTGTCTTGGAGAAGTAGTGGCGGCTGGGAACAACATACTGTGGAAAAGCCATGGACATCAGCTGTTTAAAGCTGTCTGTTTCCACCAGCCTGAATGACAGCATTTCAAAGGCCAGTAGTTTAGAAATGCTGGCATTCAGGCCCAGGGCTCGAGGGTGGCTAGGTGTGAATTTACGCTTTCTCTCCAAGGTTTGTGAGATGGAGAGCTGATCGCTGCCGTGTGACATGGTGGAGATGCTTGGTGACGCAGGTGGTGTTGTCGGTGGCACATCCTCTATTTGGTTGGCGGCAGGTGCCAACAATACACCCGAGGCGGAGGAAGAGGCCGAGGCAGCAGCAGAAGAGGGAGCAGGGGGAGCCAGAGTGAGTTCCTTGCTTTTAAGGTGTTTACTCCACTGCAGTTCATGCTTTGCATGTAGATGCCTGGTCATGCAGGTTGTGCTAAGGTTCAGAACGTTAATGCCTCGCTTCAGGCTCTGATGGCACAGCGTGCAAACCACTCGGGTCTTGTCGTCAGCACATTGTTTAAAGAAGTGCCATGCCAGGGAATTCCTTGAAGCTGTCTTTGGGGTGCTCGGTCCCTGGTGGCGGTGGCCAGTAGCAGGCGAACTCTCTAGGCGGCGGCTGTTCTGCTTTTGCCTACTGCTCCCTCTTTTGCTACTCTGTTTGATCGGTCTCACCACTGCCTCTTCCTCTGAACTATGAAAGTCAGTGGCACGACCTTCATTCCATGTGGGGTCTAGGACCTCATCGTCCCCTGCATCGTCTTCCACACAATCTTCTTCCCTGACCTCCTGTTCGGTCTGCACACTGCAAAAAGACGCAGCAGTTGGCACCTGTGTTTTGTCATCATCAGAGACGTGTGGACTCCGATGAGGTGGTATTCCAATGTCCTCATCATCAAGAAACATCAGTGGTTGTGCATCAGTGCATTCTTTGTCTTCCACCACTGGGGAAGGGCTAGGTGGATTCCCTTGGGAAACCCTGCCAGCAGAGTCTTCAAACAGAATAAGAGACTGCTGCGTAACTTGAGGCTCAGACAGTTTCCCTGATATGCATTGGGGTGATGTGACAGACTGATGGGCTTGGTTTTCAGGCGCCACCTGTGCGTATTCTGCAGAAGACTGGGTGGGAGATAATGTTGTGAACGTGCTGGATCAACTGTCGGCCACCCAATTGACTAGCGCCTGTACCTGCTCAGGCCTTACCATCCTTAGAACGGCATTGGGTCCCACCAAATATCGCTGTAAATTCTGGCGGGTACTGGAACCTGAGGTAGTTGGTTCACTAGGACGTGTGGCTGTGGCAGAATGGCCACGTTCTCTCCCAGCACCAGAGGGTACACTAACACCACCACGACCTCATCCGCGTCCCTTACTAGATGTTTTACTCATTGTTACCGTTCACCAAGCACCACAATAAGAAAAAAAATATTTGGCCCAATGTATTGATTTCAAATTCAGGCCTTTTTTTACAGGCACCAAACACTATCTGCCTATTTATTTATGTAGCGTATTACACTAATCCAGGCACAGCAGTAACTACTGATTTAGAGGAATATCTCTTTTAGGGCTAGTATTTAGGCCCTGGATGAAAGGTATCCTTTTATGGACAGATTTAAACTAGGTCTGCAACAGCTGGAACACCAGATTCAGGGTATTGCTATTTTGGCAATTGAATTTCACCCCAGAACAAAATATATAATTTGCAGGACACTATGAAACTTGGCCAGCCACAGCTGAAACCACTGATTTATGGTATTGCTATTTTGGCAATTTAATTTCGCCCCAAAACAAAATATAAGCTTTGGAGGACAGTATTATAGTTTGCCAGCCACAGCTGAAACCACTGATTTATGGTATTGCTATTTTGGCAATTGAATTTCACCACAGAACAAAATATATGTTTTGGCGGACACTATTACAGTTTGCCAGCCAGAGCTGAAACCACTGTTTTATGGTATTTCTATTTTGGCAATTGAATTTCACCCCAGAACAAAATATATCCTTTGCAGGACACTATGAAACTTGGCCAGCCACAGCTGAAACCACTGATTTATGGTATTGCTATTTTGGCAATTGAATTTCACTCCAGAACAAAATATATGTTTTGCCGGACACTATTATAGTTTGCCAGCCAGAGCTGAAACCACTGATTTACGGTATTGCTATTTTGGCAATTGAATTTCACCCCAGAACAAAATATATGATTTGAGGACACTATGTAACTTGGCCAGCCACAGCTGAAACTATTGATTTATGGTATTGCTATATTGGCAATTGAATTTCACCCCAGGACAATATTATAGTTTGCCAGCCAGTGCTGGGACACCAGATTTAGGGGATTGCTATTTTGGCAGTTGAATTTCACCCCAGAACAAAATATATGCTTTGGCAGACACTATTATAGTTTGCCAGCCAGAGCTGAAACCACTGATTGCAGGTATTGCTATTTTGGCAATTGAATTTCACCACAGAACAAAATATACGCTGTTAGCGGACACGATTTACAACTAGGCCTGCAACAGCTGGAACACCAGATTCAGGGTATTGCTATTTTAGCAATTGAATTTCACCCCAGAACAAAATATATGATTTGCAGGACACTATGAAACTTGGCCAGACACAGCTGAAACCACTGATTTATGGTATTTGCTATTTTGGCAATTGAATTTCACCCCAGAACAAAATATATGTTTTGGCGGACACTATTTTAGTTTGCCAGCCACAGCTGAAACACTGATTTATGTTATTGCTATTTTGGCAATTGAATTTCACCCCAGAACAAAATATATCCTTTGCAGGACACTATGAAACTTGGCCAGCCACAGCTCAAACCACTGATTTATGGTATTGCTATTTAAGCAATTGAATTTCACCCCAGAACAAAATATATGTTTTGGCGGACCCTACTATAGTTTGCCAGCCAGTGCTGGGACACCAGATTTAGGGGATTGCTATTTTGGCAATTGTATTTAACCCCAGAACAAAATATATGTTTTGGCGGACACTATTATAGTTTGCTAGCCAGTGCTGGGACACCAGATTTAGGGGATTGCTATTTTGGCAATTGTATTTAACCCCTTAATAAAATATAGAAATTGCTATCCTGCGTTTCTAGGGGTGACAATTAGCACAGCCAAGCTCCTGATGTAGGATATAGCAAAAACAAACTAGTATTGATGGATTGATGGACTTGGTGACAGCTTGTTCTGGTGCACCACAAGTCACAAAATTGCCGCCGATCACCCCAGAAAATAAGTGACAGAAAAACGCTCTGTGCAGCCTAAAAACCAGTGAGCAAGTAACTAGCAGAAGTTCAATCATTCACAGCTGTAGATCGAACATAGAAACATAGAAACATAGAAACATAGAATGTGTCGGCAGATAAGAACCATTTGGCCCATCTAGTCTGCCCAATATGCTGAATACTATGGATAGCCCCAGGCCCTATCTTATATGAAGGATGGCCTTATGCCTATCCCATGCATGCTTAAACTCCTTCACTGTATTTGCAGCTACCACTTCTGCAGGAAGGCTATTCCATGCGTCCACTACTCTCTCAGTAAAGTAATTCTTCCTGATATTACTTTTAAACCTTTGCCCCTCTAATTTAAAACTATGTCCTCTTGTAGCAGTTTGTCTTCTTTTAAATATTCTCTCCTCTTTACCGTGATGATTCCCTTTATGTATTTAAAAGTTTCTATCATATCCCTCTGTCTCTTCTTACTTCCAAGCTATACATGTTAAGGTCCTTTAACCTTTCCTGGTAAGTTTTGTCCTGCAATCCATGTACTAATTTAGTAGCTCTTCTCTGAACTCTCTCCAAAGTTTCAATATCCTTCTGCAGATATGGTCTCCAGTACTGCACACAATACTCCAAATGAGGTCTCACTAGTGCTCTGTAGAGCGGCACGAGCACCTCCCTCTTTCTACTGTTAATGCCTCTCCCTATACACCCAAGCATTCTGCTGGCATTACCTGCTGCTCTATGAAATTGTCTGCCCACCTTTAGGTCGTCTGATATAATGACCCCTAAATCCCTTTCCTCAGATACTGAGGTTAGTACTGTATCACTGATTTTATATTCTTCATTAGGTGCTGTTGCAGACTTTTCCCTGCCTAATCTCGCCCTCACAGCAGCTGCGTCCTCTCCCTACACTAATCAGAGCAGTGTGACGTGCGGCGCTACGTGACTCCAGCTTAAATAGAGGCTGGGTCACATGCTGCACTTGGCCAATCACAGCCATGCCATTAGTAGGCATGGCTGTGATGGGCTCTTAGGGCAAGAAGTAAAACAATAGCTGATTGGCTGCTGTGTAGCCCTTCAGAAAGCGGGAAGAAATCTCCGGGGAGGTTCTTATATAGTAAGGTGTAGTAAACTTTCCTATTGGTTGCTAGGGATGTTGCTAAGCTCAGACAAAGAGATTACAGCCGTCTTATTGGCCCAAAAGCAAGAAGCAGGGATGGATCATGGGTTCAGATGAACAAAAAATCTAGAATATTCACAAATACATAGCACTATATTCTAAATCTTCGCAATTCGAATATTCGTACCCAACACTTGATGTGACAGCATTATGGACAGTGTTCAAGAAAGCCTTTATTTGTAGAATATTTGATAGGGAGTGTGCAGGGACAGTGCAGGGATGGTATAAGGAGATCGTAGGGTTTTCAGACACTGTAGGGAGAGCATAAGGAGACTGTAGGGACAATGCAGGGATAGTACAGGGGCTGTAATCTGAAGCTGAAAGGATCCATATTAGACAGTGCATTTTTCATCAATCCCTGTCTAGGGCACAGAGCTAGCTAAATAAACAGTGTCCACCTTGTTTAATAGATAAGCATTTCCATAAGGCCTTGATTCTCAAATTGGGGTGAATAAAATGTCTTCTTCGACTGTTATAAGGATGTCCACCTTGCTTAATAGATCAACAATTCTATTACACTTTGATTTTCAAATTGAGGTATATAACCTGCATAATTCTACTGTCATTGGGGTGCCCATCTTGTTTAATAGATAAGCAATTCCATTAGGCCTTGATTCTCAAATTAGGGTAAAAGAACAGTATGCATGCACTCATCTAACGGCGCAGAAGCTGAACATGCTCCTGGCCAAGTTGCTGGTACTACAATCCCTCCCTTTCCATATGGTTGACTCTGCACATTTCAGAGAACTTATGACTTGTGTTCAGCCAATGTTGAGAGTCCCACGCCATCACTACTTCTCTAAAAAAGCTTTACCAGCCCTGCATACATACGTACAGCAGAAGTTGGGCCAGTCCTTGAGCCTGTCGCTGTCTGATACAGTTCATGGCATTGCTCCTGTAAAAAGGAGATACAATTTGCAAAAATACAAAATGAACAGCAGGTGGAAAAAGAGAGCAAAACAAATCCCCAAAAATGATTTAAATATATAAATGCTAAGAAAAACGGTAAAGGGAAGATAAGGAAAAGGCAGATATACTAAATGTTTTTTTTTTTTTTTAGCTCAGTATATATAAAAGAAGAGAAAGGAGCTGATATCTGTGGTGCTGGGGCTGTTAGTGCATCCAGTAATATACTTAATTGGCTAAATGTAGATATGGTCCAAGATAAGTTAAATAAGGTAAATGTGAACAAGGCTCTTGGTCCAGATGGATTACACCCAAGAATTCTTCAAGAGATCATTTCAATCTTTGACGTGCCCCTGTTTATAATTTTTAAAGATTCTCTAGAAACTGGTACAGTGCCAAGGCAAATGTAATGCCCATATTCAAAAAAGGATCAAGGTCCTTCACAGGTAATTATAGATCAGTTAGTTTAACTTCTGTAATGGGAAAAATTTTGAAGGACTCTTAAGGGACTATATGGGGAATATGGAGTATATGGCTGTAAATAATATTTTAAGTGATAACCAACATTGGTTTACCAAGAACATATGTTGTCAGACTAACCTCATTTGTTTTTATGAGGAGGTGACTAGAAGACTGGACAGAGGGGTGGCTGTGGATGTAGTGTTTCTTGATTTTGCAAAGGCTTTTGATACTGTCCCTCATAGACATTTAATAGATAAAGTAAGGTCTATAGGCTTGGAAAGTATAGTTTGTAAATGGATTGAAAACTGGTTGAAGGACCGTGTCCAGAGAGTTGTGGTCAATGATCACTATTCAGAATGGTCCCGGGATATAAGTGGTGTACACAGGATTGGCGCATAGCAAATGTGGTGCCAATATTCAAAAAGGGTCCAAAAACAGAGCCTGGAAATGATAGGCCGGTAAGTTTAACATCTGTTGTTGGTAAACTGTTTGAAGGGTTTCTAAGAGATGCTATCTTGGAGTATCTCAATGAAAATAAGCAAATAACGCCATATCAGCATGGCTTCATGAAGGATCGGTCATGTCAAACGAATTTAATCAGTTTCTATGAGGAGGTAAGTTCTACACTTGACAGCTCCGAATCAATGGATGTTGTATATCTGAACTTCTCCAAAGCATTTGACACTGTACCTCGAAAAAGGTTGGTATATAAAATAAGGATGCTTGGACTGGGAGAAAATGTCTGTAATTGGGTAAGTAACTGCCTGAGTGACAGAAAACATAGGGTGGTTATTAATGGTACACCCTCAGATTGGGTCAATGTCAATAGTGGGGTACCAGTATTGGGCCCTATTCTCTTCAATATATTTAATAATGATCTTGTAGAAGGCTTGCACAGTAAAATATCAATTTTTGCAGATAACACTAAACTGTGTAAAGTAATTAACACTGAAGAGGAGAGTTTTCTCCTACAGAGGAATCTGGATAGATTGAAGGCTTGGGAAGAGAAATGGCAGATGAGGTTTAACACTGACAAATGTAAAGTTATGCACATGGGAAGGAATAATGCAAGTCACCCATACATACTAAATGGTAAAACACTCGGTAAACACTGACATGGAAAAGGATATAGGAATTTTAATAAACAGCAAACTATGCTGTAAAAACCAGTGTCAGGCAGCTACTGCCACGGCCAATAAGATATTGGGTTGCATCAAAAGGGGCATAGATGCCTGTGATGAGAACATAGTCCTACCACTTTACAAATCTCTAGTCAGACCACACATGGAGTACTGTGTACAGTTCTGGGCTCCTGTGAACAAGGCAGACATAGCAGAGCTGGATAGGGTTCAGAGGAGGGCAACTAAAGTTATCACTGGAATGGGGCAACTACAGTACCCTGAAAGGTTATCAAAATTAGGGTTATTCACCTTAGAAAAAAGACAACTGAGGGGAGATCTAATAGCTATGTATAAATATATCAGGGGTCGGTACAGAGATCTCTCCCATCATTTATTTATCCCCAGGACTGTGACTGTGACGAGGGGACATCCTCTGCATCTGGAGGAAAGAAGGTTTGTACACAAACATAGAAAAGGATTCTTTATGGTAAGAGCAGTGAGACTATGGAACTCTCTGCCTGAGGAGGTGATGATGGTGAGTACAATAAAGAAAATCAAGAGGGGCCTGGATGTATTTCTGGAGTGTAATAATATTACAGGCTATAGCTACTAGAGATGGGTCATTGATCCAGGGAGTTATTCTGATTGCCTGATTGGAGTCAGGAAGGAATTTTTTCCCCTTAAGTGGGGAAAATTCGCTTCTGCCTCACAGTTTTTTTTTGTATAGAACTGAACTTAATAAAGCTTTTGAAAGCCTGCAGGGCATCCAATCAACAAGCTTTTAAGCTGTGGGCACTTAGAAGCCATCACATCCATGCCTAGTAATGGCATGGCTGTGATTGGCCTGTGCATCATGTGACCCAGCCTCTATACTTGCTGGATCACGTGTAGTACTGCCCATCAGCTCTGAGTAGTGCATCGACAGGAAGCAAGCAGCTGAAGTGAGGGAGAGTGTTAGGAATCTGGCTATTTTTTTTGAGGGTGACCTATAATAATTGTTTGTGGGTGCAATACAGCAGGTTTGCACCCCTGACAAAGAAATATAATAATAAATCTGGCTTTTAATTCTGTGGGTGACCTATAGCAATTTTTTTGTGGGTGCAATGCACCATCTTTGTACCCCTGTCACAGAAATATCATAATTAATGTGGCTGTTAATTCTGTGGGCTACCTATAGTGATTTTTTTGTGGGTGCAATGCACCATTTTTGTACCCCTGACACAATAATATAATAGTTAATCTGTCTGTTTGTTCAGTGGGTTACATATACCCATTTTTGGTGTGAGGTACACCTGCACTGCATATGTGACAGGGAAATTAATATAGTTAATCCGTCTGTTAGTTCGGTGGGTGACATATTCCCCGTTTTGGTGTGAGCTACACGTGCACTGCATATTTGACAGGGAAATCAATATAGTTAATCCGTCTGTTAGTTTGGTGGGGGACATAATCCCATATTTGATGTGAGCAACACCGGCACTGCATACATGACAGGGAAATTAATATAGTTAATCCGTCTGTTAATTCGGTGGGTGAAATTTACCCATTTTTGGTGTGAGATACACGTTCACTTTATACGTGACATGGAAATTACTATAGTTAATCTGTCTGTTATTTCGTTGGGTGACATATACCCATTTTTGGTGTGAGTTACACTTGCACTGCATATGTGACAGGGAAATAAATATAGTTAATCTGTCTGTTAGTTCGGTGGGTGACATATTCCCATTTTTGGTGTGAGGTACACCTGCAATGCATACGTGAATGGGAAATTAATATAGTTAATCCGTCTGTTAGTTCAGTGGGTGACATTTACCCATTTTTGGTGTGAGATACACGTGCACTTTATACATGACAGGGAAATTAATATAGCAAATCTGACTGTTAGTTTAGCCGGTGACATATACCCATTTTTGGTGTGAGACACACGTGCACTGCATATGTGACAGGGAAATTAATATACTTAATCTGACTGTTAGCTCGGCCGGTAAAATATACCCTTTTTGGTGTAAGATACACTTGCACTGCATATATGACAGGGAAATTAATATAGTTAATCCATCTGTTAGTTCAGTGGGTGACATATTCCCATTTTTGGGGTGAGATACTCGTGCAATTTATACGTGACAGGAAAATAAATATAGTTAATCTGACTGTTAGTTCGGCTGGTAACATATACCCATTTTTGGTGTGAGGTACACCTGCACTGAATGCTTGACAGAGAATTTAATATAGTTAATCTGACTGTTAGTTCGCCGGTAACATATACCTATTTTTGGTGTGACATACGTGCACTGTATATGTGACAGGGAAATTAATATAGTTATTCGGTCTGTTAGTTTAGTGGGTTACATATTCCTATTTTTTTGTGTGAGGTACACCTGCACTGCATACGTGACAGGGAAATTAATATAGTTAATCTATCTGTTAGTTCAGTGGATTACCTCAAAGAATGAGGAGAGCAGCAAATATGGGACATGGCCCTGGTCATGGTGCTACTGGTGCTGGTGGAGCTCCTGTTGCATAGAGAGGACGGGGTCGATCTGTTCCAGCTACACGCCCAAATGAAACACCTTCCTCAGGTGCACGTAGGCGACAGGACGTTCACCGTCACTTTGTAGGCCTGAATACTGGTGTACGAATGGTGAGGCCAGAACAAGTAGAGGCGGTAGCAGATTGGATGGCTGACAGTGCCTCCAGTTCCATTACATTGTCTCCCACCTAGCCCCCTGCTGAAACCTCAGAGTTGGCACCTGCAGACCATGGGCATCTGTCTTTCACCTCACCCCCTTGCAAATCAGCCAAGCAGTTTGAACCCCAAGTGATGCAGCAGGCTCTTATGCTTTTTCATGACTCTCCTGGCGGGGTTTCCGTGGGCCATCCACCTATCCCTGCCACAGAAGTAGAAGAGATTGAGTGCACTGATGCCCAACCACTTATGTTTTACGATGTGGACATGGGAGGACCACCGCAGCACGTCTCTGATGATGGTGATGAAACACAGGTGCCAACTGCTGCTGCTTTCTGCCGTGTGCAGACCGGCAAGGAGGGCAGAGGTGAAGAGTGGGTTGAAGATGATGTGGAGGAGGATGAGGTCCTAGACCCCACATGGAATCAAGTTCATGCGAGTGACGTGTGCAGTTCGGAGGAAGAGGTGGTGGTCACACAGAGCCAGCCACACAGCAAAAGAGGGAGCAGGGTGCAAAAGCAGAGTGGCCGTCCCTTAGCTAGTATGCCTGCTACTGCCCACTGTACCCAGGGACTGAGCACACCAAAGCTAGCTTCAAGGAATTCCCTGGCATGGCAGTGCTTCATACACTGTGCTGACAACAAGACACCAGTGGTTTGAACGCTGTGCAATCAGAGCCTGAAGCTAGGTAAAAATGTTCTAAACATGAGCACCACCTGCATGACCAGGCATCTAAATGCAAAGCAAGACTGCAGTGGAGTACACACCTGAAAAACCACAAAAGATCTCAGGTTCCTCTTGCTCCCTCTTCTACTGCAGTCTCTGCCTCTTCCTCCCCCTCTGGAGTGACAGTGGCACCAGCCACCCCGCAAACAGAGGATGTGGCAGCAACGGCACCACCTCCTCCACCGTCACACAGCATGTCCACACTGTCCCCTGGCCTTTGAAATGCTTTCATTCCGTCTGGTGGAGACAGAGACTTTTAAAAACTTTATGGCTGTGGTTGTCCCACAGTACATGGCTCCCAGCCACCACTACTTTTCCAGGTGAGCCATCCCTGCCCTGCACAACCAAGTGGCGGACAAAATCAGGTGTGCACTGCGCAACGCCATCTGTGGCGATACGTGGACCAGAAAGCTCAGGCAGGGACATTATATCTACCTAACTGCACACTTTGTAAATGCAGTGGCGGCTGGGCCTGAGGTGGATAGCAGTTTGTCGCATGTCCTACCGTCACCGGGGATTTCAGGACATTTCTCATTGCCTCCTGTTGCCTCCTCCTCCTACTATGCTTCCACCTCTACCGCCTTCTCATCCAGTCAGCGTACCACCTTCACCACCAACTTCAGCACAGCCAGGGGGAAACGACAGCAGGCTGTTTTGAAACTCATCAGTTTGTGGGGGGAAAACCCCACACCGCGCAGGAGCTGTGGACGGGCATGGAAAAACAGACCGATGAGTGGTTGGTGCCACTGAGCCTCAAACCTGTCCTGGTGGTGTGCAATAACGGGTGAAATATAGTAGCAGCTCTGGGCCTAGCCAGTTTGATGCACATCTCTTGCCTGCGCATGTGCTGAATTTGGTGGTGCAGAGGTTCCTGAAAAATCACCCTGATATTCAGAAAGTGCGGGCCGTCTGTATGTGCTTTTGGCATTTACACCCTGCTGCTGCTCGCCTGTCTGGGCTGCAGCATAACTTCTGCCTTCCTGCTCTCCGCCTCATATGCGACGTATTCACAAGTTGAAACTCCACCTTACACATGCTGGAAAGACTGTGCGAGCACTTTGGGCGATGATGGAAGAGGATGTGGCACAGGAGCAAGAGGAGTAGGAACAGGGATTATATCCACCGCGGTTATCAGGCCAGTCATTTACGAGTGACTCAGAGGGTGGGTAACTGTACCAACAGAGGCCAGGTACACAACTGTCCAGACAGGAGGAGGAGCAACTGTATTCACAACAGAGTGGTACCCAAAGCAGCTTATGAGCATCAATAGACCATGGCTGTGGGGATACAGAGGACACAGATGATACACCTCCCACAGAGGACAGCTTGTCATTGCTTCTGGGAAGCCTGGCACACATGAGCACCTACATGCTGCAGTGCCTGCGCAACAACCGCCGAGTTGCCCACATTTTAACCGGTGCTGATTACTGGGTGGACACCCTACTGGATCCCGACTACAAGGACAACGTGCCGTCCTTAATTCCATCACTGGAGCATGATCAGGAGGTGGGCGAGTACAAGCGCACGCTGGTAGACACACTGTTGATGGCATTCACAACTGACAGATGGGGCTCAGTGGAAGCACAAAGCGAAGGCAGAGGAGGAGGAGGAAGAAGTCACCAGCTGGGGCACTGCCAGCACCTCAGATAGGAGGGTTAGCATGGCCGAAATGTGGAAAATCTTTGTCAGCAAGCCACAACAATCAGCACCACCAATTGATACGGAACAGCAGGCAGCTTTTCAGCGACATGGTGGAACAGTACGTGTGCACATGCCTACACGTACTGACTGATGGGCAGGGGCGTAGCTATAGGCTCATGGGCCCTGGTGCAAGAGTTCAATTTGATCCCCGCCACCCCCACCCCCCTTTCGGCCATTCCGTTCCCCTGCTCTGTTATAGGAGCAGGAGAAAGGAAAGTACGCATTCGGCACATAACTGAGCCAAATGGAGCCTACGGATCCCATAGACTATAATGGCGTCCGTTAGGTGTCCTCTCCGAAGATGATTTTGGAGCGGAGACAAAAGCTGTGCATGCAGGATTTTTGACTCCGCTCCAAAATCATCTTCGGAGCGGACACCTAACGGACGCTATTATAGTCTATGGGATCCTTAGGCTCTGTTCGGCTCAGTTATAACAGAGCAGGAGAACGGAAAGGCCAAACACTGATGTGAACTTAGCCGAATGGTGTCCAGTGACATGGAGGGGGAGGCAGAGAAATGTGACATGGAGGGGGTCATGTGACATGGAGGGGCGAAATGTGACATAGAGGGGGAGAAATGTGACATGGAGGGGGAATGTGACATAGGGGCGGGAGAAATGTCACATGGTGGGGAAATGTGACATTTCTCCCCTCCATGTCCCATTTCTCACCCTCCATGTCACATTTCTCCCCTCCATGTCACTTCCTCCCCCTCCATGTCACATCCCCCATGTCACATTCCCCCCATGTCACATTTCTCCCCCTCCATGTCACATTTCTCCCCCTCCATGTCACATTTCTCCCCCTCCATGTTACATTTCTTCCCCTCCATGTTACATTTCTTCCCCTCCATGTCACATTTCTCCCCTCCATGTCACTTCCTCCCCCTCCATGTCACATCCCCCCATGTCACATTCCCCCCATGTCACATTTCTCCCCCTCCATGTCACATTTCTCCCCCTCCATGTCACATTTCTCCCCCATGTCACATTTCTCCCCCTCCATGTCACATTTCTCCCCCTCCATGTCACATTTTTCCCCTCCATGTTACATTCCCCCATGCTACATTTCTTCCCCTTCCATGTCACATTTCTCCCCCTCCATGTCACATTTCTCCCCTCTTCATGTCACATTTCTCCCCCTCCATGTCACATCCCCCCATGTCACATTTCTCCCCCCATGTCACATTTCTCCCCCTCCATGTTACATTTCTTCCCCTCCATGTCACATTTCTCCCCTCCATGTCACATTTCTCCCCCTCCATGTCACATTTCTTCCCCTTCCATGTCACATTTCTCCCCTCTTCATGTCACATTTCTCCCCTTCCATGTCACATTTCTCCCCCTCCATGACACATTTCTCCCCCCTCCATGTTACATTTCTTCCCCTTCCATGTCACATTTCTCCCCTCTTCATGTCACATTTCTCCCCCCTTCATGTCACATTTCTCCCCCCTCCATGTCACATTTCTCCCCTCTATTAATATTATGTAAAAACATTCTGCTCACCTGGTCCTGGTCCAGTCGGTAGCAGCTCCTCTTCTCCTATGTGTGGTACTGGTTGACTCCTGGTATCTTCTCTCTGGCCTCCCGACAAGTTGTTTGAGGTATTGAGGACCTTTCACACTCAGCCAATCAGTGGCCACAGTTATGTCATGTGTCAGGCCAGTGATTGGCTCAGCAGTAAATCGCTGGCCTGACATGTTACACAGCTGCAGCCACTGATTGGCTGAGTGAAAAAGGTCCTCAAGACCTCAAATAACTTGTCGGGAGGCAGCTCTCTCCTGAAGGGGGACCCGTGGGCCCCTCTGACTTAGGGGCCCGGTCGCAATTGCGACCGCTGCGACCCCTATAGCTACGCCACTGCTGATGGATCTGCACAATTCAACTTCTGGGTCTCCAAATTAGGCACATGGCCTAAGCTTGCCCTTTACGCCTTGGAGGTGCTGGCCTGCCCTGCAATAAGTGTATTGTCCGAACATGTGTTTAGCATGGCAGGAGGGGTAATCACAGACAAGCACAGCCGCCTGTCCACAGCTAACATGGACAAGCTCACATTCATTAAAATGAACCAGGCATGGATCCCACGGGACTTGTCCATACCTTTTGTTTAGTAGACAAGTATACTGGCCGCATCCAGCCATTGTTATACTCCAGCGCACTTTCTCTTTGCATTCTATTTCTATTTCCCAATGTTTTGGGGTCTTCTCAAATTTATAAAAAATAAAAAATAATAATGGAAAAAAAATAAAAACAAAAAAGCAATAAAAACAGTGTCTGCTACCTCCTCCTCCACCGCCGCTTCCACCTACACTGCCACGTCCACAGCCTCCTTAATCTCCTACTCCACTTTGACCTAGTTCAAGGTTATAATTTTTTATTTTTGTCTATTCTATGTTATTTTAAGTCATTTCCCTATTCACATTTGTTTGCATGGCAACTGTCCTCCTCTTACCACATTTTTTCTTCCTTTTGCAACCCTCTAGCTCTTACTATGACTATTTTACAGCCATTTTAGTGCACCAAAGTTCAGGTCCCCATTGACTTGAGTTTGAGTTCGGGTCAAGTTTGGGTCCCGAATCTGAACTTTCATCCGAAGTTCTGCCAAACCAGGCGAACCCGAACATCCAGGAGTCCGCTCATCCCTACAATGGGGATAAAGAGCACCCTTGCCTTGTCCCGTTACTGATGTTAAAAGGTGGAGACAGGGTACCATTTACAGGCCCCTTTTACATTGTCATGATGGAGTCCGCCCCGGGTGTCGGCTCTCAGGGGGGTGCCAGAGAAGCAATGAGTGCTTCCATCAATACCGATGGAAGCACTCATTGCTGGAGCACTGATACCCATATACTGCATCGGGGCATGGGAGCGCATAGTTCCCTGCCCCGCCGCCAATCACCGCCATAGGCTTCAGGCCTAGTAGGCCTGAGGCCTATGTGGTAGTGAAATCCATAAGGCATCGCACGCGCCTGTGCCTGGGCGCAGCAGCACAGTGAAGTGTTTGCGTCTTCCTCTGCGAGCAAGCGCCTGGACATAGGTGAGTATTTCGCTTTTAGGTTTTTTAAAATGTTTTAAAAATTTTATGTGAACAAACAATCTGTGTTAATTGAATATACAAAAGGCTAATCACTGGAATCTAAACTAGTATAGTAGTGGTGATTAGTACTCTAAAACTTAACTTTTAATCCTTAATACAAGGTAAAATAGATAGGCCTATAGATCAACAAATATTAAAAAATTCAAAAAACATACAGTATAAAGGTAAGTAAGACCAAGGGTGCTCGGCGGCACCTAACAAGATAAACCAAAGTCCTACCCCCAACTGTTGGACCGGTTCCTGAACACCTTCGGTTATTCAATCAAGCGAAGATGAGGCGTTATCTTGTATGCAGTATTCCAAATGAGCCAATGAAAACTGTGTGCAGAAAAGTGCAAAGATGACTAAATGTTCCTAGTAAGGCCCTAAGGAAGCCCTGTGGTCTGGAACTGGTGCTATCCCTGTCAACTAGTGAAAAAGAGCAACCTCACCACAGGGCACTCGTCCTTAGAAGGGCGACCCTGTCAGGAACCTGGCCCTAAGGGTAACTAGCCCTAAAATTAGCCCCTATCCTAATCCCTACATGCATGTTTCGTCTTATTCTGAGACTCCTCAGAGGACTATAACAAGGATAAGTAGGCCAAGGTGCTAATGTTACACTATGGTGGAGATGATAATCTTTGATTTCCCCCAAATGTTCATTGGGTCTGAATAATCAGGTCTGATTAATCAGGTCCTATATCATAGAGGGCATTATTCTGATTAAGGATAGGTAATTATGAAAAAGATGCCCCAATAGATAGTGGAGCTAGTGCAGGAAACTAAAGCTACTCCCTGTATATACTCAGACTATGGGGGCATGGTGATAAAAGTAAGCCCAGATTTCCCAAGTAACTGTGTGGCAAGTAACTTTGGGGGACACAGGAGGACATGTGGGGGAAAAATATTATGGTGGGATACTGTGTGGGGTATCCCACCATAATAGCAGCCACGTGAGGACTGTGCTCCCGATCATGTGACCGGACATGACCCAAGCATTTTCTGATGTCACCAGCGTCGGTCTGAGTAAGGGATTACCTGGGGCTAACGTGTACCTCCCCATCATGACGATAAAGGTAAAACACCTATTGTAACAAGAATGTGATGCTGCATACCTAACTATTGGCTGTAAACTATGTCGATCATCTCTGAGTCAGAGGGGGTGTAACTATGGTATTGGCACCAAAAATACCCGCTATTTAAACTCTGCTTCAACAGATAGAGGGTGCACATCATCAGCCACTGTTACTGCCAGCATATAGCCACCATCCTTCAGCTATGGTAATTTGAACATCCGAAAGTCCCCTGATGAACCAAGGATCTCTACTTGGGGAAACGTGTCCAAAATAACCAACTGGGAGCAAAGCAGCCAACTAAGAGCACACCTTTTTGGGTCACGTTAGGGTAAGAAAAGGGTTTAGCCACCGAGAGGTGGGGTCGCCCCTTTCGATACCCTAGGGTATCATCAGGAATAATATCTCCTCCCGACCTCACCTGAAGCATATCTGTATGTATAAGTGATCCACCAAACTGTAAGTGCCATATCTCTTACCTATATATTGACTTGTTAAATTTTAGCTGGATAGCTTTAATTTCTGTGATATTATTTTGATAGCTTTCCGCGCCACTATACAAACTCTGTGATTGTGTGGGATACTGTGTGGGGGCAATAATTATGGGAGGGATTACTATGTGGGGGGCAAATTACTTAATGGGGACAATATGGAAGAAACTACTGTGTTGGGCAAATTACTATATGGGGGCAGTGTGGGGAAAATTACTGTGTGGGGGGCAGTGTTTGGGAAACTACTGTGTCGGAGCAGTATGGGGTACTCTAATGTGTGGGGTGCAGTGTGGGGACACTACTGTGTGGGGGGCAGTGTGGTGTACACTACTGTGTGTGGTAAATTACTGTGTGGAGGCAGTGTGGAGTACACTATTGTGTGGGGGGTAGTGTGGGTAAACTTCTGTGTGGGCGGCAGTGTGGGGGACACTAATGTATGGTGGGCAGTGTGGGGTACACTACTGTGTGGCGGGCAGTGTGGGGTACACTGCTGTGTGGGGGAAACTACTGTGTGGAGGAAACTACTGTAGGGGGCAGTGTGGGGGGATCTACTGTAGGGGGGCAGTGTGGGGGACACTACTGTGTGGTGGAAAATACTGTGTGGGGTCAGTGTGGGGGATACTATTGTATGAGGGCAGTGTGGGGGAAATTACTGTGTGGGGTAAACTACTATGTGCTGCAAATTACTATATGGGGCAGTGTGGGGGAAATTACTGTGTGGGGGGATTACTATGGGGGCAGTGTGGGGGAAATTACTGTATGAGGGACACTACTGTATGGGGCAGTATGGGGGACACTACTGTGTGGGGGCAATGTGGGGGAAATTACTGTGTGGGGGACACTACTGTATGAGGGCAATGTGGGGGAAATTACTGTATGGGGGCAGTGTGGGGTAAATTACTGTATGGGGGTCACTACTGTATGGGGGCAGTGTTGGGGACACTACTGTATGGGGGCAGTGTTGGGGGACACTACTGTGTGGGGCAGTGTGGGGGAGATTACTGTGTGTGGGAAACTACTGTGTGGGGGAAACTACTGTGTGCTGCAAATTACTATATGAGGGCAGTGTAGGGGAAATTACTGTGTGCGGGCCAAATTACTGTGGGGGGATTACTATTGGGGGCAGTGTGGGGGAAATTACTATAAGGGGGGCAGCTTGGGGGGCGTTGCTACTGGGGAACCACTTTAGGGGGAATTCTATTATTTTTGGGGACAATATACAGGGATTATTGCCTAGAGCACAATATAGGGTGTTATTATTATTGGGGGCACTCTAGGGGACATTATAGCTGCTGTAGAGTCAGACACTATAAGGACACTAGTTTGATAAATGACCCCAATTATGTCTACTGAGGTCACTTTTTTTTTTTAAGCAGTATAGTACCTTGGACATTGGGGAGCACAATGGGCACAGTATTGGGGGTGGCAAAAGGATGCCACTGTGGGGACACCAGGAGGGGGAGGTTGATGGAAAAACAGAGAAATCTAACGAGTCTGTATTACAAACTCTGTAGAGACGAGATGCAGCTGAAAGAATTTGTCATGGCGGTTTAACAAATGGAGAAGAGGAAAGAGAAGGTCTATATGACAGGAGATGTGCCTGGATGTAAGAGGTATGTGCTCAAGTATTAGGGGGGAGGGGTGGCCAAAGAAAGGACCCGCCCCAGGTGCCAAACACCCTAGGCACACCACTGCTCTATAGTAAAAGGGGAGACTAATCGTAGCACATGTTCTGGTGGGATCGACGGCAGGACCAGTGTATGTAACCAGTTTTCTATAGTGGATATCTTGTCATTTAAGTCTTCCATGGATGACGGTGATCTAATGTTAAATAATTGGGTATAGTACGAAGTATGAAATAAGGATTGGGCTGAGGACTGAGGAGGATTGAATACTATGTATGTAGGATTGTGCTTTTCTTTTATTCAGTTGGAACAGCATAAATTTGGTTGCTTTGTCCCCATGGGCATAAAATTTAAACTTGTCCGACAAGTATAATTGGGATGACCTACTATTCAGGATGTTTTTTAGTTCAGAGCGTAGGGGATCTAGGTCCTGTAAAATGGTAGGTGTTAGCAGGCATTTATGTAATGTTTCTATTTTTTGTATTTTGTCATTTAATTCTAGAATCTTGGCTCTCTCTTTTTTTAAGGAAGGTGCCCAGGGATATAAAATGCACCCGTTCCACAGCCTTATGAGCCTCCCATACAACACTGGTCGACATGGACGGGTTAGTATTTAATGTAAAGTACTCCTCTAGCTTCCACTGAATTTGCCTAACATTATCTGGGTTGTATAGTAATGATTCGTTCATTCCATGTTATTTCTGGTTTGGGTATCGACTTCAGCTGAAATTGCAGGAATATTGGGGCATGATCTGCTGGAAGCAGGGATCCAATGAAGGCGTCTGTACAGCATGGTAGCATTGTTGAAGGTGAAAATTTATAGTCTAATCTTGATCAATAAAATCATTTTTTAAAGAAAATAAAAGCACCCAGAGCTATTCCACTGCTATATTGCAGACATGCTAGCGGCGATCTAGCCTTGCATGTCCGCAGCTCTATAGGGTCAAATGCCGTGACAGAATCCCTTTAAGTCTTGGTATATAGTAATTTAGGTACCTGCATAATTAAGATGCAATGTAGACCTAGCCTTGTTTAAAATCTGCTCCTTGAGCTGCAAGCTGGAGAGCCGGCAAATAATATCCCTTCGGCAGTTCGGAGGGCCGTGGAGGGGGTCGGAGGGCCCTGTGCGCTCTGTCTAATACAAGGTCAGTCACTAGGTCTGTCCCCAGTAGGTCTGCAAATAACCGCATTACGGTTTCCATTATGGTGTCGTGTGGAATAGACTCTGGAAAGCCTTTGAGCCTCAGGTTGATCTGCCTTCCGCGGTTGTCCTGATTCTCTACTAGGTTGTAGAGGTAGTTTAACCACTTCAGCCCCTCTAACTTAAACCCCCTTAATGACCAGACCACTTTTTACAATTCTGCACTACACTACTTTAAAGGTTTATTGCTCGGTCATACAACTTACCACCCAAATGAATTTTACCTCCTTTTCTTCTCACAAATACAGCTTTCTTTTGGTGGTATTTGATTGCTGCTGAGATTTTTCGTTTTTCTGATATTAATTAAAAAAAAATACCGCAATTTTCTCAAAAAAAGTGTATTTTTAACTTTCTCTAGTAAAATTGTTTAAATATAATTATATTTCTATACAAGTTTGTGTCAGTTCATTCATTGTGCTACATGTCTTTGATAAAAAAAATCCAATAAGTGTATATTTATTGGTTTGCGCAAAAGTTATAGCATTTACAAACTACAATAAAGTGAATTTCCGCATTTTGAAGCAGCTCTGACTTTCTGAGTACCTGTTATGTTTCTTGAGGTGCTAGAATGCCAGGATAGTACAAATACCCCCTAAATGACACCATTTTGGAGAGAAGACACCCCAAAGTATTCGCGGAGGGGCATGGTGAGTTCATGTATGATTTAATTTTTTTTCACAAGTTTGCGGAAAATGACACTTTCTGAGAAAAAAAAGTTTCCATTTCTGCTAACTTCTGGCAAAAAAAAAAAAAATCTCCCACGTACTCACTATGCCCCTCAGTGAATACCTTGGGGTGTCTACTTTCCGAAATAGGGTCATTTGTGGGGTGTGTTTACTGTTCTGGCATTTTGGGAGGGGCTAAATTGTGAGCAACCTTGTAAAGCCTAAAGGTACTCGTCGGACTTTTGGCCCCTTTACGCACCTAGGCTGCAAAAAAGTGTCACACATATGGTATCGCCATACTCAGAAGAAGTAGGGCAATGTGTTTTGGGGTGTATTTTTACATATACCCATGCTGGGTGAGAGAAATATCTCTGTAAATTGACAACTTTGTATAAAAAAATTTAAAAAGTTGTCATTTACAGAGAAATTTCTCACACACAGTATGGGTATATGTAAAAATACACCCCAAAATACATTGCCCTACTTCTCCTAAGTACAGCGATACCACATGTGTGACACTTTTTTGCAACCTAGGTGCACAAAGGGACCCAAATTCCAATGAGTACCTTTTAGGAGGTTTTTAGGCATTTGGATTCCTGACTTCTTCTCACACTTTTGGGCCCCTAAAATGGCAGGGCAGTATAAATACCCCACATGTGACCCCATTTTGGACAGAAGACACCCCAAGGTATTCCGTGAGGGGCATAGCAAGTTCATAGAAGATTTTTTTTTTTTTGGCACAAGTTAGCGGAAATTGACTTTTTTTTTCTCACAAAGTCTTCCTTTCCGCTAACTTGTGACAAAAAGTTCAATCTTTCATGGACTCAATATGCCCCTCAGCAAATACCTTGGGGTGTCTTCTTTCCAAAATGTGGTCATTTGTGGGGTGTGTTTACTGTTCTGGCATTTTGGGTGGGGCTAAATTGTGAGCAACCTTGTAAAGCCTAAAAGTACTCGTTGGACTTTACGCACCTTGGCTGCAAAAAAGTGTCACACATGTGGTATCGCCGTACTCAGCGTCTGATATACCTATTTGATGCTTTTTATTTAACATCTACAGCCTGCCAGCGAATAATCATCGCTGGCAGGCTGTAGTATAAGTTCACCGCCTGACGCCGCTGTGAACGCATGCGAGCGCGTTCACAGGAAATCTCGCGTCTCGCGAGATGACGCGCCGATGCGTCAAGGAGGAATTACCTAGCCACCCGCAGGACGCATCCCTGCGTTAGGCGGTAGGGTAGTGGTTAAGTTGGCTTGTGAGTGCTCCAGAGTATTGGAGACCGCCGATTCAACCAACATGGCCATGGCGGCATGTGATGTTTCCACCTACTCCACTCTATCACTTAGCTGCTTGAAGTCCTGCTTGAAATCTTTTAGCTCCTGCACCAGGGGATGTAACGCTTCAGCTAGTAGTTGTTTCTTGAAGGCTCTGGACACAGGTAAGTTGTCTTGTGGTGCTGGGATCGCTGGATTACTCTCTTCTCCCTCCGAATCTTCCATGGCTTCAGGCTGAGTTGGTGCGTCACCTCCAGGCGCCATTTTGTCCACGTGCCTCGAGTGGACAAAAAAAAATCTATCCAAGTCCCCCTGTCCAGTACCTGTTTTCAGGGATCCAGGGGTGTCTCTGGACTTTTCTTTGCTAAGTTTCCCCATTTCAGCTCACTTGGGAAGCTTATAATTGCCGCTCCTAGTCGGTCCACAGCAGAGCTCACTTAGCTGTTTGCATTCAGCTACGCTGCCAGGCTTCGCCCCCCATTTTAAACTTTATTTTAATGCCGTACATAGATCTGTCTCTGTACAGCATTAAAATGTATGGGATCCGGCGAGCACCAAAGTCTCACTGGACACGATACCACATATGTATAGATTTTATATGTCTATATACTGAAAAAATGAATTAAAACTTTGAAAATAAATAGATTTTTTTACATCACCATATTCTGACCCCCATAACTTTTTTATAGTTATGTCTACTGAGCTTTGTGGAGGCTCATTTTTCCGTGATGAACTGTAATTTTTATTGATACCATTTTATAGTGTGTGTGTGTCTTTTTGATCACATTTTATAAAAAAAATTTGGGAGAGAGAATGATGAAAAACTGGCAAATTGGCCATTTTGATACTTTTTTCCATTATGCCATTCACCGTATTGGAAAAATATTTTTATATTTTATTAGTACGAGCATTTTCGGACACACTGATGCCTTTATATTTTTTATTATTTATGCATTTATTTTTTATTCTAAGGAAGGGGGGTGATTTTTTTTTACTCTTCAGAGAGACCCAGCCTATTAGAAATAATGACCGGTATCCCCAGTTGCCGCAGTCTTTTTCAGCCTTTAGATGCCGTGATTACACTTAAACATGGCATGTAAAGGTTGTATGTTCGCAACCGGCATGTAATGCACATGCGAGTGTGCACCATGTTTAAAGACTCCACCAGGGCTGTACCATGGCGTAGCTTTAGGGGTCGCAGCAGTCGCAATTGCAACCGGGCCCCTAAATCAGAGGGGCTCTCCAGGAGAGACCGTCTAAAGCCCTATTTAACTTTAGTTTCACTTGCGCACTGCCGGCGGCCCTCTCTGGCCTCCCGACAAGTTATTTGAAGTCTTGAAGACCTTTTCCACTCAGCCAATCAGTGGCTGCAGCTGTGTCACATGTCAGGCCAGTGATTTCCTGCTGAGCCAATCACTGGCCTGACACATGACATAATTGTGGCCACTGATTGGCTGAGTGGGAAAGGTCCTCAAGACCTCAAACAACTTGTCGGGAGGCCAGAGAGAAGATACCAGGACCAGTGAAAACCACCGCTCATGTACACAGACACATTTAAATAAATGGGTCAGGATTACGTGCAGGCGCAATGCGTTCACATCACGTATTGCACCGTGCGGAATTCTCGGTCATGTGAAAGGGGCCTTAAACGGAACCTGTCAGGAAATTTTTCAACCCAAAGCACCTGGTCATTTGGAATTTTCACGGATGTTTGCTGAGATGTTGTTTGTACACATTCAGTTTTTTTATCACGCTCATGCAAAACGCAGTAAATCGCATTGCACCCAAGTGATAAAAACTGAACAACTGAACGCAATCGCAAAGAAAACTGAATGCACTGAAAGCATCCGCAACGCATCCGGACATAATCCACACACGCTCGTCTGCAAGGGGCCTAAAGGTGAAAACCCATGATTAAATATTAACCTCTTCCAGGAAAAAACTGTTTTTAACTTCCTGACTAGCAGCTTGAAGTTCACCAAGAAATTTGATATGTATGCCGGGTCTTATTAAATGGTCCCATATATCTACAGGAGCTTTCATGACATCTATATGCTTTAAAGCACTTCTGTCAGCAGATTTGTACCTATGAAACTGGCTGACCTGTTGCATGTGTGCTTGGCAGCTGAAGGCATCTGTGTTGGTCCCATGTTCATATGTGTGTGCATTGCTGAGAAAAATAAAACATTAATATATGCAAATGAGCTCCTAGGAGAAATAGGGGCATTGACATTGCAGAGAGAACTGAGCCCATTGCCCCTAGAGGTTCATTAGCATATATTAAAACATAATTTTTCTCAGCAATGCATGCACATATGAACATGGGACCAATACAGCTGCCTTCAGCTGCCAAGAAAACATGCAACTAGAGATGAGCAAATTTTTTAAAAAGTTGCTTAGATGTGAATATATTAGCGGCGAATCTCGATAAAAAACTGCTATTTCTGGGCTACAGAGAGCCTTTTTAGGGGTGTAGAACACTTTGCCTTGCAGTAACATGCATAGGGAGTGTGCTGGGGTAGTGAAATTATACTGTGATTCAGTATGACATGCAGATGACAAGCAGATGACAAGCATCGTTATTAGAATCACTGACACTTCACTCATTTGGGCAGTCACGTGGCCAAAACTGACCAAATAACTCAAGTATTAAGTCAACCTTACAGGTCAATGTTAGTGTCAAGAAGAAGCGCACTCCTTTTACACCCTGAAACCACATACATGTCTACAGAACGTGTTCTATTAAATTATTAAATGCTTATACAAGTAACCCCCCCCTCCCGACTGAGTGAAACACGTGAAGTTAATATTTGCATGTCTTCTGTGTTTTGTACCCATTCTTGCTTTTGGCTACCAAATGGTAAGTCAATTCTGATGGGACCATACAGGCCTTACAGCTGCTACACAGACAGAATCCATTGTGCATCTCATTTTTCCTTCCTTCTGACCATTCAAAAGAAAGGTCAAATAAATGGTGATTTCAAGAAGGACAATAGCGACCTCATCATAGTATGGGGAGGGTGGTAACAGCATGAGAAGTCCACAGAGTGGCCCTATAACATAGTGCTGAGGTGGAAGCAGCATAAGGAGACCACCAAGTGGCACAATGAAAGGGTCTGGAGGTGGCGCCAGCATCCGAAGACCACAGAATGACAAAGTGTGGAGGTGACAGCTGCAGTATGATTAGGCCACAGAGTGGCAAGGTGACATAGTGTGGACATGGCAGTATCAGGAGGCCACAGAGTGGCAAGGTGACATAGTGTGGAGATGGCAGCAACAGCAGCAGCATGATACCACAGAGTGGCATGGCGACATAGTGTGGACATGGCAGTATCAGGAGGCCACAGAGTTGCAAGGTGACATAGTGTGGAGATGGCAGCATCAGGAGGCCACAGAGTGGCAAGGTGACATGGTGTGGACATAGCAGCATCAGGAGGCCACAGAGTGGCAAGGTGTCATGGTGTGGAGATGGCAGCAACAGCAGAAGCAGCAGCATTATGCCACAAAGTGGCACGGTGACATAGTGTGGAGATGGATTATTTAATCTGATGCATCAGGCATTGGTGGGTGGAAATCCTGGCTGATCCGCGCCTGATTCATCTTGACAAAAGTAAGTCTCTCCAGAATTTGGGTGGACAGGCGAGTTTTTCTCGGGGTAACTATGGCCCCCGCTGCACTAAACTCCTTCTCTGATGCCACACTACTGGCCAGGCAGGACAGCTTTTCCAGGGCAAACTCAGCCAGTTGCAGCCACAAATCTAGTTTGGCTGCCAAGTAGTCCAGCGGATCTTCTATGACGGCTGGCAGAGTGCTGTCAAAGTATGCCACCACCTGCTGGTTCAGGTCCTGCTCCAGGTCTACCTGCTGCTGCTGGTGAGAAGTTTCTTCACTATGTGGGTGAAAAAAGCTGCTCATCAGCGACTCTAGACTCAGGCAGCAGGTGCTGCTGTCACTTACGACAAAGTCGAAAATCGAGTCAACCAATCAAGAACCGCTAGGTTGCTTGTCAAGACACGGCCGCTAGCTGACATGTGGACCCGAGTCCTCAGGAAGAAACCCCTGCTGCCATGCCCCCTTACTCTGCTGCGACATGTGCCTGCGCCAGATACATTTACGCCTCTGACACTCCTCTGTGCAGGGACTGGCACTTCTCTGTCTGACATACTTTTAGCTGAACTAAATAAATTAAAAGCAAATTAAAACACCCCTAAAAGCACCAAATATATATTTCTTTTTTTAATGAGATAGGCAACTATAGGCTTTGAAATTGGCAACGAAACGATTTCAGCATAAATAACAGCAAATGTGAACTGCATTTATTTTTATCATATTGTAGTGAAATATGACAAGAAACGCTTTCAGCGCAAATAACAACAAAAGTGACCTGCGTATATATTTCTTGTATTGTACTGAAATATGACAAGAAACGCTTTCAGCGGAAATAACCCCAAATGTGAACTGCGTCTATTTTTCTCCTATTTGTGGTGAAATACGACAATAAACACTTTCAGCGCGAATAACACCAAATGTGAACTGCGTTTATTTTTCTCATATTGTAGTGAAATAAGACAAGAAACGCTGTTAGCGCAAATAACACCAAATGTGAACTGCGTTTATTTTTCTAGTATTGTAGTGAAATATGACAAGAAACGCTTTCAGCGCAAATAACAACAAAAGTGACCTGTGTATATATTTCTTGTATTGTATTGAAATAGGCTACTAAATGATATTAGCGCAGTTAACAGCAGAAGTGACTTACGTATATATTTTTATTTTTCCCCAGGTAAAAGCCACAAAAGGCTTTTCAACATAGCACTTGCACCCCAATAACTAATTGCTGGAATGACAGAGCTGTATTATGAGACTATCTGGATCCCCAAATAATGTTTCCCTGCACTTGTAAATCCCTTTTTTCACAATGAGGAGGGATTTTCCTATGACTCTCCCTAGCATCTGCACATGTCTCTCCCTGCCTGTGAAATGATTCCTCCTACTATCCTTTCCCTGCACTAGTAAATCGCTTTTTCCTTTTTTTTTTTTTTAACAATTAGTCTTTCTTTCACTCTCCCTAGAGCCTGCATACACGTCTGTCCCTGAACAAAGTACAATACTGAATGTCTGAATCTAAGATGGCCATCGTATTTATAGGGCTGTGACATCACCGGGCTGGCTGGCTGCTGATTGGCTGCATGCATAGCATTATGGGTATCCTGCTTTCCCAGAGTTCCTTGCCCATGTCCTCACATGTGTAGCTGTCATTTTAGACGCCATTGTAGCCGTCATGTTAGGAAAAATTACGATTCGTTACCACAAAGCAAGAGGAAATTCGCATTCTTGCGAATTGAATTTTTCCTGAAATTCTAAACTAATTCAACTTCATCAGCTTTGATTCGCTCATCTCTACATGCAACAGGTCAGCCAGTTTCATAGGGACAAATCTGCTGAAAGATGTCCTTTAATACAGAGTTGGCCATATCTCTGCAGCTTAAACAGCTTCCACTCTTCTCGGAAGGATTACATAATAACATAGTACATAAGGCCGAAAAAAGACATCTATCCATCCACGGCCTGTCATCCTGCTAGTTGATCCAGAGGAAGGCAAAAAAAAAAACTGTGATGTAGAAGCCAATTTTCCCCTCTTGATGGGAATAAAAAATTCCTTCCCGACTCCAATCAGGCAATTTGAATAACTCCCTGGATCTCTAGTAGCTATAATCTGTAATATTATTATACTCCAGAAATACATCCAAGCCCCTCTTGAATTCCTTTATTGTACTCACCATCACCACCTCCTAAGGCAGAGAGTTCCATAGTCTCATTGCTCTTACCGTAAAGAATCCTCTTCTATGTTTGTGTACAAACCTTCTTTCCTCCAGACGCAGAGGATGTCCCCTCGTCACAGTCCTGGGGATAAATAGATGATGGGATAGATCTCTGTACTGACCTCTGATATATATATTCATAGTAATTAGATCTCCCCTCAGTCGTCTTTTTTCTAATTCCAATTATTTCTTTAGTTGCCCTCCTCTGAACCCTCTCCAGCTCTGCTATGTCTGCCTTGTTCACAGGAGCCCAGAACTGTACACAATACTCCATGTGTGGTCTGACTAACGATTTGTAAAGTGGTAGGACTATGTTCTCATCATGGGTGGCGTCTATGCCCCTTTTGATGCAACCCATTATCTTATTGTCCTTGGCGGCAGCTTCCTGAAACTGTTTTTTGCAGCTTAGTTTGCTGTTTATTAAAATTCCTAGATCCTATTCCATGTCAGTGTTACCTAATGTTTTACCATTTAGTATGTACGGGTGACTTGCATTATTCCTTCCCATGTGCATAACTTTATATTTGTTAGTGTTAAACCTCATCTGCCACTTATCTGCCCAAGCCTCCAATCTATCCAGATCGCTCTGTAGCAGTATATTGTCCTCTTCAATGTTAATTACTTTACACAGTTTAGTATCATCTGCAAAAATTGATATTTTACTATGCATGCCTTCTACAAGATCATTAATAAATATATTGAAAAGAATAGGGCCCAATACTGACCCCTGAGGTACCCCACTAGTGACAGTTAACCAATCTGAGTGTGTACTGTTAATAACCACCCTCTATTTTCTATCTCTCAGCCAGTTACTTACCCACTTACAGACATTTTCTCCCAGTCCGAGTATTCTCATTTTATATACTAACCTTTTATGTGGTACAGTGTCAAATGCTTTGGAGAAGTCCAGATATATGACATCCATTGATTCGCCGCTGTCAAGTCTAGAACTTACCTCCTCATAGAAACTGATTAAATTCGTTTGGCATGACCGATCCCTCATGAAGCCATGCTGATATGGCGTTATTTGAGATCCTCTAAGATAGCGTCTCTCAGAAAAACTTCATCAGTTTACCCACAACAGATGTTAAACTTACTGGCCTATAGTTTTCGGGCTCTGTTTTTGGACCCTTTTTGAATATTATTAAAGACAGTGGGGCACTCTCAATAGTATTGAGAACAGCAGATTTTATTAATAAAATTGAGTAAAAATAGAAGGTTGACAATATCTGATACGGTGAATATAGCAGCAATAACAATATAAAAATAGTCAATCAATAAACCATCAGTATATAACCTCAAAAAATTCCCAATTATTGGATGGAGTACCAATTATCCAGATCCAGTGGTCAAAATCATGCACAATGTCAGAGGATGTGCCAATGCGAAAAAGTTAAGGTTATATTGCGTGCCAATGCGAAAAGTTACAGTTCAACGTTCTCTAAAAGGATAATTCAATGTGTTAAAATATGTGCAGATATCTTCTAAAATTCCAATAAAATGCCAGGTATTTTTCAGCCTTTTTCAGTCTAAAGCACAATCATGCTCTGATAGTATTTGGAGCGGCGTCCCGCTGTATTGTTCGGATATGCAATCGCAATATTTTAAAACTGACACGATCTTACCAGGGGGACTTCAGTGGAGGTTCTTGCCCTAGACATGGTGTACCTCTTGTGTAATCATACGGTCCGGTCCCAAGGGTTGTTGTTTGCCAGAAAATCGTGCCAATGATAGTGATGCACGTGGACCCACAGTAAGTAGAGGTCTTCTTTGTGCAACAGACGTTGTTTGCGCGAGTAGGTCTTAAAAAGCGGCAGACTCCACTCCTCCTCAGGTAAATAGATGTTTGCTTGTCAGTATTCCAATGCATTGGTGGAATATCCAGAAGGGAAGATATTTTGTAAGCTGAGTTTCTGCAGCAGTGGCATCTTATTATAGTACCATGCTGGAGTTCAGTGATCCCCTTAGAATAACCTATTTTTTCATAACTGCAAAGGCAGACTGCGTAGGTAGTTGCTAGATTTTATACATCTCTACCAATAAGACTGAATGAAATACCTGAACTCAATAATTAACAGGTACTTCCCAACACTTTTTTCCTTGTAGTATACATACAGTATGTGCTTCTTGTCTCTTGACATCCACTCCTTATTTTGCCTTCAAAATAATGCTGTAAACATTTACTAAATCTGCAATGTGTGGAAAAGGCATAATGTAATTTTTCAGCTATATTAAAAATATCATTGATGCCTACGGAAAACATTTTAATGAAAAGCATCCTACCCAGAGGATATTGGGGGAAATTTATCAAAACTGATGTAAATGAAAACTAGATTAGTTGGCCCTGGCAACCAATAAGATTCCACCTTTCATTTTCCAAAGGATGTTTGAAAAATGAAAAATGAAAACTGATTTGTTCCTATGGGCAACTAAGCCTACTTTCACACTCGCGTTTTGTGCGGATCCGTCATGGACGGATCCATTCAGATAATACAACCATCTGTCAGAACGGATCCGTTTGTATTATCTTTAACATAGCCAAGACGTATCCGTCTTAAATACCATTAAAAGTCAATGGAGGACGAATCCGTTTTCTATTTTGCCAGATTGTATCAGTGAAAACAGATCCGTCCCCATTGACTTACATTGTGTGCCAGGACGTTTGGCTTAGTTTCATCAGACAGACACCAAAACGATGCTTGCAAAGCGGAATGGAGACTGAACTGATGCAAACTGATGCAAACTGATGCATTTTGAGCAGATCCTTTTCCATTCAGAATGCATTATAAATCAATCTGATCCGTTTTGGACTGCTTTTGAGAACCCTGAAAGGATCTCACAAACAGAAAACTAAAATGTGAGTGTGAAAGTAGACTAAGTCAATTTTACTTTATAAATCTCCCCTGTTGTGTTTTGGAATAATATCAAAATGGGTAAACACACACCCACACAAATCAATGTACAAAAAAGAAGTTGATGTCAGCGTTAATGTTTTTTGGCATTTTAACTGTGGGCTGGGTGTCAAGGTTGAGAAAACATATAGGTATGATATATTAATTTATTAATTATTTTTATTCTATAATTGTATGGTTGTATGTAAGTCAGAAAAGTACCCTGACTCCCTAGCAGCAAAAAGTGCAACTACTTTCCAATGCTGTAAGAATGAAGATGGTGTCTATTTTATATGAACAGAAAATTTAGATTCTTTTAAAACACTTTCCAGGATTCAATGTCAAACAGCAGCTGCACAGGCAAATAAGATTATCGTGTTTAAATATATGCGTGTGATTCAGTGGAATGTTAATTTTGTCAGTGTGTGCTGATGTTAACCCTAGTAGTAGACACAAGATCATTTAGTTAGAAATAAGAAAGGGGGAGGTATCATCTTTTCATTTTGGAAGTCTCCTTGAAACCAAAGATAAAACATTGTAATTGGAATGAACTAGGCTAAAAAATTAACAAAGTCCTCCTACGATCAACTTTCCAAGAAATGTTTATCTGAGGATCTTGTTTTTCATTCAGTGTGCACATCCTTTCTGCATCCACATTGAGACAGGGAGGAAGGCTTCAGACTGAGCTGTAATGCCACGAGTGGCCTTGTTTCTGAAAAAAAAAAACACCTCAAACCTCCCCCTTTCACATCTATAGTGCTGAGATATGCACTGAGGGGCCCGTCTGGATTGAATCCGAGCGGATGGACATTAGGTGCATAACACAACCCGGGTTTTTTTGTGGTTTTTGAAGATTTTATTGAGAGACTACACGTTTCGGGGTACAAAAAACCCCTTTATCAAGTCTGTCATTACATCTATAGTGCTGGCAGGGCAGACTGTAGGCAGTGAGGAGCCAGCGGCACATATTTTCATTGGGTCCTTTTACACTGGGCAATTACAGCACCAAATGAATGATGATTGACGATGTACAAATCAATCACCGCATATGCTAGATGTAAAATAGATTGGGGATGGATGATCGTTATTATGATCATTCGTCCTCATTCAGTTTGCATGTTTTTGGCAGCAGATCCTCAAGGCTATATGTTGCAGACAAACTACACTTTTTGGTGCTGCACGACAGATGTTGGTGTCATGGACGTTCCTGCGACAGGTGGCAGGAATCGGTGAGACTGGCAACACGTGGTTTGATCTGACATGTTTTCCGTTTGGATCAAATCACGTCTGTGTTGTTTATGGTGCTTACCACACCTTCTTTCCCCAGATGTTTATAGCTGCTTCTCCCACAATGCTGTGCGGTTTATAGCTTCTGTTTGGGACCTTTGAATAGATTGTGATTGGATCTCAGCTGAGTTCCTGGTGCTTTCATTGCTCCCTTGAAGTTAAGTCTTTCATTTCCCTTTTGTATTTTGTTTGGGTTCTGTGTGTTGAATTTCCCTACTGTTTGTATTAGGCCTATAGGAGACTCCTGTTCGTCCTTCCTTTTGGAGGAACAGGTCGTCTCATCCGTACTATTAGTACCAGGGGCTATCTATAGGGCTAGATAGTACTCTAGGTATTCCTGCGTATGAACTCTCCTACTTTTTGGGTCTGTTCATACTTGTAGTCAGTCAGTATTTTGGTTAGGGTTTTCACTAGGAGGTGTCCATCTTCCTTCCCTAGTTCCAGGCCTAATTCCCTGTTCCCTGCTTCCCTCCTATGCTCGGTGTGGTGTTTCCCTCCCACACTGAAGCATGACAGTTGGTTTATCGGCAGCACATTTAAATGAGCGAATTATCAGAGACAAGCGTTATTGAGACAATCCACATCTGGTAAAGGGTCTAAAGATTGGTGTTGTTCCTGAATTAACTATCTCAACCATCCCTCCTTAAGACCTCTAGTGCCAAGAGACCACACTATAGGCAAGAGCATGGCTAGTGAGACATATTCCAGTATTGGGTGCCTCAAGAGAAAATTGCCCATGTTAGGTAAGTAGTCTTCTCATAAGGTAGTCCAGCGAAAGGTGCTCTGTGTTTCTGGTAAATATTTATGCTAATTAGCACGTCTTACATCTCCTGGCATCAGATAACTTTAGTATCAGTGGTGCACCCAGGGGGGTGGTCCAACGGGTCTGGACCCCACCTAGAACCATACATTTTTTTTTTATCCTCCAGGGCCGCACCACCGATCGCACAGGCAGCATGGCCCTGGTTCTAATTGCACTGCAGCGGGGCACGGGAGCGCATAGTTCCTTCCCCGCCGCCTATCACCACTATCACCACTATAGGCACCACTATGACGTCATCGCGCATCTGAGTCGCGTGCCTGCCTCACCATCCAGGACACAGGTAAGTGTTGGCCTGTTTTTTTGTGTGTTTATCTGGGGGAGGGGGAAGTGGCAATTTGGGGGGAAATTAATGGGACAGTGGGGACAAATGGTGGGTAAATTAACTAATATGGGGCAGTTTGGGGGAAAATAAATGGATGGCCGTGAGGCAGGTAAAGTAATTAATATGGGGTGGGGGGGGGGGCAAATAAATGGATGGCAGTGTGGGGCCAAATGAATTAATATGGGCCATCTAGTGGCACTGGCACCAAAAGAGCATTATTTGGGGGCTCTCGAGGGGACTTTTTTAATGGCAAATTATGGGGGGCACTAGAGGGGAGAGTGACACTATGGGAGCATTATTTGGGGGCACTATGGGGCAGTAGAGCACTATGGGGGCATTTTGTGGCTCTAAAGGGGACTTTTTTAAATGCATATTATGGGGGTCACTATGGCATTTTTGCTGGCACATTATTAGAGGCACTATAGGAGCATTATTTGGGGGCACTATGGGAGAGTGAAGCACATAGGGGCATTTTGGGGCTCTATTTTTTACTGGCACATTATAGGGGGTCTGAATTTATGGACAATTTGATAAGGAGGTATGCGTCTCAAAGAAGTAGGATTCACGGAAAGCAAAGGGATGCTAAAACTACACTTTATTGTTATATTTAAAAAGAGAGTAAGATTCCTGATCAATATAAAGAAGACCAGGGTATGTATACACATCAAAGATACACAAATGCACATCCTGGGACTTATTCAGTGAGGTCCCTGGAGTGCATGGACCAAACACCGGGGGTGTCAGGCGTGAGGTGTGAAACAAATGGTCAAAGAAGGCTTGATAGGGCGGCCTGCCTGCTGAGTAAGGTGAGATTGAGGTCTAATTATTGCTATAAAAAAACAAACGTAGGTATTCACAGCCAGCCAGCCACATGCAGCAGCTTCACAGGAAGTGCCAGGTGTTCATTAACCCGTACACCTAACAATCAAGACCCAGCAAAAAACCAAGGAGAGTATTTGTAAGTACTCCCCTGGGGGGGTACCATGGAGGGAATGGAGGTGCAAAACCCCAAAAAAACACTCAGCGGGATGCACATAATCCCAAAGGGAGATTCTGGGTCTAAAAACCTAGAATGCTCATAGACCGTCTGTAAAAGGCTGCCCACTGCTCGCGTTTCGTCTAGAAGAAGACTCATCAGGAGCACAGAGACCCTGCCTGCTGTGTACACTAAAGAGCAAGAGCAGTACTACTGTCATGGTGACAGCGTCCGGCGCTAGATCGGCCGATAATGTGTGTACGGGTTAAGGAACACCTGGCACATCCTGTGAAGCTGCTGCATGTGGCTGGCTGGTTGAGAATGCCTTCTGTGGGGAATTGCTCTGGTAGACAGGCTTGCGGATGCAGTATAGAGGCAAGGTACACAGTTCTCTGGGTAAAGCAGAAGTGTTTTATTCACACACGGCAACACAAAAACAGTCTTGGTGCTTGTTCACACAAGGCAAAACAGAAACAGTCTTAGTGCTTGTTCACACGAGGCAAAACACAAGGCAAAAACATCAGTCCCACAGCAAGGTCACCTGAGTGGTCGGTGTTAGTTCACACCTGGCAGTTAGCTCGGCCACGCAAAGTTTCCACCAGCGGCTTCCAGGTAGACTGCACACTTGTTTGCAGACTCTTGCTCTCAGCCCTGAGAGCTCCACAGTAACACCAGCAGCTTCCAGGATAATCACCTCTCACCTGCTGCGGTGGCTGCCTTTTAAAGGCCCGGAAAAAAGTCCGGCCTGGACTGTGGGGAATAGTCTCCCACCCAGCACTTGACTATTCCCAATAAGAGCCAGCCCGGATCGGCTTTGTAGCCATACTAAATATCAATGTGTCAAGCAGCACTAGCTGCTGCTGACACACAAAAAATCCGGCTCTTATCTCACCGAGGCCAGGAACCTCGATGACACGTACCTTCCGTCGACGACGGAACCTTGCGCCCTCTTACATACCCCCCCCCCCTTTGTTCAACCCTGAGGGGGCGAACACACATAAGACAGTGGACGCGGGACAGGGCATCTGCATTACCCTGCAAGCGGCCTGCCCTGTGTTCTACTGAGAACTTGAAGTTCTGTAAGGACAGGACCCACCTGGTGACCCGAGCATTCCTCTCCTTGGCCTGGCTCATCCACTTGAGAGGGGAATGGTCGGTCACCAGACGGAACTTCCTCCCTAACAAGTAATAGCGGAGAGACTCGAGTGCCCACTTGATAGCCAGGCACTCCCTCTCCATTATGCTATACCTGGTCTCGGCTGGGTTGAGCTTACGGCTCAGGAAGACAACGGGATGTTCTTCGCCGTTGACTTCCTGAGACAGTACAGCACCGAGGCCTACCTCCGAGGCATCCGTCTGTACTAGGAATTCCCTGTTGAAGTCGGGTGTCACCAAAACCGGGGACCCACACAGGGCCGACTTCAATGCAGAGAAAGCCTCTTCTGCCTTCTCACTCCAGTGAACCTTTCCGGACTTTCGTCCCTTCAACACGTTTGTCAATGGTGCTGCTATCGTGGCAAAGTGGGGCACAAACCTCATGTAGTACCCTACAATCCCCAGGAACGATTTTACCTGTCTGGTGGTGACCGGTCGGGGCCAATTACGTATTGCCTCTATCTTATTTACCTGAGGTTTGATGAGTCCCCGCCCAATGACATACCCCAGATACTTGGTCTCTTCTAACCCAATTGCACACTTTTTTGGATCAGCGGTTAGTCCAGCTTTCCTAAGGGCATCCACTACCGCCTGCACTTTGGGCAAATAGCTTTCCCAGTCGGTGCTGTGGATGACTACATCATCTAAGTAGGCTGAGGCATACCGACGATGAGGTCGCAGCACAATGTCCATTAACTTTTGGAAGGTGGCGGGGGCGCCATGCAGGCCAAAGGGTAATACCTTATAATGATACAGGCCCTGTGGGGTAACAAAAGCAGTTTTTTCCTTGGCCGACTCCATTAAGGGTACCTGCCAGTACCCTTTAGTGAGGTCGAGCACAGAAAAATAACGGGCTTGCCCTAAATTCTCAACAAGCTCGTCTTCCCGGGGCATGGGATACGCATCAAACTTGGACACTTCATTTAACTTGCGAAAATCGTTGCAGAACCGCAATGTCCCATCTGGCTTGGGTATTAGGACTATAGGACTCGCCCATTCACTTTTCGACTCCTCAATGACATCGAGCTTCAACATTAATTGCACTTCCTCCGCGATGGCCCATCGCCGAGCCTCGGGTACCCGGTCGGTATGGTTTTAACCATGTCTTGGCCTGAGGCTCCGTGACGATATCATGTTGGATGAGGGAAGTGCGGCCAGGGAGTTCCGAAAACACATCCGTGTTCCGACTGATGAACTCCCTGACTTCCTGAACTTGTTTGGAAGACAGGCTGTCTGCAATTTTTACCGTGGTTACTGCTTCACAGGCCTCAAACTGTGGGGCTGGACCCTTTTCACCTAGAAGCCCTGGACGGGGGCTGTTGTCGGACGAGTCCCTATCTTTCCACGGCTTTAGTAAATTCACATGGTACACCTGCTCCGGCTTGCCCTGGTGTACTTTGTAATTTACTTCCCTACCTTCTCGATCACCTCATAGGGCCCCTGCCACCTAGCTAGAAACTTGCTGTCAAGGGTAGGTACCAGAACCAAAACCCGATCTCCCAGATTGAAATCCCGTACCCGAGCCTGACGATTATACACCCTACTCTGGGCTTGTTGCGCTGCCTCAATATGCTCCTGGACCAGCGGCAACACCCTTTCCATCCGTTCCTGCATCTGGGTGACATACTCAATGACACTTTTGTGGGGACGGGTTGTTGTTCCCATGCTTCCTTGGCGATGTCTAACAGGCCCCGAGGGTGTCGGCCATAAAGCAGTTCGAAGGGCGAGAACCCAGTAGAGGCCTGGGGCACCTCTCGCACTGCGAACATGAGATAGGGCAGAAGCAGGTCCCAGTCCCTCCCATCTCTAGACACCACCCTTTTTAACATATTTTTTAACATTTGGTTAAACCTTTCGACGAGACCATCCGTTTGCGGATTGTAAACGGACGTCCGCAACTGTTTAATACGCAGCAATTTACACAGTTCCCTCATAACCTTGGACATAAAAGGGGTCCCTTGGTCTGTCAGAACCTCTTTTGGCAGGCCCACACGGGAAAACATTTCCATTACTCTTTGGCGATGAGCTTAGCTGAGGTATGTCGCAGGGGCACCGCCTCCGGATACCGAGTGGCGTAATCGAGAACGACCAGAATGTGTTGGTGGCCCCTAGCGGACTTCGGTATGGGCCCTATTAGATCCATAGCGATTCGCTCAAACGGTACCTCTATGATTGGTAGAGGTACCAGAGGACTACGGAAATGTGGCTGGGGGCAATTTACCTGACAGGTTGGACAGGACTTACAATAATTTTCTACCTCCTTGAACACACTGGGCCAATAAAACCGCTGCAGTATGCGGTCCTGGGTTTTCTGCCATCCCAAGTGTCCCCCAAGAACATATTGGTGGGCAAGCTCCATAACGAGCTTGCGATACGCTGTGGGCACCACCAACTGTTCAATATTCTCACCCCGGATTTGGTTCACCCGATACAACATTTCCTGATGAACAACAAAACTGGGAAGCATTAACTCAGCCCCAGGTTTTTGGGGTTTACCATCAATTACCACAACGTTCTCCCAGGCCCTGGCTAGGGTTTGGTCCCGGTGTTGTGCGGTCCCAAAATTTTCTCCGGAGACGTTGAGGTCTGCCAATTCCGGTCCCGGTGGCAAGCCCTCCACGTCTCCCACCATTACACTTAGTGGGGTTGTCTCCCCTTCTATCATGGAAGTAGTGGTTACCCCTACCGCTGGTGTCTCTGCTTCGGGGTCCTCAGGTTTGGGACCCGGACATTTTTCTTCCCCACAGGTAGGCAACCCATTCCTCCACAAAGACCAGAAGAGGGGAAAGTCCCTCCCCAATATTGCGGCATAAGGGAGCCATTTCCCCACTCCCACGACATGTGGCACCTCTTTCCCACCCACCGTCAGGGTAACCTTAGTAGTGGGATTCTCCCGGCGATCCCCATGTATACAGACAATGGTAAGGGTTCGGCCTTCTGGGAGTTTTTCCGTTACCAACGACTCATGGACCAGAGTTACCAGGCTCCCAGAGTCCAGCAGGGCCTGCACGGAGTGTCCATTAACCATGATGTCACACATCGGAGGGGTGTCCGCGGCCAGCAGGGGGTCAGCTATATACACTGGTTGGGCAAAAAGAGAGGACCGGCGAGCGAACCCGCAGTCCATGGGTTCGGATGCCCTAGGGCAGTTGGCGGCCACATGTCCCCAGTCCTGACAATGCCAACACCTGACCCCCGCAGCCTCCTTCCTCCCCAGGGTATTCCTCCCACGGACTGGAGATCCACTCCCTCCTTATGAGGTAGGATCCCTTTTCCAGGATCCCGGGTCAGCAACTGGGGCTGACGTGACTTTGGTAGTACCGCAGAGTCCTTCAACAAATCCTGAGTGGCCATATACCTCTCCACCAGGCTAACCAGTTGTTCCAGGTTGCCTTGATCGCCTTGTCCCACCCAGCGCTGTATGGCTCTCGGGAGGGTACGCACAAACCTGTCGACCACGACCCTTTCAACCATCTGAGAAGGGCTCAACAGTTCAGGCTGGAGCCATTTTTTTACTAGGTGAAGTAAGTCATAGGCTTGTGACCGGACGGGTCGGGACTCTGAAAACACCCACTGACACACTCTGTGCGCTCGCACATAGGTGTTTACCCCCAACCTGGCCAACACCTCACCTTTTAGCCTCTCATAGTCCTTTGCCTCCTCGCAGCTGAGGTCAAAATAGGCCTTTTGTGCGCCCCCCACCAGAAAAGGCGCCACCACCTCAGCCCATTGCTCCAACGGCAGCCTCTCTTGCTCTGCGGTTCTTTCAAACACCGTCAGGAATGCCTCTATATCGTCTTCCGGACCCATTTTCCTCAGGGCGGATCGGACTTTGTCCCTGGCGGAAGACACAGTCGGGGCCGTCGTGGTTGCAAGTCCTTGCTGCTGTGCACACATAGCCTCCTCATGTCTTTTTTGCTGTAGCTCATTAGCCTCCTCATGTCTTTTTTGCTGTAGCTCATAAGCCTGTTGCTGCTGTAAAAGTAGCTGATTGGTCTCCCGCTGCTGCACATTAGCCTCCATGAGAGCTTTCACAACAGCCTCCATGTTGCCAGAAACCACAAAACTTGCAGGACTGATATATGACATGCAGTCCAACACACCAAAAACAAAAACTTTCGGCGTTCAGGCCAGCCTCACTGCGCATGCCCGCATCCGACACCAAATGTGGGGAATTGCTCTGGTAGACAGGCTTGCGGACGCAGTATAGAGGCAAGGTACACAGTTCTCTGGGTAAAGCAGAAGTGTTTTATTCACACTCGGCAACACAAAAACAGTCTTGGTGCTTGTTCACACAAGGCAAAACAAAAACAGTCTTAGTGCTTGTTCACACGAGGCAAAACACAAGGCAAAAACATCAGTCCCACAGCAAGGTCACCTGAGTGGTCGGTGTTAGTTCACACCTGGCAGTTAGCTCGGCCACGCAAAGTTTCCACCAGCGGCTTCCAGGTAGACTGCACGCCTGTTTGCAGACTCTTGCTCTCAGCCCTGAGAGCTCCACAGTAACACCAGCAGCTTCCAGGATAATCACCTCTCACCTGCTGAGGTGGCTGCCTTTTAAAGGCCCAGAAAAAGTCCGGCCTGGACCGTGGGGAATAGTCTCCCACCCAGCACTTGACTATTCCCAATAAGAGCCGGCCTGGATCGGCTTTGTAGCCATACTAAATATCAATGTGTCAAGCAGCACTAGCTGCTGCTGACACACAAAAAATCCGGCTCTTATCTCACCGAGGCCAGGAACCTCGGTGACACGTACCTTCCGTCGACGACGGAACCTTGCGCCCTCTTACACTACGTTTGGTGTTTTTGGGCAAAAATTAGCCCTCAATCTCACCTTACTCAGCAGGCAGGCCGCCACATCCAGCCTTCTTTGACCATTTGTCTCACACCTGACACCTCCGGTGTTTGGTCCATGCACTCCAAGGACCTCACTGCATAAGTCCCAGGACGTTCATTTGTGTATCTTTGATGTGTATACATACCCTGGTCTTCTTTATATTGATCAGGAATCTTCCCCTGTTTTTAAATGTAACAATAAAGTGTAGTTTTAGCGTCCCTTTGCTTTCCATGAATCACATTATCGGGGGCACTAAGGAAGCATTTTTTTTAACTGGCACATAGGAGACACTATAGGGGAGAGCAGCACTATGGGGCATCTGGTGGCATTAAGAAGAGGCATTTTTAACTGGCACATTATGGGGGCACTATAGGGGAGAGAGAACTATAGGGGCATCTTGTGGCATTAAGAAGGGGAATTTTTAGTGGCACATTTTGGGGGGCATCTGTTAGCACTAAGCAGGGGGATTTTTTACTGGTACATTTTGGCGGGCACTAAGAAGGGTAATTTTTTTACTGGCACATTATGGGGAAGAGGAGTACTATAGGGGCATCTTCTGGGGGCACTAAAAAGGGGAATTTTGTTACTGGCAAATAATGGGGGGCACTATGGGGAATGGGGTGAGGAGCACAATGGAGGCATGTGCTGGGGGCACTAAGATGGGGTATTTTATACTGGCACATCATGGGGGCAATATGGGGAAGGGGGAAAGGAGAAATATGGGAGCATTTACTGGGATACTATATAGGTGTATTTTATAGTGGCATACATTATGGGGACATTAGCTGAACTGTGGGCACTAAGTGGGGGTATTTCTTTTATTGGCATATTATAAGGAAAAGTATTACTACAAGTGGGAATTATGGTGAGCTTTACTACTACTACTGGGGGGATATAGGGAGCATGATTACTAGTATGGGCACTATGGGGGCATTATTACTACTAAGTGTGCTCTGGCAGAAAATTATATCTATTGTGGCATTTTGGGGAGCACTGCTATTTTGGTAGGCACCCTGGCACAGTATCAGATGAGCACAATTACTTTTGGGGACATTATGTTTATACTACTAGTGTCCGGGATACCATGTACTGGACATAGCTATTTTTTTAGAGCACTGTGTGGCAATAATTGATAAAGGGGCCACTATCTGTGTGATACATATATTTTTCAGGGAACAGTTTCTGCAGTATAGTATTGGGGAACACAGCGTGCATAGGATTGTGGGTGGCTGGATGGGGTGTTCAGAAGATGTGAAGATGATGGAAAAGTGGGAAACTAATGTCTGTTTGTCAATCTCTGCAGAGACGGGAGATGGCTGAAGAATCATCATGGTGGTCTGGTCTGAATGGGGAAGATGAGGAAAGAGAACGTCTACATCAAAGGTAAAATCACTGGATGTAGGAGGTATGTAGGAGGTATGTGGCGCTATGTAGGAGAGGAGATGCTCCGGCTCTTCCCCCTGCCATTTGCAGAAGGAGGATTCAGAGCTAGGTGAAGACTGCTAAGCGGGTGGCAGTGCACTGAGGACACGCCCTCCTCTCTGTAAGATGAAACTGCAACAGCTCCTGCCACTGAGCTACGTGGGGGACAATGTGAGTACAGGAGCATTATGTTAGCCCCCTGAGTATTGAGTACAGTGCATCTATGTAGGATGAGGGTAAGACTCTTACCTTCAACCTCAACAATATAATTTCAGCTGTGCATTGTTTGTTCAGAGTGGCTTATTGTATGTAGGAGGGGCTTATAACAATGGGCGTGGCCACTTTTTTTTTTTTCAGACCCCGTCTAGACAAACTTCCTGGGTGCTCCACTGCTTAGTATTATTTTCTTTTTTAAAGGAAAGCTAATTTAAATGTAATACCTTTGAGTTTGTAAGAAACATATTCAAATTAGCTTTTCTTCCAAAACCAAAATAACACTAAGCCTATCTTATGCCTAATGATGGGGGTCTCACTAATTAGAAAGAGTACACACCAAGGCCACTCAGCTAGCCAGGGCAATTTCCTCTTGAGACACTAAGTGCTTTTGACCTTTGGAAGGAGAAGGGTACTACTGGGACATTTAGTACTCTTGTCCTTTTGGAAGGAGAACTGGCTGGTACACCTCATTCAGAGAAGTATTACATATAGGTCTTTCTCTGTGTGATTCACCCAAAATACATCACAAGAAATTTACTCATGTGGACTTTGTCATTGTTCTAACCTCACCTCTCTTCTAAAGATAAAAGAGATGAGCTTTTTCACCATGCAACAAATGTGTGTGTCATGTCTTGAGTTTATAGCACTCTTTCATACTAGACATTTATGGGATACCCACAGGATATGCCATAACTGTCTAAGTGGTAGAGAGCCTACCTCTGGGATCCCTCTTACTGTAGCCTTGTTCTCCCAAAGCTGTGCCTCCTAAAGGTGGAAACTTTGATCTTGCAAAGCTGTTGGTCTTAACGGTCCTTTCCTTTCAGACCTGCATTGAAATGTTTATGGTGGGAAAAGCTCTTCAAACTCATAAAATGAGAAAAATAACGTTTTTAACATATAAGAACTCATAATTTGATACCAAGACACGGAGGCGAGCATTGCTTGACTCTTTCTTTACTTTTTGATATAGCGGCAAAGAAAAAACTGAAGACATCATACAAATCCACCAATCAGGTGCTAGCCCCTCCCCCTGGATTCCCTATAAAAGGACTCTCATCCAGGGTATCTTCCTCTTTCTTTGCTGCTGGATCAAGATAAGTGTCGCCCTGCGGTCCTGTAAAGGCAGCAGGAACCCTTGTATAATTGTGGTATTTATGGTCCTTTATCCTTTTAGGTTTGCCTTCCTCCTAACCCCCTCTGAGCTTCCTTGGAGGGGTAGTTTTTATTTATCTGGGTTGTAGGCACATTTTAGTTACCCCCCCATCCCTTCGAGGGGTTCCTACCCGAGGGCCTGCGGCGGTTTTTCCTTATTGTCCATGCGGCTGTCATCCGGTCGCCCTCCGGTGGGAGCACCTTGCTCCCTGGGAGGCACGGGGTTAGGCCGCGGCCGTGGCCTCTTTTCGGCTGGTCCGCGGTCTCCTCCGGTATACAGACCTCGGCGCCGTAATCTCGCATCTCGCGGGATTTCGGCGTCCATATTCTCTCATCGGCTTTCGCGGTCTTGCGGGATTCTCGCGAGATTTGCGTCGGCCGTTCTCCCAGTGGTAGCGGCGTTCGAAATCTCGCGAGATTTCGGACGTTGGAGACGCGCCTCATTGGGAGACACAGCTCTGCCGCACTGCCGCCCTCAGGGTAGTCCTAGTTTTAGATAACCCGCTAGGTATTCCGCTGGTGGTCATTGTCCTGCATTATCATATATATTAGTAGCCCCCTGTGGCCCTGTACTTATTACACTATGTGCTCTGTTCCACATAGGGGGTCCACCCCAGGTTTTTCCCAAGGGGTCCCAGACATGGCTTCTGTTTCTCCTCCTATACACCAGGGTGCAGCCCAAGACCCTGAAGTTGTTCATCCATCTTTGGAGGCACATACCAGAGCCTTGCATCAGTCCATATCGGACGCCATATTTTCTGCCATGGGTTCAGTATCATCCGCACTAACGGCCTCTCTGTCCCAGGCTTTATGTGCGCAGTCTTCTGCGCCACCTATTCCTGCACCCGCCACCACTACCTCCAATAACAATATTGTTATGACTGATGGCTCTGGTCCATCTACTGATGGCGCGCTTCGGTCACGCAAACGAGCTTGCACGCGCCAGGCGGAACACGCGCGTAATTGGAAGACGGCTAGATCTCAGCCGGAATCAGAGTCCGACTCCCTGGAGTCAGATGAGGAGGTGGTTTTGAACTCCCCAGTAGTATCTGATGGGGAAGGGTCGGCCGATTTTCACGATCAGCCTACACTGATGATTAAATCTGCTCCTAGTTTACAGCCCTCTGCGACCCAGTCCTCTTCCGTGGTAGACCCCCAGACGGTCCTGACGGACCCATATGGCACCCCTTTATTTGACCTGGATTGTCTCCACCAGCCGAGGTCATCAGAGTGGCTTCCGGCGCCTCATGTGTCTAGCTATATCGAGGCTCGCATTCGCAAGCACCAAACTATCAAAAAATGTTTTTTTTTAAACTTAACTTTAAATAAATACCAATAAAATGCCCTTGTAGGTACAAAATATCAAGTGACAATACACTTGCTGGGTAGTGGTGCTGGACCCAGTGCTCGCATAAACTAATACAAGGGGAGGAGCAGTGTGCGGGGTAAGGGGTATCTGGGTCTATGACCCTAAGGTATGCCCCTAACAGTATACGCTCCCTCACTGCTGTATGGCGCCTCCTAATTCACCCTTGTCCTTTACCCTAAGTTGTGCTTGACTGCCCAGTTTCGTCCTGACACACAAGGAATGTAGGGAAAGGGGGGCCCTGAGCGAGCATTCAATCAATCCAAAACACTATCTCATAGTTTGAGCGCTAGTGAGCGTCCAAACTGACCCAGCATAAACAGAGACAACATGAATGTACATTTACCATGGATTTACACACATACCCAACGCGTTTCCCTGGTGATGATCCAGTTCATCAGGGGTAACTTAACACATACAGCAATACACATTACACATTACAAATTAGTCAAGTGCTCAAAAGTAATCGTGCACAAGTTAAAAGACAAGTGTCTTATCTCCATAGGACCTCGATGTCATTCACCATCCAAAGGTTCAGGGGCCCATGTGATGCTCATGGAGAGTCCGCCCGGGAGTGGAAGCCACATATGGCGGCATCACTGTAAATGCCCAAAATAGTGCGCTTTTTAAATGCGCGCTTGATGGGCGTCATCGCTCGTGATCCCGATCATGGGATCAGTCACGTGATCCGCTGCGTCATGCCCGCGGTCACGTGATTCAGGTCCTTTAGTTATAACATTATCGGGAAACCAAGGTAAGGTATAGTTGTAAGGGGAGGAGCAAATAAGATGATCACATCCCCTATCTTCCTTGGATTAGTCCACCATATTTCAAAAAGTTTAATCTCTTAGTGGACACTTAAGTTGAGCTTATATACAGGGAGAGATAACAGGAAGGGCATCTCCTTATCTCTATACTTATCCCTTAGAAAGAGAAAGGAAACTAGTTCACAGTATTCCAATCGGGGCACATAATTTAAGATTATACTGATAATGTGCCTAAAGTATTTTAAACTGGTTCCTTTTTCAAGGTTTTTTAGTCAATAGACCATACCATATAGGACATTAGGAGAACAACACAAATCAATTATATATTAATGAGCGTATCTCCTTCATCTTCACATAAAATGTCGGCCATTGTTAGTTGTTACAAAATTGCTTACCAAAGTACTATATAGGGGGCTATGTAAGAAGTCCTAGAGCCCAATAAAGAGCTGTCAAAAATGCGCAGGAGATCATGCGGTATATAAGGGGCGATAAAAAACTCGTCCATTGAATGGTCTAATATTTTGTTCAACAACAAGACCCATCGATTTTGTAGTCTATTATTTTTGGATAAAAGATATAAATGATAGCTGTTCGTTTAATCCCTTTGGGTGGACCGTTTTCAATTCATAGATCCACCAGGTTTCTCTCTGGAGGATCGTGCGGTCCCAATCACCACCTCTCTTTGGATGTGGGATTGTCTCAATCCCCATGAATCTCAGGTTAGAGTAGTTTCCCCCATGTACCGTGTTGATATGCCTCGCTATGGGGGTATCTCTTTTGTGGCGTATATCTCCTAGATGCTCGCCCACTCTCCTGCGCAACTCCCTCCTTGTTTTACCAATTTACTCAAGGTTGCATTCACACTGTGCTCTATAAATAACTCCTGTGGATCGACAATTGATAAAGCTTTTAATTTGATAGCTCCTATGTGTCACGTGGCCTACGAAGCTGCTACCTCGTGTCATCATTGGGCATGCCACGCATCCACTGCATCTGTATGATCCTACTGTTGGTTTCAGCCATGTAATGGATGTTTGGCATGGATCATGATAGTGGCTATGGACTACAAAGTCCCGCACATTGCGGCCTCTCCTTAAGGTCACCTGAGGATGGGATGGCACTATTTTGGCCAGATCCGGATCTAAAAGCAATGTACCCCAATGTTTTGCCAAGATTTTCTTGACATCATTAGCCCCTGCATCATAGGTCCCTATCATGCGGATTTTTTCTGCTATGGGGGAGGTTTTATCTGGATGCAGGAGTTCTGGACGGGCCTACGATTGTGCCCTCTGATATGCTCGCCTCAGGATAGCATCTGGGTATCCTTTAGACAGAAACCTAGTACGGAGGTCCCTTGATTGTACGCGGAACTGGCCTGATGTAGAGCAATTTCTTTTCATCCGTAGATATTGCCCTGTTGGGATACCACGTTTCAGGGGCAGTGGATGGTAACTGTCCCAGCTAAGAAGGGAGTTAGTGGAGGTTGGCTTCCTGTAAGTCTCTGTTAGTAGCTCCCCCTGTGGTCCCCTTTTAATCAGAATGTCCAGAAATGGCAATATACTGTCTGATGACTCTGATGTGAAGTGCAGACCCACATCATTGATGTTAAGGGTCTCCACAAAGGAGAGGAAGGTGGTGTTCGCCCCCCGCCAGACAACAAAGACATCGTCTATGTACCTGACCCACATCACAATGTGATCTGTGAATGTGGAAAGAGGGTCAGCGAACACCACCTCCCTCTCCCACCAGCCCAGGAGCAAATTAGCATACAATGGGGCACATGAACTCTCCATCGCGGTACCCCTGAGCTGGTGGTAAAAGGACCCATCGAAAAGAAAGAAATTACTAGTAAGTGTAAATTGAAGTAACTTCAGCACAAAGGAGTTATGAGCAATACATTGGCAGCCCCTAGTGTTGAGAAAGAATTTTACAGCCTGCAGACCTAAGTCATGTCTAATAGAGGAATATAAGGCCTCTACATCAATTCACGCCAGTATGCAGTCATCATCGATAGTTAAACCCTCCAATCTACCCAACAGATCACTGGTATCCCTAATATACGAGGGTAATGTTGTAACAAATGGAGCCAAAATTTTATCAATATAGACACCGATGTTCTGGCACAGACTATTCACTCCTGATACAATGGGACGTCCCTTGACGGGGGAGGTCCCCTTGTGTATTTTTGGTAGCGAATAGAATGTGGCTATCGTAGGGTGTCTACAATTCATAAAATCATATTCTTCATCCGAGATTAACCCCAACATTTTACCTTCAGAGAGAATCTGAAGTAATTTAGTTTGATAATGACGTGTTGGGTTCTCTTTAAATTTCTCGTATGTTTCTCTATCTGACAAAATCCGTAAACAAATTTGTTTATATTGGAGAGTGTCCAGAACAACAATGTTACCCCCCTTGTCCGAGGGCTTGATGGTCACATTTTTTTCTTTTTCTAAATTTTTAAGCGCCAAATATTCACCTCTAGTGCAGTTAGATTTCATTTTAGGGACTACCAAATTTTACAAATCCATGGAGACTTGATGTAAAAAATTGTCTGCACATGTGGGGTCCCCTATTGGGGGTATTTTTGCACTTTTGGATTTTAACAATGTATATGGGCCTTTACCACCCTGTGGATTACTCTCCGTTAAACTAAATAGTAGTCGCACGTCCTGTATGAGTTCCTGTGATATGCCCAGTTCTTTGCTTTCTCGCTTATCAATCAAAGCGAAATGTTTCGACCAACGTAATCTCCTTACGAACAAATTAAGGTCTTTGATCCAATTGAAAACATTAAACTGAGGCATTGGAACAAAAGATATGCCGCGACTTAGAATTTTTTCTTCTTCAAGGGTAAGGATTCTACTTGACAAATTAATAATTTGGATATTTACTGGGGCATATCACAGGAACTCATACAGGACGTGTGTCTACTATTTAGTTTAACGGAGACTAATCCACAGGATGGTAAAGGCCCATTTACATTGTTAAAATCCAAAAGTACAAAAATACCCCCAATAGGGGACCCCACATGTGCAGACATTTTTTTACATCAAGTCTCCATGGATTGGGAAAATTTGGTAGTCCCTAAAATGAAATCTAACTGCACTAGAGGTGAATATTTGGCGCTTAAAAATTTAGAAAAAGAAAAAAAATGTGACCATTAAGCCCTCGGACAAGGGGGGTAACATTGTTGTTCTGGACACTCTCCAATATAAACAAATGTGTTTACGGATTTTGTCAGATAGAGAAACATACGAGAAATTTAAAGAGAACCCAACACGTCATTATCAAACTAAATTACTTCAGATTCTCTCTGAAGGTAAAATGTTGGGGTTAATCTCGGATGAAGAATATGATTTTATGAATTGTAGACACCCTACGATAGCCACATTCTATTCGCTACCAAAAATACACAAGGGGACCTCCCCTCAAGGGACGTCCCATTGTATCAGGAGTGAATAGTCTGTGCCAGAACATCGGTGTCTATATTGATAAAATTTTGGCTCCATTTGTTACAACATTACCCTCGTATATTAGGGATACCAGTGATCTGTTGGGTAGATTGGAGGGTTTAACTATCGATGATGACTGCATACTGGCGTCAATTGATGTAGAGGCCTTATATTCCTCTATTAGACATGACTTAGGTCTGCAGGCTGTAGAATTCTTTCTCAACACTAGGGGCTGTCAATTTACTGCTCATAAGTCCTTTGTGCTGAAGTTACTTCAATTTACACTTACTAGTAATTTCTTTCTTTTCGATGGGTCCTTTTACCACCAGCTCAGGGGTACCGCGATGGGGAGTTCATGTGCCCCATCGTATGCTAATTTGCTCCTGGGCTGGTGGGAGAGGGAGGTGGTGTTCGCTGACCCTCTTTCCACATTCACAGATCACATTGTGATGTGGGTCAGGTACATAGACGATGTCTTTGTTGTCTGGCGGGGGGCGAACACCACCTTCCTCTCCTTTGTGGAGACCCTTAACATCAATGATGTGGGTCTGCACTTCACATCAGAGTCATCAGACAGTATATTGCCATTTCTGGACATTCTGATTAAAAGGGGACCACAGGGAGAGCTACTAACGGAGACTTACAGGAAGCCAACCTCCACTAACTCCCTTCTTAGCTGGGACAGTTACCATCCACTGCCCCTGAAACGTGGTATCCCAACAGGGCAATATCTACGGATGAAAAGAAATTGCTCTACATCAGGCCAGTTCCACGTACAATCAAGGGACCTCCATACTAGGTTTCTGTCTAAAGGATACCCAGATGCTATCTTGAGGCGAGCATATCAGAGGGCACAATCGTAGGCCCGTCCAGAACTCCTGCATCCAAATAAAACCTCCCTCATAGCAGAAAAAATCCGCATGATAGGGACCTATGATGCAGGGGCTAATGATGTCAGGAAAATCTTGGCAAAACATTGGGGTACATTGCTTTTAGATCCGGATTTGGCCAAAATAGTGCCATCTTATCCTCAGGTGACCTTTAGGAGAGGCCGCAATGTGCGGGACTTTGTGGTCCATAGCCACTATCATGATCCATGCCAAACATCCATTACATGGCTGAAACCAACAGTAGGATCATACAAATGCAGTGGATGCGTGGCATGCCCAATGATGACACGAGGCAGCAGCTTCGTAGGCCACGTGACACATAGGAGCTATCAAATTAAAAGCTTTATCAATTGTCGATCTACAGGAGTTATTTATAGAACACAGTGTGAATGCAACCTTGAGTATATTGGGAAAACAAGGAGGGAGTTGCGCAGGAGAGTGGGCGAGCATCTAGGAGACATACGCCACAAAAGAGATACCCCCATAGCGAGGCATATCAACACGGTACATGGGGGAAACTACTCTAACCTGAGATTCATGGGGATTGAGACAATCCCACATCCAAAGAGAGGTGGTGATTGGGACCGCACGATCCTCCAGAGAGAAACCTGGTGGATCTATGAATTGAAAACGGTCCACCCAAAGGGATTAAACGAACAGTTATCATTTATATCTTTTATCCAAAAATAATAGACTACCAAATTGATGGGTCTTGTTGAAAAAATATTAGACCATTCAACGGACGAGTTTTTTACCGCCCCTTATATACCGTATGATCTCCTGTGTAACTATTGTCAGCTCTTTATTGGGCTCTAACGGTTCATGTGGACTTCTTACATAGCCCTCTATATAGTGCTTTGGTAAGCAATTTTGTAACAACTAACAATGGCTGACATTCTATGTGAGGATGAAGGAGATACGCTCATTGATATATAATTGATTTGTGTTGTTCTCCTAATGTCCTATGTGTTATGGTCTACTGATTAAAAACCTTGAAAAAGGAACTGGTTTAAAATACTTTAGGCACATTATCAGTATAATCTTAAATTATGTGCCCCGATTGGAATACTGTGAACTAGTTTCCTTTCTCTTTCTAAGGGATAAGTATAGAGATAAGGAGATGCCCTTCCTGTTATCTCTCCCTGTATACAAGCTCAGCTTTAGTGTCCACTAAGAGATTAAACTTTTTGAAATATGGTGGACTAATCCAAGGAAGATAGGGGATGTGATCATTTCATTTGCTCCTCCCCTCACAACTATACCTTACCTTGGTTTCCCGATAATGCTATAACTAAAGGACCTGAATCACGTGACCGCGGGCATGGCACAGCGGATCAAGTGACTGATCACATGATCGGGAACACGAGCGATGACGCCCATCAAGCGCGCATTTAAAAAGCGCACTATTTTGGGCATTTACAGTGATGCCGCCATATGTGGCTTCCACTCCCGGGCGGACTTTCCATGAGCATCACATGGGCCCCTGAACCTTTGGATGGTGAATGACATTGCGGTCCTATGGAGATAAGACACTTGTCTTTTAACTTGTGCACGATTACTTTTGAGCACTTGACTAATTTGTAATGTGTAATGTGTATTGCTGTATGTGTTAAGTTACCCCTGATGAACTGGATCATCACCAGGGAAACGCGTTGGGTATGTGTGTAAATCCATGGTAAATGTACATTCATGTTGTCTCTGTTTATGCTGGGTCAGTTTGGACACTCACTAGAGCTCAAACTATGAGATAGTGTTTTGGATTGATTGAATGCTCGCTCAGGGCCCCCCTTTCCCTACATTCCTTGTGTGTCAGGACGAAACTGGGCAGTCAAGCACAACTTAGGGTAAAGGACAAGGGTGAATTAGGAGGCGCCATACAGCAGTGAGGGAGCGTATACTGTTAGGGGCATACCTTAGGGTCATAGACCCAGATACCCCTTACCCCGCACACTGCTCCTCCCCCTGTATTAGTTTATGCGAGCACAGGGTCCAGCACCACTACCCAGCAAGTGTATTGTCACTTGATATTTTGTACCTACAAGGGCATTTTATTGGTATTTATTTAAAGTTAAGTTTAAAAAAAAAACCATTTTTTGATAGTTTGGTTTTTACATGCGGGCGGTTATTTCGTATATATAGTGAAATTTGGCACCCTCACGGGTTGTTATTTATATCGCATTCGCAAGCCCCTTAACAAAGAAGCGAGAAGCAAATTAAGTGCAGAGTGCCCTCGCCCAGTAATACCTAATCAGGTGTGCGAAACGCCGTCGGTTGATCCGAAGGTTATACAATTTCTGTCCAAATCAGGCTTCAGTCCTCGTAAGGGTCTGGATGCCTCCCTAAAATCCTGTCAGGATAAGTTATTGGACATCATGGGGCCTTTAGCAAAGATATTTGATTTGGCCCAGTCCGCCAAGGCGGATGGTCGATTAGTGGACCCAGTAGAACTGGCCGGATGGGTGCAGAGAGCGATTTGTATGGCGGGCAACGCAAATACGGCCTTAGCGGTTGAACGCAGGAAGGCCATTCTCATTAAAATAGAACCGAAGTTGGCCGCCATGTCCTTGACGGAAACGGGCACAGAGGCCCAAGGGCTCCTCTTCGGGGACCCATTTATTAAAGACCTCAGGAAGTTCGTGGGTACTTTCACTGCTTTGGATAGGGCCCAAACATCTATGAGACGGGTGTTTAGCAGTAGGGCCTCCACCAGGGCCGGCAGTGCGAGGAGCCGTGTGGCCGGGCGTTCATCATACCAGCCCCGTGCTACGGGTCGAGGCTCCTCACCCTTTCGAGGTTCCCACCAGGACCCCAGACAGCCTCCCTCCTTCTTCCCTTCGAGAGGCGCATTCGGTCGAGGACGCTCCTATAGAGGACAGCCGAATCTTCGTCGTCCCCTCGGTAAGTCCGGGAATCCTTCCCCGTTTTTCGAACGTCTTAGTGGGGGGCAGGTACAGTATTTTTCACATGTGTGGGCCTCTATCACCTCGGATCCGTGGATTCTGTCCACAGTCCTGGGGTTCGAGATAGAGTTGATAGCATCTCCGAGGCTCATTCCCGCCCCCACTCCCATGTACTGTTCCGCGACGGCGCAGTCTCTCATAGACACAGAGCTGGCCGACCTTTTCAACAAGGGGGCGATAGAACCGGCTGTCGCCCATCCAGGGGGTGTGATAAGAAACATCTTCCTGGTCCAGAATAAAGGCGGACAATTCCGTCCGGTGATCAATCTCAAGGCATTAAATGCTTACGTCAGATACTGCCATTTCAAAATGGAGGGCATCCATCTCCTTCGGGACATGCTCTTGCCGGGAGATTGGATGGTCAAACTGGACTTGAAAGACGCGTATCTCACGGTGCCCATGGCAACCATCTCCAGAGATGTTCTTCAGTTCCGTTGGCAGAACTCCCTATGGCGCTTCACGTGCCTACCCTTTGGCCTGTCCTCCGCCCCGTGGTGCTTCACCAAACTGCTTCGGCCGGTTGTGGCGTGGCTACGCAGTTGGGGGGTGAGGCTCATCGTCTATTTAGACGATATCCTCCTGATGGCCAAGGAACGTCACAGACTCCTGGAACACCTACAGGCGGCCCTTGATCTGTTTTCAAACCTAGGGTTTGTGATCAATTGGGAAAAATCTTGCCTGACACCTGCCAAATTTCTGGGCTTCTGGGTCGACTCAGAGGCCTTGTCGCTCAGTCTGCCCCTACAAAAGGTACAGTCTATCCGCAAGGAGTTGCGTCGCACCCTGACCTCCCGTCAGGTGTCGTTGCGACACCTAGCCCGGGTGATAGGGTTGCTGACATCCTCCATTCAGGCAATCTTCCCGGCCCCCCTTCATTATCGGGCCCTACAACTGCTCAAAATAGCCCATCTGCAGGCGGGAGCATCCTTTGCGGACCTGGTTCCGTTGGACTCAGAGAAACGAGAAAAACTCTCGTGGTGGATTGCCAATCTCGAGGCTTGGAATGGCAGAGCCATTTTCGGCCCTCGCCCGGATCTGGTGATAGAATCGGATGCCAGCCTGCACGGCTGGGGCGCACATTGCGAAGGGGTATCCACAGGAGGCCCATGGGCGGCGAACGAGACATCCCTGCACATCAATGCCTTGGAGCTGCTGGCGGGGTCCTTTGCCATTCGCAGTTTTGCGAATGGCCGGGCTCACGCGTGCATTCGTCTCAGGATGGACAATGTATCGGCTGTCCGGTACATCAATGCCATGGGCGGCACGCGCTCCGCCATGTTGACTCATTTAGCCAAAGAGTTTTGGGATTTCTGCCTCTCCCGCAATATCTCGGTGGTGGCGGAATATCTCCCGGGACTGCACAATACTATGGCCGACTGGAGTTCTCGAATCATTTCGGACTCCAGCGACTGGAAATTAGACACAGGGGTGTTCTCTGCCATTTGGTCAATCTGGGGTCCAATGTCCATCGACCTTTTTGCTTCGTGGTGGAACGCGCAGTTGTCCCGGTATTTCAGCTGGAGGCCGGATCCGTCGGCAGTGGCGGTAGACGCCTTCTCACACCTGTGGCCTCAGGGCCGCCTGTACTCTTTCCCACCTTTCTCGCTAATTCCGCGAGTCCTGTCTACAGTCAGGTTTCGGCGGACTTGGTGTTGATTGTTCCGTTTTGGGGGTCCCAGTTGTGGTTCCCTCAGCTGCTGGAGATGCTGGTGGATGTTCCCAGGCTGTTGCCCCACTCTCGACTACTGTTGTCGGACGCCATCCGTCAACCCCACCCTCTGGTGGAGGAGGGATCACTCTGCCTATTGGCGTGCAGAGTGTCGGGAGCCCGGGGGCCTCCGCGGACCTTTCGGAAACGGCTCGTTTCCTATTGGACAGCGCTTGGGCCCCGGGTACCAGACGGGCTTATCGAGCAGCCTGGCGGTCATGGGCTGACTGGTGCTTGCCTCGGGGTCTGGATCCCACTTCTGCCTCTGTAAATAACATTGTTCTTTTTCTTTCTTCCCTGTACGAGCCTGGGAGAGCTTATCGTACGATTAATGTGTTTCGCTCGGCCATTTCTTCGGGCCACCAGGGTTTTGACGGGTGTCCGGCGGGTCGCCACCCGCTGATTTGCCGCTTGCTTAGGGGTTCTCGTTTGTCGCGCCGTCCGCGGCCACGGTTCAACGGCACCTGGGATGTCGCCATTGTCTTGACCTTTTTGTCATCCTGGCCGGTTAACGGCCAGCTCTCACTACGCCAGTTGTCTGCCAAGCTGGTCACTCTGTTTTGCCTAGTTTCATGCAAGCGGGTGTCGGACGTGCGGACTGGTATCCGGTCCGTCACCTACCCGGCATTTCCGGCATCGGAAGCGCTATGCCCAGTGGCTTGCCTCAGGGAGTATGAGTTGCGTATGTCACATCTGCGCAGCGCATCTTGTCCTCAGTTGTTCATTTCGTTTCGCCGCCCTTACCATCCGGTAACTAGCGTCATTTTGTCCAGGTGGGTAAAATGGATCTTGTCCCTCTCGGGGATTGATACTTCGCTGTTCACTGCGCATTCTGTGCGCAGTGCTTCGGCCACCTCCCTGGCGATGGCCGGGGCCAAGCTGGAGGACGTCATGAGTCTGGCCGATTGGTCCCGCGTTTCCACGTTTAGAGAATTCTACTTCCGACCGGGCACACATATTTTCTCTACGATTGTGGCTCGGCTTTAAACTAGCAATGGGAGCCTCCGTGTCTTGATATAAAATTATAGGATTTTACTAAAACTTGACGTAAAGTCATGATTTTATGAAAGACACGGAGGCGAGCATTGCCCCTCCCTTCCCCCCCTCTAGGTGGACTATCGCCTGTGGGTGGGGCGACTCGTGTGTTGATATTCCTACATTCTCGATGTGTATATATATTGGTTTTGAAGTTAGTCATCCGATGGATGCGGTATTATTATTATTTTTTTGTCTCCTCTGTTTCAGGATGATGCGCTGCTTTTCGTGTTCCAGTTCTCAGGAATCCTGATTCTTCGGTTCAGTTTGGAGTTCCTGGCTGCGACCCTTCCGGGGTCCGTTTGAGTCGCGGTTCCGGATGGTGTGCCGTCATCGTTGGCTGTTACAGTTCGCTACAAGTGGTTCAAGTTGTTCCTGACAGCAAAGAAAGAGGAAGATACCCTGGATGAGAGTCCTTTTATAGGGAATCCAGGGGAGGGGCTAGCACCTGATTGGTGGATTTGTATGATGTCTTCAGTTTTTTCTTTGCTGCTATATCAAAATGTAAAGAAAGAGTCAAGCAATGCTCGCCTCCGTGTCTTTCATAAAATCATGACTTTACGTCATGTTTTAGTAAAATCCTATAATTATAAATCACCATGGAATATGCTGGAGCTGTATAAAGAAAAGGTTTACTTCTAATATTTTTCATTTAATACTTTCCATAATAGACCTAAATAAGTTCTGCTTCTATAACTGATTAAAACTGAAGAAGTTCTTGAAACTGGTTTGTGCATTTACCATAAAATGTTGAATACGCTTCTATTTTGTATATATGAATTGCTAGTGGTAATAGTCTCCCTAACCCTTAATTTTCCTTATAAAACAAACCAAATTGAAGTATGTATAGATTCAATGAACATAAGCTAATAACAATAATGGATAGCCTTTGAATCTCTTAGACAATTCTAGTTAATGCTGCTAAGTAGCAATTAGCGTGTCGTGAACACAATGGAAGATATCAATAGGGTAACAAATAAACAAACATTACTTTATGTGGATTCTGAAAAGCACTCTAGGGAAGAAAACTAATGAAGTCAAAGCTATTATGTATTACCTATGTTTAGACATGGGCATATCAGGAGCATAGCATTGCTCCATGCACCACTATTCAACTTATACAAGCAATTTGCGGGTTAAAACAAAATAGGTTTTGCAAGGCCGGGTTTCTACAGGATGCTTTGAGCATGTTAGTAGTGTCCAAAGTATGCTTTTTCTTTCATTTAAAGCATTTTAAAGTGTTACATAAGTAATTATAGTATGGTGCATTGTACATAGCACAGCATGCTTTATCTGCAGTGCTTTATCCTCTTTCATTTCAATGGGAAAAACCCAGGATGTAAGAAATGCATTTAAGTGAATGCTACCATTTAGCCGTTTTATCTCTAATCTTCATCTCTGTATTGACTACCGGGGACTTGAAGAGGACTGTGTAGTTTCTGCCACTATTGTACTGACGCTGCAGTACCCCGACATGACCACTAAGCAGTGTAAGGAGCTATCTGCTTCCAGCAGGACAGCTGGAGATGTTTTGCTTGCTAAACTTTGCGCACCGCTGATAGGTTTGCTCCTTAGTTTGATGGTATGTGTGTGTATATGGTGTACTTATGTATGCACATGTATACACATGTATACCATGTGTATGGTGTATTTATGTGTATGTGTATTGCATATATATATGGTGTATGTATATGTAAATGTGTGTCATGATGCCGCGTGTCCGCCATTGAGTAGGGAAAAATTTGAATCCCACCCCTGCCTACTTATGACAGCGGATGGCGCCTTGTTATTCAGTAACTTCGGCATCTCTGCTTTCAGTTTGCTAGTTTGTTTGTTTTGCTTCCTGCTCTGGCACTATTCCAACCCTGCTATACATTGACCCTGCCACAAGATCAGTTCTGCTACGTTCAGCACAGCTACCTAGGACTTGCCCCTATTTCAACACTGATACATTAGGCATGCTACTAGATCAACCTGCTACTGTACATTGGAATTGTCACTATTCCAACTCTGCTAAATGATCCCTGCACCTACATCACCTCCTCTACATTTAGCTCTTCTTCACCACTGTACGTCTACAGCTCAGAATTATACACCACTACTACGGCTCAGCTCTTTCAAGTTCCCCTCAACTCTGCTTTACTGCTACATTGCTTCTGCTCCAGCTACACCTCTTTATCAGCCATATTTCAAGATCTGTTACCTCTCATCCTATGCTGCATTCAGGTTCCTGCCCTGCTGCCCCAACGCCACCTGTCCATGCTGCACAAGACCTACTCATCTGGACCAGTGAGTTAGTGGATCTACTTCATCAGGTGAGACATAACACAAGGAACTAGAAAATAGCTGACCAGGAGGACTATATAAGAACGTTGCTTGGATTGGACATAGCAAAAAGAACAGCATTGGTATATAAGATAAAAAGGGTGATAGAATAAAGGAGTAGAAAATAGTATGTAACAGACAAGTGGTATAGTATTGCTTTCATTAGCAGTATAGAAACCCCAAAGCCATGATTGAAGTGAACTCAGTTCACAGGCAAAGACTTGTCTCTGTTCAACTATCTATGAGCTCTCATCAGTTATCTTTGTACTTATCACTTTAAATATTTAACCAAACATCACTCAGCAATGTGCTTTAAGTGCATCTCTAACCCACTGTCCGCAGTTAACCTGCCGACATATGATATTCACCATGGTGAACAAGAACAAAATATTCCTTACATTAATCCTCAATTGCTTATTATAAAATAAATATGCAAAATCCCTTTGAAATCAGATAACTTCAAAAAGCAGAAAACTGTTGGCTGGTGTCCCAGAGAAATATTATATAGTATGTCATTCCTGGATTATCATCCAGGTGTTAACTTAAATATAAAAATATGATATTACAAACCATATTGTCATTTAATTAGTCCCAGAGACCGTTAAGAGTTAGACACTTTTATAGGTGCCTGGTTGGTGTTATTGTACCTAGATGATGAAAGACAGTGGCTTATTGTAAGGACTTTACTAACTGGATTTGAATAAATTAGAGGATTCGTGATTGCATGCCATTGACTAATATGCATTTATTTTTAATCAATATAAAGGGCATTTCTGTAACTGTGACATTGGTGTCCTGTTGGTCTGATACATTACTGTTAAAACATTTTTGTATTACTCATAAAATAACAATTTGGGAGCCATCTTACTTCTTTCCACTAAATTGTGTAATTCCTGTGCTATTTCCCTCTGTTCTTTCCCACTGGTCACTGTGAAGAGACTCACCCTCTTGACAAGATGATTAGAGTCTACCCCCTTGACCTTTGCTGATCATCAGAATAAAGGGGTCATGGGGTCCATCAAGCACTGCGGTCCACTCTGACTATTTATCCTGGCAATGTAATGATTGGCAAGGAGGCCCAACAGTCAGACCGTCAAAGACTGAAGGCCTATCCCAAAGATAGGTCTTTAATATTATAGAACCAAAAAAATCTAATTTATTCTGATAAAAAATATTGTGCAAATTTTAGAATTTAGAGATAGAGATGAGCAAATTTCCTAATATTCTTTTCAGATCTGATTAGTCCCAATCAGCCAAGAAATTTAATTTGGTTTTAAATAGATTCTACCTGAATAGACAGTGCTTTACATCTATCTCTCTATTTCTGAAGAAGTTTTTATTGAAAATCTTAAACAAAGTACAATTTACCCCCCCCCCCCAAACAGACGTTTGATGGTTAAAAAAAGGGGTCCACAGAGAACAGTAGTGTAATAATATTGGTAAGCTAAATCACAATGACATAGACTATATACAGTATATATATATATATATATATATATATATAGTTAGTCTGTATATAGAGTATAAAGAGAGATTTACCAACACCTGCCAGCAATAGTACCTAGTTCCTTCCTAACAAGGAAAGTTAGCGCAGCTCTCAAAGATTTAAAAAAAAAAACCTGCACACTACAGATGAGCGAATCGGATCAGACAAAGTGGAATTCCATCCGAATTTCAGGAAAAATTTGATTAGCAACGAATGAAAATTTCCTCTCGCTTTGTGGAAACAAATCGCAATTTTTCCTAAGATGGCGGTCACGCGTGTGAAGACTGAGGACATAGGGCAAGGAACTCTGGGAAGGCTGGATCATCCAGATTGACATGCATGCAAGCAGCCAATCAGCAGCCAGCCAGCCCCGTGATGTCACAGCCCTATAAATACGGCAGCCATTTTAGATTCTGCCATTTTCCAGCCTTCTGAGTGCAGGGACAGATGCGAGAAGGCGCTAGGGACAGCAATTGGAAAAAGCTAATTGTGAAAAAAGAAAACTGAAAAAATGATTTATAAGTGCAGAGAAAGGATAAGAAGGAATCATTTCACAGCATCTTAGTGCAGGGAGAGACGTCAGAAGACGCTAAGGACAGTGCTAGAAAAGCGATTTACAAGTGCAGGAAAAGATAATTTGGGGATCCAAATAGGCATTATACAGCTCATTCCAGCAATTTGTTCTTGGGGCGCAAGTACTATGTTGAAAAGCCTTTAGTGGCTTATATCTGTGAAAAAAGAAAAATAAATATGAATTTCACTTCTGCAGCTACATATATATGGTGAAAGCATTTAGTGAAGTATTTCTGCTGCAAGAAAAATATATACCCAGTTCACTCTTTCCATTATTTGCGGTAACAGCGTTTATTGGCCTATTTCATTGCAAAAAGAAAAATATATACGCAGTTCACTTTTGTAGCTATATGTGGTTAAAGTGGTTAGTGACGTATTTCTGTACTGCAATAAAATATATAAGCAGTAAACTGTTGCCGACATTGTACCACTCTGTGGCCTACTCATGATCCTGCCACCTCTACACTCTGTTACTGTGCCACTCTGTGGTATCCTGATTCTACTGCCACCTCCAGACTTTGTCATTGTGCCGCTCTGTGGTCTCCTCATGTTGCTGCCACCTCCAAACTCTGTCATTGTGCCACTCTGTGGTCTACTCATGCTGCTGCCACCTCAACGCTCTGTCATTGTACCACTCTGTGGCCTTCTAATTCTGCTGCCATCTCCAGACTCTGTCATTGTGCAATTCTGTGGCTTCCTCATGCTGCTGCTACCTCCACACTCTGTTATTGTGCCACTCTGTGGCCTCCTGATTCTGCTGCCACCTCCAGACTCTGTCAATATGCCGCTCTGTGGTCTTCTAATACTGCTGCTACCTCCACACTTGGTCATTGTACCACTCTATGGCCTACTCATGATCCTGCCACCTCTACATTCTGTTACTGTGCCACTCTGTGGTCTCCTGATTCTGCTGCCACCTCCAGACTCTGTCATTGTGCCGCTCTGTGGCCTCCTCATGCTGCTGCCATCTCTATACTTGGTTTTTTTGCCACTCTGTGGCCTCCTCCTGATGCTGATGTCTCCTCCAGACTCGGTTATTGTGCCACTCTGTGGACTACTTGTGTTACTGCCACCTCCAGACTCTGTCATTGTACCACTCTGTGGCCTACTCATGCTGCTGCCACCTCCAGACTCTGTCATTGTGCCATTCTGTGGCTTCCTCATGCTGCTGCCACCTCCACACTCTGTCATTGTGCCACTCTGGGGCCTCCTGATTCTGCTGCCACCTCCAGACTCTGTCAATGTGCCACTCTGTGGTCTTCTAATACTGCTGCTACCTCCACACTTTGTCATTGTGCCACTCTGTGGCCTCATCCTGATGCTGCTGCCTCCACCTCCAGACTTGGTCATTGTGCCACTCTGTGGCCTCCTGATTCTGCTGCCACCTCCAAACCCTGTCATTGGGCCACTCTGTGGTTTACTCATGCTGCTTCCATCTCACCACTATGTCATAGGTCCACTATGTAGACTTCTCATGCTGTTCCCACCCTCCCCACTTAATGACTGGCCCACTATTTTGGCTTTCGGCCTGGCTGGCATCATCATTTATTTCACCTTTCTTCTGATCTGTCAGAAGCAAGGAAAAATTAGGTTAACAAGGAATCCTGTGTGTAGCAGCTGTGAGGCCTGTATGGTCCCATCAGAATTGGCTTATGATTTGGTAGCCAAAAGCAGGAGTGGGTACAAAACACAGAAGACATGCAAATATTCCGTTAACATGTAATCTCTGTTTTAGATCCACTCCTGTTTTTTTGTCATTAGTAATACTGATGGATTATTGAGCAAGTGCTGACCGAGTCAAGGCACATGCTTCGCAGACAGTATCTTTTTTTTTATTGGTTATTGTTTTGATGGACCAGAGGAAGGGCTAAGTTATCAGTGACGTCAACACAAACTTACTGCTGACACCCTCTCCACTCTGTTATGGGGCTTTACTTGTATAAGTGTTTAATAGAACAGGTTCTGTAGACATCTATGTGGAATCAGCTGACGAGGTAGTAAAAGGACTGTGCTTCTTCTTGATGCTAACATCTACCTGTAAGGCTGAGTTGATACTTGAGTTATTTGGTCAGTTTTGGCCCCTTGGCTGCCCAAATAAGTGAAGTGTGCAGTGATTCTAAGAGCGACCCCTGTCATCTGCAATTGTCATATTGACTCAAAGTATTATTTCACTACCACAGCAGACTCCCTATGCGTGTTACTGCAAGGCACAGTGTTCTACACCCCTATAAAGGCTCTCTGCAGCCCCGAAATAGATGTTTTTTTTAACGCGATTACCCGCCAATATATTTAGATTGAAGCAAATTTTTCCGAAAAATTCGGTGAACTGGCAGAATCAAATTTTTTTAAAATTTGCTCATTTCTACTGCGCACCCCAAGCATCCCAACAAAATAAATAAGCCCTATAGCCCAGAATATGTATGATAATAGACCGGGAGTTGTTAGCAACCTATCCCATAATGTCTTACATGATCCTGCCACCTCTACACTCTGTTACTGTGACACATGGGGTCACTTTTTTCAGATAGGTCCCTCTTTCCACTCTAAATAATAATGTTCATCCTATTAGAGAACTCTCGCTTAGGGTCCATTCATACATCCGCAAAATGGGTCAGCATCCGTTCCACAATTTTGCGGAACGGGTGCGGACCCATTCATTTTCAATTGGGCTGGAATTGATGCGGACAGTACACTATGTGCTGTCCGCATCCGCATTTCCGGATCCGCACTTCCGCATCCGCACCTCCATTTCCACAATAGCAGACAAGAATAGGCATTTTCTATTATAGTGCAGGCCATGTGCACATGGCCTGTGTCCGTGTTTTGCGGATCCGCAATTTGCATATCCGCAAATCACTTATGGACGTGTGAATGGAGCCTTAGTGGGAGCAACAGATCTGATCCAATATCTATCAGTTTCCTCTTCTGGAATAGTATTTGTTGAATACCTAAATCAAGCAAGTCAAAATATATTGGATCATCTATAAGGTTAAAAAGGCAAACCGTAGGACTAGACGTAGGTGTCACAAGGAACTCCCTCCGTCCTGAAACGAATCATGAGAAATTCTGATTCTGACAAATCTGATTTTTTTTTTTATTTCACAGTGATTTAACTACCAGTAAAACTACCAGTCCTTGCTTCCTGCTGCTTGCTTCCTTAGCGTTAGTGTTCTGCAAAATATTCAATGAAAATGTAATGTACACTTTAAGATCCTCTCATTTAAACTGCCCATACAGATGTACCATAACAGTAGTATAGTGGCAGTTCTCGTGGTAGTTCAGTCACCTATGTTCATACCAACCTAAGGGGACTTATAACCTTTGTCAAATATTGCTTCTCTACACATGACATCACATTGACATTCTAGCTACACTCAAAACTCAAAAACCATAACTCATAAACCCTATCTAATAAAAATAAGGTCATAATTCGAAAAACATCATGCTAGTAGGGAAAAAAAGACATATATTCGTTTTTTAAGAATATATATCACACTATATTCTACATATTCGGGAATTGTAGCAAGCCAACCCAATAGGAAAGTTGCCTATAACCCACCCTTACTCGATTAACGTGCATATTACATTGCCGATTTTTTGCATAAGCTAAAATAAATTAAATAATTAAGAATATTCTAATTCACTACAGAATAAGATATTGCAGCCTTCTCACATTGAACCACAAGCAAGAAGTTTATTCAGTAAAATATATCTAAAAACAAATAAAAACTGTCAAACAACAGCCATATATACAGTGTATCAAATCACCAAAGAGTGCTCTCTATATGGTGGGAGATGGTCATATAATTGTACAATATCCATGGAAGGTCTTTACAAGGAATGGATCTAGTTGTCCATTAAGAGGTCCCTTTTCCCATTGCCCATTGGGATAGTAGCCATCGCGTGATCAATACAGTCAACAGAGGGTATATGACTGCACTACGTATGTATCATGCGGACGAAGCTTGCTCACAGAGTGAGCATTTACCCCTTCTTCTATACGAGCGGTAATCTCAATGTCCGGGTGTCTTAGGATTGAAGTCGCTCACTTAGTGAGGATTTACCCCTCCTTCCGTATAGGTGGTAATCCCAGTGTCCGGTATCTTGGTGCGCTCTATGAGTGGAAAGATGGAGGGGATAGAGCTGTAGTTGTCAGATTGTAGCTCTGTGTGTCCCGCGTATGGATATCGCGGGATTAGAGATAGAGAATCCCAGACTTCCGCTGCTCTCGCCATGCTTGCTGTGTTCGCTGTAAGGAGACTGATGATAAAGTCTCACAATTAAAGTTGAGCTAATCCGAACTGTATAGTTCGGGTTCGTACCGAATTTTGGGATGTTCGGGACCCGGACCCGAACATTTTCAAAAAAGTTAGGGTCCATTTTTCGGCGATTTCTTCCCGCTTTCTGAAGGGCTGCACAGCAGCCAATCAGCTTGCGTTTTACTTTTTCCCCTAAGAAGCCATCACAGCCATGCCTACTAATGGCATGGCTGTGATTGGCGAAGTGCAGCATGTGACCCAGCATCTATTTAAGCTGGAGTCACGTAGCGCCGCACGTCACTCTGCTCTGATTAGTGTAGGCATAGAATGCAGCTGCTGTGAGGGCGAGATTAGGCAGGGAAAACGCAAAAACACCTAATGAAGTGATCGATCTACAGCTGTAAATTATTCAACTTCTGCTAGTTAATTGCTTACTGATTTTTAGGCTGTCCAGAGCGTTTTTCTGTCACATTTTTCTGGGGTGATCGGCGGCCATTTTGTGTCTTGTGGTGCACCAGCACAAGCTGCCACCAAGTCAATCAATCAAATCAATAGAAGTTTTTTTTGTTGCTATATCCTACATCAGGGGCTTGGCTGTGCTTATTGTCAACCCTAGAATCTCAGGATAGAAATTTCTATATGTTATTGAGGGGTTAAATTCAATTGCCAAAATAGCAATCCCCTAAATCTGGTGTTCCAGCTGTGTCTAGCCAAGTGTAATACTGTCTTCTGTCTGGCAAAGGATAGATTTTTTTTATGGGGTGAAATTCAATTGCCAAAATAGCAATCCCCTAAACCTGGTGTTCCAGCTGTGGCTGGCTAAGTTTAATACTGTCCGGCAAATGATAGCTATTTTTCTGGGGTGAAAATCAATTGCCAAAATAGCAATACCGTAAATCAGTGGTTTCAGGTGTGGCTGGCCAAGTTTAATAGTGTCTGGCAAAGGATATATTTTTTCTGGTGTGAAATTCAATTGCCAAAATAACAATCCCCTAAATCTGGTGCCCCAGCAATGGCTGGCCAAGTTTAATAGTGTCTGACAAAGGATATATTTTGATCTGGGGTGAAATTCAATTGCCAAAATAGCAATCCCCTAAATCTGGTGTCCCAGCAGTGGCTGGCCAAGTTTAATAGTGTCCGGCAAAGGATATATTTTTTTTCTGGGGTGAAATTCAATTAGCAATATAGCAATCCCTTTAATCTGGTGTTCCAGATGTGGCTGGCCAAGTTTAATAGTGTCTGGCAAAGGATATATTTTTTTATGGGTGAAATTCAATTGCCAAAATAGCAATCCCCCAAATCTGTTGCCCCAGATTTCTGTCCGTAAAAGGGTATATTACACTCAAGGTGTATATACAAGTGCTGAGAGGGTCATCCTCATTAACTTCACATGCTACCGTGCATCTCCAAGTGTATTTCTGTCTGTTAAAAATATATTACACAAAGTGTTGAAATACAATTGCTGATAGCATAATCCTACATATTTTCTCACACACTACTGTGCATCTCCAAGTGTAAATCTGTCCATAAAAGGATACCTTTCATCCAGGGCCTAAATACTAAGCCTACAATTGATATTCCCCTAAATCAGTGGTTACTGCTGTGCCTGGATTAGTGTAATACGCTACATAAATAAATTGGCAGATAAAGTTTAGTGCCGGTAAAAAAAGGCCTGAATTTGAAATCAATACATCGGGCCAAATATTTTTTTTCTTACTGTGGTGCTTGGTGAACGGTAACAATGAGGAAAACATCTAGTAAGGGATGCGGACGCGGTCGTGGTGGTGTTAGTGGACCCTCTGGTGCTGGGAGAGGACGTGGCCATTCTGCCACAGCCACACGTCCTAGTAAACCAACTACCTCAGGTTCCAGTACCCGCCAGAATTTACAGAGATATTTGGTGGGGCCCAATGCCGTTCTAAGGATGGTAAGGCCTGAGCAAGTACAGGCGCTAGTCAATTGGGTGGCCGACAGTGGATCCAGCACGTTCACAACATTATTTCCCAACCAGTCTTCTGCAGAAAGCGCACAGGTGGCGCCTGAAAACCAAGCCCATCAGTCTTTCACATCACCCCCATGCATATCAGGGAGACTGTCAGAGCCTCAAGTTATGCAGCAGTCTCTTATGCTGTTTGAAGACTTTGCTGGCAGGGTTTCCCAAGGGAATCCACCTAGCCCTTCCCCAGTGGTGAAAGACATAGAATGCACTGATGCACAACCACTGATGTTTCCTGATGATAATGACATGGGAATACCACCTCATCGGAGTCCGCACGTCTCTGATGATGACGAAACACAGGTGCCAACTGCTGCGTCTTTCTGCAGTGTGCAGACCGAACAGGAGGTCAGGGAGGAAGACTGTGTGGAAGACGATGCAGGGGACGATGAGGTCCTAGACCCCACATGGAATGAAGGTCGTGCCACTGACTTTCATAGTTCAGATGAAGAGGCAGTGGTGAGACCGAGCCAACAGTGTAGCAAAAGAGGGAGCAGTAGGCAAAAGCAGAACAGCCGCCGCCAAGAGAGTTCGCCTGCTACTGGCCACAGCCACCAGGGACTGAGCACCCCAAAGGCAGCTTCAAGGAGTTCACTGGTATGGCATGTATTTAAACAATGTGCTGACGACAAGACCCAAGTGATTTTCACGCTGTGCCATCAGAGCCTGAAGCGAGGCATTAATCGTTCTGAACCTTAGCGCAACCTGCATGACCAGGCATCTACATGCAAAGCATGAACTGCAGTGGAGTAAAGACCTTAAAAGCAAGGAACTCACTCTGGCTCCCCCTGCTCCCTCTTCTGCTGCTGCCTCGGCCTCTTCCTCCGCCTCGGGAGGAATGTTGGCACCTGCCGCCCACCAAACGGAGGATGTGCCACCGACAACACCACCTGCGTCACCAAGCATCTCCACCATGTCACACGGCAGCGTTCAGCTCTCCATCTCACAAACCTTGGAGAGAAAGCGTAAATTCCCGCCTAGCCACCCTCGAGCCCTGGGCCTGAATGCCAGCATTTCTAATCTACTGTCATTTGAAATGCTGTCATTCAGGCTGGTGGACACACACAGCTTCAAACAGCTGATGGCGATGGCTGTCCCACAGTATGTTGTTCCCAGCCGCCACTACTTCTCCAAGACAGCTGTGCCTTCCCTGCCCAACCAAGTATCCGATAAAATCAAGTGTGCACTGCACAACGCCATCTGTGGCAAGGTACACCTAACCACAGATACGTGGACCAGTAAGCACGGCCAGGGACGCTATATCTCCCTAACTGCACACTGGGTAAATGTAGTGGCGGCTGGGCCCCAGCCGGAGAGTTCTTTGGCGCACGTCCTTCCGCCGCCAAGGTTCGCAGGGCATCATTCTTTGCCTCCTGTAGCCTCCTCGTCCTACTCGGCTTCCTCCTCCTCCTCTGCTTCCACCTGCTAATCCAGTCAGCCACACACCTTCACCACCAACTTCAGCACAGCCCGGGTTAAACGTCAGCAGGCCGTTCTGAAACTCATATGTTTGTGGGACAGGCCCCACACCGCGCAGGAGTTCTGGCGGCTTATTGAAAAACAGACCGACCAGTGGTTGCTGCCATAGGGGCCTCAAGCTTGGCCTGGTGGTGTGCGATAATGGGCGAAATCTCGTCGCAGCTCTGGGACTAGCCGGTTTGACGCACATCCCTTGCCTGGCGCATATGCTGAATTTGGTGGCAGACTTTCTGCCCTATAGCGTAACTTCGGCCTTCCTGCTCACCGCCTCATATGTGACGTGCCTACCAGGTGGAACTCTACCTTACACATGCTGGAGAGACTGTGCGAGCAGCAGCAAGCCATAGTGGAGTTTCAGCTGCAGCACGCACTGGTCAGTCGCACTGCGGAACAGCACCACTTCACCACCAATGACTGGGCCTCCATATGAGGCATGTGTGCACTGTGTTGCACTGTTTCGAGTACTCCACCAACATGGCCAGTGACGATGACGCCGTTATCAGCATTACAATACCACTTCTATGTCTCCTTGAGAAAACACTTAGGGCGATGATGGAAGAGGACGTGACACAGGAGGAGAAGGAAGATGAGGGGTAGTTTTTAGCACTTTCAGGTCAGTTTGTTAGAAGTGGTTCAGAGGGCGGATTTTTGCAACAGCAGAGGCCAGGTACAAATGTGGCCAGCCAGGGCCCGCTACTGGAGGAGGAGGAGGATGCGGAGGATGTGGAGGAGGATGAGGATGAAGCAGGTTCACAGCGGGGTGGCACCCAACACAGCTCAGGCCCATCACTGGTGCGTGGCTGGGGGGATACGGAGAATGATGACGATATGCCTCCCACAGAGGACAGCTTGTCCTTACCTCTGGGGAGCCTGGCACACATGAGCGACTACATGCTGCAGTGCCTGCGCAACGACAGCAGAGTTGCCCACATTTTAACGTGTGCGGACTACAGGGTTGCCACCCTGCTGGATCCCCGGTAGAAAGACAATGTGCCCACCTTACTTCCTGCATTGGAGCATGATAGGAAGATGCGCGAGTACAAGCGCACGCTAATAGACGCGTTCCTAAGAGCATTCCCAAATGTCACAGGGGAACAAGTGGAAGCCCAAGGCGTAGGCTGAGGAGGAGCAAGAGGTCGCCAATGCAGCTGTGTCACGGCCAGCTCCTCTGAGGGCAGGGTTAGCATATCAGAAATGTGGAAAAGTTTTGTCACCACGCCACAGCTAACTGAACCAACACCTGATACGGAACGTGTTAGCATGAGGCAGCATTTCACTAACATGGTTGAACAGTATGTGTGCACACCCCTCCACGTACTGACTGATGGTTCGGCCCCATTCAACTTCTAAGTCTCCAAATTGTCCACGTGACTAGAGCTAGCCTTTTATGTCTTTGAGGTTCTGGCCTGCCCGGCGGCCAGCGTTTTGTCTGAACGTGTATTCAGCACGGCAGGGGGCGTCATTACTGACAAACGCAGCCGCCTGTCCGAACTTGTGCATCAGTTTCCCTGATATGCATGGGGGTGATGTGACAGACTGATGGGCTTGGTTTTCAGGCACCACCTGTGCGCTTTCTGCAGAAGACTGGGTGGGAGATAATGTTGTGAACGTGCTGGATCCACTGTCGGCCACCCAATTGACTAGCGCCTGTACCATCCTTAGAACGGCATTGGGGCCCACCAAATATCGCTGTAAATTCTGGCGGGTACTTGAACCTGAGTTAGTTGGTTCACTAGGACGTGTGGCTGTGGCAGAATGGCCACGTCCTCTCCCAGCACCAGAGGGTACACTAACACCACCACGACCACGTCCGCGTCCCTTACTAGATGTTTTCCTCATTGTTACCGTTCACCAAGCAGCACAATAAGAAAAAAAATATTTTGCCCAATGTATTGATTTCAAATTCAGGCCTTTTTTTACAGGCACTAAACACTATCTGCCTATTTATTTATGTACCGTATTACACTAATCTAGGCATAGCATTAACCACTGATTTAGGAGAATATAAATTGTAGTTATCTAGTATTTAGGCCCTGGATGAAAGGTATCCTTTTATGGACAGATTTACACTTGGAGATGCACAGTAGCGTGTGAAAAAATACGTAGGATTATGCCTTCAGCAATTGTATTTTAACACTTTGTGTAATATACTTTTTAACGGTCAAAAATACACTAGGAGATGCACGGTAGCGTGTGAAGTTATTGAGGATGACCCTCTCAGCACTTGTATATACACATTGAGTATAATATACCCTTTTACGGACAGAAATACACTATGCGATGCACAATAGTGCAAGCAGATTTACAGGATTATGCTTTCAGCAATTGTAATGTAACACTTTTTGTAATATACCCTTTTACGGAAAGAAATATACTTGTGATATACCCTTTTACGGACAGATTAACACTTGGCCTGCCACAGCTGGAACACCAGATTCAGGGTATTGCTATGTTGGCAATTGAATTTCACCCCAGAAGAAAATATATCCTTTGACGGACACTATGAAACTTGTCCAGTCACAGCTGGAACACCAGATTTACTGTATTTCTATTTTTGCAACTGTATTTCACAACAGAAAATAATATATCCTTTGAAGGACACAAGGGAAATTGTCCAGTCACAGCTGGAACACCAGATTCAGAGTATTGCTATTTTGGCAATTAAATTTCACCCCAGAAAAAAATATACCCTTTTACGGACAGATTTAAACTAGGCCTCCAACAGCTGGAACACCAGATTTACTGTATTTCTATTTTTACTAATGACTTTCACCCCAGAAAATAATATATCCTTTGACGGACACTAGGGAAATTGTCCAGTCACAGCTAGAACACCAGATTCAGGGTATTGCTATTTTGCCAATTAAATTTCACCCCAGAAAAAAATGTACCCTTTTATGGACAGATTTAAACTAGGCCAGCATCAGCTGGAACACCAGATTAAGGGTATTGCTATTTCGGCAATTAAATTTCACCCCAGAAAAAAATATACCCTTTTACGGACATATTTAAACTAGGCCTGCAACAGCTGGAACACCAGATTTACTGTATTTCTATTTTTGCTACTGACTTTCACCTCAGAAAATATTATATCCTTTGACGGACACTAGGGAAATTGTCCAGTCACAGCTGGAACACCAGATTCAGGGTATTGCTATTTTGGCAATTAAATTTCACCCCAGAACAAAATCTATCCTGTGACGTACACTATTAAACTTGGCCAGCCACAGCTGAAAATACTAATTTATGGTATTGCTATTTTGGCAATTGAATTTCACCCCAGAAAAAAATATTTCCTTTGCCGGACACTATTAAACTTGTCCAGCCACAGCTGGAACACCAGATTTACTGTATTTCTATTTTTGCAATTGTATTTCACCCCAAAAATAATATATCCTTTGAAGGACACTAGGGAAATTGTACAGTCATAGCTGGAACACCAGATTCAGGGTATTGCTATTTTGGCAATAAAATTTCTCCCAAGAAAAAAATATACCCTTTTACGGACCCATTTAAACTAGGCCTTCAACAGCTGGAACACCAGATTCAGGGTATTGCTATTTTGGCAATTAAATTTCACCCCAGAAAAAAATATACCCTTTACGGACCAATTTAAATTAGGCCTTCAACAGCTGGAACACCAGATTCAGGGTATTGCTATTTTGGCAAATAAATTTCACCTCAGAAAAAAATATACCCTTTACGGACAGAATTAAACTGGGCCTGCATCAGCTGGAACACCAGATTTACTGTATTTCTATTTTTGCTAATGACTTTCACCCCAGAAAATAATATATCCTTTGACCGACACTAGGGAAATTGTCCAGTCACAGCTGGAACACCAGATTCAGGGTATTGCTATTTTGGCAATTAAATTTCACCCAAGAACAAAATCTATCCTGTGACGGACACTATAAAAATTGGCCAGCCACAGCTGAAACCACTGATTTATGGTATTGCTATTTTGGCAATTGAATTTCACCCCAGAAAAAAATATATCCTTTGCCGGACACTATTAATCTTGTTCAGCCACAGCTGGCACACCAGATTTACGGTATTTCTATTTTTGCAACTGAATTTCACCGCAGAAAATAATATATCCTATGATGGACGGACACTATGAAACTTGTCCAGTCTCAGCTGGAACACCAGATTTACGGTATTGCTATTTTGGCAATTGAATTTCACCCCAGAAAATTATCTATCCTTTGCCTGACACTATTAAACTTGGCCAGCCACTGCTGGGACACCAGATTTATGATATTGCTATTTTTGCAACTGTATTTCACAACAGAAAATAATATATCCTTTGAAGGACACAAGGGAAATTGTCCAGTCACAGCTGGAACACCAGATTCAGAGTATTGCTATTTTGGCAATTAAATTTCACCCCAGAAAAAAATATACCCTTTTACGGACATATTTAAACTAGGCCTGCAACAGCTGGAACACCAGATTTACTGTATTTCTATTTTTGCTACTGACTTTCACCTCAGAAAATATTATATCCTTTGACGGACACTAGGGAAATTGTCCAGTCACAGCTGGAACACCAGATTCAGGGTATTGCTATTTTGGCAATTAAATTTCACCCCAGAACAAAATCTATCCTTTGATGTACACTATTAAACTTGGCCAGCCACAGCTGAAAATACTAATTTATGGTATTGCTATTTTGGCAATTGAATTTCACCCCAGAAAAAAATATATCCTTTGCCTGACACTATTAAACTTGTCCAGCCACAGCTGGAACACCAGATTTACTTTATTTCTATTTTTGCAATTGTATTTCACCCCAAAAAATAATATATCCTTTGAAGGACACTAGGGAAATTGTACAGTCATAGCTGGAACACCAGATTCAGGGTATTGCTATTTTGGCAATAAAATTTCTCCCAAGAAAAAAAATATACCCTTTTACGGACCCATTTAAACTAGGCCTTCAACAGCTGGAACACCAGATTCAGGGTATTGCTATTTTGGCAATTAAATTTCACCCCAGAAAAAAATATACCCTTTTACGGACCAATTTAAATTAGGCCTTCAACAGCTGGAACACCAGATTCAGGGTATTGCTATTTTGGCAAATAAATTTCACCTCAGAAAAAAAAATATACCCTTTTACAGACAGAATTAACCCCTTAGTGACCACCCATACGTGTTTTTACGGCGGTCACTAAGGGGCCTTGGGCTGGAGCGCCGCCTTTTTACGGCGGCACTTCAACCCAAGTTAGCGCTTAAATCAAGCGCTGTAGCTCCGTGCCCGCAGCTACCGGAGGTAGCTGAGGGCTCGGGGCAGTGATCAGAGACTGTGACAACCGGTCTCTGATCACGTGATCGCCGTGATACACTTTATCACGGCGATCACAGAAAATGCCGGCATCGGAGCTTCCCGCACTAAACTTTCTCCCTCCTCTCATGTAAGAGAGGAGGGAGAAAGTCTCCGGTGCAGCGATCGGGTCCCCCAGCACTCCTGGCTCTAAGCTGGGTCCCGATCCTCACCCCCACCCCCTTACCCTCAAGAAAGATGGCGGCGGCGCCGGCGCATGCGCTGATTGAAAGCCGGCCGCCGCCGCTCACAGAAAGGTCTCTCTCCTCAGGAGAGGAGAGAAGCTCAAGTTATTCCCGATCGGGTCCCCAGCACCCGATCGGGGCAATATAACCCCAGATATGTTCAAATAAAGTTATTAGGGCACCCCCATACAAATAAAAAAAATAATCAAAATGGCGCAGACATGCGCACTGGTTACTGTGCTGAAGATCTGCCTTCAGCACAGTAACCATCAGGGACCAATAATAATGGTCCCTGATCATGTGGTCTCCATGATAACCCTATCATGGAGATCAAATCCATTATACTTACAAAACAGAGCCAGGACAGGGGCTGTGCTTCTCTCTCCCCTCAGCGCAGTTGTTCTGTGAGGAGAGAGAGAGATCAGACTTCTGTCCTGGCTCTGTGATTACATACTGTGAAAAAAAGAAAAAAAAATCAAATTATAAACTGTCCGTCAGTAGCTGACGGTCAGTGGGTGTCCGTGATTAGGTGTCCATCATTAGACACCTAGATTAGAGACGCTGTGTACGTCTGTTACTTGCGGTCAGTGGGTGTCAGTCAGTCGGCGGGTGTCAGTCAGTCGGCGGGTGTCAGTCAGTCGGCGGGTGTCAGTCCGTCAGTGGGTGTCAGTCCGTCAGCGGGTGTCAGTCCGTCAGTGGGTGTCAGTCATCTGCCGTCCATTACCATTTCTTTCTGAGCTTTACATAAAAAAAAAAATGGCTCAGAGATTGTTAAGTGCGGAGCAGGCCTACGAATTTCTCTGCTCTGACCACTCAGAATCTGACACCGCTTCAGAGGCGGAAATATTTTCAGATAGCGGGGACTCCGATTCCATCCCCAGACCCCATAGCCCTATGGTGGTAGAAGTCACCACCTCCTCTCATTCTCCACCCAGCGGTCCTGTCCCTTCTGCTACGTGGGTTCCTGCCACTTCATTTACCCCCAAGTGCCCCAATTTTTATCCACTCCCAAATTAATGTGGACGTCACAATTTTGTCCTTATGATTTTTCATTTATTTGTGGATGATAACGTCCTTGAGTTAATTGTGCAGCAAACTAATTTGTACGCTACACAGTTTGCTGCACAAAATCCCACGTCTATTTATGTAAGACGGTGGACCCCCACAAGTGTCCCTGAAATAAAAAAATTTTGGGGCTTACCCTGGACATGGGCATCGTAAAAAACCCTCAGTCCGATCCTATTGGGCTGCGAGTACTGTCCACTCAACCCCTGTGTTTGCAGCAGTTATGTCCCGTAACCGCTATGAAGTCCTAATGCGGTTCATGCATTTTCTGATAATTCCCAAGTCCCCCCAGAACTGACCCAGCCTTCGACCGCCTAAATAAATTGAGACCCTTATTTCCCTCCTTACAGATTTATTCTTGAAATTATATACACCTGAAAAAATTTATCCGTTGATGAGTCCCTTTTAGTTTTAAAGGCCGCCTTTCCTTCCGTCAGTATATTCCCTCCAAGCGTGCCAGATATGGGATAAAATTATATAAGGTGTGCGAGAGCACAACCGGCTACACCTGTGGTCTGTCTATTTATGAGGGCAGAGACTCCCAACTTAACCCCCAGGCTGCCCCGAAAATATTGGAACATCAGGCAAAATTGTGTGGGATCTATTGGTGCCATTCCTGCACAAAGGGTACCACGTGTACACCGATAATTTTTATACCAGCATACCCCTTTATAGATCCCTCCATGCTGCAAACACAGGGGCTTGTGGGACAGTCCGCAAAAATAGAGTTGGATACCCACAACCGCTGGTCTCCAAACGTTTGGAGAAAGGAACATCCTTCGCCCTCGCAAGTGACCAGCTGCTTGCCGTAAAGTGGAAGGACAGGAAGGATGTCCACATGCTGACCACCTTGCATGCAGACACCACAGTGGCAGTTAGGGAGAGGGGGCTACGGCGGACAAGCACAAACCAGTCTGTGTGACAGACTACAATAAATTTATGGGAGGTGTAGACCTCTCAGACCAGGCGCTTCAACCCTACCTGGTGAAGCGTAAAAACAGGGCCTGGTATAAAAGGTAGCAATCTACCTCATCCAGATTGCTACCTACAATAGTTTTATTTTATTTAAAAGTCCCAGGAAACCTCAACTTCCTCGAGTACCAGGAGAAGGTGGTTGAGAGTCTCCTGTTTGAGTCCCCCGCACCTGGGCAAGCCTTCGAATCGGAGGACGTTCGAAGACTTTCAGAACGCCATTTCCCTCACCCCGTCCCTGCCACTACCAGCAAAACTTACCCACAGAAAAGATGCCGGGTGTGCAGCAAACATGGAAGGAGGAGGGACACCCGAATTTACTGCCCCAGTTGCCCATCACAACCAGGCCTCTGTAATTACCCCTGTTTTGAAACATACCATACGGTTGCGAATTATTAATTTTATTTCATGCCAAAAAGAACGGGGGGAGGTCAGGAATTCAATTTATTTTCATTTTCTGTTTAGTTTTGGGTTTTCCAGGGAGGGAGGGATCCCTTTGGGATGGGTCGTGGAGCTAATTTTTTTCAGACATTTGATCTAATTTTACCTTTTCTGATTTGTTTCCTTAATTTTCCTAATTTCATTTTTATGACTATGTCCTGCCACACAAAGCTGTTAATTCCATTCACATTACTGTATCGTGATATTGGCATGATACTTTTTTATTTGGAGGATCTCTAATCATTGAGTTATTCCTTACCAGTACACTAAGGGCTTTATCAAGAATTTTTTTGTGGACACCCCACTATCCTTGAATGCCAGCTTGTCATTACAGCCCTATCCGTGTTCTTGTATCTTGTGAACAAACTGGAATTTGCAACATAGCTGGATACATGTTGCTCTTTTCTTGGACTTGTTGCCTTTCACTACAGTTCAGTTTTTTCCTCTTTTGTTTGGCGAGACATAGTCATATGTACACGCAAATAATCTGCCTCCCTTATAAGTGCACAGCTTCACTTCTCATCTGTAAGGGATCTAGTTTTAAAAATGGGGTCATTTATAAGGGTTTTCTATCATTTTGCAGCTCAATGCCATTACAAGTGTGCAATGGGGCCTGAACCATTTTCAGTTTATTATCTAAAAGACCCTAGGTGCTCCTTTATGTTTGGGCCCTGCCGTTTGTCAAGACATAAGATTAGGGCCACAATGGGGGTATTTCTGAAGACAGGAGAACTGGGGTGATACATTTTGGGGTGTACATCTCCATTTTCATGTGCTCTGTAGAAAAAATCTGTCTTTAAATTGACACTTTTGTGTAAAAAATGAAAAATATTTTTTTTCCGCCTGCTTTGCATTAATTTCTACAAAAAACTAGGGGGTCTAAATGCTCACCACACCCCTAGATGAATACCTTAGGGGGTCTAGTTTTCAAAATGGGGTCCATTATGTTTTTTTTTTATTGTTTTGGCAGCTCAATTCCATTACAAGTGTGCAATGGGGTCTGAACCATTTTCAAGCAAATTTTGTGTTCTGAAAACTACTGGGGGCTCCTTTATGTTTGGGCCCTGCCGTTTGTCGAGACATAAGATTAGGGCCACAATGGGGGTATTTCTGAAGACAGGAGAAATGGGGTGATACATTTTGGGGTGTACATCTTTATTTTCATGTGCTCTGTAGGAAAAATATGTCTTTAAATTAATACTTTTGGTGAGAAAAATGAAAATTTAATATTTTTTCACCTTCTTAGCATTAATTTCTTTAAAAAACTAGTGGGTCAAAAAACTCATTACACCCATAGATAAATACGTTAGGGGCCTAGTTTTTAAAATCGGTTCACTTTTGGGGGGGTTCTATTATTCTGACACTTATAAGCCTCTGCAAACTTGGCTTGTTGCAGGAAAAAATATGTACTTCAAAAAATGTTAAATTTATGTTAAAATGTTAAGTCTCCTAAATAAAATAAAAAAAAGTAAAAAATGTTTGTAAATGCAGCCAAAATAAAGTAAAGATGTGGAAATATATTTCTGATAAAAAATATTGAATAGTATTTAAGTATGTATGTGAAATATTGCAGTTGAAAATAGGAAAATGTGCCAATTTTTACAAATTTTCACATATTTTCACTTTTTTTATAAAAATATACATATTTTATCGGTAGAATTTTACCACCTAAGTAAAGTACCATATGTGACGAGAAAACAATGTCAGAATTACTTTGATGTGCAAAAACTGTACAAAGTTATTCTCTGCTAAAGTGACACATGTCAGATTTCCAAAATTTGGCTTGGTCATTAAGGCCCAAACAGGCTTGGTCACTAAGGGGTTAAACTGGGCCTGCATCAGCTGGAACACCAGATTTACTGTATTTCTATTTTTGCTAATGACTTTCACCCCAGAAAATAATTATATCCTTTGACCGACACTAGGGAAATTGTCCAGTCACAGCTGGAACACCAGATTCAGGGTATTGCTATTTTGGCAATTAAATTTCACCCAAGAACAAAATCTATCCTGTGACGGACACTATAAAAATTGGCCAGCCACAGCTGAAACCACTGATTTATGGTATTGCTATTTTGGCAATTGAATTTCACCCCAGAAAAAAATATATCCTTTGCCGGACACTATTAATCTTGTTCAGCCACAGCTGGCACACCAGATTTACGGTATTTCTATTTTTGCAACTGAATTTCACCGCAGAAAATAATATATCCTATGATGGACGGACACTATGAAACTTGTCCAGTCTCAGCTGGAACACCAGATTTACGGTATTGCTATTTTGGCAATTGAATTTCACCCCAGAAAATTATCTATCCTTTGCCGGACACTATTAAACTTGGCCAGCCACTGCTGGGACACCAGATTTATGATATTGCTATTTTGGCTATTGAGTTTCACCCCAGAACAAAAGATATCCTTTGCTGGACACTATTAAACTTTGCCAGCCACTGCAGGGTATTTCTATTTTGGCAATTGAATTTCACCACCACAAAAAAATCTATCCTTTGCCAGACAGCAGACACTATTACACTTGGCTAGCCACAGCTGGAACACCATATTTAGGGGATTGCTATTTTGGCAATTGAATTTAACCCCTTAATAAAATATAGAAATTTCTATCCTGAGTTTCTAGGGGTGACAATAAGCACAGCCAAGCCCCTGATGTAGGATATAGAAAAAAAAAAAAAAACTAGTATTGATGGATTGATGGACTTGGTGGCAGCTTGTGCTGGTGCACCACAAGACACAAAATGGCCGCCGATCTAAGTGACAGAAAAACGCTCTGTGCAGCCTAAAAACCACTGAGCAATTAACTAGCAGAAGTTGAATGACTGACAGCTGTAGATCGATCACTTCATTAGATATTTTTGCTGACTTTTTCCTGCCTAATCTCGCCCTCACAGAAGCTGCATTCTCTCCCTACACTAATCAGAGCAGAGTGACGTGCGGCGCTACATGACTCCAGCTTAAATAGAGGCTGGGTCACATGCTGCACTTGGCCAATCACTGCCATGCCATTAGTAGGCATGGCTGTGATGGTTTCTTAGGGCAAGAAGTAAAATGCTAGCTGATTGGCTGCTGTGGGATGAAATCGCCGAACAACGGACCCGAACCCGAACTTTTTTGAAAATGTTCAGGTCCGGGTCTGTGTCCCGAACACCCCAAAATTTGGTACGAACCCGAACTATCCAGTTTGGGTTCGCTCATCCCTACACATGACCTGTCTATCCCTTGTGCAGAAAAGACATTTATAACTGCCTCCCCCTCAACCATATATTCTTGCACACAGGGGCACTTTTTTATTGAATCCTCTTTTTTTAATTTTACCATTATATTGCGGTGCAACCAAAAGTTGAATGAACCTCTCCTCCGTCTAGGTGCCAGGGGCCTAATTATCTGAAAGTGGCCTGTTCCAGTGGTGGGTGACATGAAGCCTGATTCTCTGCTATGCGACCTCTGTCCTCTGTCTGGGTGCTGTGGGCTAAATATCTGGAAGTGGCCCTCTCTATTGCTGGGTGACATGAAGCCTGATTCTCTGCTATGCGACCTCTCTCCTCTGTCTGGGTGCCAGGGGCCTAATTATCGAAAAGTGGCCTTCTCCATTGGTGGGTGTCATGACGCCGGATTCTCTCCTATGCGACCTCTGTCCTCTGTCTGGGTGCTGGGGCCTAAATAAATAAAAGTGGCAATCTCCATTGGTGGGTGACTTGAAGCCTGATTCTCTGCTATAGGACCTCTCTCCAATTGATATTGCTTAATTTTTATTTATTTTATTTTATTTTAATTCATTTCCCTATTCACATTTGTTTGCATGGGATTTACCTTCATTTTGCTGCCTTTGGCAGCCCTCTAGCCCTTTCCTGGACTATTTTACAGCTATTTTAGTGCCCAAAAGTTCGGGTCCCCATTGACTTCAATAGGGTACGTGTTCGGGATGAAGTTCGGGTCAAGTTCGGCCCAACTTCTCGAACCCGAACATCCAGGTGTTCGCTCAAATCTATTGGAGACATTTAACTCTTTTTACTGTCAAATGACTGTCCCATTGTGTGAGTGTCAGGGGCCAATATGTCGTTTAATCATTTGTTGTCTTGGTGGGAGATATTAAACTCTTTTTACTGTCTAATGACTGCCCCATTGTGTGGGTGTCAGTGGCCTATACTTCGTTTAATTGCTTGCTGTCTTGGTGGGAGACATTAAACTCTTTTTACTGTCAAATGACCTCTCCTCTGTCTGGGTGTCAGGGGCCTACATAAATGATAACGGTCTTTTACATTGCAAGTTGACCTGAGGCCTGTGTTTCTGCTACAGGACCTCTCTCCTCTTTGCGGGTGCCATGGCCCTGAGTCTGTGAATGAGGCCTGTGGCACTGCAGGCAGACATGAATCCTTTTTGACTTTGATGGTAACTTCAACTCCCATAGCATACCCATCTGACGCCACCCCAACCTCCTATTTCACCTCCTCCTCATCCAAGTTGCTAAATGATACTGGTTAGTTTTTATTTATTTTATTTTAAGTCATTTCCCTATCCACATTTGTTTGCAGGGGATATACCTACATTTTGCTGCCTTTTGCAGCCCTCTAGCCCTTTCCTCGGCTATTTTACAGCCTTTTTTAGTCCCCAAAAGTTCGGGTCCCCATTGACTTCAATGGGGTTCGGGTTCGGAGTGAAGTTCGGGTCTAGTTCGGATCCCGAACCCGAACATTTTCGTGAAGTTCGGTAGAACTTCTCGAACCCGAACATCCAGGTGTTCGCTCAACTCTACTCTACTCACAATCAATTATGTCTCAATCCTGTATATCCATATATTTCCTTATAGCATGGCCATGCGCTATATAGTCCTTGGGTCTTCAAAGCATTGTCATAAAAGGCCAAACGCATTTCGAGGTATTGCTAACTTCTTCCTCAGTGGCTTAACTGATTGTGAGACTTTATCATCAGTCTCCTTACAGTGAACACAGCTAGAGATGTCCCTAACTATTGGCCGGCGAACAGTTCCCGGGGAACATCGCATGTTCGCGTTCGCCGCGGCGGGCGAACATATGCGATGTTCGGTCCGCCCCCTGTACGTCATCATTGAGCAAATTTTGTCCCTGTACCTCACAGTCAGCAGACACATTCCAGCCAATCAGCATACCCTCCCTCCCAGACCCTCCCACCTCCTATCAAAAAGCAAGGACAGCATCCATCTTAGATTCATTCTGAAGCTGCAGTGTTAGTTAGAGCAGGGAAAGTGCTGCTGCTGCTGAGTTAATAGGGAAAGCATTAGCTAGGCCAGTGTTCTTTGTCCACTTCAGTCCTCAAAGACTCATCTGCTGTAAGAACAGCGTCCTGACAGCACCCCAAAAAGCCCGTCAACTCTGTAATTTTCCATGGGAGTTTTGCCATGGATCCCCCTCCGGCATGCCACAGTCCAGGTGTTAGTCCCCTTGAAACAACTTTTCCATCACTATTGTGGCCAGAAAGAGTCCCTGTGGGTTTTAAAATTCGCCTGCTTGATGAAGTCTATGGCGGTTCGCCCTTTTTGCCTGTTCGCAAACATTTGCGGAAATTCGTGTTCGCCGTTCGCGAATGGAAATTTTTATGTTTGCGACATCTCTAAACACAGTAAGCATCACGAGAACAGTGGAGCCCTGGGAATCAGAAAACATGAAAACACTGTAGGTCAAATCCAGTATACCAATTACACTTTCACAACTGAACAGAAACCCCACCCCCCCAAAAAAAAAAAAATAATAATAATTTGAGTGGATCACCTACAGGCTTTCATAGACCTGTTCTTTTAAGAGCTTGTGTGCATGGTGATAATGAGATATGAAAGATGTCTGCATTGCTGTTACAAGCAATTACTTGCATCAATATTCGGGTCCTTTAATAAGATCAGAAATGGAAATATGAACTCAAAACCCTGAAAGATCATTCCTATCCTAGCACTTAATGTACTGTTATTCTTCCTTAATTAAAGGGGTTGTGTCACAGCAAGTAGCACTTATCAGGTACAGAATGTTAATACAAGGCACTTACTAATGTATTGTTATTATGCATATTGCTTCTTTTGCTGCCTTGATTCATTTTTCCATTGCATTATACACTGCTCATTTCCATGTTTATGACCACTCTGTAATTCAGCAGTGGTGGCCATGCTTGCACACTATAGGAAACAATGCCGGCCTCTCTGGTGGCTGGGATCGTGGGAGCTTACATAGGCTGTTGCTTTTTTGTCTAGTGTTCAAGCACGGCAAACAATGCTGGATTACAGGGTTGTCGTAACCATGGAAATAAGCAGTGTATAATGTGATAAAAAAGGAATGACAGACTTTAGCAGAGTCAGCAGGTTAAAAAGTCCAAACAGTATTTTTTCAGGTACGCAGCATAACAAACAGCATCCAAGTTATAACTTCACTTGGTGGGATGAAGCCACGGCACCATGATAACATAACATAAGCACAAAATAAACTCCTGCTTCCTCTGGGCACTACCTAAATATGTAATTTCTATCTCACCTATACAGTCCAGTTCACACAGGAGGAATCAGGCTCAGACAGCTAGCAGGTCAGGTAGCTTGTTATGCTTTCTGACTCAGACTGACAGTCTGAAGCCACTTTTCATTCCCCAGTAAATGATCCCATTGGCCTCACATAGGATCACCTCAGGCTAGGGGAAACAGCCGAACTGGAAGGGTGTGTGTGGACTGGTAGGTCCCACTGTCAAACCCACCCACCAGTCCAAAGAAATCCAGCCCAGGACAGACTCTAAACTGAGCTATCTCAGCAAACTACACTTTTCTGACAAGTGCAGCTTTCTGGATTTCATTTATCTCACCCAGCTGAGGATTCTGGGTAAAATATACACGCCCTCCAGGACTTTACCGTATACTTTACCACACAATACTTTAGTAAGTGCTTTGTATTACCTTTCTCTACATAATAAATGCTATTTGTGGAAGAGACACAACCCCTTTAAGCCATGTATTGGACATGGTGGATTGTATTTCACTTGTTACATAAAGTATACATCAAAAATTACTTGTATATACTTTATTGAATTCTCAAGTTCCATAATCTTCAACTTGAATGTATAGAAAGAATGCTGCAGTTCACTTACAAGCTTTAGAAACAATATGCAATTTATTAGATAATAAAACGGTTTACGCTGATAGTTGAACACATTCTTATGCATTTAAATGGAAGGAATCAATAGAAACTGTAGATTTGCCATTATCACAAAATATATAACTTACACAAACTTCAGTGGAGAATATTATTATTGATATTATGCAATTTGACAGTGTGCAATTGGGAATAAAAAGTCTATTGTGAGCAACTCTGGCATGATCCAGAATATTGGACTGGCCTCTTAAATTGGATACCTGAGAAGGAAACATAAAGCAGTTCTACATTAAAATCAATGTAGTCCAATGTCATGCATTTTTCATAGAAGGATCGTTGTAGGAGGATCTGCAAAGATTCCAAGATTTGCTGTATTTGAAGTCGATTCATTTTTATTTTTTTCAGGTCCTTTACAGCAGCATAAACAGTACACTACACAAAAAATACACGTTCCCTGAAAGCCGACCTTCCCTTTTCATAAAAGCTCTGTTATTTTAGTCTTCTCTTGTCAGAGTCACATAGTTTATTCGGAGTGCTAAAACAGATGACCACACACACACACACACACACACACACACAAAGCCCCTCTGCAGAAGGTATGACCACCACCCTTTGTGGAAGGGAGAGAAGTCTTTTAATCTTCTGCAGGAACAAAAGAGATACTCTTCATTGGAAGACTAGTTAACCTATGGACTATATGAGTGAATCATGAGAAAGATTCTCTAGTTTAATCATATGGATGCATTGCTTGAAGCTGGATGTACCTATAATGTACTTGTAACAGGGCTCCATCTACCATGTGCCAGTCATAATACTTTCCATGAAACACTCCCCAGGCAATGCGTTTCAGACCTACCTCTGATATGTTCTTGAATTCTGTCTCTTAAGCTACTTTCACACTTGCGGCAGCAAGGTCCGGCAGGCTGTTCCAGTGGGGGAACAACCTGTCGGATCTGTGCTAACACTAGCTCACCGTGCTGCCACAGGAGGCAATGCTTGTTCTTCCCACAACAAGCGTGTGCTAGAAGAGACTAGCAGTGGGCTGATTGGTCAGCTGATCTATTCCTTTGTGCTATTATGCTGACTAATGGAATGCCAAGTCATGACCTACATATAAGTTCTGATCATGGGAATCATTGCTCTATTTTAACCCCTTCCTGGCCTTATACCAGTGCTAGGGATGATCATATACTCCCTAGCTGTGCTCCTGTTTCCAGTTCTGTGCTCATTTGGATTGCTTCTATTATTGACCTTGGTTTTGCTTTGACCACTCTCTGTCTCATGTTTTGGTACTGTGGTACTGTGTTTTGCACCTGTCTTGTCTATTTGACTACTTTGTACTATTATGCTGACTAATGGAATGCCAAGTCATGACCTACATATAAGTTCTGATCATGGGAATCATTGCTCTATTTTAACCCCTTCCTGGCCTTATACCAGTGCTAGGGATGATCATATACTCCTAGCTGTGCTCCTGTTTCCAGTTCTGTGCTCATTTGGATTGCTTCTATTATTGACCTTGGTTTTGCTTTGACCACTCTCTGTCTCATGGTTTGGTACTGTGGTACTGTGTTTTGCACCTGTCTTGTCTATTTGACTACTTTGTGCTATTATGCTGACTAATGGAATGCCAAGTCATGACCTACATATAAGTTCTGATCATGGGAATCATTGCTCTATTTTAACCCCTTCCTGGCCTTATACCAGTGCTAGGGATGATCATATACTCCCTAGCTGTGCTCCTGTTTCCAGTTCTGTGCTCATTTGGATTGCTTCTATTATTGACCTTGGTTTTGCTTTGACCACTCTCTGTCTCATGTTTTGGTACTGTGGTACTGTGTTTTGCACCTGTCTTGTCTATTTGACTACTTTGGCCTGGGTATTTGACTATCCCATATTTTCAGATTTGGTATTGTATTATCCGCTGGGTACCGATCCATTTCCATGTGACTCCGTCTCTGTGTTGTTCTGTATGTCAGTATGTCTTGCACTTTAGCAGAATAGGGACCATCAGCCAGTGGCAGACTTGCCATCTAGGGCTTGCACAGTCTTTTTTGCAGGGGAGATTGCACAGCCTGGGGCAGAACAAACAATTTAGGTTGTCTATAGCAAGGTAATAACTCAGGAAATGTATAGCAGACTTAATACACTCATTAGTTAAAAAGATGTAGGCACAAGACCAAAGAATATTAACTCACATAATACTGAACCAAGGAGAGATATAAGTAAATCATCACAAAGCGAATTGATTTGTGAAATCTGGTGAAGCAGCCTAATTAAATTTTTAAGAACTTCGCTCAACTCTACATGGAATCAATGAAATGACAAGTTGCAAGTATTGTTAATGTACTGGATGAATTCTATTATGGCATCCACACTGATTGACCAAATAATGTTAAGACAAAAAAATTAATGTTAAGCAAAAAAAAGATTTACCTCTGAAAAGACATATGACCTCCCACCATGCAACAAAATGATTTACCAGGAATCTTGAGTGTTTAGCTACCATGCATGCTTCAATTTTTTGGAAAAAAGTATTCAATATAAAACAAATAATTATGGTTTGAGCTACTGAATATTGTATCACCATGGTCATACTTTTCTGCAGGTACTGACCATAATTAGAGTATTTTGCAATCATATCAGATATGGCTTGAGAGGCTTGCTATATTTATTCCTGTGATTTTACTGGAGTTCATGTGTGACCACGAGGGCAACAGCATGAAAACATCAAATGTGTTTGGGGAACATTTATAGAATTTGTGTTTGTGTGCCTTTTTCAATGATCAAAAAAATATGTTTGCAGGTTATTTGTCTTCTATGAAATATAGATTGTGAGCTCTAAAAGGGACAAAGTAAATTAAAATAATGTTCCTATATAAGCCATAGAAAATAAAAACAAATCCTGCAGAATAAGCAGTAAGAAACAGTAAGTAATGCAATGTATATTTAGATTATATCTGTGTATATGAAATGTAAAATTATATGTAAAAGTGCACACACTTTCACATAAATGATCTTGCTTTGAAGGGCTATGTTTTCATTAAAACAAGATCTCGCAAATGCAGACATTTGTGTCTGAAGGTAGTTTTTGGTTTTGCTCAGTGACTAAGCAACTGTTGAAGGGTGTGCTGAGATTAGCTTGAAAAGTTCCCAGAGTGTTCTAAAAATGGAAGATGATCGATAGTCACACTGTGTCAATAGACACATCCTTTGATAAAAGTAAACACAAGAAAAATGAGTCACTCATCAAAATAACCAGACATACCTATGGGCTATGTGAGGAAGACAACCTTTTTGAACTATTAATGCAACTGTTAACACATGGAGATTACCTTGCCATAAATATAATAAGGTTCACTGCTTTATTAAATAATGCAACAGTAATTACAGAATAAATGCCAATAAATAGTGTTGCTATAATATTAACTTTTTGAAAAAAAAAATATATATATACATATACACACAGTGCCTTGCAAAAGTATTCACCACCCTTAAGTTCAATGTTTTGTTAGTCGGAATTTTATGTGATGGATCAGAACACAATAGTCTAAGTTGGTGAAGTGAGATGAGAAAAATATATAAATAAAACTATTGTTTAGAAATAGAAAACAGAAAATTAGCATGTGCTTATGTATTCACCCCCTTTGTTAGGAAGCCCATAAAAAGCTCCAGTGCAACAAATTACCTTCAGAAGTCACATAATTAGTAAAATGATGTCCACCTATGTGCAATGTAAGTGTCACATGATCTGTCATTACATATACACACCTTTTCTGAAAGGCCCCAGAAGCTGCAACACCTAAGCAAGAGGCATCACTAACCAAACACTGCCATCAAGACCATGGAACCCTCCAAACAAGTAAGGGGCAATGTTGAGAAGTACAAGTCAGGGTTAGGTTATAAACAAATATCCAAATCTTTGATGATCCCCAGGAGCATCATAAAATCTATCATAACCAAATGGACAGAACATGGCTCAACAGCAAACCTGCCAAGAGACTGTCGCCCGCCAAAACTCATGGATCGGGCAAGGAGGGCATTAATCAGAGAGGCAGCACAGAGACCTAAGGTAACCCTGGAGGAGCTGCAGAGTTACATAGCAGAGACTGGAGCATCTGTACATGGGACAAAAATAAACCATAAGCTCAACAGAAAATTAAACTTTTCGGCCATCAAAGAAAACACCATGTCTGGCACAAACCCCACACATAACATCACCCAAAGAACACCATACCCACAGTGAAACATGGTGGTGGCAGCATCATGCTGTGGGGATGTTTTTCAATAGCCGGGACTGTGAAACTGGTCAGAGTTGAGGGAAAGATGGTGCTAAGTACCGGGATTTTCTTGAGCAAAACCTGTACCATTCTGTGTGTGATTTGAGGCTTTCACTTTTAAGGAGTGCCGTGGACTTTCGTGATTTGTCTACTACCCTGAATCGAGGGGTTATCACTGGCACCCGCTTTACTGTTGACTGAGGAGTGCTTCCCTACTTTTTATGTGAAAAAAAAATATATATATATATATATATATATATGTATATAGAGTGAAGAAACGGCAGGCAGCACTCCGGATGTCGTGAAGATAAACGTGGTTTATTAACCCAAAAACAGTAGCAACGTTTCAGCTCTCACTATGGAGCCTTTGTCAAGCCATATTCACACGTGTTCAAATGCCAAAATATATAGTGCCTTCAATAATGTTTCCATTAAAGCAGTGATTAATGTAATTAAGTCAAAATATCATGTAAACAATAGACCGTGATGTATAAAATTCGGTAACATGATTGTGTCACATTATATAAACATTATGAAAAAACTCGTGATGAGTGATTATACATACAGTGTAATATTCATATATAAATCCATAATCATGTGAAATTAATTGATCAAATGCACCTGATTACATCTAATGGGTGAAAAAAAGTTAGTTAAAAACATACTTGGAGCATGAGTTAATAGCAGGTCCGCTGAGCGTGGATGTCAATGCACTGGGCATGCGCCAAACTGGCGTAGTCTCGCGAGATCCAAGGAATAGTCTCGTCAGAGTACCTTGTTACCAGGGCCAGAAACAAACATGGACGGCGTGGCCTCCCGCGAACATGCGCAGAATCCAAGCTTCAGTGACGTGAAATGAACACGCCTCTTAGTAACCGGGACGCTATCCCATATGGTAGGAAATACACAGAGTCAAAAATAGAGTGCAACCACCAAGTATATCAAACCATAGTGGTGCACCTCAATATAGAACACTCTGGTGGTGTTTTACAGAAATCGGGGGACATGCCACCACGCCGCGATCCCCCGCAGCGAAAAACGGCTGTCCTGTTAGAACAGGGAGATCGTGGATCGCAGCAAGCGACCCCGATCCTCCAGTCAGATCCCGAACTATACACCCAATAAAAACCAAGGAGAGACGTCCCAAATAAGAAGTCAAGTATCAAAGACATATAGCCACCGCCTATTGCCCATGGAAACAGCCAAATTACAAATAATCATGAATATATACAAATGTAAAAAAGTCGCGTCCTGTATCTTCTCATGCTCCAGGTTCATAACTTTCTTTATGGCAAACTGGTATCTCTAAAAAAGAGAAAAAAATAATATTTTTTAGACAAGGCACGTGTAAATAATTTTTCTCAAAGTAAGAGTCAGAGAAATAGGAAGGTGCAAAATGGCAATACAAATCATGTCACCCTAAACTCCACATTAAGCCCATGTGGTCTCAAGGTTTTTAAAGTATAAATCCAATATAATTCATGTTTTTTAAAAGAGCTGTTCTGTCCCCGCCCCTTCTCAATATAGGGATGCCTTCTAGGATCCTAAATCGCAAATCTTTCTCTGAGTGTCCCGCTTCTTTAAAGTGGCGGGATACCGGTAAATTCATCTTAGCCTTATGGATCGAATACCGATGTTGATTTAATCGGGTCTTGATGTCCCAAGTAGTCTCACCCACGTACCAAAGGTTACATGGGCAGGATAATTGGTACACCACATGTGTCGTATCACATGTAAGATATTGTTTGATCCTGATCGTACATCCCGAGGCAGGGTTGGTAAATGTATCGCCTCGTATCATTAGGTTACAGTTAACACAATTATGACATGGGAAGCAACCCTTGCGAGTAGATCCAAAGAAACCAGTCGTCTTTTTCAAAGAACCGACATCGGATCTAACCAATCTGTCTCCTATATTGCTGTTCCTCCGATATGAGAATAGGGGGGGATGCTTAAACTCCTCTATGTCCTCAAACCCATTGGACAATGTCCGCCAATGTTTCCTTAAAATTGAGGAAACATGGCAGCTATTGATATTGAAATCTGAGACAAAAGGGATCCTGGGGCTTTTATCCCGAACTCTACTCGTATCATCTGGATTCATAACCCGATGCATACTGGTGGAGAGCAACTTTCTGGGATATCCCCTCTTCTGAAATTTTTGTGTCATCTCTGCTAGTCTCGTGTTCATTTGAGCAGTATCCTGCACAATACGGGTCACACGTAGCAATTGGCTATGGGGGAGTGACTTAATCATTGATTTGGGGTGATGGCTATCAAATCTCAAAAGATTATTCTGATCTGTAGGTTTCACATACAGATCAGTCACTAGAGAGTGGCCCCGAATGGTCACCTCAGTATCCAAGAACTGTATGGTGTTCTGGGAGCATACTAAAGTGAATTTGACACTGGGATCCACCTCATTGAGATATTCATGAAATCGCGTGAGGTCCTCTGCGGCGCCCACCCACACCAAGAAGACATCGTCAATGTAGCGCCACCACCCCAGCACATGGCTGAAGTGGCGGCACCCATAGACGAACGTCGTCTCAAGATGGTCCATGTAGATATTAGCATAGGTGGGCGCCACATTGGACCCCATCATGACGCCCCGTCGCTGTACAAAAAACTCATCCTGAAATAAAAAGTAATTGTTTGACAAAACAAACTCCAACAGAGTCATAATAAATAACTGACATGCCAATGAGTAATTTGTGGACCGTAACCTGGTTTGGACAGCGTCAAGTCCCAGGTTATGTTCAATTGACGTATACAAGCTGCAGACATCAAAAGATGCCAATATAGCCCCATCAGGAATCTTCAAATCTTGAATCTTTGTCAAAAAGTCGGCTGTGTCCCGTACATATGATCTTGCCGAAACCGCAAAATTGCGAAGTAACCTATCCAGAAAAATGGCTATATTACAAAATAATGATCCCCTCCCCGAGACGATAGGACGCCCCGGGGGTTTAGACAAATCTTTATGGATTTTCGGCAAGGTATATAATATGGGAGTAACCGGTTTGTCACAATATAAATAATAAATAAGTGTTCTATATTGAGGTGCACCACTATGGTTTGATATACTTGATGGTTGCACTCTATTTTTGACTCTGTGTATTTCCTACCATATGGGATAGCGTCCCGGTTACTAAGAGGCGTGTTCATTTCACGTCACTGAAGCTTGGATTCTAATCCCTTGCGTTCCCCGCTACATTTTAATATTTTATTATTACTCACAACTATAGGTGTTGTATTGATAACACTACTGTATGCACATGCCACTTTATTTGGTATTCTCCAGATTTTACTATAGTACTGTTTTATACACGAGTCATATGACATGTATTTGAATATCACATGATTTGTATTGTTTAATTGATTTCACAATGTGATTGGATGTCTGTCCTTATGGACATGTTTGATTACTTCACTGTTATCTATGTTTGAGGAAGGCTCATGTGAGCCGAAACGTCGCACTTGCCACCCGATGGGTCAATAAAGTTTTTTTTCACCTTTTGGAACCTGAACAGGAGTGCAGTCCGATCTTTTCACCTTTTATAACATTTGGGACTATACCTGGAGCCCTGAGTCGGGCATTGCACCCGCTACGCTGTTTGTGGATGGTGCTGCCGGTGCTTTTTTCTCTCTCTCTATATATATATATGTATATATATATATATATATATATATATTTTTTTTTTAAACAGTTGTTAAACATTATTAAACAGCCAGTATAGTAGAGTAGACGCTGGCATTGTATGTAAGAGGACTCCCCTTTAGATAACACCCACAATATTGCTACAGATGAACAGAACGTTCCTTTTCAGGGACAAGAACCTCTCATCATGTCTGAGTCTCCATTACATTGGGGCGCATCAATGTGACTGTAGGCATATCGCCTCTCCTACAGTGCAATGCACCAAAAACTCATGAGATATATGTTGGTGTTATTATGTTCTGGTTCTGTTTTGTTTGCTATATTTTTTCATTTGCAGGCAATGGACATTTAGGTCACCTGCACACATTGCGAAATACGCACATTTTTTCCCCATGCGGGAAAAAAACACAGTGCAGTACAGTACCAGCAAAGTGTGTGAGATTACTTAAATCTCATGTACACTTTGTGAATTGTTTCCATGTAGAAATTGACCTGCTGTGCAGATTTACAAATCCGCAGCATGTCAATTATGTATCGGTTTTAGCTGCGAATTTCACCCTTTTCCAACGTAGGGTGAGGTTTGCGTCAAAACCGCATCTAATCTTCACCAAAATCCACGAGTTGAAATTGTGTATTTTCGCGTGGATATGTTGCAGAAATGCACATAAATCCGCATGATTTATGTGTGATAACCCACACCATGTGCAAGCGACCTTACTCTGTTTCCATTGCAAACGTTCATATGTTGTGTGTTTGACTGCACTTTCTTTCCTTTAGCATGCGGGGGAGCAGGATCCTGTTTTATTTTATGCTGTTTTACTCTGTTCTGGCACACTGTTTTAACAGAGGGAACTGTGCTATGCTCTCTGAGAAGTGCACTGAGGACATCTAGTGGTAAATCCAAGTATTGTGAGCAAAACAGTAAGGTGAAGGTGGAAGGTGTTGAGTTACACCCAGGCTGGAGAGAACATTCTTAATATTTACTAACAATGTCTGGGAACACCAAAAGTCAAACCACACAGGTCACAAAGAGAGAAACTCATCTGCTGCCAAGAGGAAAAGGATCGGGCACCTGGAGTTGTTAGGTAACAAGTGGTGGTAAGTGACTCTCACAAAATTGGTGGACTACCCTAGGGATTTAGCGAAAGGCTGGAGTTGCATTATGTAGTTGACTATGAAATCTGGTTTTAGTTGTGAAGAGAGGAGATAAAGAGAAATACTCTGGTTGTGTACTAGACATTTGGTCTCCTCCACAGTTCTGGCTGAGATTTTGCCTACTGTTGGGTATTATTGGTCTAACTAAAGAGATGCCCAGAGAGATATTGCTTCAAAGGATAGACACAAAGATCAGTTAAGCAGGCCTGATAGTCAGCAACGCCGAAGATCTAGACGAGAACCAGGCTATGAGCAGCCAATCGCAAGTAAACTTTGTGAAATGCTAGCTTCCAAAACCAAGCCACCATGTTAAATAGTTATTTTTTGTGCTCAAGAATTGTGTCCTCTCTGTAAATGATTTTAAACTGAAAAGCATGGCCCATAAGTTTGGTTATCCCTTGCCTATCTTGAACTTTAAGAAGATTGTTTTCATCTGCAATACTGGTCATACCCTGCAGAGAGCCTCCTCCATGCTGTGGGTCAGAAAGGCTACTCTATTTACCCTTATATCCCACTTATGGGGTTGCACCAGTAACTTAGCATTTGACTTGTGTTTCTGGGTGTCCTTGTATCCAATACACCACTACCTTACCAGATTTCTGTCTACCCACAACTGCAAACATGTGGCATGCAGATTACATAATATTATGAACAACATTTGGTATGGCTAACACAGTCCCAGTCCAAGTCCTTATCATAAAGATGTACATTTAAAGGGTCACACACTGTAACTTTAGCACAGATTATCTTGTCTTGCAAAACACAATAACTTAATTATTCATTACTTACAGTTATTTGGATAGGGATGCTGTACTAGGCCCACTATGAGGCATTCACTGAATGCTTGAATCATGGAGTGATGTCTTTTGGTTCAGCCAGTTTCTCACTGTTCACTGTTCACTCCAACTCTGGGCTGGCACACTCACATCCCAATCTGACTTAGTGATAGCTCCCAGTCTCAATATTTCCATTAACTAGTTGACTCATCTCACTGTGGTCAGGGCCAACCCCCCCGCTAGGCGAACTAGGCGTTCGCCTAGGACGCCGGCCTGCTGGGGGCGCCCTGGTGGGCTCCCCCTGTCTGTGGCAGCAGCACTGGGCGAGCGGCTCTTGAGCCGCCCCCAACGCCATTACAGGGGGGCCAGGAAGTTGAGGTCCTTCTTAAATATGACAGAGCAGGCACCTGCTTACCCTGATGGCAGGTGGCTGCTCTGCCAGTAAATTACCGGAGGAGAGGAGGCGGGCGGCAAGGGAGGCTGTTCTAGCAGCTCCTCACTCCTCCCTCGCGTGCCTTCTGTGATGTCGGGAGCCAGAATATGACGTCATTCCAGCCCCGGCATACTAAACGGCACGCTGGAGCACTGAGGAGCTGCATGACACTGGACCCCAGGGAGGTGAGTGTTTAAGTGTTTGAGTGAGTGTCTGCCTGTGTGTGTCTGTCAGTGAGTGAGTGTATGTCTGTCTGTCAGTAAATGTCTGTGTGTATGTGTGTCTGTCATTGAGTGTCTGTGTGTGTATGTCAGTGAGTGAGTGTTTGTCATTGAGTGTGTGTATGTCAGTGAGTGTGTATGTCTGTCTGTCAGTAAGTGTCTGTGTGTGTGTGTGTGTGTCAGTAAGTGTGTGTATGTTTGTCAGTGAGTGTGTGTGTATGTCTGTCATGAGTGTCTGTGTGTGTGTCTGTCTGTCAGTGAGTGTATATGTGTGTTTGTAAGTCAGTGTGTATATGCTTGTCAGTGTCTGTGTGAGTGTATATGCGTGTGTTTGTCAGTGAGCGAGTGTCTGTCAGTGAGTTTCTGTGTGTGTGTGTATCAGTGAGTGAGTGTGTGTCTGTCAGTGAGTGTCTGAGTGAGTGTATGTCTGTCTGTCAGTGAGTGTATGTGTGTGTGTCTGTCAGTGAGTATGTCTGTCAGTGAGTTTCTGTCTACGTCATTCGGTGAGTGTCTGAGTGAGTGTATGTCTGTCAGTGAGTGTGTGTATGTCAGTGAGTGAGTATGTTTGTCAGTGAGTTTCTGTGTATGTCGTTCAGTGAGTGCAAGTCTGTCAGTGAGTGTGTGTCGGTCAGTGTCTGTGTATCTGTCAGTTAGTGAGTGTTTGTCAGTGAGTTTCTGTGTGTGTGTCAGTGAGTGAGTGTATGTGTGTCAGCGTGTGTGTCTGTCAGTGAGTGAGTGACATGAGGGGGCAGCAAAATGGATCTTTGCTTAGGGCCGCAAAAATCCTTGCACCGGCCCTGACCGTGGTTAAAGGTGGGCATTGGCACACAGTACCATTTAGGCTCTCTAGTTCTCAAAATTATCATACAGTATAAACTGCTGTAATATATTTGGCACATTTTCAGAAGCTGTCTAAATGTTAAGCAGGATTACTAAATCTGCCCCAACATGTTAGGCCTACTTTAGGACCTTTCATGATACAGGGATTCAAAAAACACAAATGAGAGATTGTGCCATGCACAGCCCCTGAGGCCTGACACTGAGCATAAGACACTGTATATATTTCTCCTGGAGTGCTGTGCTCCTAGGGCCTAAAATAGCTACCCTGCACAGTGATCATTCCTTGTGATAGCCTTGATCTCTTAGGCTGCAATCGTAATTCATTGCAGTCTATGGGAGACGAGACCAGAGGATCACATGTTCAAGTCCCCTAAGCAGCCACAGGTAGTAGTAGGCCTAGGATGTTGAACAGCATGCAGATCCCACACTTGCAACTAAAACATGAAAGGAAATGTGTCACCTAGAATTTCTTATAAGGTACAGTATGGGATACATCGACCAACATACAGTATAATTGTCACAACCTATTGTTGTGCCTGGGGTCAGCAGATGGCTACTTTTCTCGGTTTCAAGAGATCTTTCCATGACCTAGTGGTGGAAGTGAATTCCGATCCAGGTTTTCCTGCATAGGTTTGCGATCCTTTTTGTCCCATTTAGGAATCTGTAGCTTTTCCTTTCAGCTGTTCTGTCAGCCACTCCCAGCTACTATATATTCTCTCTTTCTGCTTCCCTTGTTGCCAGATAAAGACCTTCTTTCCAGATCTTCTATTCTGACCTCTGGTGGAGTTGGGGTTGGGGTTGGGGTTGGAGTTGAAATTGAAGTCGGAGTTTCTGTGGAGCTGTGGAGCTGTTGGAACTGTTGGAACTGGTGCTGTTGGATCTCCCATTCTCTCCTGCTTGTTGTTTCCCTTCGGGGATTGTATGTGGTGTTTGTGTTGTTTGTCCATTCCCTGTTGTTACCCTAGGTTTCAGTGTTGAGGACTACTGCTCACATCGCCCTACTCACTACCTAGGGCTTTTTTCAGTGTAAGCCAGGGATGAGGCACATGATTGGTGTACAGGTTAGCATCCGTCTAGGGATGTCTGGGCAGCCAGGTGCCAGTGCCAGGCGAGCTAGGAGTCACCACTCCTCCCTCTCCCTAGTGAAAGTGGACTCTCCTACCCTCCCCTCTGCGCTGCACGTCGCACGTCTGTTATCTGCCACATCAGATGTCATATTATATCTAGCCCACTATGGATCCTATTGCTGCTTTGGCAAAGCAGTTGCAAGTTCTGTCTTTTGAAGTGACAGAATTGGGGGCGTCTGTCTTTCAGCGGCAGCAGCTGCAGCAGACCTCGAGCCCAGTGGTTGCAATGGGTAACCAGGTCAATCCGGAACCTAAAGTTGTTCCCCCATACAGATTTTTTGGAAGGAGAGACAAATTTGTGATGTTCCAAGAAGCCTGTAAATTATACTTCAGGCTGCGCCCAAATTCCTCTGGTAATGAGGAACAGTGGGAGGGGATTGTTATCTCCCTTCTTCAAGGGGATCCTCAATCCGCTTTTTAAAGCATGGCAGAAGATCAGTGACTGGCAACACGTGGTTTGATCTGACATGTTTTCTGTTTGGATCAAATGGCATCTGTGTTGTTTCTGGTGCTTGCCACACCTTCTTTCCCAGGTGTGGCTATCATGGTCATTTAACCTTCTCTATTTTTTGTTGTTTCTCCCACTATGCTATGCGGTTTATAGCTTCTGTTTGAGTTGTGGATAGCGGGTATGTGGATCTCGGCTGAGTTCCTAATGCTGCCATAGCCACTTGTAGTTAAGTGTTTTCTTTCCCTTTTGTATTTTGTGTGGGTTATTTTGTGTGTTGCATTTCCCTGTAGTTGGTATTAAGACCTGAGGGAGACTCCTGTTCGTCCTTCCTTTTGGAGGAACAGGTTGTCTCAGTCCTGACATTAGTACCAGGGTCCTATAGGGTGAGTTAGGACATTAGGTATTCCTGTGTATGAACTCACCTACCTCTGGGGTCTGTTCATACTGGTAGTTAGTCAGACTTTGATTAGGGTTTTACTAGGGGGTGTCCATCTCCTTTGCCTAGCTTCCAGGCCAAATTCCCTCTCCCCTTTTCCTCATATGTTCGGTGTGGTGTTTCCCTCCCACACCCGAACGTGACACTAGATCTATCCCCATATTCGCTATCGACTCTGCTTCTCTTACTTAGGGGAACCTGACACACATTGTACATAGCATACATCTTCGGGTGGGGGCCCTCCATAATGAGTTTATTTTTTGCTATGTCCTTGAAGGACTTCCTACTCCTATGGTATAAGGTCTTCCCTGGTTGGTAACACACAATAATGTTGTTGATTGGCACGACAGGGAGATGTGTCCGATTTTTAAGATGTTTTCTCTGAGAAGGGGTATCAATAGTTACTACCCCATCGTCCGTATGATTGCCCGGTTAGTCTGCTCCCTTAAGCAAAATTACCTAAGACCAGGTTATATAATCTTTTTGGCCCGAAAGAAAAGCAAAGAAGGACTATATTTCCGAGAGTCTGGCTAAAGGACATATGAGACCCTCCTCTTCACCCCTGGATGCAGGGTTCTTCTTTGTAAAGAAGAAAGATGGGGGTGTGCGTCCTTGCCTAGATTTTCGTGAACTTTCCTCTCCATCTCATTCCCGACCGTTTTAATCAGATTGCTGGTGCGAAATGGTTTTCCAAAATTGATTTATAGGAACCTATAATCTGATTCACATTAAAGAGGGGGGTGAGTGGAAGACAGTGTTTAACACTCCTGAGGGGCATTATAAAAACCTGGCCTGACTAATGCCATTTGGCCTAACTAATGTTCCTGCTGTCTTTCATCTTCAGGGATGAGCGAACCCGAACTGGATAGTTTGGGTTCGTACCGAATTTTGGGGTATTCGGGACACAGACACGGACCCGAAAATTTTCAAAAAAGTTCGGGTTCAGGTCTGTTGTTTATGTCTGGCGATTTCTTCCCGCTTTCTGAAGGGCTGCACAGCAGCCAATCAGCTACCGTTTTACTTCTTGCTCTAAGAAGCCATCACAGCCATGCCTACTAATGGCCTGTGATTGGCCAAGTGCAGCATGTGACCCAGCCTCTATTTAAGCTGGAGTCACGTAGCACTGCACGTCACACTGCTCTGATTAGTGTAGGGAGAGGACGCAGCTTCTGTGAGGGCGAGATTAGGCAGGGAAAACTCAGCAAAAACACCTAATGAAGTGATCGATCTACAGCTGTGAATCATTCAACTTCTGCTAGTTAATTGCTCACTGGTTTTTAGGCTGCACAGAGCGTTTTTCTGTCACTTTTTTCTGGGGTGATCGGTGGCCATTTTGTGTCTTGTGGTGCACCAGAACAAGCTGCCACCAAGTCCATCAATCCATCAATACTAGGTCTTTTTTTGCTATATCCTATATCAGAGGCTTGGCTGTGCTTATTGTCACCACTAGAAACTCAGGATAGAAATTTCTATATTTTATTAAGGGGTTAAATTCAATTGCCAAAATAGCAATCCCCTAAATCTGGTGTTCCAGCTGTGGCTAGCCAAGTGTAATACTGTCTGCTGTCTGGCAAGGGAAAGATTTTTTCTGTGGTGAAATTCAATTGCCAAAATAGCAATCCCCTAAATCTGGTGTCCCAGCAGTGGCTGGCAAAGTTTAATAGTGTCCGGCAAAGGATAGATAATTTTCTGGGGTGAAATTCAATTTCCAAAATAGCAATACCGTAAATCTGATGATCCAGCTGTGACTGGACAAGTTTCATAGTGTGCGTCATAGGATATATTATTTTCTGGGGTGAAATACAGTTACAAAATAGCAATACCATAAATCAGTGGTTTCAGCTGTGGCTGGTCAAGTATAATAGTGTCCGTCACAGGATAGATTTTGTTCTTGGGTGAAATTTAATTGCCAAAATAGCGATACCCTGATTTTGGTGTTCCAGCTGTGACTGGACAATTTCCCTATTGTTCGTCAAGCGATATATTATTTTCTGGGGTGAAAGTCAGTAGCAAAAATAGAAATACAGTAAATCTGGTGTTCCAGCTGTTGCAGGCCTATTTTAAATCTGTACGTAAAAGGGTATATTTTTTTCTGGGGTGAATTTTTTTCTGGTGTGAAATTCAATTGCCAAAATAGCAATACCCTGAATCTGGTGTTCCAGCTGTTGCAGGCCTAGTTTAAATCTGTCCGTAAAAGTGTATATTTTTTTCTGGTGTGAAATTCAATTGCCAAAATAGCAATACCGTAAATCTGGTGTCCCAGCAGTGGCTGCCAAGTATAATAGTGTCCGTCATAGGATAGATTTTGTTCTGAGGTGAAATTTCAATGCCAAAATAGCAATACCCTGAATCTGGTGTTCCAGATGTTGCAGGCCTAGTTTAAATCTGTCCGTAAAAGGGTAAATTTTATTCTGGTGTGAACTTGAATTGCCAATATAGCAATACCATAAATCAGTGGTTTCAGCTGTGGCTGGCCAAGTATAATAGTGTCCGTCACAGGATAGATTTTGTTCTGGGGTGAAATTTAATTGCCAAAATAGCAATACCCTGAATCTGGTGTTCCAGCTGTGACTGGACAATTTCTCTAGTGTCCGTCACAGGATATATTATTTTCTGGGGTGAAAGTCAGTAGCAAAGATAGAAATACAGCAAAACTGGTATTCCAGCTGTTGCAGGCCTAGTTTAAATCTGTCCATAAAAGGGTATATTTTTTTCTGGTGTGAAATACAATTGCCAAAATAGCAATACCATAAATCAGTGGTTTCAGCTGTGGCTGGCCAAGATTAATAGTGTTCGTCACAGGATAGATTTTGTTCTGAGGTGAAATTTAATTGCCAAAATAGCAATACCCTGAATCTGGTGTTCCAGCTGTGACTGGACAATTTCCTATTGTCCGTCAAGCGATATATTATTTTCTGGGGTGAAAGTCAGTAGCAAAAATAGAAATACAGTAAATCTGGTGTTCCAGCTGTTGCAGGCCTATATTTTAAATTCTGTGACGCTAAAAGGGCTAGCTATTTTTTTCTGGTAGGTGAATTTTTTTCTGGTGTGAAATTCAATTGCCAAAATAGCAATACCCTGAATCTGGTGTTCCAGCTGTTGCAGGCCTAGTTTAAATCTGTCCGTAAAGTGTATATTTTGTTCTGGTGTGAAATTCAATTGCCAAAATAGCAATACCGTAAATCTGGTGTCCCAGCAGTGGCTGGCCAAGTATAATAGTGTCCGTCATAGGATAGATTTTGTTCTGAGGTGAAATTTCAATGCCAAAATAGCAATACCCTGAATCTGGTGTTCCAGATGTTGCAGGCCTAGTTTAAATCTGTCCGTAAAAGGGTAAATTTTATTCTGGTGTGAACTTCAATTGCCAATATAGCAATACCATAAATCAGTGGTTTCAGCTGTGGCTGGCCAAGTATAATAGTGTCCGTCACAGGATAGATTTTGTTCTGGGGTGAAATTTAATTGCCAAAATAGCAATACCCTGAATCTGGTGTTCCAGCTGTGACTGGACAATTTCTCTAGTGTCCGTCACAGGATATATTATTTTCTGGGGTGAAAGTCAGTAGCAAAGATAGAAATACAGCAAAACTGGTATTCCAGCTGTTGCAGGCCTAGTTTAAATCTGTCCATAAAAGGGTATATTTTTTTCTGGTGTGAAATACAATTGCCAAAATAGCAATACCATAAATCAGTGGTTTCAGCTGTGGCTGGCCAAGATTAATAGTGTTCGTCACAGGATAGATTTTGTTCTGAGGTGAAATTTAATTGCCAAAATAGCAATACCCTGAATCTGGTGTTCCAGCTGTGACTGGACAATTTCCTAGTGTCCGTCAAAGGATATATTATTTTCTGGGGTGAAAGTCAGTAGCAAAAATAGAAGTACAGTAAATCTGGTGTTCCAGCTGTTGCAGGCCTAGTATAAATCTGTCCGTAAAGGGTATATTTTTTCTGGGGTGAAAGTCAATTGCCAAAATAGCAATAGTCTGAATCTGGTGTTCCAGCTGTTGCAGGCCTAGTTTAAATCTGTCCGTAAAAGGGTATATTTTTTCTGGTGTGAAATTCAATTGCCAAAATAGCAATACCGTAAATCTGGTGTCCCAGCTGTGGCTGGCCAAGTTTAATAGTGTCTGTGACGTGAAAAATTTTGTTCTGGGTTGAAATTTAATTACAAAAATAGCAACACCATAAATCAGTGGTTTCAGCTGTGGCTGGCCAAGTTTAATAGTGTCTGTCACAGGATTGATTTTGTTATGGTGTGAAATTTAATTGACATAATAGCAATAGTCTGAATCTGGTGTTCCAGCTGTTGCAGGCCTAGTTTAAATCTGTCCGTAAAAGTGTATATTTTTTTCTGGTGTTAAATTCAATTGCCCAAATAGCAATACCATAAATCTGTGGTTTCAGCTGTGGCTGGCCAATTTTAATAGTGTCCGATTTTGTTCTGGGGTGAAATTTAATTGCCAAAATAGCAATACCCTGAATCTGGTGTTCCAGCTGTGACTGGACAATTTCCCTAGTGTCCGTCAAAGGATATATTATTTTCTGGGGTGAAAGTCAGTAGCAAAAATAGAAATACAGTAAATCTGGTGTTCCAGCTGTTGCAGGCCTATTTTAAATCGGTCCTTAAAAGGGTATATTTTGTTCTGGGGTGAAAATCAATTGCCAAAATATCAATACCCTGAATCTGGTGTTCCAGCAGTTGCAGGTCTAGTTTAAATCTGTCCGTAACAGGGTATATTTTGTTCTGGGGTGAAATTCCATTGCCAAAATAGCAATACCCTGAATCTGGTGGTCCAGTTGTTGTAGGCCAAGTGTTAATCTGTCCGTAAAAGTGTAAATTGCACTCAGCGTGCATCTGCAAGTATATTTCTTTCCATAAAAGGGTAGATTACAAAAAGTGTTACTTTACAATTGCTGAATGCATAATCCTGTAAATCTGCACACACTATTGTGCATCTCATAGTGTATTTTTGTCCTTAAAAGGGTAAATTACACACAAGGTGCATATTCAAGTGCTGAGAGGGTCGTCCTCAATAACTTCACATGTTACCGTGCATCTCCCATTGTATCTCTGTCCGTTAAAGGGTATATTACACAAAGTGTTAAAATACAATTGCTGAATGCATAATCCTACATATTTTTTCACACGGTACTGTGCATCTCCAAGTGTAAATCTGTCCATAAAAGGATAATTTTCATCCACGGCCTAAATACTAGACCTACAATTGATATTCTCCTAACTCAGTGGTTACTGCTGTGCCTGGATTAGTGTAATACGTTACATAAATAAATAGGCAGATAGTGTTAAAGAGGACCTTTCATCACCCTAACAAATCTAAACTAAGTATACATACATGGAGAGCGGCGCCCAGGGATCTCCCTGCACTTACTATTATCCCTGGGTGCCGCTCTGTTCTCCCGGTATGTCCTCCGGTGACTTCAGCTCTGCGTCTCAACTGGGAGGAGCCTGCCCTTGTTCTCCTGGGCGTCTCCTTCTCCCAGGCTGTAGCGCTGACCAACCGCAGCGCTCAGCTCATAGCCTGGGAGGTTTTCTTCTCCCAGGCTATGAGCTGAGCGCTGCGGTTGGTCAGCGCTACAGCCTGGGAGAAGGAGACGCCCAGGAGAACAAGGGCAGGCTCCTCCCAGTTGAGATGCAGAGCTGAAGTCACCGGTGGACATACCGGGAGAACAGAGCGGCACCCAGGGATAATAGTAAGTGCAGGGAGATCCCTGGGCGCCGCTCTCCATGTATATATACTTAGTTTAGATTTGTTAGGGTGATGAAAGGTCCTCTTTAAGTGCCTGAAAAAAAAGGCCTGGATTTGAAATCAATACATTGGGCCAAATATTTTTTTTCTTATTGTGGTGCTTGGTGAACGGTAACAATGAGGAAAACATCTAGTAAGGGACGCGGACGCGGTCGTGGTGGTGTTAGTGGACCCTCTGGTGCTGGGAGAGGACGTGGCCATTCTGCCACAGCCACACGTCCTAGTGAACCAACTACCTCAGGTTCCAGTACCCGCCAGAATTTACAGCGATATTTGGTGGGGCCCAATGCCGTTCTAAGGATGGTAAGGCCTGAGCAGGTACAGGCGCTAGTCAATTGGGTGGCCGACAGTTGATCCAGCACGTTCACAACATTATCTCACACCCAGTCTTCTGCAGAAAGCGCACAGGTGGCGGCTGAAAACCAAGCCCATCAGTCTGTCACATCACCCCCATGCATATCAGGGAAACTGTCAGAGCCTCAAGTTATGCAGCAGTCTCTTATGCTGTTTGAATACTCTGCTGGCAGGGTTTCTCAAAAGAATCCACCTAGCCCTTCCCCAGTGGAGGAAGACATAGAATGCACTGATGCACAGTCACTGATGTTTCCTGATGATTAGGAAATGGGAATACCACCTCATCTGAGTCTGCACGTCTCTGATGATGACGAAACACAGGTGCCAACTGCTGTGTCTTTTTGCAGTGTGCAGACCGAACAGTAAGTCAGGGAGGAAGACTGTGTGGAAGACGATGTAGGGGATGATGAGGTCCTAGACCCCACATGGAATGAAGGTCGTGCCACTGAATTTCATAGTTCAGAGGAAGAGGCAGTGGTGAGACCGAGCCAACAGCGTAGCAAAAGAGGGAGCAGGGGGCAAAAGCAGAACAGCCGCCTCCAAGAGAGTTCGCCTGCTACTGGCCACCGCCACGAGGGACCGAGCATCCCAAAGGCAGTTTCAAGGAGTTCCCTGGCATGGCACTTCTTTAAACAATGTGCTGACGACAAGACCCGAGTGGTTTGCATGCTGTGCCATCAGAGCCTGAAGTGAGGCATTAACGTTCTGAACCTTAGCACAACCTGCATGACCAGGCATCTACATGCAAAGCATGAACTGCAGTGGAGTAAACACCTTAAAAGCAAGGAACTCATTCAGGCTCCCCTTGCTCCCTCTTCTGATGCTGCCTCGGCCTCTTCCTCCGCCTCAGGAGGAATGTTGACACCTTCTGCCCTCCAAACAGAGGATGTGCCACCGACACCACCACCTGCGTCACCAAGCATCTCCACCATGTCACACGGCAGCGATCAGCTCTCCATCTCACAAACCTTGGAGAGAAAGCGTAAATTCCCACCTAGCCACCCTCGAGCCCTGGGCCTGAATGTCAGCATTTCTAAACTACTGGCCTTTGAAATGCTGTCATTCATGCTGGTGGACACAGACTGCTTCAAACAGCTGATGGCGATGGCTGTCCCACAGTATGTTTTTCCCAGCCGCCACTACTTCTCCAAGAGAGCCGTGCCTTCCCTGCACAACCAAGTATCCGATAAAATCAAGTGTGCACTGCGCAACGCCATCTGTGGCAAGGTCCACCTAACCACAGATACGTGGACCAGTAAGCACGGCCAGGGACGCTATATCTCCCTAACTGCACACTGGGTAAATGTAGTGGCGGCTGGGCCTCAGGCGAAGAGTTCTTTGGCACACGTCCTTCCGCCGCCAAGGATCGCAGGGCATCATTGTTTGCCTCCTGTAGCCTCCTACTCGACTTCCTCCTCCTCTGCTTCCACCTGCTTATCCAGTCAGCCACACATCTTCACCACGAACTTCAGCACAGCCCGGGGTAAACGTCAGCAGGACGTTTACTACTGGAGGACGAGGAGGATGAGGTGGAGGAGGTTGAGGATGAAGCAGGTTCACAGCGGGGTGGCACCCAACACAGCTCATGCCCATCACTGGTGCGGGGCTCGGGGATATGGAGGACAATGACGATACGCTTCCCACAGAGGACAGCTTGTCCTTACCTCTGAGCAGCCTGGCACACATGAGCGACTACATGCTGCAGTGCCTGCACAACGACAGCAGAGTTACCCACATTTTAACATGTGCGGACTACTAGGTTGCCACCCTGCTGAATCCCCGGTACAAAGACAATGTGCCCACCTTACTTCCTGCTGTTAGACACGTTCCTGAGAGTATTCCCAAATGTCACAGGGGAACTAGTGGAAGCCGAAATCGAAGGCAGAGGAGGAGCAAGAGGCCGCCAACGCAGCTGTGTCAACGCAGCAGAGTTAGCATGGCAGAAATGTGGAAAAGTTTTGTAAGCATGCCACAGCTAACTGCACCACCACCTGATACGGAACGTGTGAGCAGGAGGCAGCATTTCACTAACATGGTTGAACAGTACATGTGCACACCCCTCCATGTACTGACTGACGGTTCGGCCCCATTCAACTTCTGGGTCTCCAAATTGTCCACGTGGCCAGAGCTAGCCTTTTATGCCTTGGAGGTGCTGGCCTGCTCAGCGGCCAGCGTTTTGTCTGAACATGTATTTAGCATGGCAGGGGGCGTCATTACTGACAAAGGCAGCCGCCTGTCCACGTGGACAAGCTGACGTTCATAAAAACAAACTAGGCTTGGATCCCACAGGACCTGTTCATCCCTTGTGCAGACTAGACATTTATAACTGCCTCCCCCTTAACCATATATTCTTGTACTCCGGGGCACTGATTTATTGAATCCTCTTTTTATAATTTTACCATTATATTGCGGTGCAACCAAAAGTTGAATGAACCTCTCCTCCGTCTTCGTGCCAGGGGCCTAATTATCTAAAAGTGGCCTGTTCAAGTGGTGGGTGACATGACGCCTGATTCTCTGCTATGCGACCTCTTTCCTCCGTCTGGGTGCCAGGGGCCTAATTATCGAAAAGTTGCCTTCTTCATTGGTGGGTGACATGACGCCTGATTCTCTGCTATGCGACCTCTTTCCTCCGTCTGGGTGCCAGGGGCCAAATTATCGAAAAGTGGCCTTCTCCATTGGTGGTTGACATGACGCCTGATCCTCTGCTATGCGACCGCTGTCCTCTGTCTGGGTGCTGGGGCCTAAATAAATGAAAGTGTACTTCTCCATTGGTCGGTGACATGATGCCTGATCCTCTGCTATGTGACCTAAAGTCATTCATACTTGTCCGGTGGGGTCTCTGTTGCCACTGGTCATTCCCAACAGACTGTGGACACACCTGTCGAAGGATTTTATTACTGACCTACCTGTATCTGCAGATAAAACTGTTATCCTGGCAGTAGTAGACAGGTAAAATTGTGCATTTCATTGCCTTACCCGCTTTGCCAAATGCTAAAACCCTGGCTCAGGTTTTTATCAGTGAAATTGTAAAACTCCACAAGGTCCCTTCCGATGTTGTTTTGGATCGGGGAACCCAGTTTATTTCTATATTCTGGAGAGCTTTTTGTTCTTGTCTTAAGGTACATTTGTCCTTCTCCTCAGCCTTCCATCCGCAGACGAACAGCCAGACCGAACATACCAAACAAAACCTAGAGACTTACCTTAGGTGTTTTGTGTCTGAAAATCAGGATGAATAGTAATCTTACTTATCTTTAGCAGAGTTTGTTATAAACAATCACCATCAAGAATTTAACTGGTAAGTCACCATTTTTGGTGCATATGGTTTTTATCGTCAATTTTGCACTTTCAGTGAGGGAGAGCCTTCTGGCATCCCTGAAGAAGAACGGTTTACGCCATAACTCTCTTTTGTATGTCAAAAGGTTCAAAACAATTTAAAAAATGTAAGAGGCAGATATATTCATATGGCTGATAAAAAAATGTTCGCCAGGTCCGGACCTACGGATGAATGACTATGTGTGGTTGTCGACTAGAAATATTAAGTTAAATGTTCCCTCTTGGAAATTGGGTCCTCGGTTTATAGGTCCTTAGAAAATCGCCATTAACCCCGTGGCACTTTGCCTGGAGCTGCCTCAAACATTGAAAATTCAAAATGTATTTAATAAATCCTCCTCCAGTCCCTCTCCCCGGCTGTCATCACTCACCTAACTACAATCTTTAACCTCTCTCACTCTTATGGTATCTTTCCCTCCTCCTTCAAACACTCTCTTATAACCCCACTACTAAAGAAACCATCTCTTGACCCGACCTGTGCTGCTAACTACCGACCTGTTTCTAACCTCCCTTCATCTCTAAACTCCTTGAACGTCTTGTCTACTCTCGCTTAACAAGCTATCTCCCTGCAAACTCTCTCCTTGACACCTTACAATCTGCCTTTCGCCCTCTTCACTCTACAGAAACTGCCCTTACTAAAGTGTCCTAATGATCTCCCAACAGCAAAAAGAAATGGCGACTATTCTCTACTGATTCTGCTGGATCTCTCTGCAGCATTTAATACCATAGACCATAAACTCCTCCTTACCATGCTTCACTCAATTGCCCTTAAGGACACTGCTCTCTCTTGGTTCTCTTCCTATCTCTCTGGCCACTCCCTTAGTGTATCATTCAGTACTAGGTCCTCTACTCTTCTCCCTCTATACAGCCCCATCGGACAGACTATCAGTAAATTTGGCTTTCAATACCATCTCTATGCTGACAACACCCAACTATACACTTCATCCCCTGACATCACCCCTGCGTTACTCCAAAACACCAGTAACGGTCTAGCAGCTGTCTCTAACATCATGTCCTCTCTGTATCTAAAACTGAACCTCTCAAAAACTGAATTTCTTGTCTTTCCCCCATCTACTAACCCACCAAAACTTGATATTTCAATTTCGTTCTGCAGCACTATTATAACTCCTGTGCTACATGCCCGCTGTCTTGAGGTCACATTTGACTCTGATCTTTCTTTCCTTTGTTCTGCATATTCAATCACTTATACACTCTTGTAGTTTGCACCTCAAGAATATTGCCAGAATCTGCCCTTTTCTTACAGTGGAAACGGTAAAAACTCTTGTAGTTGCCCTGATTCATTCTCGTCTTGACTGCTGCAACACATTACTAATCTTCCTCTCACTAAACTGTCCCCGCTTCAGTCTGTTCTAAATACTGCAGCTAGGCTAATCTATCCATTCAACCGCTACACTGATGCTACTAGTTTGTGCCAGTCACTTCACTGGTTGCCCATTCACCACAGAATACAGTTCAAACCTCTCACCCTCACCCACAAAGCTCTCCACAGTGCTGCATCTCCATATATCTCCTCCCTCATCTCCATCTACCATCCTACTCGTGCTCTCCATTCTTTTAGTGACATAAGATTAATAATCTCCATAATTCGGACCTCTTACTCCCGTCTTCAAGACTTTTCTCGAGCTGCATCTACTCTCTGGAATACTCTGCCCCGGAATATTAGGTCAATTCACAACTTCTCCACCTTCAAACGTGCCTTAAAAGCACATCTTTTCAGGCAGGCTTATCAAGCCTCCAAAAATGACTTTTCCAGGACTAAACCTCTCCCCCACCAACTCCTCTGGCCTAAACTCTAGTAGTCCCAAACCCGAAGCAGATCGGCCGGCACCACTCCTTTCAGTTCAATAATGGCTCGAATCCTACTTATCACAATCAACTACCTTATGTATCACCTCCCATTCCTTATAGATTGTAAGCTCTTGCGAGCAGGGCCATGACTCCTATTGTTTCAGTTGTATATTAGCCAGTTACTTTTGTTTTGTACATGAACCCTATGAATTTATAAAGCGCTGCGGAATATGGTGGTGCTATATAAATAAATGTTATTATTATTTTTATAATTATTAAATTGTTGCTCAAAAAGTATGTTGCACCTCCGGAACCATTACCGTTATCTCCCCCTCCAATTATTGTCAATGGCAATTTGGAGTTTCAGGTAGCAAGAATTGTTGATTTTCATCTTGTCTGTCGGAGCGACAAGGGAGCCTTCAATATTTGGTGCAAAGGAGAGGTTATGGTGCAGAAGAAAGAATGTGGGTGCCAGCGTCGGAAGTAAATGCCAGAAGGTTAATTCAGAGAAAGGGGGGTACTGTCACGAGGGTGTCACGACCGATCGCTGACCCTGTTGTGCCTGGGGTCAGAAGGTCGCAGCGGGTGGCTACTAGCTCGGTGGTAGGAATGGATTTCCTGCTCAGGTTTGCAAACCTTTTTGTCCCATTTAGGAATCTGTAGCTCTTCCCTTCAGCTGTTCTCTGTCAGCCACTCCCAGCTACTATATATTCTCCCTTTCTGCTTCCCTTGTAGCCAGATATAGACCTTCTTTTCAGATCATTTATTCTGACCTCTGGTGGAGTTGGAGTTGCTGTGAAGCTGTTGGAATTGGTGCAACAGATCTTTGGTTCTCTCCTGTTTGTTGTCTCCCTTTGGGGATTGTATGTGGTGTTTGTATTGTTTGTCCTTTCCCTGTTGTTACCCTAGGTGTCAGTGGTGAGGACTAGTGCTCACATCGCCCTACTCACTACCTAGGGCTTATTTCAGGGTAAGCCAGGGATGAGGCACGTGATCGGCGTATGGGTTAGCAGCCCGGCCAAGGACGTCAGGGCAGCCAGGTACCAGTCCTAGGTGAATTAGGGGTCACCACTCCTCCCTCTCCCGAGAATCTGCGAATATGGTATTGATTGTGAAAATCGGCAATGTAATATGTGTGTAATGCGCGCGCAATACAGGTGTGGATTACTATAGCTACATTTTCAAGCTGCTAGAAGTTTCCTGAGACCGGATAAAATGGTTGGCACAGCAGAACATTACTATAGCTTTATATGCATGTCGAGTGTTCCAATATTTTCGTGATGGCGAAATCGACACTAATGATGCAAATATTTTGGCGCAATATGTGCAACTTCCCATTTTAACAGGTCTGACTACATATTAGTAATTGGTGCACTAAGTATTGTTGTGAACTTGTGACATCACAGCACAATGTATGTATGTATGTAGTAGTGATAACCGGCAGGGGCAGTATTCCAATGCTCAATATTTTGGAATAATCATTAGAATATTCGCCAATATTCGTATTTGAGATTATTCTCTTGATTGCAAAAAATCAGCGATGTAAAAATCGCATAATGTGAATTCGTAACGCGAAATACAGGCGTAGGTCACTTAGGCTACATTTTTCAAGCTGCTAGAAATTTCCTGAGTTTATCCTGACTGAATTAGAATATTCTTAAGGCATGCTACAATTTGAGAATATGTAGAATATAGTAGTGTGATATATATATATTTTTTTTATCTAAACTCATTACATTTACTACGCTAATGGGTTTAGATGAAAAAAAATTATATCTGTTTTTACGAATATATATCACACTATATTCTACATATTCGTGAATTCTAGCAAGCCAAACCAATAGGAAAGTTGCCTATAACCCGCCCTTACTCGATTAACGCACATATTACATTGCCGATTTTTCGCATAAGTTAAAATAAATGAAATAATGAAGAATATTCTAATTCACTAGATATTGAAGCCTTCTCACATTGGCCCACAAGCAAGAAGCACGCAGTTAATGGGTTCAGATGAAAAAGAAATAGACGAATATTCGTTTTTACTAATATATATCACTATATTCTAAATATTCGCGAATTCTCAAAGTTGCGATATTTGCGATTAAAATTCACTATTCGATTATTCGCGCTCAACACTAGTATGTAGCATGCATACATACAGCACTATGTATGTAGCATGTATGTATGGATCAGCTACTCAGCTACACTATATCACTATCTAACCTACACTGACTATCTCCCACTAACTGACACAGGAAAGCAGAGAGCACAGCAATAACACTGATGTCTCTTTCAGATCTGCAAAATACTGCTGCTGGGGAGGTTCTCATATAGTAAAGGGGTAGGCAACTTTCCTATTGGTTGCTAGGGATGTTGCTAAGCTCAGACAAAGACATTGCAGCTTTCTCATTGGACCACAAACAAGAACCAGGGAGCGATCATGGGTTCTGATGAAAAAAAAATCTAGAATATTCGAAAATTACAAATATATATCACTATGTTCTAAATATCTCGAAGTGGCGATATTCGCAATTAAAATTCGCAATTGGAATATTCATGCGCATCACTAGTGATAATAATTATAATCAACCATTCTGAACAATGTGTAATCCCAAGAGCATTTTTTTCAGGCCTATGCATCTTCATCACTTCGATAATGTCATATTTTATGTTGTACTAATTACTGGACAGTTTTGTCATACTTTTAACCTCTTGAGGACATGGTGATTTTTTAATTTTTTGTATTTTCTTTTTTTTACTCCCTGACTTCCTTGAGCCAAAACTTTTATGTTTCCGTTCACATCGAGGTATGCAGGGTTGTTTTTTTTTTTAGTTTTTTTGTTTTTTTTTGGGGGGGGGGGCAAATTGCATTTTCTAATGGCATATTTTAATATTGCATACAATGTAATGGTGAGATGGAAAAAAATATTAATAAGTTGGAATTGGGGAAAAAAACACAATTGCCCCACAGTCTTATGAGTTTCATTTTTATGAAGTTCTCTGTGCAGTAAAACTGAACTGCTACCTTTATTACTTCGGTCAGTACAATCACAGGAATAACACATTTATATAGCTTTTAGTGCTTTAATACTGAAAAAAAAATAAAAACCTTTGAAAAAATGATATTTTTCTTTGCATTATCATATGTGTAGGTTTTATTGATACCATTTTGTAGTGTGTATGACTTTTTGATGGCATTTTTTTCAATTTTAAGGGGAGGTGAAGGGACAAAAAAATAACAAATTGGCCATTTTGTTTTGTTTTTTCCATTATGTCGTTCACTATATGAGATTGATATGTTTATATTTTAATATTATGGCCATTTTGGGATGCAGCGATGCTAATAATCTATATTTCTTATATTGTTTATTTTTATTTTTGAGATGAGGAAAGTAGGGGGGCTTGGGGCAGGTAATTTTTTATATTTTTAATTTAATTTTTTAACTTTTTTAAAAATTTCTTGAAGTTCCCTTAGGGGACTTGAACATGTGATCTTCTGGTCTCTTCTCCCATAGACTACAATGAGTCACCATTGCAGCCTTAGGGACCAAGGCTTCCACAAGGAATGCAGGGTAGCCATTTGGGCCCTAGGAGCACAACACTCCAGGAGAACGCCACTTCAGGTGCCTTGGTCGCAATAGACTATGGCATTTTATAAGTTAAATGTCTGTGATTGGTGTTATTGCTGATCACAGACTATAGCTATGGGTGTCTGTTGTGTGAAATAAATGCTATGGTGCCCGCTTTGCTCCAGAGCTAGTTTTATCTTTAAAGAGAAGCCATGCACTGTACATGTATTGCACATGTTGTCAAGGGGTTAATAGATGTTCGTGTACATTTTTATACACTTTACGTCTGTAAATTTTAAACTATGTCACCATAAACAGTACTACAGGCATTTCTGTGAATGCCTCTGATTTGCTGATAGCTGATAGCAAAGGGAAGACTAAAGAGCTTCACAAGAGCAAAACCTTGTTAGCATTTGTTTTGACTTTCTCTAGGTCATTACCTTCTTAAAGGCCATGCACAGTCATGCAAGTAATTTATCATTGCTTAAGGATAGTCTCTTTGTCTTCCCTTATATAATGCTTTTTCAGCATTCATATTGATCTCTATGGAACCACATTTGATTCTATTCACTTTCAGCCATATAACACATATATATCTTAATGCCACTCTATGGCTCTTCACAGGAATCTAGGGAAGAAATAAAAAACATATAGGCCTTTTGCTTTATGCATAGACTATGCTATACTTGTCATAATATAGATTTACCTATTTTAATAGAACATACATTTGCATTATAGGATTAGGTCTACTTAACCTAGGATAGGATCATGTCACTTATAATGCTAAGTAAGCCATTAAGAATTAAGTCTTTACGACTGCATTAGAGAACATTTTTTTTTACTACATCTCAACCATCAGATATAGGGTCTTTTTTTCTTTATTTAAGTATCTGGACTAGAATTAGAAGTGAAAACTTAAAAGGGTTGTCAGCAAATTACATTTATCATGTAGAATTTTTTTTACTAAAACTAATGTATTGTGATTTCCTCCTTTGCTCGCTTAAGTCATTTTTCAATCACAATATGCACCACTCATATCCAAGGTTACAAACATCCTGCATTGGTGGCAGTGCTTGCACACTTTAGCAAAAAGCATAGGTTTATGCACACTACCACAGTCTGGGCCACCAAAAAGGCCTGCACCTTTTCCTATAGTGTGCAAGCCTGGCCAACAATGCTGGGTTGCAGGGTAGCCATAACCCCTGGTTATGAGCAGTGTATAATGTGATGTAAAAATGAATCAAACCAGCAAAGGAGGCAACATGAACAATCATAATAATACTAATAATCATAATCATAATAATAATATTAATCATTTTTTATACAGTGCCAACATATTTTGCAGCGCTTTACAATCACGGGGTTCATGTACAAACCGAATCATGAATAACATAGCAACAGACAATTCAACTATTAAAACAAGAGGAGTAAGGGCTCTGCTCACAAGAGCTTCCAATCTATGAGAAGATAGAGGTTACACAAAGGGTAGCAAGTGCTTGATTTGTACAATATTCCAGCCATCTTAAGATAATAGAAGAGTAGATAATAAGATTGCATGAGCCAGCTATCAGCCGAAATCTGCAGTGCTTCTTAGTGCATGGGGTGTGGATATTTGGTGATGGATCATGTTTATAAGAATGATGCTGAAGGGTGGCGTGGGGCATGGTAATGGTAGTGAGTTAGATAGAGGGATATCATAGGCTAATTTAAAAACATGTGTTTTCAGAGAGCTCCTAAAACTGTAGATGTTATGGGTTATGAATTAACCTAATTGCTTGGGGGTAGGGCATTCCAAAGAACTCATGCAGCTCGGGAGAAGTCTTCTCTATGTTGGATGTCAGTTGTAAGTCATTGGCTGAACAGAGGGCAAGGGTGGGATGGTAGACAGAAATGGTGGAAAAGATGTAGGGGAGTGCATCACTACGGAGAGCTTTGTGGGTAAGAATGAGCAGTGCAATGACTGGCACAGGGCGGAGACTTTAGAGTAGTGGTTAGATGAGCCTGGCTGCTGCGTTACATTACATTGGAGAGGGAAAAGTCTGATGAGGGGGAGACCAATTAACAATGAGTTACAGTAATTGAGACCAGAATGGATCAGGGTAACAATGAGAGTTTTTGTTGTTTCCATAGGAAAAAAAAAAGGTGGATGTTTTTACGGTGCAGGCGGGATGAGCGGACAAGCAATTGAATATAGTGGCTAAAGGAAAGATCAGTGTCAAACATAACACCGAGACAGCTGGTGTACTACCTAGGAGTGATGGTAGTGCCACACACTGAGATAGAGATTTCAGGTTTAGATAGGTTCAGGTTTAGGTTAGTATATGGAGAAAACACCAGTAGTTTAGTTTTTGAAAAAATCTGTTTCAGATAGAAGACTGCCATTGGTGTTCTGTAGTAGAGTAGGAGTGATAACTTGGAAAGATGTATTTAGTTGGGTGTAATTAGCATAGAAATGATACAGAAAACCAAAACTGCTGAGTCTTTGCAATAGGGGCTGTGTGGAGAGAAAAGAGGAGAGGACCAAGGACTGAACCCTGAGTAACGAAAACAGCAAGAGAAAGAGGAGGGAAAGTAGAGCCAGTATATAACAAACTGAAAGAGCGGCCAAAAAGATAGGAAGAAAACCAAGAGAAAACAGTGTCCTTAAGGCCAATTAATTGGAGCATGGTGAAGAGGAGATTGTGGTCTACAGTGTCAAAAGCGCCAGAGAGATCAAGAAGAATTAGTAAAGAGTAGTTACTGTTGCATTTAGCTATCAGAAGGTCATAGGCCACTTTGGTGAGGGCAGTTTCTGTAGAAATGTAGGGTGCAAAAAACAGATTGTTATTGATCAAGTAGGGAGTTAGAGGATGAGGTGAGAGTAGACCAGATGCTCCTGGAGTTTAAAGATGAAGGGGAGATTAGAGACAGGTCTGTAGTTAGTGGCGCAGGATGGGTCAAGAGAAGTTTTTTTTTAATGACGGAGTTTTGACAGAATGTTTGAAGGAAGAAGGGAATATGTCAGAAGAAAGAGACAGTTTGAAGATTTTAGTTAGGTAAGTAGTCACAGCTGGGTAGAGAGACTGGAGTTGACATGAGGGAATAGGGTCTGTAGTGTATGTTGTAGGATGAGAAAAAAAGAGGATCCTGGAGACTTCTTCTGTGACTGGGTCAAATGTAGAGAATGAACCAGAGGAAATGCGGTAGGGAAAGAGGCTGGGAGCTGATTTTATGCTTTTTGAAGTAAGTGGCTAAATCTTCAGCACAGAGGTCTGTACTAGATGCCTGCACTTTTGTAGTTAGGAGGGAGTGAAATGTGCCAATAAGTTATTTTGGATTATTGGAAAGTGAGGAGATCAAGGATGTAAAGTAGTTCTTTTTGGCAAGGTGAAGGACAGAGTTATAAGTTATCAGCATACTGTATATCTGCAATGGATGAAATATTGTGGTGTGCATGTTTTTCTCCATAGGCATCTGGCACTTCTGGAGCATTGCTAGAGGAAGTAAGTTTGAGGTCTAAGCCAGGGCTGTTTTTGTCTCTGTTTGGAGGTTCTGAGTGTAGGGGGCTCTTCTGAGGGTTTCATTATAGTGGTTTGCAACCTGTTTAGGACAGGAGAGTGAAGAGATTGGGGGCAGTGATGACTGTATAGAATCTATAAAGGTAGGAGTGTGCTAAGATGAATGAGACCTTTTGACAGTGAAGAAGAGAAGGTTGTGGTCAGAGAGGGGGAGAGGATTTAGTAAAGTCAGAAATTAAGTAGGTAAAATGAGTTACCTGTTGGAGAGTTTGAAAGTTGTGAAAGTCCAAGAGAGGAGGTTAGAGATAAAAGCTACCAGACAGACAGGTAGAAAAGGGTGTCTCTGTGGATATTAAAGTCGCTCAAAATGAGAGTTGGTAGTTCTGAAGATGAGAAATATTGAAGTCAGGCAGGAAAGTAATCAAAAATTACAATAAAATGTAAAAAAGATGTCTCAAACCACACAGTTCTTTTCTAGCGCAGCAGGTCTTTTAGTGAGGTAGGTCCGGTTTCACTTTCATAAAATTTCTAACAGAAAGACCGCACAGCTTTTGACTCCTTCCCGGGGATTAAAAGTCGAGTAGGATCCAGAAATCGCGTCTTTAAATGCATCCGATCACTGAATTCCCGGTCACTTTCATATGTTACCTCCTAGATCTCAGATAAGAGGGCTTGACATAGTGCCGCCACAAATAGTCTTATAAAAGTATTTTATTATACTCACAGAGGTATAAAATTTCCACGCATATAAAATCAATACTGCATGCTCGCCCGACCCGGGTTTCGCCTGTACTTGCTTTGTCAGGGGCTGCTCTGAAAACCACTTGTTATAGGAGGGAGGAACAAGTGGTTTTCAGAGCAGCCCCTGACGAAAGCAAGTACAGGCGAAAACCTCTTATCTGAGATCTAGGAGGTGACACATGAAAGTGTCTTGTGGGCCAATGAGAGGGCTGCAATATCTTTGATTTTAGGACTAGTGTTGAATGCGAATTTTCGTAATGCTAATTCTTATAATGCAAATTTTTAAATTGCCGATTTTCGCAATCAAGAAAATAATGACTGGAGATAATGAATTTTCGAATTCGCGAATATATGGTGAATATTCCACAAAAATACTCACGAAGTATCACGAATATTGCCCTAGCCGCTTATCACTAGTTGAAATTAGAAAATGGTGGCTTAAGCAAGCAAACATATGAAATGAAAGAGCAGATGTCTGTGTGACTTGTAAGAGAGCTTATTGTGCTGCACCCTGGGACATGTTGAGATGACTCAGGAAGGTGAATACAACATATGAGCTGTGCATAGGGGAGGAAAGGTGAGGGGCTAATATGGACTGGAATGATGTGGAGGTATAAAAGGACAGGGTACAATACATTAAATTAGTAAGTGCCTTGCATTACCTTTCTCTACATGATAAATGCCATTTTCTGAAGAGATGCAACTCCTAAAAACAAGAATGTATCTTGAGGGGGCTTTTTACATGACATTTGCCCTGAGGACAGACCACAGTTTTCAGTTTATAGTTTCATGTCCACTGTACAGCCATCATAACATTTAAATGTGCTCTTTGTTAACTTTTGCGATACTTTGATGGGAGTTGATTACACAAAATGTGATATGATAATGTGTGTTTAGGCAACCGTATATACAGTATTCCAGCAGAAAATACATGTTATTTGGGACAAATTTGTATCCAATATAGAACACAGTGTGTATATTAAAAATTACATTATCTCTGGCTTAGTGTAGTGCCCAAAATCTGTATTTTTCTGTATCCAGTTCCTTACTGCAAGTCGATACAGTCTGTATTGTCAAAATTACATTATCTCTGGGCTAGTGTATTGCCCAAAATCTGTATTTTTCTGTATCTAGTACCTTACAGCAAGTCAATAGAGTGTGTATTGTCAAAATAACATTATCTCTGGCTAAGTGTAGTGCCCAAAATCTGTATCTTTCTGTATTCAGTACCTTACTGCAAGTCAATACAGTCTGTATTGTCAAAATTACATTATTTCTGGCGTAGTGTAGTCCCAAAATCTGTATTTTTCGGAATCCAGTACCTTACTGGAAGCCAGTACAGTGTGTATTGTAAAAAGTACATTATCTCTGGGCTAGTGTATTGCCCAAAATCGGTATTTTTCTGTATCCAGTACCTTACTGCAAGTCAATACAGTCTGTATTGTCAAAATTACATTATCTCTGGCTTACTGTAGTTGCCAAAATCTGTATTTTTCTGTATCCAGTACCTTACTGAACACCAGTACAGTGTGTATTGTAAAAACTACATTATCTCTGGGCTAGTGTATTGCCCAAAATCTGTATTTTTCTGTATCCAGTACCTTACAGCAAATCAATAGAGTGTGTATTGTCAAAATAACATTATCTCTGGCTAAGTGTAGTGCCCAAAATCTGTATTTTTCTGTATTCAGTACCTTACTGCAAGTCTATACAGTCTGTATTGTCAAGATTACATTATCTCTGGCGTAGTGTAGTCCCAAAATCTGTATTTTTCTGAATCCAGTACCTTACTAGAAGCCAGTACAGTGTGTATTGTAAAAATTGCATTATCTCTGGGCTAGTGTATGTCCCAAAATCTGTATTTTTCTGTATCTAGTACCTTACTGCAAGTCAATAGACTGTGTATTGTCAAAAATACATTATCTCTGGCCTACTATAGTGCCCAAAATCTGTATTTTTCTTTATCCAGTACCTTACTGGAAGCTAATATGGTATATATTGTAAAAATTACATTATCTCTGGGCTAGTGTATTTCCCAAAATCTGTATTTTTCTGTATCCAGTACCTTACAGCAAGTCAATACAGTGTGTATCGTCAAAATTACTTTATCTCTGGGCTAGTGTATTGCCCAAAATCTGTAATCTTTTGTATCCAGTACATTACTGCAAGTCAATAGAGTGTGTATCGTCAAAATTACATTATCTCTGGCCTAATGTAGTGCCCAAAATCTGGGTTTTTCTGTATCCAGTACTGTCCTGCATCATAAAACTGTGTCTTTAATGGACAGTAAAACAATCTGTGCCACATCCACAGACAAAACCATTAACATGAAGATGTTGAGCACAAAGGGAGGGGGAAGTGGGCGTGATGCTGATGGTGCAAGCAGAGGCCGTGGCCCTGGGCGTGATGCTGATGGTGCAAGCAGAGGCCATGGTTCCCAGTGCACCAGAAAAAAACAACAACAAAAAATACACCTTACCCAGCTTCATGTCCAACTTAGCTGGGCAGCACAGGACAACACTGTCCAAGTCAGAACAGTGCGAACAGGTGGTCGGTTGGATTGCAGAAGATAATGCTTCCAGTCGGTTAAGCACCTCCCTCTCTTCCACGAATTCCAGTCTCTGTAGCCAAGAGTCTGGTCAACCGAATCCTCACTCTGATCCTCCTTTCTCCGACCATGTCGTGTCTGGCCAAACAAGTGATCCCACACTCGGAAATTCACATGACCTCTTTTCATTGCCAGTACTTGGTTTGGCTCTCTCGCCAAGCACGCTTGAAGAGGTACGCTTGAAGAGATATTGTGCCCTGGTTCCCAACCTCTTGAGACTTCACACAGTGGTGAACGGCAATCATTAGTTCACGAGGTGGATGATGATGGGACACAGTTGCCAATCACTGAGGTGGTGGTTAGGTCAAGTCAGGAGGATAAGCAGAGTGAGGAAGTGGAAGAGGAGGTGGTGGACGATGAAATCACTGACCCATCATGGGAAGGTGAAAAGCCGAGCGAGGACAGCATTACAGAGGGGGAGGGATCCGCCGCATCGCAACAGTCTGGAAGAGGCAGTGGAGTTGCAAAAGGGAGACGTCGACCCACAACAAACAGGCCCCAACCGTTACACTGAGCACCCCCATGCGTAAATCTACCTTGCCAAGGGGTAGGTGTTCCGCAGTATGGCGCTTTTTTGAGGAAAGCACAGATGACAAAAGAGTGGTAGTTTGCACGCCTGAGTCCACACTCGGTGTCTGCGTGTCCCACCACTGCCTCCTCTACGCACTGCTGGCCAATCCCCTGTCAAAGGTGCAGGCCCGAATGCCCCTCGTCCTGCACCTGGAACTTCGCATGAACCGTCAGCAACAACATCCACTTCCCTGTCCCAGCGCAGCGTCCAAATGTTGATAACATAGGCATTTGCAACCAAGCACAAATACCGACCCACACACCCACAGGCAATAGCACTAAATGCGCAACTTTAGAAATTACTGCCCCTTGAAATGTTGCCATTTAGGCTTGTGGACACTGAGGCCTTCTGCAGCCTGATGTCGGCGGCCGTCCCTCGGGATGCAGTCCCCAGCCACCACTATTTTTCACAGTGTGCCGTGCCTGCCTTACACCAGCATGTGTCCCAGAACATCACCCGTGCCCTGACCAATGCACTTACTGGGAAGGCCCACCTCACCACGGACACATGGACAAGTGCTGGTGGCTAGAGATGAGCGAACACCTGGATGTTCGGGTTCGAGAAGTTCGGCCGAACTTCCCGAAAATGTTTGGGTTCAGGATCCGAACTCGACCCGAACTTTATCCCGAACCCGAACCCCATTGAAGTCAATGGGGACCCGAACTTTTAGGCACTAAAAAGGCTGTAAAATAGTCCAGGAACGGGCTAGAGGGCTGCCAAAGGCAGCAAAATGTAGGTAAATCCCCTGCAAACAAATGTGGATAGGGAAATGAATTAACCCCTTAAGGACGCATGACGTACCTGTACGTCATGGTTTCCGAGTCCTTAAGGACCCATGACGTACAGGTACGTCATGAGTAGTTCCGATCACTGCTGCTCAGCCGGCAGTGATCGGAACAAGGTACCTGCTGAAATCATTCAGCAAGTACCTTGTTACAATGCCCAGGGGGGTCTTGTGACCCCCCTATATCGGCGATCGCTGCAAACCGCAGGTCAATTCAGACCTGCGGTTTGCAGCTTTGTGATCTCTGATCCTCGCGGTCTGTGACCGCGGGATCAGAGGGTTAATGCCCCCAATGTGTTTATTTTAACCCCCTGCAGCCCCCAATCATATTGTGGCTGCGGGGTGCAGGGGGTGGTTGCGGGCGGCGGGAGGCGGTGCGGGAGGCATGTGATGTATCCCGGGTGTCTAGTGGGTCTATCAGAGTGTCAGCACATTGCTGACACTCTGATAGAAACGGCTGGCATCTGTGCTTGATCAGATGCCAGCCGTTTAACCCCTTCCGTACCGCGGTCCGTACGGACCACGGTATGGAAGGGTTAACAGGGAGGGTGCTCCCTCCCTCTCATCGGGGGCTGCTGTGCCTTTGCAGCCCCCCAACAGGATGGGATCGCAGAGGAGGGGCTCCACTCCTTCTGCTTCAATCACCCGCTGCCCTCTTATGGCAGCGGGTGATGGTTGCCATGGAGACAGTACGCTTTCAGAAGCGTTCTGTCTCCATGGTGCTGAAAGTCTGAATAGACCTGCTAAAGGTCTATTCAGACTTTGTAAAGTACAAAATACAGCACAGTGCACTATATAGTGTACTGTACTGTATTATACAGACACCAGATCCACTGGATCTTTCAGAACCAAGTGGGTCTGGGTCAAAAAAAATGTAAAAAACTGAAAAAAAGTAAAAATTAAAAAAAAACACATATCACTGAATAAAAATTTTAAAAAAATAAAATACACTACACATATTAGGTATCACCGCGTCCGTAAAAATCTGCTCTATAAAAATATTACATCAGGTGAACGCCATAAAAAAAAAAATAATAAAATGGTGTAAATAAGCCATTTTTGGGCAACTTACATGACTAAAAGTGTAATACAAAGCAATCAAAAAAGCGTATGCCTCCCAAAATATGAAAAATGAGCCCCTACTTAAAACAATTGGCCAAAAAATAAAAAAACTATGCTTCTCAGACTAAAACATGATTTTTTTGTTTCAAAAATGCTTTTTAGTGCTAAATGTATAAAAAAAATAAAAAGTAGACATATTGGGTATCTCTACGTCCGTAAGAATCTGCTCTATAAAAATATCACCTGACCTAACCCCTCAAGTAAAAACTGTAAAAAAAATTAAATAAAAACTTTGTCAAAAGCCATTTTTTTGTCACCTTACATCACAAAAAGTGTAATAGCAAACGATCAAAAATTCATATGACCCCCCAAATAGTGTCAATCTAACCGCCACCTCATTACACAAAAAATGAGCCCCTACACAGGACAATCGCCCAAAAAAAAAAAATAAATATGGCTCTCAAACTATGGAGACACTAAAACATGATTTATTTTTGGTTTAAAAAATATTATTGTGTAAAACTTATATAAATAAATAAAAAGTATATATATTAGGTATTGCCGCGTCCGTCACAACCTGCTCTATAAAAATAACACATGACCTAACCCCTCAGCTGAACACATCAAAAAAATAATAATCAATATGGTGTCAAAAGCCATTTTTGTCACCTTACATCACAAAAAGTGTAATAGCAAGCGACCAAAATGTCATATGCACCCCAAGATAGTGCCAATCAAACCGCCATCTCATCCCGCAAAAAATGAGCCCCTACATAAGACAGTCGCCCAAAAAATAAAAAATAAACTATGGCTTTCAGAATGTGGAGACACTAAAAAATAATTTTGTTCAAAAATGCTTTATTATGTAAAACTGAAACAAAAACCCCTAAAAAGTAGTCATATTTGGTATTGTCGTGTCCGTTACAACCTGCTCTATAAAATAGCACACAATCTAACCTGTCACTTCAACAATGTAAAAAGCAAAAAATAAAAACGGTCCCAAAACAGCAATTTTTTTGCAAATTTTCCATTTTAATCCATTTTTACAGTAACAAAGCAAGGGTTAACAGCCAAACAAAACTCAATATTTATTGCCCTGATTCTCTTGTTTGTACAAACACCCCATATGTGGTCGTAAACTGCTGTATGGCCAAACGGCAGGGCGTAGAAGGAAGGGAACGCCATATGGTTTTTGGAAGGCAGATTTTGCTGGACTGTTTTTTTGACACTATGTCCCATTTGAAGCCCCCCTGATGCACCCCTACAGTAGAAACTCCAAAAAAGTGACCCCATTTAGGAAACTACGGGATAAGGTGTCAGTTTTGTTGGTACTATTTTAGGGTAAATATGATTTTTGGTTGCTCTATATTACACTTTTTTTGAGACAAGGTAACAAAAAATAGAAATTCTGAAATTTCATCTCCATTTGCCAATAACTCTTGTGGAACACCTAAAGGGTTAACAAAGTTTGTAAAACTGGTTTTGAATACCTTGAAGGGTGTAGTTTCTTAGATGGAGTCACTTTTATGGAGTTTATACTCTAGGGGTGCATCGGGGGGCTTCAAATGGGACATGGTGTCAAAAAAACAGTCCAGCAAAATCCACCTTCCAAAAACGATATGGCGCTCCTTTCCTTCTGCGCCCTGCAGTTTGGCCATACAGCAGTTTACGACCACATATTGGGTGTTCGTGCAAACTACAGAATCGGGGGAATAAATATTAAGATTTGTTTGGCTTTTAACCCTTGCTTTGTTACTGGAAAAAATGGATTGAAATGGAAAAATTTTCAAAAAATCGAAATTCTGAAATTTTATCTCCATTTGCCATTAACTTTTGTGGAAAACCTAAAGGGTTAATTACATTTGTAAAATCTGTTTTGAATACCTTGAGGGGTGTAGTTTCTAGAATGGGGTAATTTTTGGGTGGTTTCTATTATGTAAGCCTCACAAAGTAACTTCAGACCTGAACTGGTCCCTAAAAAGTGGGTTTTTGAAAATTTCTGAAAAATTTCAAGATTTTCTTCTAAACTTCTAAGCCTTGTAACGTCCCCAAAAAATGAAATAGCATTCCCAAAATGATCGATACATGAAGTAGACATATGGGGAATGTAAATCAATAACTTTTTTTGGTGGTATTACTATGTATAATAGAAGTAGAGAAATTGAAACTTGGAAAATTGCTAATTTTTCAAAATTTTTGGTAAATTTAGTATTTTTTTATAAATAAAAATGAAATTTTTCGACTTTATTTTACCACTGTTATGAAGTACAATATGTGACGAAAAAACAATCTCAGAATGGCCTGGATAAGAAAAAGCGTTTTAAAGTTATCACCACATAAAGTGACACTGGTCAGATTTGCAAAAAATGGCCAGGTCCTTAGGGTGAAATAGGGCTGAGTCCTTAACCCCTTAAGGCCCGGGGGTTTTGGGATTTTTGCGTTTTTGTTTTGCGCTCCCTGCCTTCCAAAAGCCATAACATTTTTATATTTCCGCTCATATAGCCATATGATGGCTTATTTTTTGCAGGACAAGTTGTACTTTTTAACGCTATCATTTATTTTTGCATGTGATGTAGTGGGAAACGGGAAAAAAATTCCAAATGGGGTGAAATTGAAAAAAAAAGCTATTTCACCACAGTTTTACGGGTTTTTAAATTACAACGTTCGATTTGTGATAAAACTGACTGGTTAATTTTATTCTTCAAGTCAGTACGAATCCGGCAATACCTAATATGTATAGTTTTTCTTGAGTTTTGATAGTGAAAAAAAAATTAAAAGTGGGAATTTATTTTATTTTATTTTTTTGTCGCCATGTTTTGACCCCTATAACTTTTTTGTAATTATGCGTACGGAGCAGTGTAGGGGCTCATTTTTTGCGGGGCAATCTGAACTTTTAATTGATACCATTATGGGGTGCGTATGATGTTTTGATCACTTTTTATTCATTTTTTTTTAGGAAATGAAGCGTCCAAAAATGGCGAATTAGACATTTGGACGCTTTCTTTCCGTTTTTATGTTTACCGTATGGTGAATATTTTTTAATATTATTATAGTATGGGCGTTTTCGCACATTGCGACACCCATTATGTGTAATTTTTTTATTTTTTTATTTTTTTTATTTTCATTTTGGGGAAAGGGGGGTGATTTGAATTTTTATATATTTTTTATTTTATTTTTATTTTTTAAACTTTTTTTTTTTTTTAACACTTTCTTATAGTTCCCACAGGGAACTATAAGATGCAATCATCAGATTGCTATTTTCATATATTCCAATGCAATAGCATTGGAATATATGAGAAAATCGCATATTTCCTATGGAGCCTATTACAGTCATAGGCTCCATAGGAATACTATGTAGTAACCTAGGTTTCATTCACAGAAACCTAGGCTACTACATGCATGCTCCGGCTCCCCCTTGTGGCCATCAGGGGAGCCGGAGCACAAACCGAAAGTGAAACTTTCAGGTTTTTGCTCGATCAGATGCCGTGGTCAGGATTGACCACGGCATCTGAGGGGTTAAATGTCCGTTATCGGCATCGCTCCCGGTCGCGGACATGAGCTGCGAGTGTCAGCTTGATGAATCAAGCGTTTACCCGCAGCTCATGCGCCCGCTTCGTGCGGGAGCGGGCGCCATCTTTAAAGTGCGGACGAAGGGCGTACATGTACGCCCTTCATCCTTAAGAGGTTAAGGGGTTAAAATAAAATAACTTAAATGTAACCAATATCATTTGGAGACAGGTCCCACTGCAAGGAATCATGCGTCATATCACTCAACACTGGAGAAGGCCACTTTCAGTTATTTCGGCCCCAGCTCCCAGACAAAGGAGAGAGGTCCCACAGCAAGGAATCATGCGTCATATCAACCACCACCGGAGAAGGCCACTCTCAGTTATTTCAGCCCAGCACCCAGACAGAGGATACAGGTCCCAACAAGAAACCGTAGCGTGGCCAAGCCACCAAAAAATTGAAGGATCCACCTCAAAACAGCTAACAAACACAGTTTGTGGATTGAAATTATTTAAAAATTAACTTTTAATGACTCTCTTAAAAGATATGCCCCACACTATAATAGAAAAATATATATAAGACACAAATGCATCTGAGTTGTTATCCTCAGGCAACTACTTAACACAAACTTATATCACAGTGGTTAAATAAATGGGTGCACGGCGGCACTCAGTAAACACCAGTGTCCTACCACACTGTGGTCCTGGTCTCCGATGCCGGTGAAATCAGCGATCAACCTCATCGCCAGCAGTAAACATGATCTGTGACGGGAGCACAAGAGTGGGGCTGTTATCTGTAGCCCTTTCTCTTCACTTCTCCCCCTTCATTTATTTTATCTTTCCCACCCTTATATATCTATAGGTCTGGGCATAATTCAAGGTCTCATTGTGCTATTACAATGGAACCATGTGAATTACTATGTAGGTTCTAACCATCTGTGGACCTACTCCTTAAATGCTTTATTTATCACCTAGCACATAGGTATTATCCAGTACAAGTTATTTATTGAAACCTATATCCCCTGATGATTGTCCCTAGTGGGCATGAAACATGCATTTTGGGAACAGGGAGCATTAAACAACAGTGTAGGGCTTTACTAGGCCCAAGTAGAAAAAGGATAGGTTCCGGACGGGGTCGCCATTTTAAGGACGAGTGCCCTGTGGTCAGGTTGCTACCCCTATCTTTAGTGGTTAGGGCCACTGCAGGACCACTGACTATTGTAGGGCAAAGGTAGACCCTCGTCCTGTTCCCCTTTCCATCTTGTTTCTCTTCAAGCTGAATATTGAAGGTTGATCGCTGATTTCACCGGCATCGGAGACCAGGACCACAGTGTGGTAGGACACTGGTGTTTACTCGAGTGCCGCCGCACCTCATTTATTTAACTACTGTGATATAAGTGTGTGTTAAGTAGTTGGCCTGAGGATAATAACATCAGATTGCTATTTTCATATATTCCAATGCAATAGCATTGGAATATATGAGAAAATCGCATATTTCCTATGGAGCCTATTACAGTCATAGGCTCCATAGGAATACTATGTAGTAACCTAGGTTTCATTCACAGAAACCTAGGCTACTACATGCATGCTCCGGCTCCCCCTTGTGGCCATCAGGAGCCGGGCACAAACCGAAAGTGAAACTTTCAGGTTTTGCTGCGATCAGATGCCGTGGTCAGGATTGACCACGGCATCTGAGGGTTAAATGTCCGTTATCGGCATCGCTCCCGGTCGCGGACATGAGCTGCGAGTGTCAGCTTGATGAATCAGCGTTTACCCGCAGCTCATGCGCCCGCTCGTGCGGAGGCGGGCGCCATCTTTAAGTGCGGACGAAGGGCGTACATGTACGCCTTCATCCTTAAGAGGTTAAGGGGTTAAAATAAAATAACTTAAATGTAACCAATATCATTTGGAGACAGGTCCCACTGCAAGGAATCATGCGTCATATCACTCAACACTGGAGAAGGCCACTTTCAGTTATTTCGGCCCCAGCTCCCAGACAAAGGAGAGAGGTCCCACAGCAAGGAATCATGCGTCATATCAACCACCACCGGAGAAGGCCACTCTCAGTTATTTCAGCCCAGCACCCAGACAGAGGATACAGGTCCCAACAAGAAACCGTAGCGTGGCCAAGCCACCAAAAAGTTGAAGGATCCACCTCAAAACAGCTAACAAACACAGTTTGTGGATTGAAGTATTTAAAAATTAACTTTTAATGACTCTCTTAAAAGATATGCCCCACACTATAATAGAAAAATATATATAAGACACAAATGCATCTGAGTTGTTATCCTCAGGCAACTACTTAACACAAACTTATATCACAGTGGTTAAATAAATGGGTGCACGGCGGCACTCAGTAAACACCAGTGTCCTACCACACTGTGGTCCTAGTCTCCGATGCCGGTGAAATCAGCGATCAACCTCATCGCCAGCAGTAAACATGATCTGTGACGGGAGCACAAGAGTGGGGCTTTTATCTGTAGCCCTTTCTCTTCACTTCTCCCCCTTCATTTATTTTATCTTTCCCACCCTTATATATCTATAGGTCTGGGCATAATTCAAGGTCTCATTGTGCTATTACAATGGAACCATGTGAATTACTATGTAGGTTCTAACCATCTGTGGACCTACTCCTTAAATGCTTTATTTATCACCTAGCACATAGGTATTATCCAGTACAAGTTATTTATTGAAACCTATATCCCCTGATGATTGTCCCTAGTGGGCATGAAACATGCATTTTGGGAACAGGGAGCATTAAACAACAGTGTAGGGCTTTACTAGGCCCAAGTAGAAAAAGGATAGGTTCCGGACGGGGTCGCCATTTTAAGGACGAGTGCCCTGTGGTCAGGCTGCTACCCCTATCTTTAGTGGTTAGGGCCACTGCAGGACCACTGACTATTGTAGGGCAAAGGTAGACCCCCGTCTGTTCCCTTTCCATCTTGTTTCTCTTCAAGCTGAATATTGAAGGTTGATCGCTGATTTCACCGGCATCGGAGACCAGGACCACAGTGTGGTAGGACACTGGTGTTTACTGAGTGCCGCCGTGCACCTATTTATTTAACTACTGTGATATAAGTGTGTGTTAAGTAGTTGGCCTGAGGATAATAACTCAGATGCATTTGTGTCTTATATATATTTTTCTATTATAGTGTGGGGCATATCTTTTAAGAGAGTCATTAAAAGTTAATTTTTAAATAATTTCAATCCACAAACTGTGTTTGTTAGGATACAGGTCCCACAGCAAGGAATCATGCGTCATATCACCCACCACTGGAGAAGGCCACTTTCAGTTATTTCGGCACAGCACCCAGACCGAGGAGAGAGGTCCCACAGCAAGGAATCATGCGTCATATCACCCACCACTGGAGAAGGCCACTTTCAGTGATTTCGGCCCCAGCACCCAGATAGAGGAGAGAGGTCCCACAGCATGGAATCATGCGTCATATCACCCACCACTGGAGAAGGCCATTTATAGTTATTTAGGCCCCAGCACCCAGACAGAGGAGAGAGGTCCCACAGAAAGGAATCATGCGTCATATCAACCACCACTGGAGAAGGCCACTCTCAGTTATTTCAGCCCAGCACCCAGACAGAGGATACAGGTCCCACAGCAAGGAATCATGCGTCATATCAACCACCACCGGAGAAGGCCACTCTCAGTTATTTCGGCACAGCATCCAGACAGAGGAGAGAGGTCCCACAGCAAGGAATCATGCGTCATATCACCCACCACTGGAGAAGGCCATTCTCAGTTATTTCGGCCCCAGCACCCAGACAGAGGAGAGAGGTCCCACAGCAAGGAATCATGTGTCATATCACCCCCCACTGGAGAAGGCCATTTTCAGTTATTTAGGCCCCAGCACCCAGTCAGAGGAGAGAGGTCCGACAGCAAGGAATCATGCGTCATATCACCCACCACTGGAGATGGCCATTTTCAGTTATTTAGGCCCAGCACCCAGACAGAGGAGAGAGGTCCCACAGCAAGGAATCATGCGTAATTTCACCCACCACCGGAGAAGGCCACTCTCAGTTATTTCAGCCCTGTACCCAGACAGAGGAGAGAGGTCCCACAGCAAGGAATCATGCATCATATCAACCACCACTGGAGAAGGCCACTTTCAGTTATTTAGGCCCAGCACCCAGACAGAGGAGAGAGGTCCCACAGCAAGGAATCATGCGTCATATCAAACACCACTGGAGAAGGCCACTTTCAGTTATTTAGGCCCAGCACCCAGACAGAGGAGAGAGGTCCAACAGCAAGGAATCATGCGTCATATCAGCCACCACCGGAGAAGGCCACTCTCAGTTATTTCGGCCCCACCAACCAGACAGAGGAGAGGTTCATTCAACTTTGGGTTGCACCACAAGATCATGGTAAAGTTAAAAAAATGAGGATTCAATAAAGAAGTGCCCCGGAGTACAAGAATACATGGTCGAGGGGGAGGCAGTTATTAATGTCTATTCTGCACAAGGGAGGGACAGGTCCTGTGGGATCCATGCCTGGTTCATTTTTATGAACGTCAGCTTGTCCACGTTGGCTGTGGACAGGCGGCTGCGTTTGTCAGTAATGAAGCCCCCTGCCGTGCTGAATACACGTTGAGACAAAACGCTGGCCGCCGGGCAGGCCAGCACCTCCAAGGCATAAAATGCTAACTCTGGCCATGTGGCCAATTTGGAGTCCCAGAAGTTGAATGGGGCCGAACCATCAGTCAGTACGTGGAGGGGTGTGCAGACGTACTGTTCAACCATGTTAGTGAAATGCTGCCTCCTGCTAACACGTTCCGTATCAGGTGGTGGTGCAGTTAGCTGTGGCGTGGAGACAAAACTTTTCCACATTTCTGCCATGCTAACCCTACCCTCAGAGGAGTTGGCCGTGACACAGCTGCGTTGGCGACCTCTTGCTCCTCCTCTGCCTTCGCCTTGGGCTTCCACTTGTTCCCCTGTGACATTTGGGAATGCTCTCAGGAGCGCCTCTACCAGCGTGCGCTTGTACTCGCGCATCTTCCTATCACGCTCCAGTGCAGGAAGTAAGGTGGGCACATTGTCTTTGTACCGGGGATCCAGCAGGGTGGCAACCCAGTAGTCCGCACATGTTAAAATGTGGGCAACTCTGCTGTCGTTGCGCAGGCACTGCAGCATGTAGTCGCTCATGTGTGCCAGGCTCCCCAGAGGTAAGTACAAGCTGTCCTCTGTGGGAGGCGTATCGTCATCGTCCTCTGTATCCCCCCAGCCACGCACCAGTGATGGGCCTGAGCTGTGTCGGGTGCCACCCCGCTGTGAACCTGCTTCATCCTCATCCTCCTCCTCATCCTCCTCGTCCTCCAGTAGTGGGCCCTGGCTGGCCACATTTGTACCTGGCCTCTGCTGTTGCAAAAAACCTCCCTCTGAGCCACTTCTAACAGATTGGCCTGAAAGTGCTAAAAATGAACCCTCATCCTCCTCCTCTTCCATCATCGCCCTAAGCGTTTTCTCAAGGAGACATAGAAATGGTATTGTAACGCTTATAACGGTGTCATCGCCACTGGCCATGTTGGTGGAGTACTCGAAACAGCGCAACAGGGCACACAGGTCTCGCATGGAGGCCCAATCATTGGTGGTGAAGTGGTGCTGTTCCGCAGTGCGACTGACCAGTGCGTGCTGCAGCTGAAACTCCACTATGGCCTGCTGCTGCTCGCACAGTCTCTCCAGCATGTGCAAGGTGGAGTTCCACCTGGTGGGCACGTCGCATATGAGGCGGTGAGCGGGAAGGCCGAAGTTCCGCTGTGCAATTCAGCACATGCGCCAGGCAAGGGATGTGCGTCAAACCGGCTAATCCCAGAGCTGCGACAAGATTTCGCCCATTATAGCACACCACCAGGCCGGGCTTGAGGCCCACCGGCAGAAACCACTCGTCGGTCTGTTGTTCAATACCCCGCCACAACTCCTGCGCGGTGTGGGGTCTGTCCCCCAAACATATGAGTTTCAGAATGGCCTGCTGACGTTTACACCGGGCTGTGCTGAAGTTGGTGGTGAAGGTGTGTGGCTGACTGGATGAGCTGGTGGAAGCAGAGGAGGAGGAAGCCGAGTAGGAGGAGGAGGCTACAGGAGGCAAAGAATGATGCCCTGCGATCCTTGGCGGCGGAAGGACGTGCACCAAGGAACTCTCCGCCTGCGGCCCAGCTGCCACTACATGGCTAAGTGGGAATTTACGCTTTCTCTCCAAGGTTTGTGAGATGGAGAGCTGAACGCTGCCGTGTGATATGGTGGAGATGCTTGGTGACGCAGGTGGTGTTGTCGGTGGCACATCCTCTGTTTGGTGGGAGGCAGGTGCCAACATTCCTCCCGAGGCGGAGGAAGAGGCCGAGGCAGCAGCAGAAGAGGGAGCAGGAGGAGCCAGAGTGAGTTCCTTGCTTTTAAGGTGTTTACTCCACTGCAGTTCATGCTTTGCATGTAGATGCCTGGTCATGCAGGTTGTGCTAAGGTTCAGAACGTTAATGCCTCGCTTCAAGATCTGATGGCACAGCGTGCAAACCACTCGGGTCTTGTCGTCAGCACATTGTTTAAAGTAGTGCCATGCCAGGGAACTCCTTGAAGCTGCCTTTGGGGTGTTCGGTCCCTGGTGGCGGTGGCCAGTAGCAGGCGAACTCTCTTGGCGGCGGCTGTTCTGCTTTTGCCCCCAGCTCCCTCTTTTGCTACACTGTTGGCTCGGTCTCACCACTGTCTCTTCCTCTGAACTATGAAAGTCAGTAGCACGACCTTCATTCCATGTGGGGTCTAGGACCTCATCGTCCCCTGCATCGTCTTCCACACAGTCTTCCTCCCTGACCTCCTGTTCGGTCTGCACACTGCAGAAAGACGCAGCAGTTGGCACCTGTGTTTCGTCATCATCAGAGACGTGCGGACTCCGATGAGGTGGTATTCCCATGTCCTCATCATCAGGAAACATCAGTGGTTGTGCATCAGTGCATTCTATGTCTTCCACCACTGGGGAAGGGCTAGGTGGATTTCCTTGGGAAACCCTGCCAGCAGAGTCTTCAAACAGCATAAGAGACTGCTGCATAACTTGAGGCTCTGACAGTTTCCTTGATATGCATGGGGGTGATGTGACAGACTGATGGGCTTGGTTTTCAGGTGCCACCTGTTCGCTTTCTGCAGAAGACTGGGTGGGAGATAATGTTGTGAACATGCTGGATCCACTGTCGGCCACCCAATTGACTAGCGCCTGTACCTGCTCAGGCCTTACCATCCTTAGAACGGCATTGGGCCCCACCAAATATCGCTGTAAATTCTGGCGGGTACTGGAACCTGACGTAGTTGGTTCACTAGGACGTGTGGCTGTGGCAGAATGGCCACGTCCTCTCCCAGCACCAGAGGGTACACTAACACCACCACGACCGCGTCCGTGTCCCTTACTAGATGTTTTCCTCATTGTTACCGTTCACCAAGCACCACAATAAGGAAAAAAATATTTGGCCCAATGTATTGATTTCAAATTTAGGCCTTTTTTTACAGGCACCTAACACTATCTGCCTATTTGTTTATGTAACGTATTACACTAATCCAGGCACAGCAGTAACCACTGATTTAGGGGAATATCTCTTTTAGGGCTAGTATTTAGGCCCTGGATGAAAGGTATCCTTTTATGGACAGATTTACACTTGGCCTGCAACAGCTGGGACAAAAGATTCAGGGTATTGCTATTTTGGCAATTGAATGTCACCCCAGAACAAAATATATGTTTTGGCGGACACTATTATATTTTGCCAGCCACAGCTGAAACCACTGATTTATGGTATTGCTATTTTGGCAATTGAATTCCACCCCAGAACAAAATATATGTTTTTGCGGACACTATGAATCCTGGCCTGCAACAGCTGGGACACCAGATTCAGGGTATTGCTATTTTGGCAATTGAATGTCACCCCAGAACAAAATATATGTTTTTGCGGACACTATGAATCCTGGCCTGCAACAGCTGTGACACCAGATTCAGGGTATTGCTATTTTGGCAGATTAATTTCACCCCAGAACAAAATATATGTTTTGGCAGACACTATGAAACGTGGCCTGCAACAGCTGGGACACCAGATTCAGGGTATTGCTATTTTGGCAATTGAATGTCACCCCAGAACAAAATATATGTTTTGCAAGACACTATGAATCCTTGCCTGCAACAGCTGGGACACCAGATTCAGGGTATTGCTATTTTGCAAAATTTATTTCACCCCAGAACAAAATATGTGTTTTGTCAGATTCTATGAAATCTGGCCTGCAACTGCTGGGACACCAGAATCAGGGTATTGCTATTTTGCCAGATTAATTTCACCCCAGAACAAAATATATGCTTTAGCAGACACTATGATATCTGTCCTGCAACTGCTGGGACACCAGATTCAGGGTATTGCTATTTTGACAGATTAATTTCACCCCAGAACAAAATATATGTTTTAGCAGACACTATGAAATCTGGCCTGCAACTGCTGGGACACCAGAATCACGGTATTGCTATTTTGACAGATTAATTTCACCCCAGAACAAAATATATGTTTTAGCGGACTCTATGAAATCTGGCCTGCAACTGCTGGGACACCAGAATCACGGTATTGCTATTTTGCCAGATTCATTTCACCCCAGAACAGACTGATGGGCTTGGTTTTCAGGTGCCACCTGTTCGCTTTCTGCAGAAGACTGGGTGGGAGATAATGTTGTGAACATGCTGGATCCACTGTCGGCCACCCAATTGACTAGCGCCTGTACCTGCTCAGGCCTTACCATCCTTAGAACGGCATTGGGCCCCACCAAATATCGCTGTAAATTCTGGCGGGTACTGGAACCTGACGTAGTTGGTTCACTAGGACGTGTGGCTGTGGCAGAATGGCCACGTCCTCTCCCAGCACCAGAGGGTACACTAACACCACCACGACCGCGTCCCTTACTAGATGTTTTCCTCATTGTTACCGTTCACCAAGCACCAAAAAAAATAGGAAAAAAATATTTGGCCCAATGTATTGATTTCAAATTTAGGCCTTTTTTCAAATTTAGGCCTTGACTCTATGAAATCTGGCCTGCAACTGCTGGGACACCAGAATCACGGTATTGCTATTTTGCCAGATTCATTTCACCCCAGAACAAAATATATGTTTTAGCGGACACTATGAAATCTGGCCTGCAACTGCTGGGACACCAGATTCAGGGTATTGCTCTTTTGCAAAATTAATTTCACCCAGAACAAAATATGTGTTTTGGCAGACACTATGAAATCTGGCCTGTAACTGCTGGGACACCAGATTCAGGGTATTGCTATTTTACCCCCTACCACTATTGAGGCTACATAAATAGTGCAATACTAAGGACCATTGTGTCTATTATTTCTCATCCTCCCCAGTTATCTTGATTATAAATAAAGCCTGGGGTGTGCTTTGGATAAGGGAGGTAGTGCCAAGTATCAAAAGGCACTCGTTTTTTTGGGTATACTTATTTTATCTAATAAATAGTAAAAGTTACGTTTTATATATAAAAGGGATTTTGTCTTGTAGTATAACAATTGTATTTAACCCCTTAATAAAATATAGAAATTGCTATCCTGAGTTTCTGGGGGGACAATTAGCACAGCCAAGCCCCTGATGTAGGATATAGCAAAAAAAAACTAGTATTGATGGATTGATGTACTTGGTAGCAGCTTCTTCTGGTGCACCACAAGTCACAAAATGGCCGCCGATCAACCCAGAAAATAAGTTACAGAAAAACGCTCTGTGCAGCCTAAAAACCAGCGAGCAAGTAACTAGCAGAAGTTCAATGATTCTGAGCTGTAGATCGATCCGTTCATTAGGTGCTGTTGCTGACTTTAACCTGCCTAATCTCGCCCTGACAGAAGCTGCGTCCTCTCCCTACACTAATCAGAGCAGTGTGACGTGCAGCGCTACGTGACTCCAGCTTAAATAGAGGCTGGGTCACATGCTGCACTTGGCCAATCACAGCCATGCCATTAGTAGGCATGGCTGTGATGGGCTCTTAAGGCAAGAAGTAAAACGCTAGCTGATTGGCTGCTGTGCAGCCCTTCAGAAAGCGGGAAGAAATCAATGAACAACGGACCCGAACCCGAACTTTTTTGTCCCGGACCCGGACTCCCCAAAATTCGGTACGAACCCGAACGATGCTCGAACTGTTCGCTCAACACTACTGGTGGCCAGGAACGCTACATTTCCCTGAACACACACTGGGTGAATGTTGTGGAGGCCGGGAGTGAGTCGTACCCTGGGATGGCACAGGTGCTACCCACACCCAGGATTGTGGGCCCTAAGTCCATCAGGGTCTCCGCCAGAAGCTATGTTACTGGCTCCAACCCCCACTTCTCCTGCTCCACCGCCTCCTCCTTCACTTCCACCTAAAAAAGCAGTCAGCCATCAGTCGCTAGCTTGAAGCAGTGTAGCACTGCTGTGGGTAAGCGTCAACAGGCTGTGCTGAAGCTGATCTGCTTAGGGGGCAAACAGCACACCGCCGCAGAGCTGTGGCAGGGTATAAGGGACCAGACCGAGCTGTGGCTCTCTCCACCCAACCTACAAACAGGCTTGGTTCTGTCTGACAATGGCCATAACTTGGTGGCGGCTTTGGAGCTCAGCAACCAGACACACATTCCATGCCGAGCCCATGTCTTAAACTTAGTGGTTCAGCGGTTTATCAAAACCTACCCCAATTTTCAGGATCTACCGTACTGATGAAGGTGCGCCGCCTGTGTGCCCATTTCTGAAAGTCATCTACAGCTTCAGCCGGTCTGTCAACGCTGCAGCAGTGCTTGTGGCTTCCAGCTCACAGACTGTTGTGCGATGTGAGCACGCAGTGGAACTCTACGTTCTGCATGTTGGCCAGGCTTTGTGAGCAGCAGAAGGCAGTTGTGGAATACCAGCTGCAACTTGGTTGTCGCCTGTAACGGAGCTCCGTGTACTCCGACCGAGTACCCTCCGTTGATGGACGCTTCCTAGCTTGCGCCGAGGACCACAAGCACCGCACTGGACACCCCAGCCACCGCAGACTCCACAACCGCCGTAGCTTAGCTGGAGCCTCGCCGTCTTCCGTCCACCCTAGATTGACTTCTGTCCTTCAGTAGAGCGTATCCGAAACAAGCTCTTAAAAGGGCTAAGTGATTAAAGCTCAAGGGAGTATGTAGAACATAGCAATCCCCAGTGGGATATAGCAGTTCCCTCCAATAACGAGTCAAGGCTGCGATTTGGAGGTCAAGCTAGGACTGCTGTCCTGGGGCATACAGCCTCTTTTATTTACAATCCACAAACATAGTACGGCCCACAGGGGTTTGAAATACAACCAATCAATCCGTACAATAAACACAGACACTCCCACACAAAATACAGCAACCAATCAACATACAGCCAGATATATCACAACCCCACATGCATGGTCTATTGTGCTTGCTGATTAGGTCACAGGCGACGTCCATTGTGAATGTTGATTAGGTCACAGGTAATGTCCATTGTGAATGTTGATTAGGTCACAGGTAATGTCCATTGTGGATGTTGATTAGGTCACAGGTAATGTCCATTGTGGATGCTGATTAGGTCACAGGTAATGTCCATTGTGGATGCTGATTAGGTCACAGGTAATGTCCATTGTGGATGTTGATTAGGTCACAGGTAATGTCCATTGTGGATGATGATTAGGTCACAGGCAATGTCCATTGTGGATGTTGATTAGGTCACAGCAATTTCCATTGCAAAGGCCAACTGTCACTGGGGCCATAGTCACAGGGTAAGAGGCTGACAAGCAGGCCTCTCCAATGCCCAGGGATAAATGGCAGTTTGTCACATCGCCTTTCCAGTCAACTGCCACTATTCACAAGCGAGGAGTGGGCATTGATGTCAGACCTTTTAAAAAACTTTGATGAATCCACACAGATGGTAGTGGCTATAACCCTATTATCAGTGTTACTATCCCACTGCTGTGTCTACTCAAACGGCCGCTACTCAAAATTAAGGGGGATGCTTTAAATGTTGCAGACGAGGTAATGGTGGAGGAGATGACACAGGGTGATAGCCAGACCTCCCCCAGTTCGTCTTCTCAGCGCGAATTGGGCCATGAAGAGGAGGAGGAGCTGAAGACACTTGCCTCTGCTATAGAGGCTAGTACCCATGGAACTTTAATTCCATCTGTTCAGCGTGGATGGGCAGAAGTGGAGGAGGAGGATGAGGGTATGGAGAGTCGTCCCGAAGTTGACATCGTCGTCTTGCCTGTTGGTTCTCTGGCACACATGGCTGACTTTATGTTAGGCTGCCTTTCCCATGACCCTCGCGTTATACGCATTTTAGGTAACTAAATGATCTCTCAGTGCCTTACAAATACTGGGTGTCCAAGCTGGACACGTGGCACGAACTTGCGCTCTATGCCTTGGAGGTGCTGGCCTGCCCTGCCTCCAGCATATTGTCTGAGTGTGTATTTAGTGCTGCTGGTGGCATTATAACAGATAAGCGTATCCGCTTGTCCACTGACAATGCTGACAGGTTGACTCAGATAAAAATAAAGAAGGCCTGGATTGCCCCTGACTTCTCCACTCCACCAGAGGAAAGCTGAGCTAATGAGGAACAAAAACGCAATTTAAATGTATGCTTTATAATGTACTCAATCCACAAGATTCAGATGCACCCTTTTCACCGCAAAAAAGAGTATATGTTTGAATCTTGCTTTCTTATCCGCCTCCTCTTCCGCCACCTCTTCCATACAGAATATATATGCCCTCACTACAATGTTTTGTAGGGTTTGCTCGGCTTCAGGCCCTCACCTCCAATGTTTTATACAGTCTGCTCACCTGTAGGCAATTACTGAAATATTTTACTGGGTACGCTCGGCTTCAGGCCCTCACCTCCAATGTTTTATACGGTCTGCTCACCTGTAGGTCATCACTGCAAAGTTTTATGGGGTTCGCTCGGCTTAAGGCCCTCACCTCTAATGTTTTATATGGTCTGCTTAATGGTAGGCCATCACTGCAATGTTTTATGGGGTTCGCTCGGCTTCAGGCCCTCACCCCTTATGTTTTATACGATCTACTCACCTATAGGCCATGACTGCAATGTTTTATTGGGTTCGCTCACCTTCAGGCCCTAACTACAATTTTTTATAGGGTCCGCTCACCTTCAGGCCCTCAACTATAATGTTTTAGAGGGTAACCAGCAGGCCCTTGCTCCAACAGTTTTTGAAGGTCACCAGCAGGCCATCAATTATAATTTTTCAAGGGTGTTTATGATGCCATTCTTTATGTGTAATAAAGGGTGTATTGGAGTGCCAGTTCCTTGTAATTTTGCCTGCCAATTCACTTAGTGCATAGGCTTTATGAGTGTAGCAGTGTACCTGAACAATTGTAGCACCATGTGAATGAGGCCCATCTTTACGTGATATACATTCTGTATCGGAGTGCTTCTTCCTTGGAATTTTTGGCAGCATTTGCACTGTATATACAATTGAATATACAGGAAAGAATGTTTCCTAACAATTAAAAATGTTTTTTTTTTTAGGGGGCGGGATTTTGAGCGTGATTTTGTCGAGCGTGATGTTGAGCGTGATGTAAAAGTGGCGGACAACTGGGACAATATGGTTCCCAGCAGCAACATTGGAGTCCAAAATGCACCCAGACAGGGTCCCCATGCTGTTTCAGATCCATTTTGGTGGTGTTTCTGTCACTTTCTCACCTTTTCCAGTGGACCAGGCACCCTCCCCTCTTCCGAGCAGGGGGTTTCTGGTTGTCTCCCATTGACTTTTATTATACTCGGATCATGTGGTCGGACCGAGTACCCGAACACCAGAACACTTTGGTGCTGGCTTATCACTAATTGTGAGCCTAATGGCACTAACAGAAATGTCACTGTGGAAAGCTATATAAGAAATGAGAAATAAATAGACATGAGTGCTATCAGTGAAATGAAACCTAGTAATCAATGTCCACAAATGTGTTTTATGATTTCAGTGAAACTAACAGGGTATTTTTCAGCCATGTTCGGTGTTCAGATCCCACCAAGGTCAATATCTGCATGGAGTTTGTATGTTCTCCTTGTGTTTGCTTTAGCTTCCTCTAGATACTTCTTTGGCTTGTGTATGAATGAACTATTCCCTAGTACTGTATGTATTTTCGTATTTGAAGTATGAGCCAATGTGAGTGATGACAACGTGTGTAAAGCACGGTGGAATATGTAGGCCTTACATAAGCAAAAGATAAATAATAATAAGGTACAATGCAATATATTGCCTTGGATTTTTTTTACAGTTGCCTACAACCTCTATTGCTTATAATTGAACTCATCCCCTTGAGCTAAACGTCAGACATCGCTATCTTGTACATGGAATGATAATACAAGAAAGTCTTTGTAAGTGAACTGAGTGCTGTGTGTGTCACAGCTAAACAGAAATGTATGAAGCGATTGTGGTGAAACAAACTCCAGGCCATGCTTGACATTGAAAAATGAATCTGACACAAAGGTATGCAGTGCTCACGCCCCCTTTTATTTTTGCACTGACCTCTCCTATATGTGATAACGGCTATAGAAACAGGAGAGCATCTAAGGACATGATCCTTTTCAGAATACTGTCAAACAGGCATTTAAATTATTATATTTTCCAACATAGCTGACTAATGAAGTCAGTCTGCCTGAGTGCACTTGAGGATATCTCCCTGTGTGGAAATGTACATGTTCCACTGCTGCCTCTCACTTTCTGTATCCTAAGCTGAACTTCTGTTCCGTCAGACCTGTCTTGCAGCTATACTGTAAATTGCCATACTGTACATTTTGTTAGTCGGCTCAGACCCATTTAGAGGAAGGAAAATAAACGCTTACAGACGTCACACATGCATAAGCCTTATATTATCCATTTAACGCCAAGCTCAAAGTGGCAATGTAATCTCTCACATTTTGGTGAAAGGTTAATGAAACTGTTTAGACAGCTCCATCATCTTTGCCTCAGTCACTGTATCCTGCTGATTAATATGTCTGATTTTGGTCTTAAATCCCATTAATCACCCACTATGTACAATTGTTGTATATGTACTTACAGATTAAACAGTGTCCAGAACAGTTTAATGGCTGTTCTTTTCAACCTCTAGTGTAGAAGAAATGTATCCTGTCTATAGACATAGTGATGGTTTTATACATCTCCACAGAAGTGAAATCTAAAATTATCCTTCTATCATTTCCTTGAAATATTCTAAAACTAAAATATTCTAAAACTAAACATGAATATATCAGCTTACTGTGTGGTTGCCAATACTCTTCTTGGAATATAAACAGCTCCACAGTTAGCAGACACTGCTCTGCTTTAGATTACAGGCAAGGTCCGGACTGCCTCAGACTTGACTTTTGAAGAGTCCTTCCAACTCAGTGGGAAAGTCTACATGGTATGTTTAGCTTAAAAAGGTATAGAATGTTTTTATTTGAATCTAAGTAATCCCCTAAAATTTTCTAAAAAATTCCCAAATTGAAAGTTTTGCATTGAAAAGTCTAAGAAATGGAAAACTTGTGTGCTTATTTAGGAACTTTAGGAACCTTGGCATTCTGTACCACACAGGAACATATCAATTTCCCGTCTAATTTTGTGGCCTTATAATGGAGATTAAGCTTTAAGAAATCTTATGCCAGGACATGTGAAATAGCTCTAGTCTTTGAAGGCCAATAATGACAATATATAGGATGCATGAATGGCTTGTGCATTGTGAAAATGATCACAGCAGGCTGTGGAAGATGTTGGTATGTTACGGTATTTATATTCAGTCAACCTTTCTGGTTGTTCCAAAGGCCTAATGACACACGACCGTATCCATTTTGCAGTCTGCAAATTTCAGTTCTCCAAAACACAGATCATAGCTATTTGTATTTTGACATTTTTTTTTTTACTCCTGTAGAAATGTATTATCCTTGTCCGCAAAGGTCCCCCAAAAATGAGAATTGAATGCAAACCAAACATATGGTCTTGTGCATGAGGCCTTACACTCCAAGAAACTAAGAAACCACAGGAAAATAATGTAATTTCTAGAGAGCCTGAATATCATGTGATTATGCTCTGGTCTTTGAAAAATATTCTTAAAGGGAATCTGACTACGGGCAACATAAAAGAAGAAACAGATCCCCTTAGCAAAATGCTAGGCCATTTTCTTTAATTGATCCAGCCAATTTGCCAAAATCCTATATTGAACAGCTACAGTGCATAATGATGAGTTCTAAATATTCATGAGCTCCTGGCTTTCCCGACCCACCTGCTGCTGATTCAGCTGGAAAAAAAACTGTCAATCAGAGGCAGGTGGATGGGTAGAGTCATGAGATTATGAACATGGGGACTCATTGGCATGTGCTGGAGCTGTTAGGATTTGTAAGCGAGGGCAGCAGAAAACTGGTGACAGATTCACTTTGAACAGACACACTAGAGATAAACAAATCAAATAAAGAAATGGAATTAATGAGTTACCCACCAAAATTGGATTTTAGCGAATTTGAAACATTGACGATTCAATTCTTTCTGAAATTAAGACAGAGGATAGAGAAGTAAACATGCCACTAAAAAGGGATACTTTTTGGACTGTTTTTTCTTTCTTTAAACCATACAGTGTGCTCTAAACAAGGTTGTTTGACACCACTGGCTACCATGCAGTTACCCATAACTATATATATCACTGTCACTTTGACATTACTAATGATATCTTGGTATTAACAGGCTTGAAAGGGGTTTGATACAGACCTAGGAGACTACAGAGGGGCATACAAGACTTTTCAGGGCCACTGGGGCACTTTCTATTCCGGTCAAATTTATTTGGGCCTAAATCCAATCTGAAGCCGGAGCTGAATCGGGACATACCCATAATTTCACCAAGGCAGTCCCCCTGACTTGAACATCGGAGCAATTCATACTCCGATGCTCTCCCTTGCCCTGCTCAGGATCACGCAGGGCAAGGGCTTTTTTTAATTTACTATAAGGGTAAGTTCACACGACGACAGTTGTTGCGCAACAATTTTTATAATGGGAGTCTATGTGGTTACATTGCGACATGCAACATGCAGCGACTGGACGTGGATTTTTCAGCGACTGTCGCGTCGCAGTCGCAGCATGTCGTAATGCGACACCATAGACTCCCATTATGAAAATTGTCACGCGACATTGGTGCGACAAATGTCATCATGTGATCTTACCCTTACACTGCTGGGCGATGGCTTAAGCCCAGCAGTGTGATCCGCCTGGCAGCCCTAAGGAGAGCTCGGTACGTCACCGGAACTCCACAAAATGCCTTTGCCCTGCGCGATTCAGCATGAACTGTTCCGATGCTCAAGTCAGGGAGGCTGCCTGGGTGAAAATGGGGATAGTTCAGACCTTTAAATCCCTGCTCATTCGTTGGTTAGGAGTCCAGTGGGTGGTTCTACTCAGTAATTGACAGCCCAGAATAAGTAGAAGTTTAAATAAATAAATTACAAGTTCTAATGAATATTTTGCTACAAAATTATTAGAGATGAGCAAAGTTTTAAAAAATTCGATTTGGTCGCTTCGCAGAATTTTTACCCAAAAAATGGTTTCCATTGGGCAGTTAGGGAGATATAGTGGCCCTGACCGTGCTTACTGGTCCATGTATCTGTGGTTATGTGGACCTTGCCACAGATGGCGTTGCACAGCACACACTTGATTTTATCCTCCACTTGTTTGTGCAGGGAAGGGACGGCTCGCCTGGAAAAGTAGTGGTGGCTGGGAACTACGTACTGTGGGACAGCCACCGCCATCAGCTGTTTGAAACAGTTTGGCCCATTCACTGGTGGTGAAGTGGTGCTGTTCCGCAGAGTGACTCACCCGTCCGTGCGGCAGCTGAAACTCCACTATCGCCTGCTGCTGCTCGCACAGTCTCTCCAGCATATGCAAGGTGGAGTTCCACCTGGTGGGCACGTCGCATATGAGGCGGTGAGCAGGAAGGCCGAAGTTACGCTACAGCGCAGACAGGCGAGCAGTAGCAGGGTGAGAACACCAAAAGCACGCACAGACAGACTGCACTTTCTGCAGCAGCTCTGACATGTAAGGTAGTTTTTAAGAAACTTCTACACCACCAGATTCAGCACATGCGCCGGGCAAGGTATGTGTTTCAAACCGGCTAGTCCCAGAGCTGCAACGAGATTTCGCCCATTATCGCACACCACCAGGCCAGGCTTGAGGCTCACTGGCTGCAACCACTCATCGGTCTGTTGTTCTATGCCCCTCCAAAGCTCCTGTGCGGTGTGGGGCTTGTCCCCCAAACACATGGGTTTTAGAACTGCCTGCTGACGTTTACCCCTGGCTGGGCTAAAGTTGGTGGTGAAGGTCTTTCACTGACCGGATGTGGAGGTGGTAAAAGAGGAGGAGGATGCGGAGTAGAAGGCAAAGAATAATTCTCTGTGATCCTCGGTGGTGGAAGGACATGCGCCAAAGCGCTGTCCGCCTCGGCACCAGCCGCCACTAAATTTACCCAGTGTGCAGTTAGGGAGATATAGTGGCCCTGACCGTGCTTACTGGTCCATGTATCTGTGGTTATGTGGACCTTGCCACAGATGGTGTTGCACAGCGCACACTTGATTTTATCCCCCACTTGTTTGTGCAGAGAAGGGACGGCTCTCCTGGAAAAGTAGTGGTGGCCAGGAGCTACGTACTGTGGGACAGTCTCCGCCATCAGCTGTTTGAAACAGTCCGTCTCCACCAGATGGAATGACAGCATTTGAAAGTCCAGTAATTTTGAAATGCTGGCATCCAGGGTCAGGGATCGAGGGTGGGTATTTCCTTCTTCTCTCCAGTGTTTGGGAGATGGACAGCTGAACGCTCGCATGTGACATGGTGGAGATGCTTGGTGATAGTGACGGAGGTGGTGGTGTTGGTGGCACATCCTCTGTTTGCTGGTTGGCAGGTGCCATGGTGAAACCAGAGGTGGAGGAAGAGGCAGAGACAGCAGCAGAAAAGGATCCAGGAGGAGCCTGAGACCTTTCCTGGTTTTTATGGTGTTTACTCCACTGCAGTTCGTGCTTTGCATGTAGATGCCTGGTCATGCAGGTTGTGCTCAGGTTTAGAACGTTTATGCCTCGCTTCAGTCTCTTATGGCACAACGTGCAAACCACTTGTGTCTTGTCGTCAGGACATTGTGTGAAGAACTGCCACACCAATAAACTCCTTGGAGCTGGCCTTGGTGTGCTTGGTCCCTGGGTGTGGTGAGCAGTAACAGGCGTACTGTCTCTGGAACGGCCGCTCTGCTTTTGTACCCTGCTCCCTTTTTGCCGTGCTATTGCCTCTGTGCGACCACCGCCTCTTCCTCAGAACTACACACATCACTAGCACAACCTTGAGTCCAGTCTGGGTCTAGGACCTCATCATCCTCCACATCATCTTCCACCCATTCTTGACCCCTACCCTCCTCGTCGGTCTGCACAATGCAGAAAGCCACAACAGTTGGCACCTGTGTTTTGTCATCATTAGAGACGTGCTGCAGCGGTCTTCTCATGTCCTCATTCTGCAACATAAGTGGTTGGGCATCAGTGCTTTCTATGTCTTCCACTTCTGGGGCAGGGCTAGGTGGATAGGCCGCTGAAACACTGTCAGCAGAGTCATAGAAAGGCATATGAGTTTGCTGCTTGGCTTTTGCGAGGGGGTAAGGTGAAAGATTGATGGGCTGCAGGTGCCAACTCTGAGCTTTCTGCAGAGGAATGGGTGGGAGATACTGTGAAGGAACTGGAGCCACTGTCAGCCACCCAATCTACTATTGCTTGTACTTGTATGTGTTTCACTTGGACCTGTAGTTGGCGCAGAACGGCCACGTCCTCTCCCAGCAACAGGAGCTCCACCAACACCACCACGACCATGCCCATGTCCCTTATTTGATGTTCTCCTCACTATTTGCATTCACCCACCAAGCTGACAAATGGTTTATCTCTGGTGTAAATTTAACTGCCAATAGTCAACAATTAAGTTCACTAACACTAAAGCAGTGCCCGTTTCATAAAAATACTCTGTGGACCAAGAATAACATTTTTTCCCCCAAAAAAAATACACTGATGCACTATTTCACTGCAGAAATGTAAAATAGGTATTTGGGCGATGTATTTTAAGCTGCTTTGTGGACCAGGGATACTGCTTTTTCTCCCTAAAACACAGTAATGCACTATTTTAGTGCTGAAATTTAAAATAGGTATTTGTATGCTGTATTTTAAACTGCTTTGTGGACCAGGAATACCGCTTTTTCTCAAAAAAATACACCGATGCACTATTTTACTGCAGAAATTGAAAATAGGTGATTGGGCGGTGTATTTTAAACTGCTTTGTGGACCAGGAATATCGCTTTTTCTCCCTAAAACACAGTAATGCACTATTTCAGTGCTGGAATTTAAAATAGGTATTTGTACGCTGTATGCACAACTGCTTTGTGGACCAGGAATACCGCTTTTTTCCCCAAAAATACACTGATGCATTATTTCACTGCAGAAATCTAAAATAGGTATTTGGGTGGTGTATTCTAAACTGCTTTGTGTACCAGGAATACCACTTTTTTCCCTAAAACACAGTCATGCACTATTTCAGTGCTGAGATTTAAAATTGGTATTTAGGCGGTGTATTTTAAACTGCTTTGTGTACCAGGAATATCGCTTTTTTCCCCAAAAAATACACTGATGACTATTTCACTGAAGAAATGTAAAATAGGTATTTGGGCGGTGTATTTTAAACTGCTTTGTGGACCAGGAATACCTCTTTTTCTCCCTAAAACACATTAATGCACTATTTCAGTGCAGAAATTTAAAATAGGTATTTGTACGCTGTATGCACAACTGCTATGTGGACCAGGAATACTACTTTTTTCCCCAAAATACTCTGATGCGCTATTTCATTGAAAAAATGTAAAATAGGTATTTGGGCGGTGTATTTTAAACTGCTTTGTGGACCAGAAATACCGCTTTTTCTCCCTAAAACGCAGTAATGCACTATTTCAGTGCAGAAATTTAAAATAGGTATTTGTACGCTGTATGCACAACTTCTTTTTGGACGAGGAATACCGCTATTTTCCAAAAAAGACACTGATGAACTATTTCACTGCAGAAATGTAAAATAGGTATTTGGGCGGTGTATTTTTTTATAAAAAAAACACTTTGCAGTATCACTGCGTTCAGTGCTGGGTACAAAAATGTAGGATTGCAGTAGCACCCTCCCTCAATAATTGCTGCAGCTTGAAGATTTCACACCACCAGGTTCAACAGATTTCTTTCCTAATCCCTCCCTGAGAGCACTGGTAGCAACCTTTTCCTATACTAACAGCAGCAGAGTGACGTGCGGCACTACGTGACTCCAGCTTATAAAGAGGCTGGGTCACATGCCACACTTAGCCAATCACAGCCATGCCATTAGTAGGCATGGCTGTGATGGCTTCTTAGGGCAAAGATGTAAAATGCTTGCTGATTGGCTGCTCTGAAGCCTTTCGAAAAGCGGAAAGAATCACCGAATAACGGACTCTAACCCGAACTGTAAAATTCAGTACGAACTCGAACTATACAGTTCGGGTTTGCTCAACTCTAGTCAGCATTTGATCAGTATTGGTTAGAGATAACGTGATGAAGATATTTGCATGTTTTCTGTGTTGGACACACTCCTGCTTTTGGCTTCATAATAATGATCAAATCCTGTTGCAAATACTGACCGTGTGATAAAGTCAGGTTTTTCTTGTTATTTTTATGTTCTTCTGATGGAACGGAAGAACGGAAAAATAAATGGTAATGTCAACAAGGCGAAACAGGGACACTAGTGGTCCTGTAACAGGCTGGTGAGGGGGGCAACAGCATGCAGAGTCACAATAATGTCCCCAGTACAAAGTGAGGGGGGTTGGCAAATTCTAGAGAACTTTTAAAAAATTTGATTCGGCCGGATCGCCAAATTTTTTGAAAAAATTTGGTTCGATTGCCTTAAAAAATGACTATTTACTGGCTGCAGAGAGCCTTTATAGTGGTGTAGAACACTGTCCCTTACAGTAACATGCATAGAGAGGCTTCTGTGGTGGTGAAATAATACTGTGAGTCAGTATGACATGCAGATGACAGGCGTCACTCTTAGAATCACTGCACACTTCACTTATTTCGGCAGTCATGAGGCCAAAACTCACCAAATAACTCAAGTAAGAACTGAGCTTTACAGGTCTGTGTTAGCGCCAAAAAGACGCGCACTGCTTTTACACTGTCGTCAGCTAATTCCAGATAGATGTCTACATAACCTGTTCTACTAAACGCTTATACAAGTAGAGCCCCCCAACACAGGGTGTTAGCAGTAAGTTTGTATTGACGTCAATGATTATTTTGCCTTTCCTCTGATCCGTCAGAACAATAACCTCCAAAAAACTGATCCTGTCTGTTGAGCATGCGCCTTCATTCAGTCAGCATTTAGTCAGTAATCCATCAGTATTGCTAGTGCCAAAAAAAAGGGGAGTGGATCCATAACAGAGATGACACGTGAATGGAATATTTGCATGTCTTCTGTGTTTTGTACCCACTCCTACTTTTGGCTACCAAATCATAAGCCAATTCTGATGGGACCATACAGGCCTTACAGCTGCTACACAGACAGTCATGCGTCTCATTTTTCCTTCCATCTGACAGATCATGAGAAGGGTCAAATAAATGATGTCAGCCAGGCAGAAAGGCAAAATAGTGGCCGAGTCATGAAGTGGAGAGGGTGGGAACAGCATGAGAAGTCCACAGAGTGGCCCTATGAAATAGTGGTGATGTGGAAGCAGCATGAGGAGACCACAGAGTGACCCAATGACAGTTTGGAAGTGGTGGCAGCATTACAAGGGGGCCACAGAGTGGCACAATGACAGTGCGGAGGTGGCATCAGCAGCATCAGGAGACCACAGAGTGGTAAGGTGACATAGTGTAGAGGTGACAACAGGATCAGGAGACCACAGAGTGGCAAGGTGACATAGTGTGGGGGTGGCAGCAGCATCAGGAGACCACAGAGTGACCCGGTGACAGAGTGGGGAGGTGGCAGCAGCATCGGGAGACCATAGAGTGGCAAGGTGACATAGTGAGGAGGTGGCAGCAGCATCAGGAGACCACAGAGTGACCCGGTGACAGAGTGGGAAGGTGGCTGGCAATATGAGTACTTGCTGAAGATGGTGGGTGAAAGAAGGAGCACTTGGCATCATCAGGTGGGTGGCAGCATCAGAAAAGTAGCTGAAGTAGGTAGCCAGAAGAAACCAATCTCTTTTGTCAAAGTGTTGGTGTGGCACCATGGATGATCTAGTCTGGTGCATCAGGCAGTGGTGGGTAGAAATCCTGGCTTATCTACGCCTGATTCATCTTGACAAAGGTCAGTCTCTTCACATTTTGGGTGGACAGGCGAGTTCTTTTTGGGGTAACTTTGGCCCCCGCCGCACTAAACACCCGCTCTGATGCCACACTACTGGCCGGGCAGGACAGATTTTCCAGGGCAAACTATGCTAGTTGGGGCACAAATCCAGTTTGGCTGCCCAGTAGACCAGCGGATCTTCAATGTGGGGTGGCAGAGTACTGTCCAAGTATGCCACCACCTGCTGGTTCAGGTCCTGCTCCAGATCTAGCTGCTGCTGCTGGTGAGTAGTTTCTTCACTAGGCGGGTGAAGAAAGCTGTTCATCAGCGACTCTAAACTCAAGTTGCTGCTGATGGAGCTGGAACTGATCCTACCCCCCACCCTGCCACGGCAACCATGGCAGAGGAACGTGAGTGCAGAGGGCCCCCCGGTCAGACCTGCGAGAGGATGGATGATGGCGCAGAAAGACAGGGACCAACTCACTACATAGGATGTCTCTATAGTAGCTCAGTTTTTCCTCCCTCTTAGCGAGTGTAAAAAAGGCCCCCATTTTGGATGGGTAGCGAGGGTCCAACAAGGTGGAAAGCCAGATGTCAACCCTCTGCCGAATGGTGACAATTAGGCTGTCACTAAACAAGCAAGTGAGGATGCATCGGGCCATTTCTGCAAGTGACTCGGAAGGACCCCCTGCCTCCATCGCCACTGCATACTGCCACGGTGTGTCTGGGTCATCTGCCTTGTCTTCCTCATTGCCCTTTAGCTCCTCTGGCTGCTCCTGCTCCTCCTCTCCTGTCACCTGTGTGTAAAAACCACCCATTTTGCTACACATTACTTGTGCTCCAATGTCCTCCTCCTCCTCTTCCAGATCAGCCCCCACAGGGCTCATGTGGCCATGAAATCTAGGCGCCACGTCTCCAGTCCCCTGACCAGCATCTGTTCCAGGAGATGAAGCAGTGGAATGACTTTGTTCATCCTGTACTCCTGGCGACTGACAAATAATGTGGCATCCTCAGACTCCTCAAAGGGCCTAAGCAAATGCCAGGTGTCACGCATAACCTGCCACTGGTTGAAATCGAAGTTACACAGGGGAGTACTCCTATCTGCTTGGATCATCAAGAAATCGTTAATCGACTCCTGCTGCCATGCCCCCTTACTCTGCTGCAACTTATCCCTGCAGAAACATTTAGGCCTTTGCCACTCCGCTGTGCATGGCCTGGCACTTCTCTTTCTGACATACTTTTAGCTGAACTAAATAAATTAAAAGCATATTAAAACACCACTAAAAGTGACTAATATTTTTTTCTTTTTGTACTGAAATAGGCCACTAAACAAATTTCACCACAAATAACTGCAACAGTGAAGTGTGTATATATTTTTCTTTTTGTACTGAAATAGGCCACTAAACACTTTCACCACAAATAACTGCAACATTGAAGTAAGCATATATGTTTCTTTTTGTACTGAAATAGGTTACTAAACGCTTTCACCAGAAATAACTGCAACAGTAAAGTGTGTTTATATTTTTCTTTCTGTACTGGAATAGGCCACTAAAGGCTTTCACCACATATAACTGCAGAAGTGAAATGCGTATATTTTTCTTTTTGTACTAAAATAGGCCACTAAACACTTTCACCACAAATAACTGCAACAGTAAAGTGTGTTTATATTTTCCTTTCTGTGCTGGAATAGGCCACTAAATGCTTTCACCAGATATAACTGCAGAAGTGAAATGGGTATATTTTTATTTTTGTACTGAAATCGGCCACTAAACACTTTCACCACAAATAACTGCAACTGTGAAGTGCATATATACTTTTCTTTTTGTACTGAAATAGGTCACTAAAGGCTTTCCAACACTTCCAGCACTTGCACCCCAATAACAAAAACAAATTGCTGGAATGACAAAGCTGTATAATGGCTATTTGGATCCCCAAATAATCTTTCCCTGCAATTTTCACTTTTCTAGCATTGTCCCTAGCGCCTTCTGACGTCTCTCCCTGCACTAACATGCTATGAAATGATTCCTCCATATCCTTTTTCGTCACTTGTAATTAGTTTTTTCAGGGTTTTTCTTTTACAATGAGGTTTTTCCTATTGCTGTCCCTAGCGACTTCTGATGTCTGTCCCTGCACTGAGAACGCTGGAAAATGTCTGAATCCAAGATGGCGGCAGTATTTATTGGGCTGACATCACAAGGCTGGCTGGCTGCTGATTGGCTGCATGCTTGGCATTATGAGTCATCCCACCTTCCCAGAGTTCCTTGCCCCTTGTCGTCACACATGTATCCACCATTTTCGGAAAAATTGTGATTAGTTACCACAAAGCGCGAGGAAATTCACATTACTTGTGAATCAAGTTTTTCCTGAAATTCGTAACGAATTCTACCTCGTCAGCTTCGATTCGCTCATCTCTAGTTATTACCTTGGGCTGTGTTTTCGTATAATAACTATGTCAGTGAGTCTTTCAAGAAATCACAATTTTTTGTTGTTTACGGTCAACAACCTAACATCCCACTCCTGGTGTCTTCTTCTTCTGGTACCCCTTGCAACTTTAAGAGAGTTCTCTAAAATCCAGGAGGAGACCATTGCAGCTCTAAAAGAGGCTTCTGTGTGCATAAAGGAGGCTGCTGATAAAAGATGTAGAGATTCTCCTAAGTTCCATCCTGGTAATAAAGTGTGGCTTGCCTCCAAATACATCAGGCTTAAAATGCCCTCTTACAAATTGGGTCCACGCTGCATTGGTCCATTTGAGATCCTCAAACAAATGAATGATGTTTCCTACAAGCTTAAGCTGCCAGCCTCTCTCCGGGTACCAAATTCCTTCCACGTCGTGGCCTTGCTGAAACCTGTCATCCTGAATCATTTTCACAAAAAAACCTGTCTCAGCTCCCGTTGCGATCAGTGATGAAAATGTCTATGAGGTGAAAGCTATTCCGGGGATGAAGAAGAGTAGAGGTAAAACCCTGTTTCTTGTGGATTGGAAGGGGTTTGGCCCTGAGGAAAGATTTGGGAACCTAGAGAGAACATCAATGCCACGCTTCTTCTAAAAAAGAGGGGGTTTAAGTGGTGGGGGGTACTGTTAGCCCAGCGGTCCATGCCGAAGCTGCAGCCCCTATCCGCAGGCACAGCCATCGGTCTCCCTCTTTCCCTCCTGCTGACATGCGCCGTGCTGACAAGCACGGTCAGCAGGTTTCTTAACTGTTGCTCCATGTCAGAGCTTACTTCCTGCTTGAGACTTGTACTGTTGTTAGGTCTTGCATGGATGTGTCTCTCCTCACATGTCAGGCAGCACGTACAAGCCCTCTGTCTCACCAGCCTATGGCTTTCTGCCCCAGGAAGATGCCTGAGCAACTCATGGTCACTAGCTTGTCTAGTTCCAAGTGTGAAGGTATTTTTCAAGTTCTGCTTTGCAGTGTACCGGACCCTGCTTTTGGAATTATCGGATTTTGCTTGTTTGCCACCTGCCTCTGACCTCGGACATTGCTTACAGACCCTGCTTGTTTGCTTCTTGCCTCTGACCTTGGACTTAGCTTACGGACCTTCCTTGATTGCTGCCTGCCTTAACCCAGGACTTCCTAACAACGTACTTCCCCTCGGTGCTTGCACCGGTGTCTCTAACCCCCTGGTCAGCTGCCACTGACTTGGGAACTGCTCTGGAGTGGCACCTGGCAATTACCCTAATGGGCCAAGCCTATCCTCACCATCAGACGCTCTAGTGAAGACCAGGTAGTTGCTTAGTCATGCCCCTCCAGAGTATAGCCAGTCAGTGGCTCAGTGGTTCCACACCCACTTGCATAACAGTAGTGTGCTGCCACACCGGAACATTGTGACAAATGGCCCATTACTTCTGCCCACGTGCTGCTGCCACTATTCTGATGCTGTCACCTGCCTCCTGCCACCCGCCTGCTGCCTCTACTACCATCTGCTCCAACTGTGATTTTCTACCATCTTTTGCTGTTACGTGCCATTGCTGTTGCTAGAGATGAGCGAATCGAAGTTGACAAAGTGGAATTCGTCCTGATTTCAGGAAAAAATTGATGTGCGCCAAATCTGAATTTCCTCATGCTCATAACGAATCGCATTTTTTCCTAAAATAGCTGCTGTACGGGTGAGGACATGGAGCAAGGAACTCTGGGAACGCGATATTACCCATAATGCCATGCATGCAGCCAATCAGCATCCATCCAGCCCTGTGTTGTCACAGCCCTATAAATAGCCTCAGCCATCTTGGATTCTGCCATTTTCCAATGTACCAAGTGCAGGGAGAGATGTCAGCAGGAGCTAGGGACAGTGCTAGGAAAGATTTCATTGTGCCTTAAAAAAACGATTTACAAGTTCAGAGAAAGATTATTCAAGGTTTAGGGAAATGATAGGGAGAAATCATTTCACAGAATTTATGTAGAACAGGGTTCAGTAGTGGAGGTTACAGCCAGGGTAATAGGAACAATCCTATTACATCTTGCTGCACTGACTGGGCATCCAAATTGCCATTATGCAGCTCTGTAATTTCAGCATACTGTTCCAGCAAACCGTTCTTGTTATTGCGGTGCAAGTGCTGCTTGACACAGCCATTAACAGGGTTTATTACAAGGAAATATTTCTACGTCTTATTTGCCCTTGTGCAGTGTAGTTATATGTTCTAAAGCATTTTTTTGGGCTTGTAATAATGGGGAAAAAAGGGCTTATTAGCCATTCTGTGCTGAAGAGTGAAAATTACAGCCCTTTTTGGCGTGTATTAGTGGCATAAAAAATATATATATTTGCTGTTCAGCAGTGCAGTTATATGTTCTAAAGCCTTTTGTGGCATGTATAAGGGCCTATTTGCCATTCAGCAGTGCAGTTATATGTTCTAAAGACTTTTTGGTGTGCATTAGTGGCAAAAAATATATATTATTTGTTGTTCAGCAGTGCAGATATATGTTCTAAAGCCGTTTTTGTAGTGTATTAGTGGCAAAAGAAAAAGTATATTTGCAGTTCAATGGTGCAGTTATATGTTCAAAAGCCTTTTGTGTTGTGTATAAGTGGAAAAAAATAAGGGCCTCTTTGTCTTTCAGCAGTGCAATTATATGTTCTAGAGCCTTTTGTGTTGTGTATAAGTGGAAAAAAGAAAAATATACTTGACGTTCAGCGGTGCAGTTATATGTTCTAAAGATTTTTGTGTCGTGTATAATTTGAAAAAAAAAGGCCTCTTTGCCATTCAATGGTGCAGTTATATGTTCTAAAGCCCTTTTGTGGAGTGTATCATTGGAAAATAGAAAAATATACTTGACGTTCAGCGGTGTAGTTATATGTTCTAAAGCCTTTTGTGTCGTATATAAGTGGAAAAAAGAAAAATATATTTGCTGTTCAGCAGTGCAGTCATATGTTCTAAAGCTTTTTGTGTCGTGTATAAGTGGAAAAAATAAGGGCCTATTTGCCGTTCAGCGGTGCAGTTATATGTTCTAAAGCCTTTTGTGTCATGTATAAGTTGAAAAATTCGCTCATCTCTAGTAATAACTCAACCCAGTCATCATGATGGAGGTTGGTGAAATGTTGCAAAAAATTATTTAGGATTTGATTGACCTGTTCCAGTTGACCATTAGACTGTGCATGATAAGCTGAAAAGAAATCCAGAAACACGTTCAAAAGATTACAAAGAGCTCTCCAGAACTTAGACGTGAAATGCACACCTCTATCTGACACAATATTTTGGGGAAATCCATGGAGGCGAAAAATGTGTTCAATAAAAATTTTTACCAGCAGAGGAGCAGAAGGAAGACCAGGCAGAGGGACGAAGAGCACCATTTTGGAAAAACGATCCGCCACAACCCAGATCACAGAACACAAAGAGGACAAGAGTAGATCAGTAATAAAATCCATGGCTATCTGTTGCCAAGGAGATTCAGGAACAGGAAGAGGAAGTAAGAGGCCCGCTGGACGTTGCTTGGAGGTTTTATACTGCGTACGTGAAACACAGGCAGTGCAAAACTATTGGATGTCTTGCAGCATGGATGGCGACCAGTTCTGTTGTGCAATAAATTTCGGCGATGGAGAACCGGAGCTGCAGAAAAGGCCTGCTTCAAGGCTTGGAAGGCCGATTTAGCCTCAGTTGTCCAATTCTTAGAATTTGCTTCCTTATTGGTCAAGGCAGAGATGGGAGCAGTTAAGGACGAGAAGTGCGATACGAACTGGAAATAGTAGTTGGCGAATCCCAGGTACCGCTGAATTTCTTTTAAACCTAAAGGGTGAGGCCACTTTAAAATCGCTGACAGCTTCTCGGGATCCATCTGCAGGCCAGTATCGGATATTATTTATCCTAGGAATGGAACAGAGGACTACTCAAAGGAACATTTCTAGAACTTGGCGTACAGACGATTTTATCTTAGCCTTTGAAGAACCAGACGAACCTGCTTATGGTGAGTAGAGATGTCGCGAACATAAAATTTTCCATTCACGAACGGCGAATACTAACTTCCACAAATGTTCGCGAATGGGCGAACAATCATAGATTTTAATAGGCAGGCGAATTTTAAAACCCACAGGGACTCAATAGTGATGGAAAAGTTGTTTCAAGGGGACTAACACCTGGACTGTGGCATGCCGGAGGGGGATACATGGCAAAACTTCCATGGAAAATTACGCAGTTGATGCAGAGTCGGGTTTTAATCCATAAAGGGCATAAATCACCTAACATTCCTAAATTGTTTGGAATAACATGCCTTGAAACATCCAGTGTGTGTATACGATTAGGTATGATGTTGTATCGATCAGGTAGTGTAAGGGTTACGCCCGCTTCACAGTGACAGACCAAACTCCTTGTTTAACGCACCGCAAACAAACGCAAAGAGTTGTCAATAGCTGACAAACTCATGACATTAATTTTATTCCTCTATGCATCAATCTTGGTGTAGTGATGACTGTGCTCGTGCGCACGTTTGGAAGATTCCAGACGATGGCAGTTTTTCACAGCCTATGGTCGTGCTGAGGTAGTTCAGTGGCAGTTAAGAGCCCCAGAAAACAATGATTCTGCAGTGTGGGCCCATTGTTGGCCTAGTAGGCTTTAATGATCACCTTAGATGATCACAAAAAATGAAGCAACGAACTTATCATCTTGGGTGTGCCAACATTGCCAACACCCTCGTAGAGGTGATCGCTTCATTGTGATACGCAAGCCCCTTCACCACAACAAGGTAACGATCACGAAGGGGAATTGACAAATGTATGTGCCTTTTTGTTTTGTTTTTGAAGCCACAGTGTAGCACCAGAGGCCAGAAAAATTAGGCATGTACACATGCCTGAAAAATTAGGTATTGTTGCAGGCGCTGCTGTAGCAGCGGACAAAAAATGTATGTTTTCCAGGCAGAAAGTGTACTAAAACATTGCGGCTTTAACCCTAGTTGGTGGCGAAGGAGTCACGCAAGTCATGCGGCATGCAGAGATTAAATACAGCAGCATGGGGACCATTTTTAGCCCAAGGCATCCCATCAGGCCTTTTTTAGTCAAATGTATCCCCCATTGTCAGTCCCTTCGGGATCCATGCCTCATTCATCTTAATAAAGGTGAGGTAATCTAGACTTTTTTGACCTAGGCGACTTCTCTTGTCAGTGACAATACCTCCTGCTGCGCTGAAGGTCCTTTCTGATAGGACACTTGAAGCGGGCAGGTCAGAAGTTCTATCACAAATTGGGATAGCTCAGGCCACAGGTCAAGCCTGCACACCCAGTAGTCAAGGGGTTCATCGCTCCTCAGACTGTCGATATCTGCAGTTAAGGCGAGGTAGTCTGCTACCTGTCGGTCGAGTCGTTCTCTGAGGGTGGACCCCGAAGGGCTGTAGCGATGTGTAGGACTTAAAAATCTCTGCATGTCCTCCATCAACAACACGTCTGTAAAGCGTCCTGTCCTTGCCGACGTGGTCGTGGTAGGAGGAGGATTACTTTCACCTCTTCCCCAGTTAGATTCCCGTTGTGCTGTGACATCACCCTTATACGCTGTGTAAAGCATACTTTTTAACTTGTTTTGGAACTGCTGCATCCTTTCCGACTTCCGGTAATTCGGTAAGATTTCAGCCACTTTCTGCTTATACCGGGGGTCTAGTAGCGTGGCCACTTAGTACAGGTTGTTCTCCTTCAGCCTTTTTATACGAGGGTCCCTCAACAGGCATGACAGCATGAAAGACCCCATTTGCACAAGGTTGGATGCAGAGCTACTCATGTCCCGTTCCTCGTCCTCACTCATCTCATTAAAGGTCTGTTCTTCCCCCCAGCCAAGTACAACACCACGGGTGCCAGATAGGTGACAACGAGCACCCTGGGATGACTGCTGTGGTTGGTCTTCCTCATCCTCAAAGCCACATTCCTCCTCTGACTCCTCTTCCTCAGACTCCTCTTCCAGCATTGCCGCAAGCGATGATGATAAGGCTGTTTCTGGTGGTGATGGTGACCACAACTCTTCCTCTTCCTCTTCACGCTCATCTATGGCCTGATCCAGCACTCTTTGCAGGGCACGCTCCAGGAAAAAAACAAATGGGATGAGGTCACTGATGGTGCCTTCGGTGCGACTGAATAGGTTTGTCACCTCCTCAAAAGGACGCATGAGCCTACAGGCATTGCTCATGAGCGTCTAGTAACGTGGCAAAAAAATACCCAGCTCCGCAGAGGCACCCCGGTCATACAAATACTCGTTGATGGCTTTTTCTTGTTGGAGCAGGCGGTCGAACATTAGGAATGTTGAATTCCAACGTGTCGGGCTGTCGCAAATCAAGCGCCTCACTGGCATGTTGTTTCGCCGCTGAATATCTGAAAAAGGGGGCCATGCCAGTGAAGGAACACCTGAAATGGCCACACACCTTCCTGGCCTGCTTGAGGACATAATTGCGAATTTTAATTGCGAATATCAGCACTTCGAGAATTCGCGAATATTTAGAATATTGCAAAATATTTTCAAAATTGCGAATATTCATTTTATGCAAATTTTTATATGCAAATTTTCGCAAGCAAGAAAATAATATGATTTAATATTTAATATGAAAAATTCGCATAAGCTGGTATTTAAAAGGTATCTTATAATTGCCAGTTTATGCAAATTTTTATGCTAATTTATGTGAATTTTTATGCGAATTTTCGCAAACAAGAAAATAATGTCTGGAGATTACGAATTTGCGAATTTTCGAATATATGGCGAATGTTCGCCCAAATATTCGCGAAATATTGCAAATTCGAATATTGCCCCTGCCGCTTATCACTACCGAGGAGGTTAGCGAAGAGGATTTTGTAGGAGGAGTAGAGGAGGTGGCAGCGGACCTGCCTGCAAGTTGTGGCGCTGTCACCAACTCTGCTGCATCAGGTTTACCCAATGCGCAGTGTACGTGGTATACCTGCCCTGACCGTGCTTTGCAGACCAGGTATCAGTGGTCAGATGGACCCTTGCCCCAACACTGTGTGCCAGACATGCCATGACTTCCTTTTCCACAAAAGAGTACAGGTTGGGGAATGCCTTTTGTGAAAAAAATTTTTGGCCGGGTGCCTTCCACTGCGGTATCCCAATAGCTACACATTTTTTGAAGGCTTCAGACTCCACCAGCTTGTATGGTAAAAGCTGGCAGGCTAAGAGTTCCGACAAGCCAGCTGTCAGGTGCCGGGCAAGGGGGTGACTCTGTGACATTGGCCACTCAAACATTTCCTTTACAGACACCTGACTGTGGGCAAATCAGCAGGAACTGCTGAAGGTGAGAGGCGGAATGGCAGGTGGTTGAGAGGGGGCAAGGAGGACAGCAGTGGTTGACGTGGCTGAAGATGCTGGACCAGGAGGAGGATGGTGGATTTGAGTTTGTTTGCTGCTTGTACTCATGTGTTGATCCCATAGGCGTTTGTGATGTGAGATCATGTGCCTTCACAAAGCAGTTGTACCTAGGTGGGTGTTGGACTTCCCACAACTCAGTCTCTTTTGGCACAGTTTGCAAATGGCATCGCTGTTATCAGAGGCAGACACACAGAAAAAAAATGCCACACTGCTGAGCTTTGCAATGACGGCATTCTGGTGGTGGCAACAGCATGCGTTGATTGGCGTGCTGTCTGGCTGACCCCCGGTGCCGATACATGCTGTCTGACTGTGTCACTAGCTCCTTGTGATGACCTCCCCCTGCTTCCAAGTCGTCTCCTCCTTCTCTCTGTCTCCCCGTCTGAACTTTCCCCCTGATCTTCTTCTCTTCGAGCGGGCACCCACGTGACATCCACGGACACATCGTCATCATCAACCGCTTCACTTGTATCTGACAACTCAGCAAAGGATGCAGCAGCGGGTACAACATCATCATCATCACACCGTACGTCCATGTGTGTAATGCTGCCTGACTGAGACATATCCCTGTTATCTATATAATCTGGCAATAATGGTTGCGCATCACTAATTTCTTCCAACAAATGTTTAAATAACTCCTTTGACAGATCAAGTGAAGCGGCTGTGGTGCTAGTGTTGGTCGTGGGGGCGGGTGGGTGAGTCGTAACTTGAGAGGTGTCCGAAGCTGAGCTGGAGGAGGATGGTGCGTAGATGGTGTAGAAGATTGGGTGTCCTGTGTAAGCCAGTCAACTATGAATTTTTCGAGTTCAGGGTACGTGGCCTCTGAACACTGGGCATTATTCTAGGGCCAAAAGAAATCACAGCACCACGATCACGGTGGCCCTTGCGGGGTGGCCTGCCTCTACCTGTCTTTTTTTATTTTTAGTAGTGGTACTATGCAAGCAAGGTACTGTGCCACCCTAAATCAGTGGGGGGCAGTGGGCACAGTACAGTCTGTAGGCCTGACAAACACTGGCAGGCAACTGCAATTATATTACAGAGGAAAAGTCAAATTACTTTTTTATTTGCAAGGTACTGTGCCACCCAATATGAGTGATGGGCACTGGCAGTGGGCGCAGTACAGTCTGTGGGCCTGACACTCACTCGCAGGCAACTGCAATTAGATTAAAGGGTAAAAATTAAATGACTTTTTTATCTGCAAGGTACTGTGCCAATCAATATCAGTGTTGGGCAGTGGGCACAGTACAGTATGTTGGCCTGACACACAATGGCAGGCAACTGCAATTATATTAAAGGGTAAAAATTAAATGACTTTTTTATCTGCAAGGTACTGTGCCACCCGATATGAGTGGTGGGCACTGGCGGTGGGCACAGTACAGTCTGTGGGCCTGACACACACGGGTAGGCAACTGCAATTATATTACAGAGAAAATTTTAAATGACTTTTTTATCTGCAAGGTAATGTGCCAACCGATATGAGTGGTGGGCACTGGCAGTGGGCACAGTACAGTATGTTGGCTTGACACACAATAGCAGGCAACTGCAATTATATTAAAGGGTAAAAATTAAATGACTTTTTTATCTGCAGGGTACTGTGCCACCCTATATGAGTGCTGTCCACACAGTACAATCTATGGGCCTGAGACACAATGGCAGGCAAATGCAATTATATTAAAGGGTAAATATTAATTGACTCTTTTATCTGCAAGGTACTGTGCCACCCTATATGAGTGCTGTCCACACAGTACAATCTATGGGCCTGAGACACAATGGCAGGCAAATGCAATTATATCAAAAGGTAAAGATTAAATGACTTTTTTATCTGCAAGGTACTGTGCCACCCTATATGAGTGGTGGGCTGTGGGCACAGTACAGTCTGTGGGCCTGACACACACTGGCAGGCAACTGCAATTATATTAAAGAGTAAAAATGAAATTACTTTTTTATCTGCAAGGTATTGTGCCACCCTGTATAAGTGTTGGGCAGTGGGCACAGTACAGTCTGTGGGCCTGACACACACTGGCAGGCAACTGCAATTATATTAAAGGGTTACAATTAAATGACTTTTTTATCTGCAAGGTACTGTGCCACCCTATATGAGTGGTGGGCAGTGGGCACAGTACAGTCTGTGGGCCTGACACACACTGGCAGGCAACTGCAATTATATTAAAGAGTAAAAATTAAATTACTTTTTTATCTGCAAGGTATTGTGCCACCCTATATAAGTGTTGGGCAGTGGGCACAGTACAGTCTGTGGGCCTGACACACACTGGCAGGCAACTGAAATTATATTAAAGGGTAAAGATTAAATAACTTTTTTATCTGCAAAGTACTGTGCCACCCTAAATGAGTGGTGTGCAGTAGGCACAGTACAGTCTGTGGGCCTGACACACACTGGCAGGCAACTGAAATTATATTAAAGGGTAAAAATTAAATGACTTTTTTATCTGCCAGGTGCTGTGCCACCCTATATGAGTGGTGGGCAATAGGCACAGTGCAGTCTTTAAGCCTGACACACACTGGCAGGCAACTGCAATTATATTAAAGGGTAAAGATTAAATTACTTTTTTATCTGCAAGGTACTGTGCCACCCTATATGAGTGGTGGGCTGTGGGCACAGTACAGTCTGTGGGCCTGACACACACTGGCAGGCAACTGTAATTATATTAAAGGGTAAAGATTAAATTACTTTTTTATCTGCAAGGTACTGTGCCACCCTATATGAGTGGTGGGCTGTGGGCACAGTACAGTCAGTGGGCCTTACACACACTGGCAGGCAACTGCAATTATATTAAAGGGTAAAAATTAAATTACTTTTTTTATCGGAAAGGTACTGTGCCACCCTATATAAGCGGTGGGCAGTGGGCACAGTACAGTCTGTGGGCCTGACACACACTGGCAGGCAACTGAAATTATATTAAAGGGTAAAAATTAAATGACTTTTTTATCTGCAAGGTACTGTGCCACCCTATAGGAGTGGTGGGCTGTGGGCACAGTACAGTCTGTGGGCCTGACACACACTGGCAGGCAACTGTAATTATATTAAAGGGTAAAGATTAAATTACTTTTTTATCTGCAAGGTACTGTGCCACCCTATATGAGTGGTGGGCTGAGGGCACAGTACAGTCAGTGGGCCTTACACACACTGGCAGGCAACTGCAATTATATTAAAGGGTAAAAATTAAATTACTTTTTTTATCGGAAAGGTACTGTGCCACCCTATATTAGCGGTGGGCAGTGGGCACAGTACAGTCTGTGGGCCTGACACACACTGGCAGGCAACTGAAATCATATTAAAGGGTAAAAATTTAATTACTTTTTTATCTGCAAGGTACTGTGTCACACACAATATGAGTGGTGGGCACTGGCATTGGGCACAGTACAGTCTGTGGGCCTGATACACACTGGCAGGCAACTGCAATTATATTAAAAGGTAAAAATTAAATGTCTTTTTTTATCTGAAAGGTACTGTGCCACCCTATATGAGCGGTGGGCAGTGGGCACAGTACAGTCTGTGGGCCTGACACACACTGGCAGGCAACTGAAATTATATTAAAGGGTAAAAATTAAATTACTTTTTTATCTTAAAGGTACTGTGCCACCCTATATGAGTGGTGGGCAGTGGGTACAGTACAGTCTGTGGGCCTAACGCACACTGGCAGGCAACTGAAATTATATTAAAGGGTAAATATGTATGACTTTTTTATATGCAAGGTACTGTGCCACCCTGTATAAGTGGTGGGCACTGGCAGTGGGCATAGTACTTTCTGTGGGCCTGACACACACTGGCAGGCAACTGCAATTATATTAAAGGGTAAAAATTAATTGACTTATTTATCTGAAAGGTACTGTGCCACCCTATATGAGTGGTGGGCAGTGGGCACAGTACAGTCTGTGGGCCTGACACCCACTGGCAGGCAACTGCAATTATATTAAAGGGTAAAAATTAAATGACTTTTTTATCTGCAAGGTACTGTGCCACCCTATATGAATGGTGGGCATTGGGCACAGTACAGTCTGTGGGCCTGACACACACTGGCAGGCAACTGAAATGATATTAAACGGTAATAATTAAATGACTTTTTTATCTGCAAGGTACTGTACCACCCGATATAAGTGGTGGGCAGTGGGCACAGTACAGTCTGTAGGCCTGACACAAACTGTCAGGCAACTGCAATTATATTAAAGGGTAAAAATTAAATGACTTTTTTATCTGCAAGGTACTGTACCAACCGATATGAGTGGTGGGCACTGGCAGTGGGCACAGTACAGTCAGTGGGCCTTACACACACTGGCAGGCAAATGCAATTATATTAAAGGGTAAAAATTAAATTACTTTTTTATCTGCAAGGTACTGTGCTACCCGATATGAGTGGTGGGCACTGGCAGTGGGCACAGTACAGTCAGTGGGCCTGAAACACACTGGCAGGCAACTGCAATTATATTAAAGGGTAAAAATTTAATGACTTTTTATCTACAAGGTACTGTGCCACCCTTTATGAGTGGTGGTCACACAGTACAATCTGTGGGCCTGCGGCGTCTTACACACGTGCAGGCAACTGCAATATATTTATAGAAAAAATAAATAAAAGCAGACTGATGTAACAGCCCTAAAATGGGCTTTTTGGGGTTCTGTCTGGATGCTGTCCTTACAGCAGATGAGTCTTTGAGGAATGGAGTGGACTCAGAACACTGGCCTAGCTGACGCTTTCCCTATATTAATTCAGCAACAGCAGCTCTCTCCCTGCTCTAACTAACACTGCAGCTTCAGAATGAATCTAAGATGGATGCTGTCCTTGCTTTTTGATAGGAGGTGGGAGGATCTGGGAGGGAGGGTATGCTGATTGTCTGGAATGTGTCTGCTGACTGTGAGGTACAGGCTCAAATTTTGCTCAATGATGATGTATAGGGGGCGGACCAAACATCGCATATGTTCGTCCGTCGCGGCGAACCCGAACATCACATATGTTCGTCCGCCGCGGCGAACGCGAACAAGCGATGTTCGCCGGCGAATAGTTCGGGATATCTCTAATGGTGAGTAGCAAAATCTGGAGAAAAACAAGTATATCATCTAGATACACCACAACACAGGAATATAGCAAGTCTCTGAAGATGTTGTTAACGAATTCTTGGAACACTGCAGGGTCCAAAGTGCATTACTAGGTATTTATAGTGACTAGAGATGAGCGAAGCTGACTAAGTGGAATTTGATCCGAATTTCAGGAAAAATTAGATTCGCTAAGAATGCGAATTTCCCCGTGCTTTGTGGTAACGAATCACATGTTTCCTAAAATGGCTACTGCACGTGTGAGGACATGGAGAAAGGAAGTAGTAGAAGACGAGATCACCCAGACTGACATGCATGATGCAGCCGATCAGCAAGCAGCCAGCCGTGTGATGTCACAGCCCTATAAATACGGCGGCCTCCTTAGATTCAGGCATTTTCCAGCGTTCTGAGTGAAGGGACACACGCGAGAAGGCACTAGGGAGAGCAATTTGAAAAACCTCATTGTGAAAAAAACAAAACGGAAAAAACGATTTATAAGTGCAGGGAAAGGATAGGTAGGAATAATTTCACAGCATCTTATAGCAGGGAGAGAGGTCAGAAGGCGCTAGGGACAGTGCTAGAAAAGTGATTTACAAGTGCAGTGAAAGATAATTTGGGGATCCAAATAGCAATTATACAGCTCTGTCATTTTAGCAATTTGTTCTTGGGGTGCAAGTGCTATGTTGAAAAGCCTTTAGTGGCTTATTTCTGTGGAAAAAGAAAAATATACATGCAGTTCACTTCTGCAGGTATACGTGGTCAAAGCGTTTAGTGGCCTATTTAATTACAAAAAGAAAAATATATTCTCATTTCACCTCTGCAGCGATATGTGGTGAAAGCGTTTAGTTGCGCATTTCAGTAGAAAAAGAAAAATATATACGCAGTTCACATCTGCAGCTATATGTGGTGAAATCATTTTGTCGTGTATTTCATTACAAAAATAAAAATATATACACAGTTCACTTCTGCTGTTATATGTGGTGAAAGCATTTAGTGGCGTATTTCAGTACAAAAAGAAAAATATATACACATTTCACTGTTGCAGTTTTTTGTGATGAAAGCATTTAGTGGCCTATTTCAGTACAAAAATAAAAATATATTGTCACTTTGCTTCTGCAGTTATATGTGGTAAATGTGTTTAGTGGCGTATTTCATTACTAAAAGAAAAATATATACGCAGTTCACTTCTGCAGTTATATGTGGTGAAAGTGTTTAGTGACGTATTTCATTACTAAAATAAAAATATATACGCAGTTCACTGTTGCAGTTATTTGCAGTAAAAGCGTTTAGTGGCCTATTTCAGTATAAAAAGAAAAAAATATTCTCAGTTTACTTCTGCAGTTATATGTGGTGAAAGCATTTAGTGGCCTATTTCAGTACAAAAAAATATAATATATACACATTTCAATGTTGCAATTATTTGTGGTGAAAGCGTTTAGTGGCCTATTTCAGTAAAAAAATTAAAATATATTCTCACTTCGCTTCTGCAGTTATATGTGGTAAAAGTGTTTAGTGGCGTATTTCATTACTAAAAGAAAAATATATACGCAATTCACTTCTGCAGGTTTATGTCATGAAAGCGCTTAGTGGCCTATTTCAGTACAAAGAGAAACATATATGTGCACTTCACTGTTGCAGTTATTTGTCGTGAAAGCGTTTAATGGCCTATTTCGTTGAAAAGCCTGTTGTGTAAAAGTAGGACAAAATTTGGGACTAATTGCCATTCTGCAGTCCAGTGATATATTCTGAAGCCCTGTTTTCAGTGTATTACTGCAAAATAAAAATATATTCGCCGGCCAGTACTTCTTTGTTGAAAAGCCTATTGTGAAAAAGTATAAATCAATTTGGGCCTAATTGACATTCTGCGGAAGCCCAGTTTTCAGTGTATAAGTGGAAGAAAAAAATTTATATTCGTCATTCATCGTTGCATTTATCTGTTGATAAGCCTTGTGTAGTGTAAAAGTTTCAAAAATTTAGGCTTGTTTGCTGTTCAGCAGTGCAGTTATTTGTGGTAAAGGCCTTTTTGCGATGAAATTTTTTCTGTGAGGCAGGCTTATTTTGGGAAATTTCATGGGTGGCTGAAAACCTCCTTTACCTGTATGGACCATTTTACATAGTGGTGAAATTTTTCCAGTGAAACAGGCTTTTTGGGGGAAAATTCAAGGGTGACTGTATACTTCCATTTGCTGTATGGACCAAAATACGTAGTGGTGAAATTTGTTATATGTAACGGGCCTTTTTTTCATTAAATTTATGGGTGACTGTACACCTCCTTTTGCGGTATGGGCCTAATTGCATAGTGATGAAATTTGTTATATAAAACTGTCATTTTTTTTGTCAAATGTATGGGTGATTGTACACCTCCTTTTGTGGTATGGACCAAATTACTTAGTGGTGAAATTCTTTATGACACAGACTTGATGAACTTCGCGACTCTTCTGCGCTCCAAGCAATCTTGAAGCTTTGTCTTCTGATAGTCTGTAGCTGCTAGAGGCCAGTTCATGCCAGGCAGGTTCCCACAGAAGTATCTGGCTCGATGAGCAGCCGATACCACACTTGCATCAATCTTGACTAGAGTTGAGCGAACACCTGGATTTTCGGGTTCGAGAAGTTCGGCTGAACTTCACGAAAATGTTCGGGTTCGGGATCCAAACTCGACCCGAACTTCACCCCGAACCCTATTGAAGTCAATGGGGACCCGAACTTTTGGGCACTTAAATGGTTGTAAAATAGCCCTGGAAAGGGCTAGAGAGATGCAAAAAGCAGCAAAATGTAGGTAAATGCCCTGCAAACATATGTGAATAGGGAAATGACTTAAAATAAAATAAAATACAGACAAATTATATATAAACATTCTAAACTTGAGCCCAAGTGAGTGACATTGGCACCTGTCACCCGGCAAACAGAGGATGTGGCAGCAACACCACCACATCTGTCATTGTCACCAAGCATCTCCACCAAATCCCATGGAAGTGTTCAGCTATCAACTGTCCATCTCCCAGACACCGGAGAGAATAAGAAATAGAAAGAGGAAGTACCCCCTACCCATGGCTCTGAATGCCTTATTTCAAACTTCCTGGTCCTTTGAAATGCTGTCATTCTGTCTGGTGGACAGTTTTAAAAACCTTATGGCAGTGGCTATCCCACAGTGGGTGTATCCCAGTCACCGCTACTTTTGAAGATGAGCCATGCCACATGTGCTGAATTTGGGGTGCATTAACAAACTATTTACACATTTTCTTAAAAACATATTAAAATAACTATAATGCAGCTAAAATTACTATATAAACAAACAAAACTATATACACGCCTTATCCTAAACTTAAGGCCAGTGACATCCAAGTGGCTCGAAGGGTGGGTTCCTGCACCAACATAGACCCTGGCCTGGAATACAATTGTCCAGCCAGGGCACAGTTCTGGAGGATGAGGAGGATGAGGAGGAACCGTGTTCTCAGCAAGGTGGCACCCAAGCCAGCTCACGGGCAGCTGGGTCACCATCAGCACCTCAGAAGGCTGGGTTAGCATTGGCGAAATGTGGGAAAGCTTTGTCATCACGCCAGTGGAAGAGTACACGTACTTACTGATGGGTTTTCCCAGGGGCGTAGCTACAGGGAAGCGTGGGAAGCACACGGTTTTGGGTCCCTGACCTAGAAGAGGCCCATCCAGGAGGAGGAGGAGGACAAAAAGACTTTGTCAGGACCCCCTCAACAGTATTATACAATGAAATTAGATACAGGGGCAGTATAGACAGTGTAGAAAGCAGATGGAAAATAAACCCAAACAGCCTCACACCCTACACACTCAACACCCCCCCTCCTTTCACTCAAACTATTAACATTTACAAATTTACTTAAAAACATATTAAAATAACTATAAGGCAGCTAAACTAACCATATAAAGAAACAAAACTATATACACGCCTTATCCTTGACTTAAGGCCAACCAAATACAAGTGGCTCGGAGGGTGGGTATCTGCACCAACATAGGCCCTGGCTTGGAACACAGTTGTCCAGCCAGGGCACAGTTCTGGAGGATAAGGAAGAGGAGTACGAGGAACGCTGGGGGATACAGAGGATACAGACGATATACCTCCCTCAAAGAGGATAGCTTGTCCTTGCCTCTGGGCAGCCTGGCAGACAAGAGCGAGTACATGCTGCAGTGCCTGCGCAACGACCGCCCAGTTACTGCCACATTCTAACTTTTGCTGATTACTGTGGCCACCCAGTAATTACTGGGGGAGGGGGGCCCCATTAAAAAATTTGCTGTGGTGCCCAATCATTTCTAGCTACGCCACTGGGTCTGCCCCATTCAACTTCTGGGTCATCAAATTGGGCATATGTTCTGAGGTTGCCCTTTACGCCTTGGAGGTGCTGGCCTACCCTGCAGCCACTGTATTGTCTGAACGTGTGTTTAGCATGGCTGGTGGCATTATCACAGACAATCGCAGCCGCCTGTCCGCAGACAATGTGGTCAAGCTTTTGTTTATTAAAAAGAACCAGGCATGGATCCCACAGGATTTGTTTGTACCTCTGCAGAATAAACATGTATACCGGCCTCACCCAACCACTGTTATACTACCGTGCACTTACACTTTGTTTTATTTTTTTATATTTTCCCAATGTTTTGGGGTCTACATTGGGCTTCCTTATGGATATGCATTTGTGAGTGTAGATGTATATTTGCTTTGTCTGAACTCTGTCTTATAGTCTATATTGAGGGTGGGGCCTCTTTTGGACTGAGCAACGCCCAAGTATCTGGGACTTCTCAGCACAAAATAATAAATAAAAGGAGACTGGTAAGTCTATAAGAGGCAGTATCTGTAGTGTTAGGGACCCTTGTGCGGAAGCCGCCATGACGTGGCACTTGGGCCCGACATACTTTTGATCAAAAATGTGCGCTAAGAGCTTCCTTCATTCCATTTTGGAAAGAGCCCCTTTTTTATTTTTTTCTATTAGTTTATGATGTATTGTGCAGCCATCTTTTAACCAACTGTATTTGCCTTATGGATATGCACTTGTTGTGAGTGTAGATGTATATTTGCTTAGTCTGAACTCTGTCTTATAGTCTATATTTAGGGTGGCGCCTCTTTTGGACAACATCGCCCAAGTACCTGGGACTTCTCAGCACAAAATCAGTTTAGCTGGTTCCTGCAGTGCCCTGAATAAAAGGAGACTGGTAAGTCTATAGGAGGCAGTATCTGTAGTGTTAGGGACCCTTGTGCGGAAGCCGCCATGACGTGGCACTTGGGCCCGACATACTTTTGATCAAAAATGTGCGCTAAGAGCTTCCTTCATTCCATTTTGGAATGAGCCCCTTTTTTATTTTTTTCTATTAGTTTATGATGTATTGTGCAGCCATCTATTAACCAACTTTGTGTGCAAGTATAAATGTGCCAGCAATGCCCCCATTGTTTCCCCTATGTGCCTGCAATGCCTCCATAGTGTCCCCCATGTGCCAGCAATGCCCCCATAGTTTCCCCATGTGCCAGCAATTCCCCCATAGTGTCCCCCATGTGCCAACGATGCCCCTATATTGTCCCCCATATGCCAGCAATGCCCCCATAGTGCCCCCATGTGCCAGCCATTGCCCCATAGTGTCCCCCATGTGCCAGCAATAATGCCCCAAAGTGTCCCCTTTATGCCAGCAATGACCCCCCCAGCACAGCCCAGTGCCTCACAGAAAAACAAAACAAAAAACAAAACACATACTTGCCTCCATGGCAGCGATGCGATGCAGGCCTCTTCTGGCCTGTGTCCCGAGCAGTACAGCTCAGGCAGATCGATGACATCATCGCCCCACCTGCACCGGCCTCTGATAGGCTGCTGGCCTTGTGCCGGCAGCCTATCAGAGGAACAGGGAAGGGAGACGCTTCTCACTTTTCCTGCTGCAGTGTTCATCCGCATCGCGATACAGATGAATGTAGGGAGATGAGTGCTTCCATAATGCAAGTGTTCATCTCCTAGTGGTGTCACCCAGGGGCGTAGCTAGAAATGTAGCAAAAAAATGTATGCCCCCGTCCCATAGCTACATTTTTTGAGGGGCCCCCCCTTCCGGATCTCCCACCCCCACATACCTATTGGACCTCCCACCCCTTCCAGAGCTTCCACCCAAACACCCCTCCAGGACCTCCCATCCCAACATCCCCACACCCCTCCCTAGACCCCCCCATCAGTGTCATCCACACATCCCCCCATCAGTGTCATCCACACATCCCCCCCATCAGTGTCCCCCACAGATCCACCCATCAGTGTCCTCCACACAGACCCCCATCAGTGTCCTCCACACATTTCCCCCATCAGTGTCCTCCACACATCCCCCCCTAAGTGTCATCCACACATTCCCCGATCAGTGTCCTCCACACCCCCCCATTAGTGTCCTGCACACATCCCCCCCATCAGTGTCCTCCACACATCCCCCCCTAAGTGTCATCCACACATTCCCCCATCAGTGTCCTCCACACCCCCCGTTAGTGTCCTGCACACATCCCCCCCATCAGTGTCCTGCACACATCCCCCATCAGTGTCCTCCACACATCCCCATCAGTGTCCTCCACACATCCCCCCATCAGTTTCCTCCACACACACCCTTATCAGTGTCCTCCACACACACCTTCATCAGTGTCCTCCACACATCCCCCTATCAGTGTCCTCCACACACCCCCCCCCTAAGTGTCATCCACACATCCCCCCATCAGTGTCCTCCACACACACACCCATCAGTGTCCTGCACACACACACCCCATCAGTGTCCTGCACACATCCCCCATTAGTGTCCTCCACACATCCCACATCAATGTCCTTCAGACCTCCCCCCATCAGTGTCCCCCACAGATCCCCCCATCAGTGTCATCCACACATCCCCCATCAGAGCTTCATATTACCCTGATATACTAATATTATGGCTAAAAACACCTCAGTAATAGTTTCCCATATACAGGGCTGGAGCAAGGATTTATGCCGCCCTAGGCAAAAGAAAAGTTTTTACCCCCCTTGTCATTCTCTCCACCCCCCCCCCCCTTGTCATTCTTTTTACCCCCCTTGTTATTCTCTTTCCCTTTCTTGTCATTCTTCCCCACCCTTGTCATTCTCTTTGTACCCCTTGTCATTCTCTTTCCCCTTGTCATTCTTGTCCCCTTATCATTGTCCCCCCCCCTTGTCAGTCTCTTTCTCCCCCCCTCCCTCCGCTACCTCTAGTGTAGCGTGGCCGAGCTCAGTATGGTCCACAGTACAGGCGCTTTTGTTTCCTGTACCCGAGCGGACTGACAGAAAGTGCACACTGTGTGTGCACTTCCTGTCAGTCCGGCCAGGTACAGGAGACAGATGCTCCCTATACCCGCTGACCATACAGGGCTCGGCCATGCTACAATGAGGGAGTGACAGGAGGGAGCGCTGAGCGCTTCCCTCCTGTCAGCTCCTCTCCTCTTGCTGTGCCCGGGCAGTGCGCCCTCATGGACGCGCCAGCCCGGGCACTGCTGCAGCTGCCAGAGGCTCAATATAGAGTGTTCGGGCTGCCGCAGCATGAGTTGGTGCCGGCGCTCCTAGCGGCGCCCCTTCCCAAGAGGGGCTCTACGCGGCTGCCTAGTCCGCTTATTGGAAGCACCTGCCCTGCCCATATATAATACATTTATATATATATATATATATATATATATATATATATTTATATATATATATATATATATATATATGTATATATCAGAAGTATAAATATATATTATCATACTTCTGATATACATGAATGCATAATTTAGCCTCTATTTCTAAAAGGTTTTCATCAGGACTCAAACTCACAACCTTTCACATCAGAGGCAAAAACCCTAACCACTGAGCTATGAAGCTCAATGCTAAATTGTGTTGGAAAAACCTCATAGTAGTGTATCATGTATTAGGTATTCCCATATAGCAGAAGTATAATTAAATTAAAAAAAATGTGTAATTACTATATATATATGTAGTAATTACACATTTATTTTGTGTCATACATTTTTTTACTGAAAGAAAAAATGTAAATTATACTTCTTCTGCATAGGAATACCTGATACTTGATAAACTACTATGAGGTTTTTCTAACAGTTTACCATTGAGCTCCATAGCTCAGTGGTTAGTGTTCTTGCCTCTGTTATGAAAGGTTGTGGGTTCGAATCCTGGTGGCAACCTTTCAGAAATAGAAGCTAAATTAGGTTAAAAATACATTGTTTGTCCCCAAGCATACTGAAAATGCTTGGGGATACCCCTTCATGTTTATAGCACTGAACACAAGCATATAGTCAGAGCTCAGACCGGGATTCCCTGTACAGCGAGTGCAGTGAATAAATTATCTTCTGCCGGAGGTGCGGGACAGATTCATATACAGGTCACCCTTGTTTAGGGGAGCCCGGTGCTCGAGGACATTTTTGTGATATGGGATGGTTCTCTTGTTGAGCTACATCTGCTTCATCATTATATGAACAGTATGGTTCCAGGTTTGGAATTCACCATCACGGTATCCCATACTGAATTACATTTCCTAGATGTGATGGTGCATATCAATGAAGGCACGATTGTGACAGATATTTACCACAAGCCCACAGATAGAAACAACCTATTAAGATATGACAGCAACCATCCACGTCGTATGGTGGAGTCCCTCCCCTGGAGCCAGCTGTTGAGGGTGAGACGAGTGGTATCAGATGATGAACAATTTGGAGATAGAGTTGATGAGATGGGGAGAAAATTCCTAAATAGGGGGTACCCACGGAAACTAGTGGAAAGGACAAAACACAAAATGACATTGGTTGACTGAGAATCTACGCTTCAGGGTAGGACAGTGAAAAATGAAAATAAACTGATCCCTTTCGTGTCCACTTATGGTGCTTTCAGTGGGAAAATCACACAAATCATACGTAAGGAGTGGCATATTTTACAGAAAGGGCTACCCCAGATACAGGAATTTGACAAGTTGCCCATGATGGCATACAAGAGGGGAACAAATCTACGTGACAAACTGGTGAAAACGGATGTCACAGAGTCCCGTGGGGATGGACAAACATATCTAGCACCAAGAAAGATGGGTTGCTACCCTTGCCTTGGTTGCTGTAATTGTGGTAATATGACTAAGGGAGATGTCTTTTTCCATCCCTACAGCGGTAAATCTTACAAAATTAGGGAGTTTTTTACATGTAGGTCTTGTGATGTTGTCTACATGATCACGTGCCCGTGTGGACTCATCTACATAGGTAAGACTACCATGGAGGCACGTGAGCGGATTAATTCCCACAAGAGCAACATAAGGAAATGTCTTGTTGATAAACCATTAGCTAAACATTTTGTGGAGCGTGGGCACTCGGTTAACCAATTTCGCTTCCGCATTATTGATTCGGTTGGCAAAATGAGACGAGGGGGTGACAGACATCGTCTCCTACGTAGAAAAGAGCTTAAATGGACATTCGAATTAAAAGCCCTTCAACCTTATGGGTTGAATATTGAATTCAGTGTGGGGTCTGTGTGACGCATCCATGATGTACTCTGCTGAATTGTACTCAGTGATGTGTGTTTTTATATACATAAAGTTTTTTAGATTGTGATATAAAGTATTAATGTATAGTGGGCACCTATTCACATTGCACACGGCATTAGTTCATGATGCACGCTTGACCAAAACAATATGTTGCGGTTCAGGTGCGCTGTATGTCCATATCCACTGCGAGCTATTAGGTAGACATCAATGGAGGAACCGTTTCTGCAATGGATGTGTGATTGGTGCTTGAGAGACAATGCGTCATGCTTGCGATTAAGCTGATTTCTACATGATCGCAAGGACTTGTTTGTCTGCGATCATGTGATTGATCATGTGAGGTAACTCCCCTCTGCTCAGTTGTGTATACTGGATACAGGACGCGTTGCTATAGGAGGTCATGTGACTGTTGTAGTCACGTGATTCTCCACTTCCTTTTGGCATGACATGCGCAGTGGAGATCGAGGGACGCGCAGACAAGCGTGCAACACGATACTATTTGCCCTTTCACTGTTTATGATCAGGTAAGAATGTTGTCTATTATAGGGGACTTATTGTATGCACATCAGCTGTTTAGCCTATCTTTGATTGGCTGAGAAATTTTAACCCTTTACATCACTTGTCTATAATGAAATGCAGTGATTGGACACACCTCTGAGAAGGGGTGGAGTCTTCACTTTATAAACTCATGTATGTATTGAGCACATTATGCTTGACAAAGGCTGTGTGAGAGCCGAAACGTAGCACTCTTTTGTATCCACGCTTTTTCATGTGAGCATGTGATTTCATCCGGACATGCTGCCTCCGACATCAGTGGTGTCACCCGGTGTGGCCCGCACCCACCGCACCTCCCTCTCAACGCCACTGCGTAGGGTGTCGACTGAGCTGTTGCCAGGTTAACCACTGCAGTAGTAGCTGGGGGTGCAGGGTTGGTGGGTGACAGGTCATAAAGGCGCATGTTCACATTGCCCAGATAGGACAGAATCTGAACCTGACATTCTCTCTCCTGAGCCAACTCCTGGCACAGTTCGGTGAGGCTTGGTGGCTTCTGATCAGCGGAATCCATGGCCTGCACGCGGGTGTGGACCCACTGCACCACTGACTGGCTATCCTCTGGAGGGGTGTGACTAAGAAACTACCTGGTCTTCGCTACAGCCTCTGAAAAGGGAGGATAGGCTTGGAGTCCGAGGTCAGAGGCAGGTAGCAAACAAGCAAAATCTGATAATTCCAAAAGAAGGGTCCGGTACATAGCAAAGCAGAACTTGAGAAACACCTTCACACTGCAAACTAGACAAGCTAGTGACCATAAGTTGCTCAGACATCTTCCTGGGGCAGGAAGCGCCTTTAAATAATTCCTGCAATCCAGCCATAGGCTGGTGAGGCAGAGGGCATGTGCGTGCTGCCTCACAGGTGAGGAGAGACACACCAGTGCAAGCCCTAACAACAGTACAGGTCTCCAGCAGGAAGTAAGCACTGGCATGGAGCAACAGTTAAGCTAACTGCATCCCACACTTGTCAGCATGGCACATTGCAGCAGGATGGAAAGAGGGAGCCCGGCGGCCATGCCCGCAGGTAGGGGCAGCAGCGCCGGCATGGACCGGTGGGCTAACAACTACAGTCAAATCATTACTGTCTGTTGTACCAGGCACCAGTGTCTGGAAATCCTGGTTGATCCAAACTGATTAATCTTTATGAAGGTTAGTCTTTCTACATTTTGTGTTGAAAGGCAAATTCTCTTTGGGGTAACTATGCTACCCGCACTAAACACTAACTCTGATGCCACACTACTGGCTGGGCAGGAAAGCTTGCCTAGGGCAAACTCGGCCAGTTGTGGCAACAATTCAAGTTTGGCTGCTTAGTAGTCCAGGGGATCTTGGATCTGAAGTGACAGGGTGCAGTCCAAGTATGACACCACCTGCTGGTTCAGGTTCTGCTCCTGCTTCTGGGTGGTTTCTTCAGTAGTCGGGTGAAGAAATGTTCTCATTAGAGACTCAAGACTTAAGTTGCTGCTGATGGAGCAGGAGCTGCTCTGCAATTATGGCATAGGAGCATGAGCTCAGAGAGTCCCCCCAGTTACAACTTCGTGAGGATGGGCGATGCGCATGTAGGCAGCGTCCAACCGACTACAAAGGATATTTCAATAGTAGTTAAGATTTTTTTTCCATCTCAGAAGTTGTAAAAATAAGACCCCATTTTGGACCGGTAGTGAGGGTCTAACATTCTGGAGAACCAGTAGTCATCCTTCTGCCAAATGGTGATAATGGGGCTGTCACTAAGCAATCAACTCAGCATGCATCTGTCCATTTGCACAAGGGACTTGGAGGGACTCCCTGCCTTCATCTCCCCTGCAATACTGCCACGCTCTGTTGGGGTCATCTGCGTCATCTGTATCCCCTCGAGCTCCTCATGCACCTCTCCGCAGTGCAGACAGAGATAATGCTCAGACAGAATGTTCTTAACGTTATTGGTGACAATGGTTCATACAGTATCTCCAGTTCTTGAGGAGACAGCCAGGATTTGATTTCTTGGTTGATGACATGGCGCAGTTCCTCCCCGGTGTGACACTTCTCAGGCTGACCAGGTGCAGAAATTCATGAGAAATCTGTGCTTTGCATAGGTGGTATGCTGGAGGACAACTCTGAACTGTGCCGATGAGGTGGCATTGCCATCACCTGGCCAAGTTTCTGGTATGCCTGGGCCACAACCAAATTTGCCCAGTGGGCTGTAAAGGACATATCTAGGCCTTGACCATAGTTACAGCTCCATACATCAGCGCTGGCATGAATTGTACCAGATGTCAGACGTATGCATCCATATGCAGGGCTGGTACAGCTTTTTAAGAGTAATGATGGCTTGGAACTCTCCACCTTGGCTGGGCACAAGCCATCAATTCTCTGAAATGTTCAGAGTCCATTATATGGAAAGGGAGTGACTGTTGTACAAGCAACTTGGCCAGATGCACGTTCAGCTTCTGTGCCATTGGATGAGTGCACTCATACCGTTGTTACTTCTTGGTGATTGATTGCTTGTGAAACACATGATGAGGAGGAGGAGCATCAGAAGAAATAGACAAAGGGAAGGAATGACAGCTTCCTTCTTCTGTGGTTGCGTTGCCCTGACCGTGAGAAGAAGTGTGGGCTGCTGAGAGATACAGCAGTTGCAACGTCAGGCCGTCCACTTGATGGTGATGCTCCATGCTGTGCCAGCATTAGCACCCTGACCACCTTCTGCCCACATATCCTGCATACCACCACACTAACGTCCTTCAGTGACTTGATGAAAATATCCCATACTGCCAAGTATGACATTTTACCCCCACTACTCCGTAGTAGTAGTGGCTGCCTGCCACTGGATTTATGAACCAGTTCAATGCTAGGTAAGCTTCAGAGTAGCAGATGGTCTACTCCGTACACATTTGGCTCCAGATCCCCCACTACTTCTATACTGCAGGCTCATCAACACGCTGCCACACTGTTGCTGTCTCATGGTCTGCTGCCACCCTCAACCCCTGATAATGAAGATGCCCCCTTTTTATCTGGCTTCCACGTGCAATCGGCTACATCATAATTCATTACTGGTGTCACATATGTCACTCTTATCAGTCTCATGACCAAGTCTGCTGGCAACATGCATTACTTCGCAAGGAGAAAGAGCAGCAAAAGAAAGAAGCAGTTGCAGGAAAGGTTAGGGTACAGAGGTTGTTCCTTGGCCATGCCACCTAAGTGTGGTGTCAGAGGAACCCACCAATTCCTGGCTGTATGTATCTGTTGTCACCTGGATGACAGTGGCAACTCTGGCCTGTTATTTTTGATGCTGCTACCACCATCCCTTGTTCTGCTGCTACTTGTGCCACCTAAAGCAATATTTTTGATATTGCATGTTCTTTTTGAGGGCCCAAGCAACTGTCTTTTGGCCCTAGTGCACAGTAACAGAATCGGTGATGTAACAGATTAAGTATGAATGGTGCAGCAGATGAACTAGAAAAACACACCTATTTATTAGACTGCCTGTTGACAATGAGTCTTATGCACAGTAAGTCTATGTACTATATAACCGAACAGATTCATTATTAAAGGCACAGTAGGTGTACTAGGTAAATGCACCTATATATTACACCACCTGTTGAGATTACGTCTGATGCACAATAAGTCTATGTATAACAGAACAGATTAAGTATGAATGGCGCAGCAGATAAACTAGGTAAACGTGCCTGTAAATTAGACCACCCGTTGACAATGAGTCTGATGCACAGTAAGTCTATGTATAACAGAACAGATTAAGAATGAATGGCCCAGCAGATAAACAAGATGCACAGTGTGATTACACCGAGCCTGCACTGCCTCTACACTGTTCCTTCAGTCTTCCTATGCTCTCCCTACCATGTGTAAAAATTTTACCTACAATCTCCCTACACTGTCCCGCACTGTCCCTGCATAGTCCCTATCCAATATTTTTTTAAACCACTGCCCATAGTGCTTGGCACATCTGTCCCTATGCTTCGCTTACAATAAAATGTCAGAGACAGGATGGGATTAGGCTTTTATAGGATTGTGACATCACAGGGGATGGCTATCTACTGATTGGAAGAGTACACACAAGAAAAAATAGGACAAGGTTAGGAGGTCCCTAATGAAAGAGACGGACTAAACCTTTTGTGCAGGGCGACACCGGTGATGGGGAGATGGATGTCTGGTGAGGTTCTAAATATAAAACACTGGGTGAAAACTAAAGTAGTTAGGCTGCTGGGTCGTACCGTTTAAGCAAACGGTTGATATTGTGTCAAGAAAAAAGAAGAAAGAAGAAAAAGGAAAGAAAAAAAGGTGATGGTTAGAACCCCCTTTTTAGTGTCCCAAATATATGGGTCTATAAGCGCCAGACTACTTCCCCAATGGGGTGTAACTTGATCTCCAGTGGGTGAAATAAGTGACCCACTTAAAACTGATGAGTTAAAAGTAGAGAAATCATATAAATGAAATAATGATTGTAATAAAAGAACTATCCGTGGATTTCCAAGGGCTGAATGAAGGGAAGGGTACTCACTTCACTGGGGGGGCTGTCTTGCAGGTTAAACTCAAGACACCTGAGACAAAGAACCCCCCTGGCCAGGATCGCACGTAGAATCTTAGAGGCTGAAGTCACCACTCGGACGAGGATCTTCTTCAAATCCACTTTAATAACATCAAGGCTCAACGCGTTTCGGGGTATCCATTAACCCCTTCCTCAGGAGCAGTATAACATAAGCAATAGACACTTACATATTTATAGCTAGACATACAAAACAATTAACCTCAAAATTCCCGCCAACTGTGGTGGGGTGAACGGGAAATGACGTTATTCACGTCACTTCCGGTTCTCTGGAACGCACGTGTGGAACGCACGTCATGTTCTAGTGTACAAAACAGGCCCCATCATTGGTGAAAACTTGTAAAACTTGTAAAAGAGTATCGAGCTGGATGAGGATACAATTTTTTTTTATCCATGTAGCTTTCCAGCGCTCTTGCCTGGAGCGCACAAGCCAGAAGCTACGGGCATGCGCAATGGCCTCAAGATGGTTGTTACCCTTCCCTTCATTCAGCCCTTGGAAATCCACGGATAGTTCTTTTATTACAATCATTATTTCATTTATATGATTTCTCTACTTTTAACTCATCAGTTTTAAGTGGGTCACTTATTTCACCCACTGGAGATCAAGTTACACCCCTATTGGGGAAGTAGTCTGGCGCTTATAGACCCATATATTTGGGACACTAAAAAGGGGGTTCTATCTATCTACTGATTGGCTAGCTACATGGCATTTCACTTTGTAACACATGTAGCCACCATTTTAGGAAAAAAATGTTCCTGGGCTTCTTACTTTCACTTTGTAACACATGTAGCCACCATTTTAGGAAAAAAATGATTTGTTACCAAATCATGATTTGTTAAGCGCAAGGAAATTCAGATTTGCGGCAAATCTAATTTTTCCTGAAATTCGGATCAAATTCAATTTGTTTCACCTAGACAAAAAATTATAAAAGAAAAATTATATATCAATCTTCTTGGCTTCTCCTATTTATCATGCTTCTCCCAGAATAAATTGTATTTTTATGGTGAAAGGATCCCTTTAACCTCTTAGTGACCAGCCTGTTTTGGGCCTTACTAACCAAGCGTTTTTCTTCCTTTTTTGATCCTCGCATTCCAAGAGATAGACCTTTTTAAATTTTCCATCTATATAGCTTTATGAGAGCTATTGTTTTTTACGGGACAAGTTGTAGTTTTTAATGGCGTCATTTTGGGGTACACATAACTTTCTAATTAACTTTTATTAACACTTTCTGGGAGGGAGATGGGAAAAACAGCAATACTGCCACTGCGTTTTTACGTTATAAATTTTACAGCATTCATTTTTCGGATAAATAACATAATATCTTTATTCTCTGGGTCAGTAAGATTACAGTGATACCAAATACATATAGGTTTTCTTTATGTTTTACCTCTTTATTTTTCTTTCCATGGAGTTGTATGAGGGCTTGCTTTTTGCGGGACAAATTGTATTTTTCATTGGTATCATTTTGAAGTAAATTACGCTTTTTGATTGCTTGTTATTAAGTTTTTTTGGTGGCAACTAAGAATAAATTAGCAATTCATTTTTTTATTTTTTATTTTTTTTTACAGTGTTCACGGTACAATTTACATGATATTTATGTTGTGCGGGTCATTACGGGAGCGGCAATACCAAACATATGGGGGAGATTTGTTTTTTTTTATATTTTTTTTCATTGAAAAGCATATTTTCAATGCCAAAAAAGGGTAATATATATTTTTTTTTACTTTTTTTGACACTTAATAGCCCCACAAGAGGACTATAACAGACAGCTTTTTGATTGATTTTAAAACTCAATTTAAAACTATCACTAGCCTCCTGGAAATTACTCAAGGCTAGTCTGGAGCCTACATGAGACCCCAGCTAGCCTTAAAACACATTGGCACCCCACAAATTGGCATCCCACTCCCTCTGTCAGCACTTTACATGCGGCGGGCGCCATTGCCCACAGCATTAAAGTGTTAAAACAGCCCGGATCAGCACTCCTACCAGTCCAGGCTGTTAGAGCAGGGCCGCAGCTCTCATGTGAGAGCTGGGTCCCCGCTCCCCAATGTACAGGGGACCCGTGCAGTGCTTAGACTGGGCCACTGTAAAAAATATGAGGCTCAGCCTAAGGCCCCTTTAGTGACCGTGGCCATAAAAAGGCATATGGGTGGTCACTAAGGGGTTAAAGGCTATGTACACATTTTGGGGCAATTTTTTTGTTATTGCACTGTATGGAGCTAAAAATAATTTTTTTAAATTATTCTTTATTGCAAGTATGGAACCCTTTTTTTTGTTCAGGGCTGAGATACTCTAATAGAGATATCTGTATTTTCTCTATCTTCCATCAGCCAGTTAATCTGATGGCTCCCTATCTCTGCTCTCTGACACTATAAACGCTAATTATAGCTCATTGCTTATCTTACTAATAAGAATGTGGCTTAAATAAGTGTTTATGAACTCTTAGTAAATTAGAGATAACGGTTATAAGATGACCAGCACAAATTGAAAGAATAAAGTATCATAAACAGTTAACCCTTTGTGAAAGAACTGCTCAATATTTTTAATAACCATCCATTAAAAAAAATGTGTTTTTTTTAGCCCAAAATGAGTAAAAATGCAATTATAAAAATGTTTGCCTCCAAAGATGTACAATGCCTTTAAATTAATCCACTCCTAAAGTGATATATTCAGTCAATAGGGATTTCACTACTTAAGTTTATTCATTAGGAATCTGTGATTTCTCTTATGAAGTCTACAGGAAATTGGTAAGTAAGTTGTTTACAAGAACTTGCCATAGTTCTGCAAGCTTTTTCATGTTTGCTTCTGTTTGAGACCAGGCACTGTGGAGGTCACAGCCTCAGCTACAGAACTTATTTCTCATCTTTTCTCAAAGGACAGATTTTAGCTGTCTTTGCTGTATGTTTGAGGTTATTGTCCTACTGTACTACAGTTAGAAATTATAACTGATCTGAAACCTCCCTGATGCCAATACTGTGAATGGAAGATTGCACATGTTAGCATTAAAGGGAATTTGTGACCTGTATTTATCCTTATTAACGTCAGTACTTCATGAGTAGTTAGGCAGGTAAAGAATCCATTATTCTACTGTATGCCCTCATAACTTCCCTGAATTACATTGTCCAGACTGCTGAACCAGGCACACATAATAGAGAGGACTCCTTAGCACGAGCATAGGGATGGGTCATAAAAGGAGATACAGAATATGACTTCTATGGTTGGCTTGTAAAACTGCATCGCAAAACCTGACCATGTGGCCGTATCCTAAGGATCCTATTAATTATGACCAAATCCAAAAGTTAATTTGCAATAGTATACCCTCCTAAAAAATATGTTTGAAACATCTGTCATGTTTTAATGCCAACTACATCTGTATTGATACCCTTTATAAGAAATGTTGTTATGTGGAAGAAGGGCCATATTCTGGGCAATACACCTGCTACTGCCATAAGTAACCTGAGGTATAATTTTAATGTTTGGTGCCCAACCATTCCATATAATGAATGAATGATTGGTGGTAACTAGTGTTGATTGAGCACCAAAGTGCTCGGCCGCTCGGGCCGAACACATCGGGATGCTCGGTTGCCCTACAGAGCACCCGAGCACAATAGAAGTCAATGGGAGAACCAGAGCATTAAACCAGGCACCCCCTGCTCTGAAGAGGGGAGGGTGTCTGGCTCACGGGAAAAGGACAGAAATTGATGGAAACACCACTAAAATGGTTCGGGAACAGCATGGGGACGATGTCTGGATGCATCTTGGACTCCCAGGTCGTATACAAGGAGATATATAACTTACACGAGCTGTACATGTATAATTATATACAGGAGATACCCAGGTTATACCAGCATGGTTCATATCACTATATACAAGAAGATGTCTAACTTATACCAGCTGTCCATATATAATTATATACAGGAGATAGCCAGGTTATACCAGCATGGTCCATATCACTATATACAAGAAGATGTCTAACTTATACCAGCCGTAAATATATAATTATATACAGGAGATAGCCAGGTTATACCAGCATGTTCCATAAAAATAGATATTATGTAAAAAGTCTGAGATGTACCTTTTCTTCAGAATGTTATTCAGATACAAAGAATGCGTTTCACCTCATGCTTTGCTGCTTGGATGGACAGTTGATTACCTGAGATATCTAGTAGGGAAAGAGACTCGAGCACATGGGGTGTTCGGCCAAACACTGCCGAGTGCCGAGCATCGTGATACTCGAGCTGAACGGGTGTTCGGCCGAGTATGCTTGCTCAACACTAGTGGTAACTTGTAGTGTTGAGCGCGAATATTCGAATAGCGAATTTTTTTAGCGAATATCGGCACTTCGCTAATTCGCGAATATTTCGAATATAGCGCTATAAATTCGCTATTTCTAATATTCGTTTTTTTTTTGTTTTTTTTTTTGTTATATTTTTTTCTTTCCCTCTTCCCAACAGTAGTTCTTACCTGTCCTGAGGATTCCTGGCTTCCTGGCTGCTCTAGTCAGTGCCCATTGCCGCTTCTGCCGACTTCCGTGCTCATGGAGCGTCCCCATCCATGGGAACGTCTCCATATACTAAAATGTACTGTCGGATTTGAGGAATTACGTTGAAATCGCAATGCGATTAATTCAAGTTATATTAATCGCATTGCGATTTCAACTTAGAGCTGGGTTTATAATGGGTCAGCTTGCTAGAATGAACGAAGTTAACGAATATGGAATATAGCAGCACTGCTAAGTTGAATTCGCAATGCGATTAATTTAACTTGAAGTAATCGCATTGCGATTTCAACTTAGCACTGCTAGTGCTATATTCCATATTCGTTAATTCTAGCCTATGTAAGATAGCAGTGCTAAGTTGAAATCGCAATGTGATTACTTCAAGTTAAATTAATCGCATTGCGAATTCAACTTAGCAGTGCTGCTATATTCCATATTCGTTAACTTCGTTCATTGAATCGTTAACTTCGTTCATTCTAGCAAGCTGACCCATTATAAACCCAGCTCTAAGTTGAAATCGCAATGCGATTAATATAACTTGAATTAATCGCATTGCGATTTCAACGTAATTCCTCAAATCCGACAGTACATTTTAGTATATGGAGATGTTCCCATGGTGATGGGGACGCTCCATGAGCAAGGAACTTTATGGTTGGCTTGGTAGAATTAGCGAATGGCGAATATGACGAATGTATTCGTCATATTCCTCAAAACGAAGATAGCGAGTATTCTACATCTTCGTTTTAGCAACCTATTCGTCAACCTCGCTAATTCTAGCAATCAAATAGGAAGGTTGACTATAGAGACAGCTGTGTTAAATTAGCTATGCGATTTTTTTATTTATTTTTAATAGAATAATTATATTACTTGATATAATTATTATAATTATTCTATTTATTAAAAAAATATATATAAATAATCGCATAGCGAATTAAACACAGTTGTCTCTATAGTCAACCTTCCTATTTGATTGCTAGAATTAGCGAAGTTGACGAATAGGTTGCTAAAACGAAGATGTAGAATACTTCGTTATCTTCGTTTTGAGGAATATGACGAATACATTCGTCATATCCGTCATCTTCGCTATAATTCTAGATATGAAACCAATAGGAAAGTAGCCTTAAGTTAAAATCGCAATACGCGATTATTTAAATCGCATATTATTCGCGGTAACTAGAATAATGACGAATATTCGATTTCGACGAATATGAAACGAATATTCATTCGAATATTCGCGAATTTCGTCGAAATCGAATATGGCACCTGCCGCTCATCACTGGTAACTTGCTTAGTTCTAAGCAATAGCTGATGTTTTGTTAATTCACTCCCAGAACCATTTCTATTTTATAAAAACATAATATGTATGCAGTGGCCTTAATTTGGGGTGGCTATGTTGGGTCCCCTGAACACCATTGAAGTGTCACCACATATTGCTGCTCTCTAGAAGTCATGTTAAGGAGTGGTTCATCCAATGGAAATTAGTCCAGTGAATCAAGGTCTGCAGTAAGCCAATGTTAAACAATGCTACCTATCTGCAGACAACTATGGGCTCTAAGTGCTCTCCTTATATACAGTTTCAAACTGAACTAGAATTTCTAGTGGAAGGGGTGGAGTGGAGAATCATAGCATAAACAGAAGCAATGTTGCAATTTCTGTCTGTCATAGACTTTTATAGAGTTTCAGTGTAAGTCTGAGGAATGTCTAAGCAGTTTTTCCAGACATAAATACGTTTTTAAACATAAACAACAGCGATAAACCATTAAAAAGTTAGTTAGCTGGTCTGTTTTTTTTTCCTCTAAAACTTCGCATAATTCCTTATAGTAACTGTGGAAAATGTATAACTTCTCAGTGCATAGGTAGAACATGACACAGTGTCTCAGTATTAGGGCGGGTTCACATAACGATTATGAATTCCGTTATTGCTTTCTGTTATAACATGGTTATAATGTAAAATAATGGAATTTGAAAGATAGAATTCAAAACGGAAACCTTTAGAAGCATTCCGTTTTGATCCTTCTTAATATAACTCTATGGGCAAGCATAATGGATCTGTCTGGTTTCCGTAACGCAAGACGGAAAGCAACGTTCTGTCGACAGGTCTTTGTTTTCGGTCCTGCGCAATGGAAACCAGACGGATCTGTTATACTCGACCATAGACTTCTATTATGATGGATCAAAACAGAATGACTCTAAAGGTTTCCGTTTTGAATTCCATCTTAAGAATTCTGTTATTTTCCATTATAATCATGTTATAACGGAAAGCAACAATGGAATTCATAATGGTTATGTGAACCCGCCCTTAGCTGACTGTGCATTAACCTTGGTCTGTCTGTCCTTTATTTTCTATTTTGGTCCCAACAGCAAATTATTGCCTACCAGGGTTATAACTTGAAGTTCCTAGGCTCTAATGCAAAATCTTAAAACATGGCCATCCAACTTTTCATGTATTTCCTAAGACTAGCGTCTTCTTATGTTGTAGAAGAGCTGCGTGCTACATCAGACACCAGTCCCAGGTGAGTCTACAACCTCTGTACATCACATATTTACGTCCTTGAAAATTTTACAGTAATTTTACTGCAAAAGAATAATGTATACAGTTATGTTACAAAACATTAATAATACGCACAATTATACTACTCACTAGAGATGGCCCGAACTATCCGCCGGCGAACAGTTCCCAGCAAACATAGCTTTTTCATGCGATGTTCGGTCCGCCCCCTATACATCATCATTGAGCAAACTTTGACCCTGTACCTCACAGTCAGCAGACACATTACAGCCAATCAGCAGCATACCCCCCCCCCTCCCAGACCCTCCCATCTCCTGAACAGCATCTATTTTAGATTCATTCAGAAGCTGCAGTCTTAGTGAGAGAGAGGACAGTGTAGCTGCTGCTGATTTAATTGGGAAATCGATAGCTAGGCTAGTGTATTCAGTGTCCACTCCAGTCCTGAAAGACTCATCTGATATCTGCTGTAAGGACAGCGTCCTGACAGCACCCCAAAAAACCCTATTTAGGGCTGCAACATTAGTCTGCTTTTTTTTTTCTCCATATATATATTGCAGTTGCCTGGCCTGCCCATGTGTGAGGAGCTGTAGGCCCACAGACTGTAGTGTGCCCACTGCCAGTGCCCACCACTGTCATCCTGTGTGGCACAGGACTTTGCATCAAAAAAAGGCATTTAATTTTTACACTTTAGTGTAATTTCAGTTGCTTGTCTGTTAGTGTGTGTCAGGCTGACTTCCACTGACTGTAGTGTGCCCACTGCCAGTGCCCACCACTGTCATCCCGTGTGGCACAGGACTTTGCATAAAAAAAAGGCATTTCATTTTTACACTTTAGTGTAATTTCAGTTGCTTGCCTGCTAGTGTGTGTCAGGCCGACTTCCACTTACTGTAGTGTGCCCACTGCCAGTGCCCACCACTGATACCGGGTGGCACAGTAGCTTGCCGATAAATAAGGCATTTAATTTTTAGACAGTAGTCTAATTTCAGTTGCTTGCCTGCTGCCAGTGTGTGTCAGGCCGACTTCCACTGACTGTAGTGTGCCCACTGCCAATGCCAACCACTGATACCGGGTGGCACAGTAGCTTGCCGATAAATAAGGCATTTAATTTTTAGACATTAGTCTAATTTCAATTGCTTGCCTGCTGCCAGTGTGTGTCAGGCCCACTTCCACAGACTGTAGTGTGCCCACTGCCAGTGCCAACCACTGATACCGGGTGGCACAGTAGCTTGCCGATAAATAAGGCATTTAATTTTTACACATTAGTCTAATTCGACACACATCCCCGGATAGGGTACGTAACAGGGATTAAACTGATAGGAATAGTACTAGTTAAGACACCACTCATATAGGGTGTCACAGCACATTGCTCTGTGCATGCGCAGTGCCCCAATTTGGGAGTAAGAGGACCGACCAAGCTGCTTTTTCCATCTCCCGGTTCCTGAAATCAATTCAGTTTGGTGTATGAGAGTTTGGTCTGTCACTGTGAAGGCAGTCGAAGGTACCCGGCCTAAAAATTTTTTCACAAAAGGCAATCCCTGATATGGGATGTAACAGGGATTAAACTGATGAGAATAGTTCTACAGAAAATACCACTCATATGGGGTGTGACAGTAAATTGCACGGCGCAGACGCAGTGACTGTGGATTAAAACAGAGTGGAGGGAGCCAGCATTTTTTAACCATCTCCCCGTTTGAAAAATCAATTCAATAAAAGGACCCCAGATTGGGGACGTGAGAGGGATTAAACTGATGAGAATAGTACTACAGAAAATACTACTCATATCGGGTGTGACAGTAAATTGCACGGCGCAGACAGTGACCGGTCGATAAAAACAAAGGGGAGGGAGCCAGCGTTTTTTTAAAAATCTCCCCATTCGAAAAATCAATTCAATTCACCTTTCTGGGACCCTTGGTGTTGTATGTGGCTGGGTGGAGGAAGAAACCTTCAGTGACATCACCGGGACATGGCTAGCTTGGTATCCAACCTTGTGCAAATGGGGAGTTTGCCGTTGTGCAAATGGACTGTTTGCGGTGCATTAAAAGGGGAGTTTGGTCTGTCGATGTCTGTGAAGCGGGCATAACCCTTACACTACCTGATCGATACAACATCATACCTGATCGTATACACACACAGTATGTTTTAAAGCATGTTATTCCAAACAATTTAGGAATGTTTGGTGATTTATACCCTTTATGGATTAAAACCCGACTCTGTGTCCACTACGTAATTTTCCATGGGAGTTTTGCCATGGATCCCCCTCCAGCATGCCACAGTCCAGGTGTTAGTCTCCTTGAAACAACTTTTCCATCACTATTGTGGCCAGAAGGCGTCCCTGTGGGTTTTAAAATTCGCCTGTCTATTGAAGTCTATGGCGGTCCGCAATGTTCGCATGTTCGCGAACATTTGCGGAAATTCGCGTTCGCGAACTGAAAATTTTATGTTCGCGACATCACTTCTACTCACTAAAAGTTAGGGATAATTCTCTTGTGGGTGAAATTTCAGAATGAACCTAAAATGCACTCAAACCTTTACAGGTGAACATAAAATGTGGCCTTCTCTAAATTTTACACATCTTCAACTGTTCAATGTTTTATAACTTTTATAACTGCACAAATTGATGTTCTGTAACAAGGAGCTTAACGGCAAAATTCACAACAGTTTTTTGATCTATGAATCACCCAATAAACTTCCTGGTTCAATTAGAATTGGTATTTAAAGAGTCCGTCTCTTCATATTGTTCATATTTTGACATCATGAGACCAAGACAACACCTAACAACAGTACCTTGCCATTGCGAGGCTTTAAGCAGGATGTTCTCAGACATCACCAAGTGTCATCAGTAGGCTGCAAAAGAGATACAGAGAGACTGGAAGAGTCACAGAAAGGCATAGAAGTGGACGTCCTTTGGCCACATCCCACACTGTTGACTGCTTAATTGTGAACAATGCCCTGCGAAACCAGCTGCTTCATTGTGGAAAATGTTTTGAAGAACTGGCTGATAAATGCCACACAAGGCAGGTGAGAGGCACCCAAGTGTCATGTCAGACCAGTCAAAACCATTTATATCAGCGTGGTTTGGGTGCTGGTTGACCTTCAAGGGTACCTGACCACACCACCAGGCACAGGGGTCATGAACAGGGAGCATCTACGCTGGATGAGGGACTAGTGAGCATCAGTGCTGTTCACTGATGAAAGTTCATTCACACTGAGCAGAAATGATGTCCGCCAATGATGTTGGAGACCTCAAAGAGAGCGCTATGCATCAGCCACTGTTACAGTGTGCAAAATAGGGGATGGAACGAGCGCTTGCAAACGATCCTAGTTCTTGTATAACGGTGTTGTCCACATCTACGTGTTAATACAGCATCCACCTTCGCGCCACAAGTCTGAGCGTCCTAATATCCTCACACTTCACAGATTGGTTCCTTCAATAAGCACAAACATCCGATAATATGCACACATAAAATGCCCGACCCGGGTTTCGCCTGCGCTTTGTCTGGGACTGTTACAGTGTGGGCAGGTGTTCTGGTCAATACAGAACTGCCCTACACTTTGTTAATGGTACATTGAGAAGCCCATACTACTTGAATAACATGTTTAATCCAGTCATTTTGCCTTTGCATGAACAACACAGACCTAATTTCATCTTCAAGGACAACAATGCTCAAGTTCATCAACGTCGCATAATTAGGGAACGGCTGCTGGAGCCTGGGGTAGCTCAAATGAAGTGGCCTGCACTTTCTCCAGATTTGTATCCCATTGAAAACCTATTGGATCAGCTGAGTCGGCGTGTAGAGGCTCATAGCTCTGTACCCCAGAACCTCAATGCTGACCACGGCATCTGAGTGCGCACAAACCGAAAGTTTTACTTTCGGTTTGCGCTCCGGCTCCCCCGTGTGGCGATCGGAGGAGCCGGAGCGTGCCTGTAGTAGCCTGGGTCTCTATGAATGAAACCCAGGCTACTCTGTAGTATTTCCTATGGAGCCTTGCCTGTAATAGGCTTCATAGGAAATGTGCGATTGCATTGGAATGTATGAAAATCACAATCAGATGATTGTAAGTTATAGTTCCCTATGGGAACTATATAAAAGCGTAAAAAAAAAAAATGAAAAGTTAAAAAATAAAAATAAAAATAAAAAACATAAAAGTTCAAATCACCCCCCTTTTGCTAAAATAAAAATTAAAAAACTAAAATTTTTTTAAAAATACACATCATGGGTGTCGCAATGTGCAATGTGCATAAAAAAATATTCCCCATACGTCAAACAGCAAAACGGAAAAAGGCGTCCAAATGGCGGATTCGCCATTTTTGGTCGCTTCATTTTCCACAAAAAATTACATAAAAGGTGATCAAAAAGTCATACACACCCCAAAATGGTATCAATAATAAGATAAGATTATGACGCATAAAATGAGCCCTGATACAGCTCTGTACATATAATTACAAAAAGTTATAGGGGTCAAAACATGGTGACAAAAAAGTAAAACTGATTTTTTCCCACTTTTGAATTTTTTTTTCACTATCAAAACGCAAGAAAACCTATACATATAGGGTATCCCCAGATTCGTACTGACCTGTAGAGTAAAATTAACCAGTCAGTTTTATCGCACATCGAACGTCGGAATTTAAAAAGCCGCAAAACTGTGGTGGAATTGCTTTTTTTTTTGCAATTTCACCCTATTTGGAATTTTTTCCCCGCTTCCCACTACATCATATGCAATATTAAATGGTGGCATTGGAAAGTACAACTTGTCCCGCAAAAAACAAGCCCTCATATGGCTATGTGAACCGAAAAATAAAAAAGTTATGGCTCTGGGAAGGCAGGGAGCGCAAAACGAAAACTCAAAAAGTAAAAAACCTCCGGTCCTTAAGGGGTTAAGGATGTGACAGGGAAAACCAGTTTTCCTTCCTTTGAGGGATATCTGGCTTTTATTGTGTTGTAGACACAATACTGGGGCTCCACATTTATTTTGCCTATTACTGTTTCCCAGGGAGCTTTGCACTTTGGATTGCTGTGTTGAGACTCTTAACTGAGGCTCCGCTGTGTTTTTGTGGCTGGTCTCCCTGAGATCAGCTATTGTTCTCTTCAATAAGAGTGGGATGCCATGCCTCAGTAGATAATAAGTTGACTTGTGAACAGAATGATATATTGTTGTCAAGCTGTAATTAATGCTCAAGGCCACATGACAAGTTATTGAGACATTGGCATTTTTATAGTGGTATACCCACTACTGTTGGCTTTTGTTTCAATAAATTAAGATGAGGAAATCACCATTGCATGCTTCTACTTAAATGCCCTACTTTCATAATTTATAAGGCCGAAAAAAGACATCTGTCCAGCCTGTTATCCTGCAAGTTGATCCAGAGGAAGGCAAAAAAAAAAACTTTGAGATAGAAGCCAATTTTCCCCACTTAAGTGGAAAAAATTCCTTCGCGACTCCAATCAGGCAATCAAAAAAACTCCTTGGAACGACCCATCTCTAGTAGCTATAGCCTGTAATATTATTACACTCCAGAATTACATCCAGGCCCCTCTTGAACTCTTTTACTCACCATCACCACCTCCTCAGGAAGAGAGTTCTATAGTCTCACTGCTTTTACCGTAAATAATGACTTTTTGTGAGTAGTGTATATCCTACCGCAGTACAAAGATAGTAAGTACAGTGATGTCTTAATACATAGATATATACTATATAGTTAATAATTAATAACACTGACCAAGAATAAGACAAATACATCACAGCACATGAATGATGACCAAAGTAAAATATGAACAAAGCAGTAATAACACTGTGAGGAAAGGGAAATTACACAAAGTGATGTTGCATCTCATAGTACTCATAAGTACTAACCATCAGAGTAGGTAAGTAAAATAATTGTCTTTACTTGGAATTGGATTGTGCTCTATCTGAAGTATGCTTCATTTATTTATTAAATTATATATAGTTATATATAGACATGGTACAGCAAAAAGCAAAGGGTCACAGTAATGTCACAGCACAGTGATTCTAAACACAGCATCGTAATACAAGGGTAATGCACACAATGACGTCACATTGCAAAGACAATATAGTATCTGCAAATTTTTTCTTATGTGGCAGAGTGGCTATTGGGACAACTCTGGGCCTAGATGCAACTCCAAGCTCCATATCTGCTATAGTTAATCCTCTGGTGTTGTCCCAATGCTCCTACAGACCATTGAGCTCTCTTTACTTTTTATGATTACTAAAGACCTGATGCAGAGATCTCTCCTTTATATGTTTGCATCACCATCATTTATTGTAGCTTTTCTTATCAGGAGTAGTGAGACTATGAAGTTCTACAGCATCACTGTGAAGTGCTCTCAGCATTGATCTGCTTCACAGCCCTTTCACTCTGCTCTGAATGACATCAGTAGTGGTCTCCTGGTCAGTTACTATAGTTGTCACTCTGAAGCAGAGAGCACTTCAGAGTGAAGCCCTGCCCTGGTCACTTGCAAGAGCAGAATCTAGCAGAATAAAATTTCATAATCTGACTACTCCTGGTGAGAAATGATAAGGTGATCCGAGTTCTGAACACAACATGCAGATATGAGAAGATGCTACCAGCCACTATTATCAATAGACGAGTAGTAGAGAGCACTTGGGAGCTATGGAAGAATCACCCCAGATATACCCGTTGAACCCAATAATAGTCTATACAATGACCATCTGAATCAGCACTGAGAGAGCTCCAGTTACAGTTTTTGTTATTTGGTTTTACTTTAAGTGATGCTTTTCTTTTTTGTTTTAAATGTAACACAACAACCTTGTGACTAATTATTTACCACCATCCTCGACAATCTATGAGCCGATGTCACAGTACTTTTGCTCTCTGTAATGTGGAACAATGTGCAGCCGTTCATTGCCAACCTTGTTATGCTATATGGGAGCGATTATTGTGTAAAATATCCCTGAATGCTTCGAGTCTGTGGCTGCGTCCACTCATATTGTTTTTTCTTTTTGATGTTGAAACTCAATAAAAAAGATTGAAATAAATGAGTCAACAGTGGTAAACCACATGCAGCCCACTTAAAATTACTATGAATAACTATGATAGACAATGTTTGACAAGTGCCTCGAAAGAACAGTTTTCTTCTTCTAAATGTGTTTTAAGATGGCTAGTGTTAAGAATCATAACTAGAGTTGAGCACACACCTGGAAGTTTGGGTTTGACGGGTTCGGCCAAACTTCACAAAAAAGTTCGGGTCCGGGATCCGAACTTAACCCAAACTTGACCCTTAACCCGAACCCCATTGAAGTCAATGGGGACCTGAATTTTTGGGCACTAAAATGGCTGTAAAAAAGTCCTGGAAAGGGCTAGAGGGCTGCAAAATGCAGAAAAATGTGGGTAAGTGCCCTGCAAAAAAATGTGGATAGGAAAATGACTTAAAATAAAATAAATAAAAATTAAAAATCTAAAACTTGACAAAGAAGGAGAAAATAGATGTGGAGTAGGCGGTCGAGGAGTCGTCAGTTTGGAATGCCATCAGCAGCGCGTCTACCAGCGTGCGTTTGTAGTCATGCATCTTTCGATCATTAACAGACGTTTTTACCAAATTTGCTTACCTGTCAGAAATGCACAGCAGGGGTTTTTCACCGGCAAAACGGGGTTCCTGTCACCCACCAATGGAACAGACGATTTATAAAAATGTAGGCCCCTGGCACCCAGGCAGGAGGGGTTAATTCATGGCAAAATGGGGTTCCTGTCATCAACCAATGGAATAGACAATTTTTAAAAATGTAGGCCCCTGGCATCCAGGCAGAGCAGGGGTTTATTCACGGCAAAACAGGGCCCATGTCACCCACCAATGGAACAGGCGATTTTTAGAAATTTAGGTCCCTGTCACCTATGCAGAGCAGGGGTTTATTCACGGCAAAACGGGGTTCATGTCACCCACCAATGGAACAGACGATTTTTAAAAATGTAGGCCCCTGGCACCCAGGCAAAGGAGGGATATATTCACGGCAAAACGGGGTTCATGACACCCACCAATGGAATAGGAGAGTTTTAGAAATGTAGGCCCCTTGCACCCAGGCAGAGGAGGGGTTTATTCACAGCAAAAATTGTAATTTTGCACCCAACAATTTAAAAGATAATTTTTAAATTTTTCAGTCCGTCTCACCTATGCAGAGCAAGGGTTTGTAACCGGCAAAAATGGTAATATTTCACACAACAATTTAAAAGAAGATTTTCCGCATTTTCGGTCACTGTTACCTATGCAGAGCAGGGATTTGTACCTGGCAAAAATGGTAATTTTGCACCCAAAAATTTAAAAGAAAATTTTTCAATTTTTCAGTCCCTGTCACTTATGCAGTGCAGGGTTACTTGACAGCAACAAATTGGAATATGTCAACCCCTGAACTCCCAGACAGATTAACTATATTATTGTCCCCGGCACATATGCAGCACAAGCCTCAAAAGGTAATTCCTGGCCTTAAAAAATATGATTTTTTCACCACCCATGAATAACATAGATTCACCATATTTTTCGCCCTATAAGACGCACTTTTTCCCCCCAAAAGCAAATATTGATACACCGCCGCGCTGCTAAAGAGCGCAGCTGGCATGTGTATCAATGAGGACTGGCTGTGGGCGGCATCTTGCTTGCTAATGACAGTGGGGCCCGGTGCAGTTACTGTATTCTACTACACCGTGCCTGCTGTAGTAATGTAGTTACAGGCGATGTTTAAAACTAAGGTATAACATTAATGCTGCCAGTATTACCCTACCTAGTATAATGTAAGATCACATGCAGGACTGGAGTCAGGAGGCCGGGCGGGCGGGAGGTGGCAGTGTAACGTCATGCACCTGCTCCGCCCACTTTATTAAGGAAGCAGGCGGCGCATGCACGTGACGTCACCCTGCTGCCTCCAGACCGCCTGTTTCAAGGGGACTAACACCTGGACTGTGGCATGCCGGAGGGGGATCCATGGCAAAACTCCCATGGAAAATTACGTAGTTGACGCAGAGTCGGGTTTTGATCCATAAAGGGCATAAATCACCTAACATTCCTAAATTTTTTGGAATAACGTGCTTTAAAACATCCAGTGTGTGTATACGATCAGGTATGATGTTGTATCGATCAGGTAGTATAAGGGTTACGCCCGCTTCACAGTGACAGACCAAACTCTGACAGACCAAACTCCCCGTTTAATGCACCGCAAACAACAGCAAACAGTCCATTTGCACAACCGCAAACTCCCCATTTGCACAAGCTTGGATACCAAGCTAGCCATGTCCGATTCCTTGTCCTCACTGACGTCATTGAAGGTCTCTTCCTCCACCCAGCCACATACAACACCAAGGGTCCCCGAAAGGTGACAACAAGCCCCCTGGGACGCTTGCTGTGGTTGGTCCTCCTCTGAATCCTCTTCTTCAGACTCCTCTCTCTCTGTTTCCACAGGTCCAGAAATCAACGACGACAAGGCTGATTCTGGTGGTGATGGTGACCACAACTCTCCCTCTTCACGCTCCAGAAAAAACGCACATGGGATGAGCTCCATGATGTTCCTTGGGTTTGACTGACCAGGTTTGTCACCTCTGCAAAAGGACGCATGAGGCTACAGCAATTGTGCATGAGCGTTCAGTAACGCGGCCAAAAAATACCCAGCTCCGCAGAGGCTGTCCTCTTTTTTTTTAAATAAAAAAAAATCTGTTCTTACCAGTTTAATCTCTGTTTTGTCCCCTATCAGGGGCCGGTGTATGGAATAGATTTTAGGAACCGGGAGATGGAAAAAGATGGTTGGTCCGTCCTCTTCCTTCCAATATGGGGCACTGCGCGTGCGCCGTGCTATGTACTGTGCCACCCTATATGAGTGGTGTATTAAGTAGTACTATTCCTGTCAGTTTAATCCCAGTTATGTCCCCTAAGAGGGGATGTGTATCGAATAGATTTTAGGAACCGGGAGATGGAAAAAGATGATTGGTCGGTCTTCTTACCTCCAATTTGGGGCACTGCGCAATGTACTGTGCCACCAATACAAATAGTGTGAACTACTATTCTTACTATTTTAATCTTTGCTAAGTCCCTTATTAGGGGACGTGTATTGAATTGAATCCTTGCATAGGGAGATAGAGAAAAAAGCTTGCTCTGTCCGCTTCCTTCTAATTTTGGGCACTTGCAATGGAATTTGCTACCAATGCAACTAGTGTTAACTATGTACTATTCCTATAAGTTTAATATCTGTTTTGTCCCTTATCAGGGCCAGGGCCATTGTAGTGAATAGATTTTTGGAACCAGGAGATGGAAAAAGACCCATGCTCGGTCCGCTTCGTTTGAATTTTAGGTCACTGCGCGTGCGCTGTGCAATGTACTGTGACACCCTATATGAGTGGTGGGCAGTGGGCACAGTACAGTCTGTGGGCCTGATACAAACTGGCAGACAACTGCAATTATATTAAAGGGTAAAAATTAAATGACTTTTTTATCTGCAAGGTATTGTGCCACCTTATATAAGTGGTGGGCAGTAGGCACAGTACAGTCTGTGGGCCTGACACACACTGGCAGGCAACTGCAATTATATTAAAGGGTACAAATTAAATTACTTTTTTATCTGCAAGGTACTGTGTCACCCTATATGAGTGGTGTGGACACAGTACAGTCTGTGGGACTGCGGCCTGTCACACACGGGCAGGCAACTGCAATATATATATATAGCAAAAAATAAATAAAAGCAGACTGATGTACCAGCCCTTAAAAGGGCTTTTTGGGGTGCTGTCAGGACACTGTCCTTACAGCAGATGATTTTTTTGAGGACTGGAGTGGACACAAAACACTGGCCTAGCTAACGCTTTCCCTATTAATTGAGCTGCGGCAGCACTCTCCCTGCTCTAACTAAGGCCCCATTCAAATTGCTGATTGCGGATCCGCAACACACATTGCCGCCAGCCCCATAGAGATGCCTATACTTGTCCACAATTATGGGCAAGAATAGGCCATGCTCTATATTATTGCACAGCTGTCGGCCGGAAGATCGGCAGCGCGCTCCACAAATGCGGATGCGGAGATCACAGTGTGTGCTCTCCACATCCATCTTGTCCCCATTCAAAATGAATGGGTCCGCACCCGTTCCGCAAATTTGCGGAACGGGTGCGGACGAACATTGCAGACGTGTGAATGGGGCCTAACACTGCGGCTTCAGAATGAATTTAAGATGGATGCTGTATTTGCTTTTTGATAGGAGGTGGGAGGGTCTGGGAGGGAGGGTATGCTTATTGGCTGGAATGTGTCTGCTGACTGTGAGGTACAGGGTCAAAGTTTGCTCAATGATGACGTATAGGGGTGGACCGAACATCGCATATGTTCGCCCGCCGTGGCTAACGCAAACATGCGATGTTCGCCGGGAACTGTTCGCCGGCGAATAGTTTGGGACATCTCAAATCCCCAGATGCCCCCATACAGTGCCATCCACAGATGCCCCAATACATTGCCATCCCCAGATGCCCCCATAAAAGTGCCATCCCCAGCTCCCCCACATAACAGTGCATCATCCCCAGATGCCCCCATACAGTGCCATCCACAGATGCCCCCATACAGTGCCATCCACAGATGCCCCCATAACAGTGCCAACCCCAGATGCCCCCATAACAGTGCCATCCCCAGATTCCCCCATAACTATGTCATCCCCAGATGCCCCCATAACAGTCTGTCATCCACAGATCCCCCATAACAGTGCATCATAATATTGTCATGCACAGAACACTATTAGTAAAAAACCCACCAAAAGTACACCTTTTGGTTAAAAAAATGTTTTTCTTATCTTCCTCCTCAAAAACCTAGGTGCGTCTTTTGGGCAGGTGCATCTTATAGGGCGAAAAATACGGTAAGTGGTATATTTTGGGGTGTAGGACCTCATTGTTCTCAACATCATCTTCCACTCAGTCTTCACCCCTGCCTTCTTTGTCGGTCTGCACACCGCAGAAAGCCGCAGCAGTTTGCACCTGTGTTTCGTCATTTTAAGAGATGTGCTGCGGTGGTCTTCCCATGTCCTTATCCTTAAACCTAAGTGGTTGGGCATCCATGCACTCAATCTCTCCCACTTCTGGGGCAGGGCTATGGTTATGGCCCTGGGAAACCCTGCCAGCAGAGTCATCAAAAAGCATAAAAGACTGCTGCATGACTTGGGGCTTAGATTGCTTGGCTGATTTGAAAGGGGGTGAGGTGAAAGACAGATGGACATGGGCTGCAGGTGCCAACTCTGAGCTTTTAGCAGTGGGAGACAATGTTAAGGTACTGGAGGCACATCAGCCATCCAATCTACTAGCGCCTGTACTTGTTCTGGCCTCACAATTTGTAGAGCAGCATTCGGGCCTACCAAATAACGCTGCAGGTTCTGTCACCAACTCACACCTGAGGAAGGTGTTTCACTTGGACCTGTAGTTGGCGCTGAACGACCACGTCCTCTCCCAGCAACAGGAGCTCCACCAACACCACCACGACCATGCCCACGTCCCTTATTTGATGTTCTCCTTATTATTTGCGTTCACCCACCAAACAGATGGTTTATCTCCAGTGTCAATTTAACTGCCAATAGTCAACAATTAAGTTCACCATCAGTAAGGCAGTGCCCGTGTCATAAACAGAATACATTTCTTTAGGTCACACAACAGTGTAACGGAGCAATTCAATACAAGTACTTCACTATCACCAAAGATTAGATTTTTCAAACCAACAATGTAAAAGCAGAAGTTAACGGTTTAAGTTGACTGTCAGAAATGCAGCGTACACCGCAAATGTGCTATCTACCACAAAAACTGTGTGTTTGCAACCAACTATGTAAATGCGGAGTTCAAAAGGTTACTTAAAATGACTGAAATACAGGGTAGGCCTCAGATCTGCTATGTAGCAAAAACCAGTGTTTATTGCAACAAACTACAGATATGCAGTATGTCACTGCTAAATTTTAAAAAAGGTTTTTGTGCATGGTATGCCAAACTGCTCTGTGGAACAACAATACAGGTTTATTTCCCCCAAATACACAAATGTTGTATGTCACTGCTAAATTTGAAAATACGTTTTCGTGTGTTGTACGCAAAACTGCTCTGTGGAACAACAATACGGGTTTATTTCCCCCAAATACAGGCATGCAGTATGTCACAGCTAAATTTGAAAATACCTTTTTTTGCATTGTATGCAAAACTGCTTTCTGGAGCAACAATATGGGTTTATTTCCCCCAAATACACAAATGCTTTATGTCACTGCTAAATTTTAAAATACGTTTTTATGCGTTGTATGCAAACGTGCCCTGTGGCACAACAGTACGGTTTTATTAACCCAACTACAGAAATGCATTTTTCACTGACAAATTTTAAAGCAGTTTTTTCAGCGTTGTATGCAAACATGCTCTGTGGCACAACAGTATGGGTTTATTAACCAAACTACAGAAATACAGTATGTAACCACAAAAATTATAAAACATTTTTTTCAGCGTTGTATGCAAATGTGCTCTGTGGCACAACAGTATGGGTTTATTAACCCAACTACAGAATTACAGTATGTCACCCCAAAAATTATAAAACAGGTTTTTCAGAGTTGTATGCAAATGTGCTCTGTGGCACAACAGTACGTGTTTATTAACCCAACTACAGAAATGCAGTTTTTTAGCGCTAAATTTTAAAACTGTTTTTTCAGCGTTGTATGCAAACGTACTCTGTGGTACGACAGTACGAGTTTATTACTGCAACTATAGAAATGCAGTATGTCACCCCAAAAATTATAAAACAGGTTTTTCAGTGTTGTAAGCAAACATGCTCTGTGGCACAACAGTACGGGTTTATTAACCCAACTACAGAAATGCAGTTTTTCACCGCAAAATTTTAAAATAGGTTTTTTAGCGGTGTATGCAAACGTGCTCTGTGGTACGACAGTACGGGTTTATTCCCCCAACTACAGAAATACACTATGTCACCCCAAAATTATAAAATAGGTAATGTAGGGGGACTTGACCTGCCAGCAAAAAGACATTTTTCCTTCCCTGAGCTACCAAAAAATAATTAGACTGATGTCACTGGCAGGCTGGCACACATGCAGGTCACATGCAGTTCCAAGGACACTGCAGTTGCTAAAATGGCCGCCGACCCCCACTTCAGTAACAGAGGAATTAAAAATTATTTTGCAGCATCACTGGGCTCAGGGCTGGGTACAAATATGTAGCATAGCACCCTCAATAATTGCTGTAGTTTGAAGAGTTAGGCCTTATTCACACGTCCGTGTGTGTTTTGCGGATCCACGGATCCGCGGATCCGCAAAACACGGACATCGGCGATGTGCGTTCCGCAATTTGCGGACCGCACATTGCCGGCACTCTCATAGAAAATGCCTTTTCTTGTCCGCATTTGCGGACAAGAATAGGACATGTTCTATTTTTTTCGGGAACGCGATTGCGGACCCGGAAGTGCGGATCCGCAATTGCGGACCCGGCCGGGACATCGTCTGTCCCCATTGAAACTAATGGGTCCGCAATTTCATTCCGCAAAATGCGGAACGGAATTGCGGACGTGTGAATGGGGCCTTAACACCACAAAGTTCAACAGATTTCTTCCCTAATCTCTCCCTGAGAGTACCAGCAGCAGCCTGTTCCTACACTAAGAGCAGCAGAGCGATGTGCGGAGCTATGTGACTCCAGCTTAAATAGAGGCTGGGTCACATGCTGAACTTAGCCAATCACAGCCATGCCAATAGTAGGCTTGGCTGTGATAGCTTCTTAGGGCAAAGCAGGAAGAAATCGTCCGAACAATGAACCCGAACCCCAAATTTTACAGAAATGTTAAGGTTTGGGTCCGGGTGCGAAAAACCGTAATGTTCGGCACGAACCCGAACTTTACAGTTCGGGTTCGCTCAACCCTACTCATAACTACCCACCCCATATAACCTCTACACATTGCAATATGCTTGATTTTAACATTCTATTTTGCACTTTTTCACAAGTCAGTAAGATACAAATGGGGTCATTTATCAAACAGAAATATGCCTAAATTAGGCGCATTTCTGGTCCAGATTTGCGCCACAATTTGCGACTTTTCCCCTCTCATGCCAGCTCTAAAAACGAGGGCATGGCACGGGTGGGTAAGGGGACAGGCCAGTAGATCCTTCTCATTTCCCATTTTCTACACCTGTTTTAGGCATAGAAAATGGTCTAAATGTAAGACAGCTATAGTGCTATATATTCGTTTTTTAGAATTTTCGTCAATGACGAATATTGTAAAAAACGAATATATAGCACTATATTGAATATAGTGCTATAAATGAATATATTTTTAGAATAATGGTAATTTTTTTCCATCTGAAGTTATGATTCCTCCCTGCTTAAGTTGTTTTTGGACCAATGACTGTTCACACTAAATTGAAAAAAAATATTCTAAAAAACGAATATATAGCACTATAGCTGGTGTTGTGAGCAGTCCGGCTCCTGACCCAGAGACGGTTGAGGAGGACATCAGTGACGTGCAGACAGTGCTCGAAGATGATGATGTAGCTGATCGCACTTGGGAGTCGGGTGACGAAGGGGCTTCATTATCATCGGGAAAAGAGGGTGGCAGCTTGCCCGTGAGGCAGCGGTGGAGCCAGAAAGTCGCTAGTGGGGTCAAGCCGAGGTGGAGAGTCCCAAGCTGTCTTTTTTTTGTCATTTATTTGTCAAAAAGGCAGTACCAATCCTGCACACACATGTAGACCAGAAGGTGGGCCAGTCCTTGAGCCTGTTGGTGTCTGCCAAAGAGCACTGCAACACCGCCATGTAGAGCTGTAAGTTCGGTCAGGGACAATATATGTCCTTTAAGGCCCACTGGGTGAATGTGGTTCTTGCACAGCCACACCAGCAACTTGGCCAGGTGTCGCCGCTTTCGCCTCCACGTTCTCACACCTTTGGTCCTGCGAAAATGTCCGCCTCTGCTTCCTCATCCTCCACTGCAGGGACAATTCACAGTGCCCCTCCAGCATACCACATGTGCAGGGCATAGCGGTGTCACGCTGTTCTGCACCTCGTTTGCCTGGGCGAACGGAGTCACACAGGGGAGGAACTGTTCCGTGTCCTTCATCAAGAAATCAAATCCTGTCTTTCTCCGTGACAACTTAAAATCTAAACCATGGAGACCGACAATGGGAAGAACATGGTGTTGGCGCTGCATCAAGGAGGGCTGAGCCATGCGCCCTGCATGGCACACGTGTTCAATCTGGTTGTCAAGCGGTTACTGAAGTCTTCCACCCATCTGCAAGACATCCCAAAAATGGCCGGGAAACTTTGCATGCACTTCAGACACTCATACACCGTCAAACACACCCTACTTGAGCTGCAGCGGCAGAACGACATCCCCAACATGGGCTGATATGCGAACTTTCCACCTGTCAGAATTCCACCCTCCATATGTTGGACCGACTATACGAACAAAGATAAGGCCATAAATGATTCCCTGATGATCCGAGCGACATCCTGTGTAGTCTGTTGGCCTCTGCCTATCTGCGCCATTGTTCATCCTCTCACAGGTCTGACCGGGGGGCCCTCTGCGCTCACGTTCCTCTGCCATCGCTGCTGTGGCAGGGGGGGGGGGGGGTAGGAGAAGTTCCAAATCTATCAGCAGCAACTTGAGTCTAGAGTCACTGATGAGCATTTTTCTTCACCCGCCTAGTGAAGAAACTTCTCACCAGCAGCACTGCTGCCACCTCCACACTATGTCACCTTGCCACTCTGGCCTCCTGATGCTGCTGCCACCTCTACACTGTCATTGTGCCACTGTTTGGCTTCCTCCTGATGCTGCTGCCGCCACCTCCACACTCTGTCATTGTGCCACTCTGTGGTCTCATAATGCTGCCCCCACCTTCACACTCTCTCATTGTGCCATTCTGTGGCCTCCTGATGGTGCCGCTACCTCCACACTGTCATTGCGCCACCCTGTGGCCTTCTCCTAATGCTGCCGCCACCTCCAGACTTAGTCATTGGGCCACTTTTTGGTCTCCTCATGCTGCTTCCACCTCACCACTATGTCATAGGACCCCTCTGCGGACTTCTCATGATGTTCCCAACCCTCTCCACTTCATGATTGGGCCTCTATTTTGCCGTTCGGCCTGGCTGACATCATCATTTATTTGACCCTTCTTCTGGTCTGTCAGAAGGAAGGAAAACTGAGACGCACAACGAATCCTGTCTGTGTAGCAGCTGTAAGGCTTGTATAGTCCCATCAGAATTGGCTTGTGATTTGTAGCCAATAGGTGGAAGGCGGATACTCAACAGACAGAATACATTTTTTGGGGTTTATTGTTCTGATGTATCAGAGGAAGGGCAAAATAATCAGTGAAGTCAACACAAACTTACTGCTGACACCCTCTCCACTCTGTCGGGGGGCTCTACTTGTTCTGTAGACATCTATGTGGAATCTATGTGGAATCAGCTGACTACGGTGTAAAAGGAGTGTGCTTCTTCTTAGCACTATCATCGACCTGTAAGGCTGAGTTCATACTTGAGTTATTTGGTCAGTTTTGGCCCCGTGAGTGCCCAAATAAGCGAAGTGTTTCGGGGCGGGTGCTCTGTATAGGTAGGTAGGGTGTCTGATTGCCCCCTTCCCTTGTTACAGGGTTTATATACAGGGACATATCCAGCTCCCACTGACCTCCTCCTCTACAGAGCCCCAATTTTCCTTGTTCGTCTATTGTACTGGATATCGATAGCAACCAACCAGGACTTGACTCTCTCCACTCATCTCGTGGTCTCCATAGCAGCCATCAAAACGGTCCACCTTTCTCCTCATTTGACCACATCGAGGATCTGGTGAGCACGTTCTATGCTATTGTCCGGCTGATATTGTAGTTGCTATGTTTTATGTCTTTCTATATGTCTTGATGTCTGGCTGACTATCCGAGCCTTTGAGCCTGTTGTTTGGCCTAGGGCCCTGTAGCTTTGCTTTCACCTGAATTAGGTGTAACATTTTCACTTGTTACTTGGCGCATTATTTTATATACTATTATTATATTAAAAGTTATGTTTTAGCTTTATCATTCCCCCTCTATTCCCGCCTAGGGATTAGTAATTGTTACTTCAAACAAATTTTTATTCAAGCGTATAGATACATGTACATATAAGGCAATATAAATGTACATTTTACATAAAATTCCAAGAAGTACAAGATGAGAAACATGTACATTGGTAAAGAGCGAAAAAGGGGGGAAGAGGGGGGGAGGGAAGGGAAAGGGTGAGGGGAAGGGTAGCAACCAATGAGAACAGCAGAAGCCGCCATGATACCTAAGTGTCAAGAGTCAAACACCAAACGGATGCCCTGAGCAACCAAAGGGAGAACACAGCGAGAACATTTCTAGAACGGCGGAAATTTCCTGTAGATACCCCAAGGGCCCCACGTCTTTCTAAATTCAGGGGTGCGCCTGAGTTCCCAACCCAGTAGTTGTTCCATTCTAAAGATATCATCGCATTTGTTCTTCCATTGTTCGATGGAAGGGGAAGGAGTCAGATCCTCCAATGTGCCGCAATAAGAATCCTCGCTGATGCTAGAAGGTGAGTTATCAAGCGACGAAGAGGAGAAGAACATTTAATACTGTCTAAAAGGTTTAAGAGACATACCTGAGGGGAGGGGAGTACCGTAACCTTACAGACCTCCGTGACTGCTGAGCATATCCATTCCCAGTAGGACTTGATTATATCACACTGCCACCAGATATGAAAAAATGGGCCTATTTCTTTGGAGCATCTCCTGCATGTATCACTAACTTCTGGATAGATTTTGTGTAAAACGTCAGGTGTGTAATACCATCTAGTAAGTAGTTTATAATAGTTTTCTTGCAGCCTGACGCAAGTAGAGATCTTGGGGGTGAGAGACAAACACTTACTTAGGCAGTTTTTGGAGTGCTCTAGCTGTAAATCTGTTTCCCACTTTTGTATGGATTAGTAATTGTTAAACAAGATAATGCCTGCCATGCAGCAAGGAGAAATGCCATATTAATGTGAACCTGTCTCAACATACAGTATACCCTGTTACAGAACCCATAATAAGGGGTGCACCACCTTGTTTCTGTGATCATTGATCAAGCCCCACTAGAACTTTATACTTTGTCACTTTCATCTCAATCCCATTAACTTTTCCAAGTGTTCTTTTTTTGTTTTTTATTTTGAACTAGTGTATAGTTTGCCATGTTGTATATATGCTTTTTGGAAATATTTGTTGTGTTTTAAAAGCAAAAGATTACTGTTGCACTTGAACTTTGAAAATTCTGAATGATTAGCTGTACCTGATGCAGTGACTCATGTTTCAGTAAGAAATAGAACTGTGTCTGATTTTATGAATATACATTGAATGGCCATAATTATATTTTAAATGAACGATTATAGAATCTAATTATATGTGCTAGGTTAAAGTAAGGCAATCTGCAAAACAAAAAACAAAAACAAAAAACAGCTAGCTTAGCTTGAATTTGTTAAATAGAGGGTCTTCATAGCAATTCAATTATACATCTACAGAAAGGATATTTTTTACATACAAAAGATTTAACCCCTTCCAGCACCTGGGCAGAACTGTACATCCAGATAAGCACTAACTTTTAACCCCTTCCTGCACCTAGGCGTAACTGTACATCCTGGTAAGCACTAACTTTTTGTACCTGGGTGTACAGTTACACCTGAACTCCTAACAGCTGCTGTGACACAAGAAAGTGTCACAGTGCTGTTGTCTCCGATGTCACGGACAGTAGATTTCAGTGATGCTGGCAAGGGACCATTCAAAGTGGCCCCTTGCCAGTGATCACTCTGATTGGCTAGTCTATACAGACTAACCAATCAGATTGTAATTGTGTGAAAAAGCCGAATACAGGCTCTGATCTTCACCATTCCATTCTGTGAAGATCAGAGCCTCTAAGTGTGTCCCCCTCTGTGTCTACTGCTGCCTCCTCTGTGCCTTCTGCTGCTCCCTCTGTGTACCCGGCACCCCTCAGCCCTGGGCATTATGAAATGGTAATGGCGGTGGTTCAGTTCCATCAGCAGTGGGTGTCAGCAACCGCTACATATAAGGGGTTAATATAGGGATGGAGCTCCCTCTCTTCTGCATTGGGTCAATGTGCTACTATGGCTACCATGGCATCTCATGCTCTTCAACTAAGTGAGACTTGATAAAAAAAAAAGTGCAAAAAAATAAGTTAAAAAGTGGGGGAAAAAGTTTAATTCAATAAAAAAATAGCTTTTTCCCATATACTCAAGTTAATAATCAGTTAAAGATGAAAAAACATTTAAATAATGACACATAATTGGTATTGCCACATCCTTAACGACATAATCTATAAAAGGATCATGTGACTTATCCCCCAAGGTGAATGCTATAAAAACAAATTGTATAAAAGGCAATCATAAAGTCATATGTACCCCAAAATGGAAACAATAAAAATGACTGCTCATCCCGCAAAACAAAACAGGCCTTCACACAGCTATGTTGACAGAAAAGAAAATAGATGTTTAATGGAAAGTGATCTTGTGATATAAAAGTAGTAAAAGATAAAAAAAAAAAAAAAAAACTGTATGAATTTGGTATCATCATAATTGTATCAATCCTCAGTTATTATATTAAATATACCGCATGGATAACCCCACAAAAATAAAAAAACACTGGCAGAGTTACAAATTCTGCTATCCTCGTCTCCTAAAACATGGAATAAATAGCTATCAAAAAGTCATTTGTACTAAAAAATGGTGGTCATGAAGACTACAGGCCATGCCACAAAAAATAAGCCCACACAGCTCAGTCAACAAAAATAAAAAGTTATGGCCCTTTAAACAATTCCATGTTAGAAAACACAGATGCTGCTCCTTTCCTTTTGAACTCTTCCGTCTGCTCATGTGGCACTTTATGACCAAATATGGGGTATTTCTATGTTCAGGAGAAAATGGGTAACAAATTGTGGGGTGCATTTTCTCCTTTTTATCCCTTGTGAAAATGAAAAATTTGGGGCCAAAAACAAATTTAAAATATATATATATATATATATATATATATTTTTTTTTTTCATAGCCAAGTGCTTCTAAATTCTATAAAACACTTGCTCTCACTGCACCCCTCAATAAATTCCTTGAGGGGTATAGTTTCCAAAATGGTTACTTTTTGTGGGTTTCCTTTCTAGGAGTAGCTCAGGGTCAGTTTAAATGCAACATGGTTCACATGGTTCAAAACCATTCCAGGAAAATCTACCCTCCAAAAATCATATGGTGCTACTTCCCTTCTTAACCGTGCAGTGTGCCAATGTAGAGGTGCAAATATGGGGTGTTTCTGTAAACTGCAGAATGAGGATAATAAATATTGAGGTTTGTTTTACTGTTAAACTTTGCTGATACAGGAAAAATGGATTAAAATGGAAATTCTGAACAAAAAAATAAGCACCTAAAGGGTTAACAGAGTTTTGAAAATCAATTGAATAATTTCAGGGGTTTAATTTCTAAAATGTGGTAATTTATGGGTGGTTTCTATTATGTAAGTCAAAGTGACTTCAGAACTGAATTAATCGTTAAAAAAGTTGGTTTTGAAAATTTTATAGAAAATTTGAAAAATTGCTTCTAAAATTCTAAGTGTTTTAATGTCCTAAAAAATAAAATGACGTTTAAAAAATGATCCCATCATTAAGTAGACATATGGTGAATGTTAATTAATCATTAATTTATAGCGATAATTTGTTTTCCCTTAGTTCTAACAGCAGCACAGATGGGGTTAACTACCCCCGTGGACTGGTAGGACCAGCGGAATGTTTAATGAGCCGAAGTCTAATAATTCAATTTAATAATTAAGTATCTCCTTAAAAGGAGGAAGACAACCCCCAGCCCACTGTGTTTATGGCAAGAAAAAAACTAGACTTACTAGGGTGGGAAATTTGTGTGCTGCTGTTAGGACTAAGTGAAAAAAAATTATCGTTAGAGAAATTAATGATTCCCTTATGTCCTACCAGCAGCACAGATGGGGAGATACCAAGAAGAAATCCCTAGGGAGGGCCTTCTTGCCTGGCAGAACTAAGAATAGTCTGCCCAAAGTCCGAAAACTCAGCTAGACTGGTATCTAGTCTATAATGGGAGATGAATGTCGATTCAGAGCTCCAGGAGGCAGCTTTGCAAATCATGTCGAGAGGCAGAAGACTTCTCTCGGCAAAAGAAGTAGCCACAGCTCTAGTAGAGTGGGCCTTCACGAATCCCGGAGGGTCCTTAATCCACCGACTGATGGAAGGTTTGGATGCCTTACAGCCCTTAAACTTACCGGCTACAGGATTAGCAGATTCTCATCTTTCCTGAACTCCTTGATCTATCCCAATAGATCAGGAGACATCTCGAGACGTCCAGAGGATGTCTAGCAGGTTCCTTGGAGGATGTCGACACAACCGGGAGGAATATCACCTGGTTGATGTTCTGGAAGAAAGGAACTTCAGGCCTAAAATATGGGAGGAATCTAAGAAGGACCCGGTCATGCAAGAAAATGGTATAGGGCTCATGTGCTGAGAGAGCTTGAAGCTCAGAGACTCTCTTGGCCAAAGTCACTGCAAGGAGAAACACAAACTTCCAAGTGACGAACTTGATGTCCACCTCCTCTAACGGTTGAAAGGGGGGAGATGCTAACCCCCTGAGAACTACTGATAAATCCCCTTGAAAAATGGGTCTCAGTACTGTAAGCTTTAATCTTTCAGCTCCTTTAAGGAACCGTTTGATCAGCGGGTCCTGAGAAAAAAAACTGTTAAGGCAAGCTGAGATGGCTGAAACTTGAACCTTCAGAGTAGAAGGGCAAGGCCTCTATCAAGGCCATCTTGCAGGAACTGAAGGATAGCGGAGAGGGGGGGATCTGCAGACGCCACCTCAGTTGAGGTACAACAGGATGAGAATGTCCTCATAATACGAGAGTAGGCTCTCTTGGTAGAGTCCGCTCTAGAATGAGACAGCGTTCTCAAAACTGACTCTGAAAGCCCTTCTATTCTGGGAAGGGACTGATCAACCTCCAGGCTGTCAGGTTGAATCTGTGCAGATCTGAGCAGAGGTGAGTGTCCCGCGACACCAGGGTCTGCTGTGGGGGGAGCCTCCAATATTGTCCTCGACTCAACTGGGGGAGCTAGGTAAACCAGGATCTCTCCGGCCAAAACAGTATGATGGCAATCACCAAGGCCTGATCCTGACGGATTTTCATCAATTCCCTCGGAATCATTGAAAACGGAGGGAAGATGTATGACAGCCTGAACCTCCAGGATATTGACAGAGCGTCTAACGCCAGGGGGTTGTCCTCCCTGTAAAGGGAGCAGAACCTCTCCACTTTGGCAATGAACCTTGTTGCCATGAGATCCACCTCTGGGATACCCCACTTGAGGACTATTTGCTTCAATATCTCCGGATGTAAAGACCACTCCACCGACGGAAGACCGCGGCTGAGCCGCTATCATATTTAGGGAGCCTTGAATGTGGATCGCAGATAAGTGGGAAAGGTACAACTGTGCCTAATCCAGAAACACCCCGATCTCTGACAGGAGGGGAAGTGATTTTGTGCCTCCCTGCTTGTTGATGTAAAGTACTGCAGTCATATTGTCTGACTGGACGTTCAACGCTTTGGCCCGGATCTGAGGGGCTAAGTGAAGGAGCGCTAGCCGGATAGCTCGAATCTCACGGAGATTGGATGAAAGAAGCCACTCCTGAGGAGACCAGGTTCCGTGAACTGGAGTGTCGTCTAGATGAGTGCCCCAGCCTACTTGGGACGCATCCGTAGTCAATATGACCCAGGTGGCCTGGGTCATAGACTTCCCGTCAAAAAGATGGCACCACCATCTGAGGGAATACCATGTTCGCCAATACAGGGAGCACAGGGAGTTTAGACTAGCAGGGCTGCCATTCCATTTGGAGAGGACCTCCGACTGTAGAGGGCGGAGGTGCCATAGAGCCCAAGGGACTGCTTCCGCAGACGCTGACATGAGCCCCAACATCTTCATGAGAGTCCGGATTGGGACTCGCCGGGGAACGGAAAGGAACTTGCCATGTTCTGAACCCGGGATCTTCTTTCTGGAGTCAACTGGAGCGACATCCCAGTGGAGTCGATTATGAAGCCTAGATATCTTACTGAAGTCAACGCGCACACGTGTGAGTTCTGTCGGCTGATGATCCAACCTAGGCGGAACAGAAAGGAGATTGTTACCTGAAGAAGTTGGGTTAGGACCGCTAGAGCAGAGGCTTTCAAAAGCCAGTCATCCAGATAAGGAATGATGGTCAGTCCTTGAAGTCTCAAAGCCGCCACCACAGAACCACCACCTTGGTAAAAGTGTGAGGGGCAGAAGAAATGCCAAAGGGAAGGGCAACAAACAGAAGATGTCTGATGACACTGGACACCTGGACCGCGATCCTGAGATACTTCCTGGAAGCAGGATGGATCGGAATGTGCAGATATGCATCCTTGAGGTCCAGGGTTGCCATCACGTCTCCAGGATTGAGGACGTGAACTACTGACCTGATGGTTTCTATACGAAACTTCACCTTCCTTATAAACTGATTGAAATACTTCAGATCGATAATTATCCGGAGATCTCCTGAAGCCTTGGGAACCAGAAAAACTGGAGAATAGATCCCTAGGCCCCGTTCTCCTGCCAGAACCTCCTCCAGAGCCCCCTTGCAAATGTAGTCCTAAATGTAGGCCTCCAGGATTGCCTGCCTGGCAGCTTGTAGAAGGTTGGTCTTGACAAACCTGTCCGGAGGAATAGAGGTGAGGTTGACTAAATAACCCTCGGAAATGATGTTCAGGACCCAGGAATCCGAGATTTCTCGGATCCACTCTTGTCAGAAGTGGGAGAGATGACCCCCAATGGGTACATGAAGCATAAGAGTGGGGAAGCTTACTCGAAGGATAGCAGGAGTAACAAGAGTTAACCAAGAGCCTCAAAGAGGCCCCTACTCAGGAGGTGGATTTTCCATCTTTGACTCCTCCACGAGAGCGCCTCAAACCCTTTCGCTGCGCTCTCCAGTCACTTCGAAAGCTTGTTTGCTGGCCAAACCTACCACCGCGGTCTTGTCTGCCCTGCCCTCGAAAGGACTGCTGGGGAAGGCTCTTCACCTTCTTGTCTGAAAGGCCCTCCATGATCTTATCCTGCTCCGAACAAACGGTTGGGCTCGGATGAAAGGCCACATAAGCTGTATTTTGAGGAATTGTCAGCGACCCAAGGCTTAAGCCAAAAAGGCCTATGGGCCGCGCTAAACATAGGCTCCTGACAACCAGACGTCATTTAACAGTATTGTCACAGGGCACCAAAGGCACACTTGGTCTCCCATCAGCCACAGTCCAGCTGCTTAGCTTCAGGAGAAAGGATCTGTGTTTGGCCTCGTTCCCAGGGCAGCTTTTCAAGTGGGGAGGCTCCCTCGCTAGCTTCAACTAGAGCTGTGTGGTATTGCACAAGAAGTCCGTAGCCAGGTTGATGCAGCCAGTATGTCATCCTGGAAAACCCTCTGGTTCCTGTCAACTTGAATTTGATTCAGGCGAAACCTGGAGGTATGTAGAGACTTCAGAAGCCGCTATGGCTAATCGCGGCCGGATTACCCGGAAGTGACGCAAAAGCAGAATCCCTGCGTCACCCCCGGAAGATGGCGGCACCCAGGGACCGAGAATCCTGGACCGAGGACGCCGCCAAAATACCCCAGCCAGGCACAACTGCAGATAAGCTGCTGCACAAACTGACAAGGTACCTAAGAAAGGGCAACGCCGTTACCCAAACGAAATCAAGGCTCCCCGCACTTTCCATAAGAAAGGGGGGAACAAACCGCCTAGTCCACCTGTCCAGGAGTACAGAAAAAAAACACAGTGGGCTGGGGGTTGACTTCCTCCTTTTAAGGAGATACTTAATTGTTAAATTGAGTTATTAGTCTTGAGCTCATTAAACATTCCGCCAGTCCTACCAGTCAACGGGATGTGGTTAACCCCATCTGTGCTGCTGGTAGAACGTAAGGGAATAACTATTTTATGAGGTATCAGTATCTGTCTGTAATATTTAAAAATTCAAATTTTGAAAATTGCAATTTTCCCAAATGTTCAGTAAATGTTGGCTTTTTTATAAAATAAAGACAAAACAAGTTGAATTTACCATTAACTTGAAGTATAATGTATCACGAAAAAACTATCTTAGAAACACTTGGATAAGTAAAAGCATTCCAAAGTTACTGCTACTTAGATTGACACATGTCAGATTTTTAAGGTGAAAAATGGCTTGGTCTTAAAGAGGTTAAAGGGGTACCTTGCATTTGGAGATTGTACTAACACTTACAAAGTTTGGGAAGGTGAGCTTCTATACTGAAGACAGGAGCATAGGTAAAAGAGCAAGATGCTCTGCCTACTAATTTAGAGATAAGAACAGCACAAACTATAGACTTTGTCAGGCAACCCTGGGGGGAGGCAAAGATGGGAGGAGTGGTAGTGGTTATCACGGTGGCAATTGTCCCTTGTGGCTCTCCTTTGTCTGTGCAGTAAATGGAGGGCGCACCCTTTTTGGGGCACCTGCCTGTTGGTAGTTGGGGTGAACAGTTGGCAGAGTTCCTATTTGGCCCTACTTTGTAGGTGCCCTCAGACATGCATCATGCCTGTAGCTTCTCTAAGCTAAAACTCTCTAACTAACCAGGGGGTGGCCCAAGCCCATTACCTTGTACCTAACCAGGTCTGTCAGTTAATCATTTATGTTCTATACATTGCCATTAGGAATACAGAGTGTACAAGGAAATAAGTGCTATAACAGTAAGTCACAACATTTAACTCCACAGTATAAAATAAACCATTTTATAAGTAATTTACCCTTTGCAGTGGTCCTCTGGGGCACTAAATTTTCCCAACCTGTACTGCCGTTTGGGAGTAAAACACTATAATGAAGTAATTTGGTGAAAAAACAATTTATTTTCAAACCCATTCACTAAAATACAAACAAAAAACGTATGGCAGCATACCATTAAATCCAGTGCTGAGCCACGCCCCCTGCACTGATCACATGATGGTGGGGTCACCCCAGGTCCTTCGGCTGTTCAACAGTTCGGGTTGGTGGAAGCCGCCCCTCATGGATTCCATATGCCGCGATAGTGGAATCCATAACGGGATGCGCGAGTTACCACAACCTGAACGCCGAATGCCGACCTTTTTGTTCGCTCATCTCTATTTAAGAGGAGCAAGTTGATTAAAGGTGGAGGTTCCCAACTTGTGGTCTTCCCATTGTTCCCCCAATATGCCATTTTAGTTGTGTGAGGCTCATTATTACTCAGTTACATAGAGGCCCACAAAAACTTCGAGCTGGTCCTGCTTTCATCCAGCATGGTAAAAGATATTCTGAAAAGCATCAAAAGCAACATTATAGAGTAAGGCCTTTGTCTAATGATGTTCTTGAAATGTTCAACATGTATCGTAGGAAAAAATACTATACTACGGATGATGTACGCTATATTTCATCAGTTGAGTAAGTCTGGTATTGACTTCCATTATAAAAAAACACCTTAAAATGTATGCTTTTCAGTTTGAGGAGAAAAAGTTATTAAGATGTAAACCTTGCAAATAGATCCTGAAAGGATACACTTTTGGCATACTTCTGACCCATATAAGTCTATAAGGACACTGCATTACACCACTGGACACCTTCAAAACCAATATAGCAAAAAGATTTGGCAAATGCTAGGTGAACAAATGTTACAAATAATGGTGCATGTCTGTGTGCTGTTCATGTGCTTGGACATCACAATTTCTATTTTTTCCACCACCAACACACACGATTTATAAAGCAGAAGCAAATCATTCTATTCTATAACACTCGTAACCATATGACAACATGTAGGATATGGCATCTACTGTACAGGGGTTTCTTCAAAGGCTGAAATGTCACAGAATGTACCAGAATATTTTGTGATATCCTCATTACCAGCAGAATGGACATACCCCCTTAGCTGCAGTAAAAAAGACACTCCCCTTGATCTCTTAGCTTGATATAAATCTAGCAGAGCAATGGATGGGGAGATCTTTGGATCCGTGTGAGGTTTAGGGCTGGTTCTAGCTTTGTAAGGGCTCATTCACATGACCGTATGAATGGGTCCGCATCCATTCTTCAATTTTGCTTAACGGGTTCAGACCCATTCATTTCAATGGGGCTGCAAAAGATGCGGATAGCACACCATGTGCTGTCTGCATCTGTTGATCTGTTCCGTGATCCCACAGAAAATTATAGAGCATGTTCCATTCTTGTCCGCAGCCACGGACAAGAACAGGCATTTTCTATATAGCGCTGGCCCTGTGCATTCCACTAAAAATAACGAATGCACAAGGCCAGTTCCTGTGTTTTGCAGATCCGCAATTTGCAGACTGCAAATGATGGCATGGTCGTGTGAATGCATTATTAGGGTTTTCGCAGACGGATCCAGACCCACTCAACTTGAATGGGTCCGTGATCTGTCTGCACCGCAAGGGGTTCCTTGCCTCCGTTCTGCAGGTAGGTCCAGATTGTGGACCCATTCATGTGAACGGGTCCGCATCCGTGATGCGGGGTGCACAGGGCCAGTGCCCCTGTAATGCAGACCCACGGTTTGCCGGCTACAATACGGGCATGGCCGGGCAATGGCCCTGTGCATGAGCCCTTAGAAAGAGATTTTCATGTATGGTACTATATGATGTATAATTTTGACCATTAATCATGGGATAACCACTTTAAGACAATGCTTATCTGATAACATTTATGCCATTTTCTTAAATACATAAAATAAATTTTTATCTATAAAAATATCCTTTTATGTCTGAGATCTAGGAATGAGGTCTCCATTGCATAGTTTCATGGTTCACCTTTGTATTCACTTCTGACTATATACTTGTCTGGGTATCTGTGGACAGTAGTGACCACCAGGGTCTCTTGCATCAGGATAAGTTAGCCTTAAAACCAGGAGGGTCTGTAGATTTAATAACAGTTGTGCCCTATTCTATTGCACAGGTAATCAGATATGACTTTAAATATTGACCTTAACATAAGGCTTGAATTTGCATACTTGGCAACAGATGTGCTCAGTTGTATGTACTTACAACCAGACATAGACTGACACATAATATGAGGTGTCAGATGCAATATGGTATAGCATGTTATATTTGATGCTACACCCCTTGTGTCACATTTTCTCAATACAAGGTAGCTTAACATTTAAGCTACCACCAAAATTTAGGACAGATGTGGATACTAAGCTGAACAATTATGATTTCTGCTTTTATTTTTCCAGGACACTTAGTGACTGCACTGGATATATCTCACCATACTTTCAGTGAGCATATAACATTAGGTGTCCAGTTGGTGTATTGTGTGATGTACTTTAAAGCCATAGCATTAAAACCACATATATTGTGTAACGTGTTACAATGACACCTGCCAACGGGGTGGAATACAATAGACAGCAAGTGAACTGTTAGTTCCTGAAGCTGATGTGTTTAAAGCAAAAAAAATGGGCAAGAGTAAGGATCTAACCAAGTTGGGCTACATTCTGATTACTAGACCATAGGGGTCAAAACCTCTTTGATAGTTTTTGATCAAAAGTATGTCGGGCCCAAGTACCGCTTCAAGGTGGCTTCCGCAAAAGGGTCCCTAACATTACAGATACTGCCTCTCATAGACTTACCAGTCTCCTTTTATTCAGGGCACTGCAGGAACCAGCTAAATTGCTTTTGTGCTGAGAAGTCCCAGGTACTTGGGCGTTGCTCAGTCCAAAAGAGGCGCCACCCTCAATATATACTATAAGACAGAGTTCAGACTAAAATCAACAAAAAGAGAAAACTTTTTGTACAGTCACAGATGAGCAGCGGTACCCTTATCCAGGAGTAGGTTCAGTCTCCCTAATACAGTAAAATCCAAAAGCAATTTAAGGGACAGCGCTAATTTCAGCAGTTAAGACACAGTGCAGACTCCACACTCGATCCAACAAATAGCTGTTCAAAATCCACTCCTCTGGACCTCTCCTGCAGCGTCTTGCCACCAACAATGCATCTCTCTTTCAATGAGTTTTTTTAGATGTGGCATTTTTATTGCATAAGTGTCTGTTTTTAAAGTGTTTTGATTTAATGCATGTCACCTTCTCTCCGGACAAAACGGAAGTTGGGTGTTGTTCTGGAGCAATTACGGATGGTTACATAATACCCGACCTGAGTGAGTTCATCCCTTCAGCCCCTGATGAAGCCTAAGGCGAAACCCGAGTCGGGTGCATTTTAATATGAATATGCTTTTTACCACGTGGATTTTGTAAGTACAATAAATTGGAAACCTACTTTACCACTTGGGTATTGCGCCATGTGCTTATTTTGTGAAGGCACTGGTGTCATATATTAAAAGCTTCGGTTGGTGGCAAGACGCTGCAGGAGAGGTCCAGAGGAGTGGACTGTGAACAGCTATTTGTTGGATCGAGTGTGGAGTCGGCCCTGTGTCTTAACTGCTGGAATTAGCGCGGTCCCTGGAATTGCTTTTGGATTTTACTGTATTAGGGAGACTGAACCTACTCCTGAAAAAGGGTACCGCTGCTCATCTGTGCCTGTACACTAAGCTTTCTCTTTTTGTTGATTTTACGTGTAGGTTCATTGGTGCACACTCACGGACATGGATATATTTGATTTTAGAGCGAATATGTATTTGAATGTACATGAAGTGTTTAGTGACAAACTAGAAACACATCTTAATAATGACATTGATGCGGTTTTTATGAGTTTAGAAGCATTGATGGTGATAGAAACTAGAACCATCTGGGATGTTATATTCCTTGAAAAATTTCTAGTTGAAGAAAAAATTCTTGAGGGCCTGAGATGGCAACTCCCATTTAACTGAGCTATGAGGAGGAACTAAATGAATGGGAGGAGTTTATGAATTCGTGTGGATTAAATGCTATGAGGTTTATATTAGAGAGAAGAAAAAGGAAACTTACTTCTATCTACAATAAAATAGAGGAGATTAAAGTACAACTAGCTCCATTTAAGGAACTTTCAGAGTATCAGGAGTTGTCTCAAAAATGCCAGAAAGAGGTGACAAAATCAGAACAAGAAGTTAAAAAGAAAAAACAGAAACAATATTTGAAAGTCGTAGAGGAATATGAAAAGAACACAGTATACAAATGGAAAGAAAAAAAGGAAGCAGTAATAGATGCAGTTTATTAATCCAATAGCGTTGCAAACACCTTTCCCAAATCAGGGAGAACCGAACAGGGGAGATATGTGGGTAGATATATGAAAGGACAAAATAAGAACCATGACTCTAATTGGGGTTCCAGACCATTATATAATGGTTATAGATCGAACCAACATTATCACTATAGTGGTCATTATTATAGGGAACCCCAGGATTACAGACCCCCATACAGACCCAGACATCAATACCGCTCCAATTATGAAAACAGATCACAAGGAACATATGGGCACATTATACTGCATGCAATTATTATAGTGGAGATCAGAGTTATGCCAGGAGGTTAGGAGGTGGTGCACCAGTGGAAATCAATACAGGAGTGACATAAGAAGTAACGAATATAATAGATATAGACGGGAAAATACTGATAACACAATTACCAAAGGAGAAAGGAATGAGGCCCGACTACAGCACAATAATAATGAAGATAGGAGAAAAAGTATCCACAATGAAAATTTTCCACATCAAATGACAAAAGGCAGGATCACCCCAATGTCACAAAGAAAGGAGGAGACACCGAGAAAAAATAAAAAGGTATATAGAGGAAGAAGGGGAGGGAAGAGACACAACAAGCCCATCTACAAAGAAAGGTCGGGGGAACCTGTAGGCATTTATAATCTTAGCTCCCATACCCTCTCTACAGATAAAATGTCGGTTTTGCACCCACGTACAAAGGAAATAAATTTGAGACTTATTTGGATGTGCATCGTTTCATTAGGAAACTCAATATTTGTAAATATTTAGTGAAAAATCCCATACAGACATCACAAACAGAAAATAGTAGGATCTATACAGATTTGAGCAACAAGTCCACCTTTTATCCAGAGAACAAGGAAAATGAATGTATAGAGGGCTTTAAACATGGTGTTTTAAAAGGACTAAATGAGATAAAGTATGGAGAAAGAACGAAGGACAATCTGACTAGAAAAGAAAAAGAGGCTTTAAGGGGCTTGGAAAAAAATGAACAAATAGTGGTGAAACCAGCAGATAAAGGGGATGGAATTGTGGTTTTAGATAAAGCGGATTATAATACGGAAATGCAAAGAATCCTCAGCGATCATAACACATATAAAAAATTAAGAGCCAATCCACATGTTGAGTATATGAGAGATCTGGGAGTTCTCCTTGATAGGGGTCTGGCACAAGGGGTCTTGAATAAAAAAGAATTCCAATATCTTAATAACGCTCATCCCAGAACTCCAATTATTTACTATTTACTTAAAGTACATAAAAATGCCAAACAGCCCCCAGGGAGACCCATTATCTTGGGGTTGGATTCCATAACCAGTAGGATCTCAGAATACATAGATATGTTCCTACAGAAATATGTCCCTACGACCCCCTCCTATCTCAGGGATACGGGGCATATATTAGAAATCTTTAGGGGATTTTGCAACATCTCAGAGAACATATACTTGGTGACACTTCATGTCACGTCCTTATACACCATAATACCCTATGAAATAGGACTAAAGGGTGTACGAGTCTATATGGATCAAGATGAAAAAATGAGTGAAGAACATCAAACATTTATTGTGGACTGCATAAAATATTGTCTTTACCATAACTACTTTTGGTACAATAATAATTTTTACCTCCAAACATCTGGCGTTGCGATGGGTGCTAAATTTGCACCCAGTTTCGCAAATATACTGTATTTATGTCATACTGGGAACATTTTTATATCGACCCCCTGTTGTGTGTAGAAAGTGGAGAAAGCTGCCTGTGATTATGGAAGAGATACATCGACGACTGCATTTGCATTTGGCATGGTACAGAGACCACGCTTAAGGATTTTATTAAATACATCAATAACAATTCCTGGAACATTGTATTCACTGAGAATGTCAGTAAAAATGTGATCCATTTTTTAGATCTGGAAATTGCGGTTGAACAAGGGAAAATAAAAACCAAAACCTACTTTAAGCCAACAGATCGCAATAGTTACATCGATAGAAGCAGTTGCCACTATAGACCTTGGATCCTAAATGTTCCTAAAGGGCAACTACCGCGAATTAAACGCAACTGCACTGAAGTTGGTGATTTTGAAATACAAAGTAATATAATCCTAGAAAGGTTTTAGGAAAAGGGATATGAGATGGATCTGCTGTGTAAACAAAAGGAAGAAGTAAGACACAACAGTCTAACGAATAAAGTTGAAGAAATCAACAACCAACATAAAAAGAGGAACAATTGGGATAGGTTTAAATTTGCTTTCTCCACCACTTATTCTATCAACTGCCATCGTATTAGGGAAATAATAAACAGGAATCGGAATGTTCTTAAGAATGATGGCGTAATAGGCGAACTAATTCCAGACAAACCCCCCCTTTATATTTAAACGAGCCCCAGCTGTAAGGAATAAAATAGTACATGGATGTTCCAATAAAGAAACGGGATCCCGCATTTATCGGGACGTTTTCATATGGTGCGGATTTTGTACAGGCTGCAAAAATAGGGCCCAGGAAGACAAAAGAAACATGAATAAAAGTATGGTGATATCAACATCCAAACAGAAGGAGTGTAAAATAAAAGGGAACCTTATATGCGAAACAGCGGGGGTCATTTACTTGTTAGAGTGCCCCTGTAAATTGCAGTAGATCGGTAGAACTTTAAGAAAATTAAAAACCCGCATAGCTGAACATGTCCGAAACATTAGGAAAGGTCTAGAGACTCATAGTGTTTCGGCCCATTTTAAAAAATTGCATCAAAAAAATCCTACTGGTTTAAGATTTTGCACTGTTGAATTGGTGCGCAGAGACTGGAGAGGGGCTGACCCTGTAAAACAGATAAACAAACGAGAAGCAGAGTGGATCTATGAGATGGGCACTCTCCTACCACATGGCCTTAACATTGAATGGGACATTAAGGCAGCGTGTATGTCATAATGTGGAAGCTGTATACTTTATGAAATATTCAAATATTTTTATGCAAATATTATGCAAATATTGTTTCTGCGAGAATTGCTGGGCATTCCTCAGTCCAAAAGAAGCGCCAGCCTCAATATATTTTATAAGACAGAGTTCAGCCTAAGCAGATATGCATCTACACTCACAAGTGCATAACCATAAGGCAAACAAAGTTGGTTAAAAAATGGCTGCACAATACATCATAAACTGATAGCAAAAAATAGGAAAAGGGGCTCATTCCAAATAAAATGGAATGAAGGAAGCACATATTATAGTCACATATTATAGTCACTGCGCTCATCACATGGTCCAATCACATGGTCCATCACCCATGATGATGGACCATGTGATTGGACCATGTGACGTCACCACAGGTCCTTTAGCCGGCAGCTCACATGATTAAAGAAGAAAGAAGAGATCGCAACTACGCGATCAAGTGGATAAAGTGAGTTATTATTTTTTTAACCCCTCCATCCACATTTTACTAAGCAATCTGTATTGAGAATGCTATTATTTTCCCTTATAAACATGTTATAAGGGAAAATAATAAAGATTGGGTCCCCATCCCGATCGTCTTCTAGCAACCATGTGGGAAAATGGCACCGCATCCGCACTTGCTTGCAGCCCCTTTAACTTCTATGGGTCCTGTGTTGCATGAAAAAAAGCACAATATAGAGCTTGCTGCGATTTTCACGCAACGTACAAGTAATGCGTGAAAATCCACGCTCATGTACACAGCCCCATAGAAATTAATGGGTCCGGATTCAGTCCGGGTGCAGTGCGTTCCCATCATGCATTGCACCCGCACGGAAAACTCACCCATGTGAAAAGGGGCCTAAGTGTTCCAGCCCCAAATGAAGTTTTTTTGTGATAGATGTTTGAGGCCTACTGTTTTGTCACAGTCTGGGTCACTGGAGGGATCATCTTATAGTCTGGAGAGCATTTTAAAATCAAAATTTACCTTGCCCCAGGGGCGTGGCTAGGGTCTCAAAAGATCCGGGGCACAAGCCCCAATACATATGTGCCATATTCTCAAAGTATCTGCCCTAAACACACACACACACACTAGCTTGCCCTAGGACTAAAGACATATTTTACTTGCTGCATGTACACTAACAAACATACAGCACTATACAGCACCACCTACCTCTCACATACAGTGCCACACAGGTGACGTCTCCTCTGATGTAAACATTTTCTTTCCTCATCTTCTCCATTCGGGCCAGACAACTTCTTTCAACCACGTCTAGTAGTGTTGATCACGAATTTTCGAATCGCAAATTTTGAATATTGCAAAATAGATTTTTTTTAAATACAAGTTCATGCGATTTTTTATGCAATTTTTTATGCTAATTTTTTATATGCTAATTTTCACAATCAATAAAATAATGTCATTATTTTATTGATTGTAAAAATTTCCATAAAAAATTGCATAAAATGGTATTTAAAACATACCTTTTAAATACTAGTTTATGCGAATTTTTATGCAAATTTTATGTAATATTTGTTATGCAAATTTTCGCAATCAAGAAAATAATGACTGGAGATTACGAATTCGCGAATTTTCGAATATATGGCGAATATTCGCCCAAATATTTGCGCAATATCGTGAATTTGAATATTGCCCCTGCCGCTCATTACTAACGTCTAATCTCTGCAGAATTTGCCAAACTGAGATCTTGGGTTCCTCACTTTTCTATTATCATCATTCTTCCCACCCTGCTACCCCCGCAGTATTATCCTGGTGCTGCCCAGAATACTGTGCCTACTGTGCTCCCGAATGTCCCTAAATGTCCCTGTGCCTACTGTGCTCCCCAATGTCCCTAAATACTATACCACAGAAATTATACTGTCATATAGATTAGTTCACGGTATATGTTAAACTGATGGCAAAAAGGTGATGTGAACCCAGCTTAAGAGTGCCAAAATAAGCATTAGTACACAGCGGAGCAACATGGCAGAGAAGGGAGGTTGCCATGTTCTGTAGGTTATATTACAAAAGGCTGGCCCTGTGGTTCAGTGGTGTGGACTGTGTTCTACAAGGCTCATTTACTCTACTGGGAAATACAGGCCACACCACAGCTTATTATACTGGAATCTACAGTATACACTGTAAATATATAAGCCCCCTAATTAAATAATAACACCGCCATACAATGACCTGATAATGCATCCATACAGGGATCGGATAACATCTACATACAGTGACTGGATGATTACGCTGCCATACAGTGACTGGATAAATAACAATAAAGTGTTGATGCGTGAGTGTGACAAGCAGCGGTTTTCCTTGAGGGAGTAGGTCCAAACTCCACGAAAAAGAGTCAGCAATATGGGGTTCGGAAATCGCGCTAATCTTAAGTGGTATAGGTCTATGTGCAAACCTCCAAAAACAGGGATCCTTCTCAGATTCCAACTCACACGATTATTAGAAAAATGTCACCTTTGGGTAAAGATGTTACATATCCCAAGCAAAACTTCCGCTCTCAGTTTAAAATGCTGACCGGAGATGTTCAGTGCTCGCTATAAGCAGAAATGTTACGTGTCTCGAGTTGATCTGTGAATCCCAGTGTGAAACGCCAACCGAAGGTATCAAGTGTTCGTTGTTATCTCCTTAGAAGAGAAAGGAAAAAGAACAATGGTGCGGTACCCTCAATATATTAGATTGCACACTTTTTATTATACTTACAAATTCCAGATAAAAACATCACATATAGAAAAGCCCGACCCGGGTTTCGCAGTAAGCTTCCTCAGGGGCTGCGGAACACAGATGTCCTCGTGCATACAGGTAGATAAAGGCTACCCCGAACTAAAACGGACTTCCGTTGTTCGTGGTAATGTCAATCTAACTCATGGCGAGTAAATACATCCATAAAATACACATCCACAAAATCGAAATAAAATCAATACATATATACAATCAAATGCAAAAATGCATATAAGATCTCATCAATGGAAAATTGTCTATAAGACACAAATATCGAATACAACTAAAATCGAATGAGAGACACGATTATATATATATAAAATCGAATAAGAACGAATAAGAAAATATATACATGAAATCTGAATAAAAATCGAGATAATGCAAATTAATTACAATACACTGAATACTATCGCATAAAATATTGATCAAATGACTCAAATAATTTCTTTCTATATACCAAATCATGTCATGCAAACCGCTTTTATATCCCATTCAATGTTGTGTCCCAATGGCTGCAATGTGCCCAGTTCGAAGATCCATTGCGCCTCTTTTTTATTGATCTGTTTAACCGGGTTGCCACCTCTCCAATGCGGTTTCACTGTTTCGATACCCCAGAACCTCAAACCAGTGGGGTCCTTATGGTGGAATTTTTTGAAATGGGAAGAGACGCTGTGGGTCTCAAGTCCCTTCCTAATATTTCTAATATGTTCTGCCACCCGTATCTTTAATTTTCTCAATGTCCTCCCGACATATTGCAGTCCACATGGGCATTCCAAGAGATATATTACTCCCGTGGATTCGCATGTTATATTGCCCTTTATTTTCTTAGATACACCCTTTGAGGTAGAGGTAATTTTCTCTGTTCTAGTGATCTTTTTGTCTACATTGGAGCGGTTTCTGCAACTAATGCAGAAACCGCACCATGTGAACACATCCCTATGTTTAACTTTTTCTGAGCTGTCCTTCATAAAGCTGTGCACTAACTGATTTCTGACTGTGGGGGCTCTTCTAAAGATGAATGGGGGTTTGGCCGGGATAAGTTCACCAATAACAGGATAGTTTTTTAATACATTCCAGTTTTTGGTAATAATATTTTTGATCTGTGGGCAATTAGTGGAATAAGTCGTGGAAAATGCAAATTGATACTTATTTTTGTTCTGTTTACATACTTTTTCACTATCTTCTTTTGGTTTCACTACTTCTTGATTTTTTATCTCCTCTCTCTGTCTATATAATTCATCTTTTTGATAACCCTTATCAATAAATCGCTCAACAATCACCTCACTCTGTTTCATGTAGTCCTCTAACCTAGAGCAGTTCCTTTTGATACGTTGTAATTGTCCCTTAGGTACATTGCCAATCCATGGCTCATAATGACAACTTCTTCTCTCTATATACCCATTTCGGTCTGTGGGCTTAAAATACGTGGCCGTCTGAATTTTGCCTTCTTCTATTTTAATTTCCAAATCCAAAAAATGGATGAGATCTTTACTAATCTCTTCGGTAAACCTTATATTCCAGGAATTGAATTGATTAGAGTAATAAATTCCCTTAAACTAGCCTCAGTGCCATACCACAGACCTATGCAGTCATCAATATATCTTCGCCAAAACTGCAGACTGCCACCTCCCATGTCTTTCAGTAAGATGGGGGCAATATTCCGGTGTTCCCAATAAGCCATAAAAAGGTTGGCAAAACTGGGTGCAAATTTAGCACCCATCGCCACACCGGACAACTGAAGGAAAAAACAGTTGTCATACCAGAAATAATTATGTTGTAGACAAAAACTTATACAATCTAGAATAAACATTCTTCTCTCCTCAGACATTTTTTCATCCTGTTCTAAATAAAATTGCACTGCCTTAAGCCCAATATCATTTGGAATTATTGTGTAGAGTGAAGTGACATCAAGGGTCACTAGGTGAGCATCATTGGGGATATTAACAATATTCTTCAAAGCCTCAAGGACATGGCCGGTATCTCTTAAATAAGAAGGTGTCTTTGTAACATATTGTTGAAGGAAAATATCAAGAATTAAAGAATTATTTACACTCTTGGACAGAGGCCTTGTTCAAAATGTATTAAATAAGAAGGAGTATCAGTATTTGAAAAATATGCATCCGAAAATCCCGACAATCTACTATCTCCCCAAAGTACACAAAAATACACAACATCCTCCGCAGGGGTGTAGCCAATGGCTCATGGGCCCTGGTGCAAGAGTTCAGCTTGGGCCCCCCTTCCCTCAGTGATTTGTGTGTCTTCCTATGCGGCACAAGGGTCTTTGGGCCCCCTCAGGCTCCTGGGCCCGGTAGCGACTGCTACCTCTGCACCCCCTATAGCTACGCCCATGATCCTCCAGGGAGACCTATAGTGTCGGGGATTGACTCCATCACTAGTAGAGTGTCGGAGTATATAGATATTTTCCTTCAACAATATGTTACAAAGACACCTTCTAAGAAGATAGTGAAAAAGTATGTAAACAGAACAAAAATAAGTATCAATTTGCATTTTCCACGACTTATTCCACTAATTGCCCACAGATCAAAAATATTATTACCAAAAACTGGAATGTTTTAAAAAACTATCCTGTTATTGGTGAACTTATCCCGGCCAAACCCCCATTCATCTTTAGAAGAGCCCCCACAGTCAGAAATCAGTTAGTGCACAGCTTTATGAAGGACAGCTCAGAAAAAGTTAAACATAGGGATGTGTTCACATGGTGCGGTTTCTGCATTAGTTGCAGAAACCGCTCCAATGTAGACAAAAAGATCACTAGAACAGAGAAAATTACCTCTACCTCAAAGGGTGTATCTAAGAAAATAAAGGGCAATATAACATGCGAATCCACGGGAGTAATATATCTCTTGGAATGCCCATGTGGACTGCAATATGTCGGGAGGACATTGAGAAAATTAAAGATACGGGTGGCAGAACATATTAGAAATATTAGGAAGGGACTTGAGACCCACAGCGTCTCTTCCCATTTCAAAAATTCCACCATAAGGACCCCACTGGTTTGAGGTTCTGGGGTATCGAAACAGTGAAACCGCATTGGCGAGGTGGCAACCCGGTTAAACAGATCAATAAAAAGAGGCGCAATGGATCTTCGAACTGGGCACATTGCAGCCATTGGGACACAACATTGAATGGGATATAAAAGCGGTTTGCATGACATGATTTGGTATATAGAAAGAAATTATTTGAGTCATTTGATCAATATTTTATGCGATAGTATTCAGTGTATTGTAATTAATTTGCATTATCTCGATTTTTATTCAGATTTCATGTATATATTTTCTTATTCGTTCTTATTCGATTTTATATATATATAATCGTGTCTCTCATTCGATTTTAGTTGTATTCGATATTTGTGTCTTATAGACAATTTTCCATTGATGAGATCTTATATGCATTTTTGCATTTGATTGTATATATGTATTGATTTTATTTCGATTTTGTGGATGTGTATTTTATGGATGTATTTACTCGCCATGAGTTAGATTGACATTACCACGAACAACGGAAGTCCGTTTTAGTTCCGGGGTAGCCTTTATCTACCTGTATGCACGAGGACATCTGTGTTCCGCAGCCCCTGAGGAAGCTTACTGCGAAACCCGGGTCGGGCTTTTCTATATGTGATGTTTTTATCTGGAATTTGTAAGTATAATAAAAAGTGTGCAATCTAATATATTGAGGGTACCGCACCATTGTTCTTTTTCCTTTCTCTTCTGAGGAGATAACAACGAACACTTGATACCTTCGGTTGGCGTTTCACACTGGGATTCACAGATCAACTCGAGACACGTAACATTTCTGATTATAGCGAGCACTGAACATCTCCGGTCAGCATTTTAAACTGAGAGCGGAAGTTTTGCTTGGGATATGTAACATCTTTACCCAAAGGTGACATTTTTCTAATAATCGTGTGAGTTGGAATCTGAGAAGGATCCCTGTTTTTGGAGGTTTGCACATAGACCTATACCACTTAAGATTAGCGCGGTTTCCGAACCCCATATTTCTGACTGTATAAAGCCTCCTTACAGTGACTGACGCCGCCATACACTGGATAACACCTCCATACACTGGATAACACCTCCATACACTGGATAACACCTCCATACAGTTACTGGATAACACCTTCATACAGTTACTGGATAACACCGCCATACACTGGATAACACCTCCATACAATTACTGGATAATGTCGCCATACGCTGGATAATACCTCCATAAAGTGACTGGATATAGGGTATAAGGGTGCACAGTATAGAGTATTAGAGGGCACAGTACAGAGTATGGTAAGGGGCACAATGGAGGGTATAAGAGGGCAAAGCACAGGGTAGGAGGCACATTGTAGGGTATTAGGGCATAGTAGAGGTTAAGAGGCACAGTAAACGTGTATCCTCTTATACCCTTGTACTATGCCACCAACAGTGTATGATTAGGGGGCACAGTCCAGGGTCAGGGGGAAAACAGTCCAGGGTAAGGGTGACAGTCCAGGGTATCAGACTCACCAAAGCTGGTAGGGAGTCTGAAGCAGGAGGGTCCTGACTCCTGGATCTAGCTTGCAGGCAGGCAGCAACGGTTCTCAGAGGTGGGTGGTGGGTGGCTCAAATCTGCAGCATGGCAGGCCGGGCATATTAAATCAGGGCTGGGAGGGCCCTATTCAATTCTTTAATTTATTTTTTTGATCTGGCTATTTCAGGGCCCTTTAATATTGATGGGACCCTGGGCAACCCACAGATCATCCCCCACCCCTTTGTACTTGTTCCGCTGATCCGGCGCTCAGTACTTGCGACCTGCATGGGCATGAGTTCAGGACCTCCCTTGGCAGGTCTCGTGGGATCTCGTGCCGCAGGACGGGATTGCTCACTAAAGTGACTGAACTCAAGCAGAACCAGTACAAGAGGGTTGAGGAGATGACCTGTGGGGTTGCCCAAGTCTAATCAATATTAAAGGGCCCTGGAGTAGCCGAAAATAAAAAAAATTGCTACCAGCATAACATTCGGGGCACTGGACAAAACATCCGGGTCTTAAACCCCGAATGTTTTCACTTAACGACGCCTCTGCCTTGCCCATCTAATCTAGGGCTTGAAGACTCTGAAGATATTTGGAGCACTGGTTAAGGGGAGCAAAAAGATAAAATTTTGTGTAGAGATCTAGGGAGAACAGGTCCACCAGGCAAGGCACCCAAAGCCCAAGCCCCTGGTGCTTAACAGGGTTATGCCATGATCAATGTAAGAAATGAAAATCAGACATCATATAGTACATGCCAATACTTTTCTAACAAAACTAGAACCAGCCCTGTACCCATCACATTTACTACTACAATTGCTCTGCTAGATTAATTTCAGCCTAGCAGCTCAGGGGACATGACTTTTCTGCTACCTCTCTCTCTATATAACTACCACCGCTTCTAACAGAACAAATGGCTGGTGGCAGTTAAAAATTTAAATTGAGCAAGTTTGACCAGCCCAGTGAGACGGACAAAAAAATAAGGAAAAGAACAGACAGCAGATGGCACTATACAGGTACATTTTATTGAATAGCTCACTAGCTATACAACATTTTTAATTATATACGATTACAAAAGTATTCAGATCCAGGTGTTGGTTTGAAAAATATAGAATATGTTTGGTGACACAACCCCTTTAATGCTGATAAGACATCTGCTGACATCTACTCTAAATGTATTCCTGTTAAAATAAAGAAATAAATAAAAAGTGTTTGCGCTTGTGCACATGACTATGAAGCAATGGTGAGATATATATATATATTACAATATACAATTCAGGTCATGTGGTTGATTGCCCAGTTCATCTAAAGGAAACATGCACCTTCTGCATCATATTGCAGAAATTGCTTTCCTTTCCCTTTAACTGTGAAAACATTACAAAATTGGCCTTCTGTTAAGCAATATGAAAAGGGAATATTTCAGATGAAAGTGCTTTCCCTGTGGCAAAATGTGACAGATGCAGCTCAACTAACTTTGATATCCTACAACACAATACTCATGTATTGTGAATTATTTAGAAACAAAAAATGTTCTCGTTGAAGTGTCTGCACTTTAATATGAGTGTTTGAGGCATATCAAAAGTTTGAAGTTTTCTGAGGTTAGCTGTCGTTTGAATGTTCCTATTCTTCCTTAACTAATATTGTTGCCTCCCTCCAAACTATTAAATTGTATAAAACCTTTGCTTTTGAAATGTGTTCTAGACAATGCAGAATATTAAGCCCTTAGATCTGCATTTATTTCACAAAGGACAAAAAAGTTGTCCTCAACACAAGCTCAAGATGGAGAAGTATATTCATAAACAGTGCAACTTCAGAAGCAACAGGTCCCTGCCGCTTTAAGGATTGCTCTTTTTCATAACATGTGATTGCAATTGGCTGTAATCTTCCAAATCCATAATCTCTAGGATGATCTTTAATTAGTGGCTGCTTTGCACCTTCTTAATAGTAGTTAGTTGTGGCATCCTGTAATTTAGATGTGCTCTGTAAACCAGTCTACTTCATTTTGATTACTTGGTGGATTTGTTCTTCCATCCTCTTAATTTTAATTACAAACTAGTTTACAAATTGGTCTACAATAAATCTATACAAATTGCTAAGGAAAAACAAATGTTAACCATTTTCATGCCTTCTGTACATGCTTAAAATACATTGCCGCTTCTAAAACCATCGGCATACCAACAGACCGCATGATCTTAAGACAAAAAAACACAGAAGAGAAAATCTATCTCAGTATTAAAAACATTTAGAGCGATCCTCACAATTCCCAAACGGCGTGCTGGCAATGCAATTTATTTTTATAGTGGTCTAGTAGTCCCTTGCACAGCCATAATGGCAACCTGCAATGTAGTTTCCACTGAGCCCTTTGGCGCTGTTGTCACTCATGTCTCACTGGGCTCATTATCTAATGGCACCTTGACTGAACTGCTGTCATACAAGACATGTTTCATTTTGAAATACAATCCACAAAGGTTTTTCAGATCCTTCAGAAGTTGTAGCAAATATACAAACATAAAATAGTTAATGGCTACAGTGTACCATCATAAACACTGTTGTCAGAATAATGCTGAGAAGGTACATATAGACAAAAGTAACAGCATAAGCCTTGGTCATAGTAGGCCAAAGGGCTTTTATTCATGAATGAAGCAGGCCGCGTGGGCACGTGACATAGTGAGTTACGCTGCCAGTGCCTGCCTGCCCGGCCTACTGCCTCCGCCTCCTGCCTGCTACATAGACTTTAGTAAGTTTCAGTTAATAGACTTGAAGATTATTATTACACTGACTACAGTTATACTTCGTATTAGTACAGTAAGCGGGGCCCAGTGCAATAGAGCACAGTGACTGCACCGGGCCCCGCTGCCATTACAGAACCACAGTAGATGCTGGCCCCCACTCACACTTCACTGGGACACTGTTATGGGGGAGATCTGTGGATGACACATAGCATAAGATGCTATGTGTCATCCACAAATCTCCCTCTAGCAGTGTCATGCCATCCACAGATGCCCCCATAACAGTGCCACCCACAGTCCCCCATAACAGTGTCACCCACAGTCCCCCATAACAGTGTCACCCACAGTCCCCCCATAGCAGTGTCACCCACAGTCCCCCATAACAGTGTCAGCCACAGATCCCCCATAACAGTGACATCCAGAGATCCCCCATAACAGTGTCACCCACGATCCCCCATAACAGTGTCACCCACAGTCCCCCATAACAGTGTCACCCACAGATCCCCCATAACAGTGTCATCGACAGATCCCACATAACAGTGTCATCCACAGATCCTCCATAACAGTGTCAGCCACAGACCACCATAATAGTGTCATCCACAAACCACCATTAGGTCAAACCCCACCAAAAGCACACCTTTTGTTTCAAAATCTTTTTATTCTTATTTTCCTCCTCAAAAACCTAGGTGCGTCCTATAATCAGGTGTGTCTTATAAAGCGAAAAATATGGTAATTGGATGTGTTACAAGTTTATTTAAAAAATCATCTATCAAACAAATCCAAAGTTTACATGATTAGTTTCAGACGAATTGTGCAAAAAAGGAGCTAGTCTCATTTTGCTCTGTAAATTGGTAAAGAAAATGATACGAAGAATGAAGCTGGAGAACACTGGAACTGGAAGGGAGGGCGGAGGGATTGCCTTGATTGGCTCAGAGGCTTACTGAGAGTCTGCCTGATCAGGCATTCATAGAATGCTACTCTGTGTTCAACTTGGGTTCTATCAGGGTAAGCATAGCATAGAGAGCAAGGGACTGGTCACTGTTAGTCAGGGGCGTAGCTATAGGCTCATGGGCCCTGGTGCAAGAGTTCAAATTGCCCCCCCCCCACCCATTCAGCCGTTCCGTTCTCCTGCTCTGTTATAGGAGCAGGAGAAAGGAAAGGACGCATTCAGCACATAACTGAGCCGAACAGAGCCTAAGGATCCCATACACTACAATGGGGTCCGTTAGGTGTCCGCTCCGAAGATGATTTTGGAGCGGAGACAAAAGTTGTGCATGCAGGACTTTTGAATCCGCTCCAAAATCATCTTCGGAGCGGACACCTAACGGACGCCATTATAGTCTATAGGATCCTTAGGCTCTGTTCGGCTCAGTTATGTCCCGAATGCGTCCTTTCCTTTCTCCTGCTCCTATAACGGAGCAGGAGAACGGAAAGGCCAAACACTGATGTGAACTTAGCCGAATGGTGTCCAGTGACATGGAGGGGGGAGGGGGAGAAATGTGACATGGAGCAGGGTCATGGAACATGGAGGAGGGCGAAATCTGACATAGGGGTCCTGGTATCTTCTCTCTGGCCTCCCGACAAGTTGTTTGAGGTCTTGAGGACCTTTCCCACTCAACCAATCAGTAGCCACAGTTATGTAATGTGTCAGGCCAGTGATTGGCTCAGCAGGAAATCACTGGCCTGACATGTGACACATCTGCAGCCACTGACTGGCTGAGTGAAAAAGGTCCTCAAGACCTCAAATAATTTGTCGGGAGGCCAGAGAGGGCTGCCGGTGGTGCGCAAGTGAAACTAAAGTTAAATATGGCTTTAGACTGTCTCTCCTGGAGGGGGCCCCGTGGGCCCCCCTGACTTAGGGGACCGGTTGCAATTGCGACCGCTGCGATCCCTATAGCTACGCCACTTCTGTTAGTTATGTGTTGCTTCATAGTTCATGCAGCTTGCTGGGAGGTTCTGCATTACAAACATTACAAAATCCTGCAAGAAACTCTTTTTTTCTGTATGAGCAGCCAGACAAGTTTTTTAAAAATGTCAAGTTTTTACGGTTCATAGGCTTATTGACAGCACCCCAATAGCATACATTCTGCTGCAAAAAGTGCAGGCATTTCTGGTGGTCGGGACCATGGGACCGCACACAGGCTAGTGCTTTTTCCCACAGTTGGCAAGCACGGCCAGCACTAGCGGATTGTAGGGTGGCTGTAACCATAGAAACGAGCAGTGTACAATGTGATGGAAAAATTAATCCAGCCAGGAAAGGAGGCAATATGGATAGTAACAATACATTAGTAAGTGCCTTGTATTAACTTTCTCTACATGATAAATGTTATTTGCAGAAGTGAGATAACCCTTTTTCAGTGCAATAATGTACCCATGTTAGTGAGCATGTTTTATTACTTCAAGATACTGCCCAGTTACAGCAAAGACTGTATTACTATACCTGTGTAAGTGAACACTTTGTACTGCAATAACTGCATTACTATACCAGTGTTAGTGAATGTGTTGTATTACTTGTGGTGACAGCAAAAGCATTTTACGGCAAAAACAACATTACTATACCCTTGTTAGTGAATGCATTTTACAACAAAATAATATTGAAAAAAATCAATGTAGTGGCTCACCCACTTGCTATCACGATATAGTGCTCTTGTCTATCTGACTCACCCCGTCAAGAGATAAATATATAGTTTAACATTTGAAGACAGGCACTCTACATCTGAAACCATTAAGAGGGGATATGTCCCAAAATACATATTTATTAATTATACATAAAATGTAACAAAGATTAAACCCTCAATGAATTAAGATAAAAATATAAATCATATCTGAAGATAAAAAATAATAAAAAAATATAAAAAAAATGACGGATGTTACGTATAATACAGTGGCGATATTACACAGATAACTGTATGTATGGCAAATATATTGTAGGCTGTTATTAGTTAGTAATATTTATAATTAAAGGATGTCATTGGGGTTTAACATTTGTGGCAATGGAGCTGCCAGAAGGCCATAGGAAGGCTATTCAAGTGGTGTATCTCACCCAGAGCAAGCTGGGTGAGAACAAGAAGGGTTGGGAAAATAGTTTTTTCCCACTGTCTGCAGCAACCAGGCTGGTGATGGGGATAATTAGCAGCCAGCTGAGGAGCTTGGATTAATCTGGGCTGAGCTCCTCAATCAGGGCTCCCAGTCTGGGAAAGGAGCAGGCTGTGTCAAGGCCTGTGGGAGCCAGGACCCTCTAACCCTGTGTGGGGGTAAGCACTGTGGGGTTTTTGGGGAGCTGGGTGGTAGACCCGGATCCCGCTAGAGAGGGAGTATGTACTGTGTAGTCAGTGGCCAGACGGCTCAGCTTTATTTTTATGATTTCTTTGTACTGCTGTTATGACAATAAAGCTGGTCGTGGCCAGTTTGCACCCGAATCTACAGTGGTGGGGTGGCCTTTTGATGTGTGCCAACCGTCTAAGGTGTTAAGGCGGCGATCTGGAAGAGCTACATAACTCAGTGTTGTTACATATGGTGGAGGATGCGGGCATAAAAATGGCATACGAAGCTGGGTGCTGCAGAGCTAAAAGATCAAAGACAATAGGTTGCTAAGGGCACCAGGAAGTGTTGTCTGTGCTGAATGCTGCGGGATTGCTGGATGGAAAGTGTCCGTGCTGAAAATTAAAAAAACTGTTGGTTGTTAGGGTCAACGACGAGACAGCAGGTGCTGCTCATAAGAGAGTGGACTATTTTGCTGTGGTGCAAGTAAAACTGCAGGAAATTAAAGGGCCAGTAGCCCAGCAAAGGGGACTAGTTGCTGACAATTTTTCCTGATACCATGGGTCTTATGGAAGAGTACGTCCGGCGGCACTGGCGCATACAGCAGGGAGAAGAAATGGCCATAGCGATTGGCTATACTAAAAATGAATTGGTAAAATTTGATGCAGAGCGAGAGGCTCTGGAGGCGCAGTTGCCCCTGAGGAAAGGGTTCTCAACGCTGTATGATCACTGTGCAAAAGTACCAGAGGTCGGTGGTGTGTCGGGAGTTCTGGAGAAAAGGCGAAGGTGTGCCGTTGCCAAGGGCAACCGTCGGGAAGATAAAGAGATGGTGAGTGGTGCAATTCTCAGGAGTTCCTATATTCCCTGCGACTGTGTGCAAGATTCTAAAGGGTGCGGCTGAAATGTCCGTCCAGGAAAAGTCTTAACTACAGGCCAAGTTGTATCCGGTAGCAACTGTTGGAGTAAGGAATCTGCAGGTGGTCATGATACCAGGAATCAAGGGCAGGTCTCCAAAAGCTGGATTTTGGAGGATGATCTCGGTAGAGATGTCCGTGGGATGCTCTCGTCTCCCAAGACTGCCGAACCTGTGACAACAAAGGGTAAGACTGTTCCTGTTATTAATTATGCGGCAGACCCAATGATGGTGAGCCGGCGGCAGTTGATACCTGCTGGACTGCTAAGCGATAAATTGCCGAGGCGAGGAACTGTCTCAGAAATGTGTGACATTGGGAAAACTGCTGGGTCTGAACAGGCGGGTAAGCCTGTTGCAGTTGCTCCCTCGCAGGAATCTGCAGGGGAGAAGCTCAATGTGTTGTCTAAAGTGCCTGTGACCAAGGCTAGATTTGGGATGGCGAAAATCAGAGATCCCATGCTATCCTGGGTAAGAGGTAGAATGATGACTGTCCGGGACAATTATGTGAATACTGTGGACTATCCGGTGGTCCTCACGGAGGGTGAGACCATGGTGGGAACAGAGACTGATGGACTTGATGTTGCAAATAGGCTCATGCATGACGTAATGTGGGGCAATGGAGACACTTCTATAGAAAGTAATGAAGCTCCTACAGAACCCGTACATTTCCCTTTAAATAAAGGTGTAAGGGGAATGCAGATAGAAAGCAATGGTTTAAGTGAGATGACCATTGGAAACAATAGTGCAGACACGGTGCCAAGTGAAGGTGCTGAGTTTGTTGAAATGTATAATGATAATGTTGATCTATGTGCAAGAAGTGATGAGGATGATGACAGTCCTTTTCCTTTGCAGGCTGTGATTGGGGAAGAAGCTCCTCCTGTTGGTAAAAATGTGGATGTTATGAAAATGCTAATTGATGTTGAAGACCAAGGCCCTCTCCTTAGCTAGAGCCCTTGATAAAGCGCTTGAGGAGCGTGACACATTTGAGAGTCTGAACAGGCAACTCAGAGCAGAGATGGATGATCTCATGAGCTCAAAGGAGGATGTCGAGAAAAACGTCTATGAGTTGGAGAAGCCAAGCGTGCTCTCAAGTTGGAGAAGCCAAGCAGCAGGTAGAAAATGAGAAACCTGAAGAGAGTCCTCTGGAAGACATCAAGTCTATGCCAAAGCCTGTTAGGAATGGGTCTGGAGATGGTGGCGCTGTGGTGCCATTCGAGGCAGAGAAGAAGATGGAAGATGTATCTGCTGAACCAGATGATTGTGCTGAGGTGGATGCAAAAGACCAGAGACTCGTGGCGGTGTGTGGCCAGGACCTGGTCATGAAAGACATTCCCTCTGCTGTCAATGCCTTCCAGAAAGCCAGCAGTCTGCTGGGGAAGAAATACGGGGGGACCGACGACCAGTATTAGGGTCCTGTCTACTCCGATGGGCTGGCTCTCCTGAATCCTGCCCGAAAGGAGAACCATATCCTGAACCTCTGCAGGGATTGCCAGAAGACGACGAGTCTGGTGAAGACCCTGATGTCCCCAGTACCTCCAAACTTGATGAGAAAAAGGAGGAGTTTAGAATGCAAGTATATGATTCTGTGTCCGAGAAGGATGAGAAGGCTAACAAAGTGGATGAAGACACCAAAGTCATTGAGTTGGAGTGGGAAAAAACCTCAGCTGTTTCCCAATGTAGGAGCTTTGACCCTGGAGGGGGCTTAAGTAAGGTGTAAAGTCCTACGGCCTTTATCGGGGGGGGGGGGGAGGATATGTGGCAGTGGAGCTGCCAGAAGGCCATAGGAAGGCCATTCAAGTGGTGTATCTCACCCAGAGCAAGCTGGGTGAGAACAAGAAAGGTTGGGAAAATAGTTTTTTAACACTGTCTGCAGCAGCCAGGCTGGTAATGGGGATAATTAGCAGCCAGCTGAGGAGCTTGGATTAATCTGGGCTGAGCTCCTCAATCAGGGCTCCCAGTCTGGGAAAGGAGCAGGCTGTGTCAAGGCCTGTGGGGGCCAGGACCCTCTAACCCTGTGTGGGGGTAAGCACTGTGGGGTTTTTGGGGAGCTGGGTGGTAGACCCGGATCCCGCTAGAGAGGGAGTATGTACTGTGTAGTCAGTGGCCAGATGGCTGAGGTTTATTTTTATGATTTCTTTGTACTGCTGTTATGACAATAAAGCTGGTCGTGGCGAGTTTGCACCCGAATCTACAGTGGTGGAGTGGCCTTTTGATGTGTGCCAACCGTCTAAGGTGTTAAGACAGCGATCTGGAAGAGCTACATAACCCAGTGTTGTTACAGACATCCATATAGTTGTAGGATATCGCCACAGTAAACAATCACATTAAGGTACCTCCAATACTATATAGATATATTAAATATCAGACGGTAATTTAAAAATGCACATTTTAAAACATCATTGTTTGTCCCACGAGTCAGCTATTTTCCTTATGGTGATAATGTCCCTTTAATAATAATACACTCTCAATAGTACTTATGAAACTTTTAGTTGATTCAACCGATTAGATACATTTAGATGTTCATATTGTATCTGCTGTGTTTTGTAAGATTCAGCCTTATTAGTAGCGATTCTTCTCTCCACTCAATCATTAGTACTGTTTCTCAGTAGTCTTCACCGACTCCTTCCTCAGTGTGGAAGGAGTCGGTGAAGACTCTGAAACACTTCTGGTGTCCGATAGTTATACCTGCAATCCCCAAGTCTTGTAATCTATGGACATATGGAAAAAACTACCTCTATATTGAATCAGGTGAAGCGCTTCAAAAGAAATTAAATCCTCCTCCCGTCCAATCAGGAAAACTTACAAGTCCAAGACTGGTGCATAAGAACATGTGGGACGCTAAGTGCCGGCAGAGCAAACCAAGTGGGACGCTATAGAAAAGAACAGCCGGGAGTGGAGGTTGTATCAGTTGAACTAAACACGAGAAAGAGGTAACAGTGGTCAGCATACTAATGGCCCCGTGGGATGCCACGATTGGCAGATTACAGCAACTGACAGTAACTGACAGTTAAGTGCGCATTACTTACTATTGAGAAATAGAGATGTCCCGAACTATTCGCCAGCGAACTGTTCCTGGCTAACATCACATGTTCTCGTTCGCCGTGGTGGGTAAACATCACATGTTTGCATTCGCCGCGGAGGGCGAACATATGCGATGTTCGGTCTGCCACCTATACGTCATCATTGAGTAAACTTTGATCCTAAACCTCACAGTCAGCGGACACATTACAGCCAATCAGCATGCCCTCCCTCCCAGACCCTCCCACCTCCTACCAAAAAGCAAGGACAGCATCCATCTTAGATTCATTCTGAAGCTGCAGTGTTAGGCCCCATTCAGACGTCAGTAGTGTGTTGCGGATCCGTAAGTTTCGGATCCGCAATGCACCATGCCGGGACTCCCCATAGAGATGTCTATTCTTGTCCGCACGTGGCGGACAAGAATAGGACATGCTCTATCTTTTGTGGAGCCGCGGCCAGATGTTTCAGGGCCGAAACCCGGAAGTTCAGGGAAGTGGCTCCGCAAATGTGAAAGCGGAGAGCACATAGTGTGCACTCCGCATCACATCTGGCCCCATTTACAATGAATGGGTCCACATCCATTCCGCAGAATTGCGGAATGGATGCGGACAAAATAGCGGACGTGTGAATGGGGCCTTAGTTAGAGCAGGGAGAGTGCTGCTGCTGCTGAATTAAAATGGAAAGCGTTAGCTAGGCCAGTGTTCTGTGTCCACTCCAGTCCTCAAAGATTCATCTGCTGTAAGGACAGCGTCCTGACAGCAACCCAAAAAGCTCTTTTTAGGGCTGGTACATCAGTCTGCTTTTATTTATTTTTTCTATATATATATTGCAGTTGCCTGCCCGTGTGTGAGAGGCCACAGGCCCACAGACTGTACTGTGTGCACACCACTCATATAGGGTGGCACAGTACCTTGCAGATAAAAAAGTAATTTAATTTTTACCCTTTAATATAATTGCAGTTGCCTGCCAGTGTGTGTCAGGCCCACAGACTGTACTGTGCCCACTGCCCTCCACTCATATAGGGTGGCACCTTGCAGATAAAAAAGTCATTTAATTTTTACCCTTTAATATAATTTCAGTTGCCTGCCAGTGTGTGTCAGGCCCACTGACAGTACTGTGCCCACTGCCAACCACTCATATCACGTGGTACAGTACCTTGCAGATAAAAAAGTCATTAAATGTTTACCCTTTAATATAATTGCAGTTGCCTGCCAGTGTGTATCAGGCCCACAGACTATACTGTGCCCACTGCCTACCACTCATAAAGGGTGTCACAGTACATTGCACGGCGCACGTGCAGTGACCTAAAATTCAAACGAAGAGGACCGAGCCTGGGTCTTTTTCCATCTCCCGATTCCAAAAATCTATTTACTACACCGGCCCTGGCCCTGATAAGGGACAAAACGGAGATTAAACTGATAGGAATAATACTTAGTTAACAAAACTCCCATGGAAAATTACATAGTTGACGCAGAGTCGGGTTTTGATACATAAAGGGCATACATCCCCTAACATTCCTAAATTGTTTGGAATAACGTTCTTTAAAATATCCAGTGTGTGTATACGATCAGGTATGATGTTGTATCGATCAGGTAGTGTAAGAGTTATGCCCTCTTCACAGTGACAGACCAAACTCTGACAGACCAAACTCCCCGTTTAACGCACCGCAAACAACTGCAAACAGTCCATTTGCACAACCGCAAACTCCCCATTTGCACAAGGTTGGATACCAAGCTAGCCATGTCCCGTTCCTTGTCCTCACTGACGTCATTGAAGGTCTCTTTCTCCACCCAGCCACGTACAACACCAAGGGTCCCTGAAAGGTGACAACAAGCCCCCTGGGACGCCTGCTGTGGTTGGTCTTCCACCTCCTCAAAGCCACCTTCCTCCTCTGACTCCTCTTCTTCAGACTCCTCTCTGCGTTGCCGCAGGTCCAGCAATCGACAACGACAAGGCTGCTTCTGGTGGTGATGGTGACCACAACTCTTCCTTTTCATGCTCATCTACTACCTGATCCAGCACTCTTCGCAGGGCATGCTCCAGAAAAAACGCATATGGGATGAGGTCGATGATGTTGCTTTGGGTTTGACTGACCAGGTTTGTCACCTCCGCAAAAGGATGCAAGAGCCTACAGCCATTGTGCATGAGCGTTCAGTAATGCGGCCAAAAAATTCCCAGCTCCGCAGAGGCTGTACTCTTTTTTTTAAATTAAAAAAATCTGTTCTTACTAGTTTAATCTCTTTTTTGTCCCCTATCAGGGGCCGGTGTATGGAATAGATTTTAGGAACCGGGAGATGAAAAAAGATGGTTGGTCGGTCCTCTTCCTTCCAATTTGGGGCACTGCGCATGCGCCGTGCAATGTACTGTGCCTCCCTATATGAGTGGTGTGTAAAGTAGTACTATTCCTATCAGTTTAATCCCTGTTACGTCCCCTATCAGGGGACGTGTATCGAATAGATTTTAGGAACCGGGAGATGGAAAAAAATGATTGGTCGGTCCTCTTCCTTCCAATTTGGGGCACTGCACGTGCGCCATGCAATGTACTGTGCCACCAATACAAATAGTGTGAACTACTATTCTTACCATTTTAATCTTTGTTAAGTCCCCTATCAGGGGACGTGTATTGAATTGAATCTTTGCATGGGGAGATAGAGAAAAAAGCTTGCTCTCTCCGCTTCATTCTAATTTTGGGCACTTGCAATGGAATTTGCCAATTGCCACCAATGCAACTAGTGTTAACTAAGTACTATTCCTATCAGTTTAATCTCTGTTTTGTCCCTTATCAGGGCCAGGGCCGGTGTAGTGAATAGATTTTTGGAACCGGGAGATGGAAAAAGACCCAGACTCGGTCCGCTTCGTTAGAATTTTAGGTCACTGCGCGTGCGCTGTGCAATGTACTGTGACACCCTATATGAGTGGTGTGTTTTGTAGTACTAGTCTCATCAGTTTAATCACTGTTATGTCCCCTATCAGGGTATGTGTATTGAATAGATTTTAGACAACTGAAAAGAGTTGTCAATAGTTGACACACTCATGACATAAATTTTATTTCTCTATGCGTCAATCTTGGTGTAGTGATGACTGTGCTCGTGTGCACGTTTGGGAGATTGCAGGCGATGGCAGTTTTTCAAAGCCTATGGTCGTGCTGAGGTAGTTCAGTGACAGTTAAGTGACCCAGAAAACAATGATTCTGCAGTGTGGGCCCATTGTTGGCCTAGTAGGCTTTAATGATCAACTTAGATGATCACAAAGAAAATTAATGTTTTTTCTATGAAAAATTATCCAGCCGATCGCTTATCGTCTGTTCACAATGAAGCAACGAACTTATCATCTTGGGTGTGCCAACATTGCCAACACCCTCGTAGAGGTGATTGCTTCATTGTGATACGCAAGCCCCTCACAACAAGCTAACGATCACGAAGGGGAATTCACACATGTATGTGCCTTTTTTTTGTTTTCTTTTTGCAGCCACAGTGCAGCACCAGAGGCCAGAAAAATTAGGCATGTACACATGCCTGAAAAATTAGGTATTGTTGCAGCCGCTGCTGTAGCAGCGTCTGGAAGAATTGATGTTTTCCAGGCAGAAAGTGTACTAAAACATTAGGCTTGAACCCTAGTTGGTGGCGGAGAAGTCACGCAAGTCATCCAGCATGTGGAGATTAAATACAGCAGCGTGGGGACCATTTTTAGCCCAAGGCATCTCATCAGGCCTTTTTTAGTCAAATGCTTTCCCCACTGTCAGTCCCTTCGGGATCCATGCCTCATTCATCTTAATAAAGGTGAGGTAATCTAGACTTTTTTGACCTAGGCGACTTCTCTTCTCAGTAACAATACCTCCTGCTGTGCTGAAGGTCCTTTCTGACAGGACACTTGAAACGGAGCAGGCCAGAAGTTCTATTTCAAATTGGGATAGCTCAGGCCACAGGTCAAGCCTGCACACCCAGTAGTCAAGGGGTTCATCGCTCCTCAGAGTGTCGATATCTGCAGTTAAGGCGAGGTAGTCTGCTACCTGACGATCGAGTCGTTCTCTAAGGGTGGACCCCGAAGGGCTGTGGCGATGAGTAGGACTTAAACAGCTCTGCATGTCCTCCATCAACAACACGTCTGTAAAGCATCCTGTCCTTGCCAGCGTGGTCGTGGTAGGAGGAGGATTACTTTCACCTCTTCCCCTGTTAGATTCCCGTTGTGCTCTGACATCACCCTTATACGCTGTGTAAAGCATACTTTTTAACTTGTTTTGGAACTGCTGAATCCTTTCCGACTTCCGGTAATTCGGTAAGATTTCAGCCACTTTCTGCTTATACCGGGGGTCTAGTAGCATGGCCACCCAGTACAGGTCGTTCTCCTTCAGCGTTTTTATACGAAGGTCCCTCAACAGGCATGACAGCATGAAAGACACAATTTGCACAAGGTTGGATGCTGAGATAATCATCTCCCGTTCCTCGTCCTCACTGATCTCATTGAAGGTCTGTTCTTCCCCCCAGCCACGTACAACACAACGGGTCCCAGATAGGTGACAACGAGCACCCTGGGATGCCTGCTGTGGTTGGTCTTCCTCCACCTCAAAGCCACATTCCTCCTCTGACTCCTCTTCCTCAGACTCCTCTTCCAGCGTTGCCGCAGGTCCAGCAAGCGATGATGATAAGGCTGTTTCTGGTGGTGATGGTGACCACAACTCTTCCTCTTCATGCTCATCTATGGCCTGATCCAGCACTCTTCGCAGGGCATGCTCCAGGAAGAAAACAAATGGGATGATGTCACTGATGGTGCCTTCGGTGCGACTGACTAGGTTTGTCACCTCCTCAAAAGGATGTATGAGCCTACAGGCATTGCGCATGAGCGTCCAGTAACGTGGCAAAAAAAATACCCAGCTCCGCAGAGGCTGTTCTAGCACCCCGGTCATAAATTGATGGCTTTTTCTTGTTGGAGCAGACGGTCGAACATTAGGAGTGTTGAATTCCAACGTGTCGGGCTGTCGCAAATCAAGCGCCTCACTGGCATGTTGTTTCGCCGCTGAATATCGGAAAAATGCACCATGGCCGTGTAGGAACGCCTGAAATGGCCACACACCTTCCTGGCCTGCTTGAGGACGTACTGTAAGCCTGGGTACTTATGCACAAAGCGTTGTACGATCAGATTCAACACATGTGCCATGCACTGCACATGTGTCAACTTGCCCAAATTCAATGCCGCCAACAGATTGCTTCCGTTGTCACACACCACTTTGCCGATCTCCAGTTGGTGCGGGGTCAGCCACTGATCCACCTGTACGTTCAGTGCGGACAGGAGTTCTGGTCTGGTGTGACTCTCTGCTTTCAGGCAAGTCAACCCCAAGATGGCGTGACACTGTTGTATCCGGGATGTGGAATAGCCCCCAGGGAGCTGGGGGGTGCAGTTGCAGAGCCACGCATTCCATGCTTGGCAGCCGTCAGCAGGTTTACCCAATGCGCAATGTACGTGATTTACCTGCCCTGACCTTGCTTTGCAGACCAGGTATCAGTGGTCAGGTGGACCCTTGCCCCAACACTGTGTGCCAGACATGCGATGACTTCCTTTTTCCACAATAGAGTACAGGTTGGGGATTGTCTTTTGGGAAAAAAAAAAAAATTGTCCGGGTACCTTCCACTGCGGTGTCCCAATAGCTATACATTTTTTGAAGGCCTCAGACTCCACCAGCTTGTATGGTAAAAGCTGGCTAAGAGTTCCGACAAGCCAGCGGTCAGACGCCTGGCAAGGGGGTGACTCTTTGACATTAGCTTCTTACGCTCAAACATTTTCTTGACAGACACCTGACTGTGGGCAGATGAGTAAGAGGGGACAAGGAGGACAGCAGTGGTTGACGTGGCTGAAGATGCTGGACCAGGAGGAGGATGGTGGCTTTGAGTTAGTGTGCTGCTTGTACTCATATGTTGATCCCATAGGCGTTTGTGATGTGAGATCATGTGCCTTCGCAAAGCAGTTGTACCTAGGTGGGTGTTGGACTTCCCACGACTCCGTTTCTTTTGGCACAGGTTGCAAATGGCATCGCTGTTATCAGAGGCAGACACACCACAAAAAACCACTTCACTTGTATGTGACAACTCAGCAAAGGAAGCAGCAGCGGGTACAACATCATCATCATCACACCGTACATCCATGTGTGTAAAGCTGCCTGACTGAGACATATCCCTGTTAGCTACATTATCTGGATATCATGGTTGCGCATCACTCATTTCTTACAACTGATGTGTAAATAAATGCTCTGACAGATCAAATGAAGTGGCTGTGGTGCTAGTGTTGGTGGTGGCGGAAGGCGTGCGAGTAGTAACTTGAGAGGTGTCCGAAGCTGAGCTGGAGGTGGATGATGCGTCAAGGTTCCGAGCGGAAGGTGTAGAAGATTGGGTGTCCTGTGTAATCCAGTCAACTATGTCCTCAGAATTTTTTGAGTTCAGGGTATGTGGCCTCTGAACACTGGGCATTATTCTAGGGACAAAAGAAATCACAGCACCACGACGGCCCCTGCGGGGTGGCCGGCCTCTGCCTGTCATTTATTTTTGATTAGTGGTACTATGCGTGCACGGTACTGTGCCACCCTATATGAGTGGTGGGCACTGGCAGTGGGCACAGTACAGTCTATGGGCCTGACACACACTGGCAGGCAACTGCAATTATATTAAAGGGTAAAAATTAAATGACTTTTTTATCTGCAAGGTACTGTGCCACCCGATATGAGTGGTGGGCACTGGCAGTGGGCACAGTACAGTCTGTGGGCTAGACACACACTGGCAGGCAACTGAAATTATATTAAAGGGTAAAAATTAAATGACTTTTTTATCTGCAAGGTACTGTGCCACCCGATATGAGTGGTGAGCAGTGGGCACAGTACAGTCAGTGGGCCTGAAACACACTGGCATGCAATTGAAATTATATTAAAGGGTAAAAGTAAAATGACTTTTTTATCTGCAAGGTACTGTGCCACCCGATATGAGTGGTGGGCATTGGCAGTGGGCACAGTACAGTCTGTGGGCCTGACACACACTGGCAGGCAACTGAAATTATTTTAAAGGGTAAAAATTAAATAACTTTTTTATCTGCAAGGTACTGTGCCACCCGATATGAGTGGTGGGCACTGGCAGTGAGCACAGTACAGTCTGTGGGCCTGACACACACTGGCAGGCATCTGGCAACTGAAATTATATTAAAGGGAAAAAAATGACTTTTTTATCTGCAAGGTACTGTGCCACCCGATATGGGTGGTGGGCAGTGGGCACAGTACTGTCAGTGGGCCTGACACACACTGGCAGGTAACTTAAATTATATTAAAGGGTAAAAATTAAATGACTTTTTTATCTGCAAGGTACTGTGCCACCCGATATAAGTAGTGGACACTGGCAGTGGTTACTGTACAGTCTGTGGGCCTGACACACCTGGCAGGCAACTTAAATTATAGCAGATGAGTCTTTGAGGACTGGAGTGAACACAGAACACTAGTAGCTAACGCTTTCCCTAGAATCCCTACATTAATTCAGCAGCAGCACTCTCCCTGCTCTAACTAACACTGCAGCTTTAGAATGAATCTAAGATGGATGCTGTCCTTGTTTTTTGATAGGAGGTGGGAGGGTCTGGGAGGGAGGGTATGCTGATTGGCTGGAATGTGTCTGCTGACTGTGAGGTATAGGGTCAAAGTTTGCTCAATGATGATGTATAGGGGGCGGACCGAACATCGCATATGTTCGCCCGCCGCGGCGAATGGAAACAAGCGATGTTCGCCGGGAACTGTTCGCCGGCGAATAGTTCATGACATCTCTAGTCTAGATTAGCTATAAGTTCAATCAGTTGCTAAACTGCATCAAGCAGCAAACATCCCACTGGCAACTGGAAGTGGTGAATGATTTTATCATCCACCAGTCCACTTCTGCAGGGAGCATGTGTTATTTTGAGGAAATGTATTCCTAGATGCCAAATTGCAGTATTACCATGATACACTTTGATTGCAGCTGGCTGCATCTTTTGGTGAGCAGACCCCTACTGCCCGTGTGTCTAACTAGGAGGCTCCTCTCGGTCCCCCTGCCGAGTCACCCCCCTCCCACTATTACCACTACCACATCCATCAATATCAGTATCTACATGGCAGCAGAATAACTGGCCAATATATCACTGGCCCCAGCAGTCACGCTCAATACCTGATATCTAAGGTTGATGGTAACAAATTTTTTTCCCCCTGAAATAGCAGTAAAAAAAAAATTCATACTCACCTTTTGAGCGCGAAGAGGCCGACGTGGCCATCTGACTGAAGAGCCTGCGTGAAATCTTGTGCGTGGTGACATGTGATTTCACCGTGCCGGCCAGCGTGATGACGTCATCAAGCATGGAACGAGATTTCACACAGAATATTCACACAAGATGGCCGCGGTGGCCTCCACGGAATTAAACCCTGAAAGCCCTAATTTTCATCTCAGATGACGTGATTAGCGATGAACACGGCATCTGAGGGGTTCGATAATGGAGGCAGCACAGTCTCCGTTTCCTGTCATTGTGCCTGATACTTACAAAGAAAAGCGCTTCTTGACGAAGCAATTCGTCACAAAACGGATTTCTTTGTGAAATTCGGCGAAGCAGACAAATTGAATTTTTGTAAACCTACTGATATCATGTACATAAAGACCTGCACAGAACTGTGGAGGCATCAGTGCTGGAGTGGTACAGATGCAGCCGAGCTAAACTTAATGGTTAAAACGCTAAGAATGTATGAGATTTATCAGGCGAACGTTTAGTGATGAGCGAAGTATTTAAAAATCCGAATAAAAAAAAATAATAATCTGCGTTGTGACAAATTATTTCGTCTTGAAGAACATTTCTTTATCAGTAGTGGGTGCAATGACAAGGACCGTCAATTGCGTCGCTCCCTGTCATTATACCCCACAGATGCAGCATTCATACATGATCGCAGCATCTGATATTAATAACAGAGTGTAAATTAAAAAAAAAAACTTACATGATCCATTTGCTTGTAAAGCACCGGCCGTCGCGGTGGCCTCATACATCACCGCTAGGGATCAGCGAATTGACTTCGGATGAAACATCCGAAGTCGATTCGCATAAAATTTCGTTCTAATACTGTACGGAGCAGGAGCTACGTAGCACGTACTGTACGGAGCAGGAGCTACGTAGCAGGAGCTACGTACAGTATTAGAAAGTATTGGCTACCATGAGCCTAAGTTATTACTTCATAAATTAATTTTTACTGTAAAAAAACATTTCCCGAACCCAGGTTTGGTTCCAAGGTTTTTTTACAGTACAAATTAATTTATGAAGTTATTACACAAAGTCTCTCGAGACTTCACAAAGCAATAACTTCTGCTCATCGGAGACAATACATTCTAATACTGTACGGAGCTCCTGCTATGTACAGTATTAGAACAACGTTTTATGCGAATCGACTTTGCATGTTTCATCTAAAGTCGATTCGCTCATCCCTAGTCACTGCAAACGGGATTCCAGACGAGATCTTCAAGCAAGATGGCGGCGGCTATTCCATCAAAAGCAAATGGATCAGGTATTTTTTTGCGAAGCATGAATTTATTCTGAAATTTGCTCATCCCTAGTTATGTTTTTTTTTGTGTTATATAAAATATTTTGCCCGCCCTTTTTATTTAACTCTTGGACACATCTAATGTCCTGTATAAGCTATTTAACTCTTTTGCTATCTGGTAAGCAAATGTTTTGTATCTAAAATATAATATCTACAATACGTGATGTACAGCAGCTACCAAAATTCTACATATCTACCAGTTTTATCTAAAAGTGATTTCTGCCAAGGCTTGTTATTTGTTTTCATTATTTTATCTTATTTTAACATATTATATGATTTTAACCTAGAGGGCTCACCATTACTATTGTATAATTTTGCTTGCACTATATCTTAGGCAGGAAGATAATCACATACATTTCCTATCAAGAAGAATTTGAGCAGAACACAATAATGGAGGTGGAGGAATGAAAACTCCCCTCTCTTGCTGTTACCATAGCAGGATGGAAGAAAATATATTAAACTCATCCACAGTATGTGGGCTTACAATGGCTTTTTGCAGTGTTGTTGGGGAGAAACTGCCACGAGCAAGCTTCACAAGCAGCACCACCTAATCACCTGGCAGCTTTCCAGCTACAGAATGACCCAATAAACTCTCGAGGATTTCAATTCCTGCTGTCTGATTTGCTTCCTCTCTTCTCAGAGCCCAGAAACAGTTGAAATCCAAACACTGCCTTGACAACTGGAATAAAGCAAGGAGAAGGAGGGGAAGGCAGGGCACATATCTAGCAGCCAAATGTGATCAGCATTTTATTACTAGAGGCAGGAAAAGGGAAAAGAAAAAAAAAGTTGGTGCAAGGAAAGTCAATTATGGTTAGATTACTTGGAAGGAAATTACAAAATATTAAGACAATGAATACAAAGGTATGTCCTATAGTGTCTTATTACTTTTACAGTGTTGGGAATTCATCATCAATTTCTATTAAGTATAGGATAGCATGCTGTGCTGTTTGGCAGATTCACATTACTCATATGGAGTGCATTGTTACTTTAGGTTGTTTTAGTAGTTTTCACATTTTCTCCCATGAATTCAGTAATTTTCTGCAAATATTCTTGCATTTCTAGCTCCTATCATGACTGCTCCAGGCTCATTATCTTTGTGACTGGTTGTTTGATTGCTTCCATTAGACAAATCGCACACTATTTTTTGTGCTTGTAAGGTGGGTAGAAGACATTACCACTTTACCAGGAGTATTTATAAATAGGTTGTGTTACTTTAAATTGGATGACATCCTATTGTAATGTTTGGGCATTGCCATCACAGGAGCAAGTTTCAGTGCAGAGGAGCTAGCAGTAACCTGCGGCATGTTGAGTTGGCCCCCTAATGGAGTTACGACTGGTGTTGGGATGGGGGTATTCCTGGCCAATATAATGCTGGAAAATAAATGCCCTAGCTGATATGATTGATGAGAGGGGTCTACTTGTTAATCCTATATTGCAGTCTGGGGGCTCTGAAGCATCACCTATGTAGGCTGGGAACTAGGATATAGACACTGCAGGGTACTGTCCCCACTAGTGAAGCTATGCATTAAAGCTGCAGTGATTGAGAACGCCTGCAGCAAAATGGTGCTTGGCCTTTTGTGAAGTGGGGAATTGCTATGACAGGGTGTCAAGTCCCCTGTTAGACCTCTGTGAAGAACCTAGTAATGCAAGACGGAGTGTGTGCTGAGAGTTGTAAGGGCTTGACAGTTAGTGCGGCACATGTTGTGGGGCATTTATGTACCCCCCAGCTGGGGGTGAGCTATGAAGCAAAGCCTGCCAAAGCCACATGCATCCACCTACCAGGGATGAGCGACTGATGAAGGGCCACAGAAGAATAGACTGTGGATCAGGCCTAAAGCTGTGGTCCCCTGAAGACAGTTGCAGTCACCAAAGACAGCCTAGAATGAGCATGGGAGGAGAGGGAGTCTTTCCACCCACAGATAAACCACTGAAGATGGCTGCAGATAAAACACCTGCAGTGAGGTGAGACGGACCTGCAGATTAGATGGCTGCAGTGAGGTGAGACGGCCCTGCAGATGTGATGACTTCAGGCAATTGCTACAGATGTGATCAGCTGTAGAAATGATAAGTGAGGACGAGCATATGAGGAGCGGGAGCATCTCTCCTCACTAAAGTGCCAACTGAGAACTGGGCCCATAGAAGAAGAGACAGTAGGGTTAGTGCTGTGGAGCCAAAGAGGAGCCAATGCATTGCTTTGTGTATTAACTGCTAGGAACACTAGAGCAGTGGTGATAGAATAATGCCCAATTTGACAGCTGCAAGTAAAGAGAACAACCCAAGCTAAAGCACTTGAGACCTAGTTGCAAAAACATCACCCCTGGATCAATAGTCATGGGACTATTGATATTGTAAATATGGACTGTAAATAGTTTGTAGACCCAATATTCTTTTTGTGCCCTATAAGAGATCATAAGCCTTAAGCATGTATGTTTCTTTGTGAGTATAAATGATAAGTGTTGTGCTCTTCTATTAGAGGCTCTAAATATATTGGAATAACCACAAATCAAACACCCTCATATTGAGCCATTTGCAAGAGTCAAACTGTGTACCCTGTGGATCTGTTCATGCTAAAACATCAGAAAGTATTGTCCCCTCCTGTGGAGTGAACAAGTGTAATGTAGTAAATTGTGCAGTAAATTTTATTATGGCTACAAGAAAATGTACATGCTTTATTACCACCGCTGGTACCCGCACCTATATCGGGAGAGGAGCACTGCAAAGTGGTGGCTGCAGGACTATGGTCCGGCCACCACCAATTGCTCTCTCCAGTAAAGTGAATGGGAGTGCACAGTGCATGCTTTATTACCAGCACATGCTTTATTACCACCGCTGGTACCCGCACCTATATCGGGAGAAGAGCACTGCAAAGTGGTGGCTGCAGGACTATGGTCCGGCCACCACCAATTGCTCTCTCCAGTGAAGTGAATGGGAGTGCACAGTGCATGACCGGCCATCATTCCCATTCACTTCCATAGGCCCGATGGAGATAGCCAAGCCAACGCCCCATAGAAAATGAATGGAATGCAGCTGCACATGCGCTGTGCATCCTCCACCACTTTTGGCGCTCTGTTCTCAATACAGGTGCGGGTCCCAGCAGTGGGACCTGAACCTCTCAGATGAGGCAACCTCTTTTACGTATGTCCTTACATTACCTTATAATAGTTACATTTAATGAAAGTTGTCTATGCCATAATTTTCATTGAAGTTATGGGGGTTGTCCAGATTCAGGATGAAACCGGAAAAGCTTCTGAATCAACCTGCATTAAAGAACTGGTAAGTACTTACCTGCCAGATCCTGCGTCTATGCTCAGGTTCTCCTGGCTAGGTTATATTTATCCAACTGTGGCAGTGACGTCACATTGATAACACATGACCTCTAATCACTTCGGGTGAACCACTAATGCTGGTGATTGGCTGCAGTAGCCATGTGTTGTCGACGTGACATCACTACTGTGCTGGATAAATAGAGCCTGGCCAGGATGAATGGAGTGGCGACGTGGAATCATGCATGAAGTACTTACCTGTTCTTTATAGGTTGATCTGGAGGGTTGTCTGGTTTCATCCTAAAACTGCACAACCCCTTTAAGAAGCTAAATGTTTTGAAGACGTTTGGTTATTTTAAAATAAACAACAGTAATTGCATTCTGTATCTTATGTGACTTTGCCATACTGCTAGTGACAACAATATAGGCTTTTCACACATTTTTCATTTTAAACATTCCCACAGAAATAAAGAGTAAGCACAAAGCCTATGTACATGTTATAATATTTTCTGGGAAAACATTTAGAAAAGAGAGCAAGTCATTATCTAATCTTCGTTTTTCCTATTACAGCATGTGAATTTCTAGTTTAAATCTGTTTCAACCTAAAAGTACAACTGTGCGTGGATGGGTCTTGAATTACAATATTTTTTCCGTTCTGCTTTTACATGGTACTGTAATCATATAAAACAGTCAGATGTTTTCGGCTGCTTATAACGTTCTGCAATTTTATGCACACATTTCTCATTTTTCAGAAAACTATCAAGATTGAATTTCAGTATTAACACCAACACAGATCATATCACTTTTTTAAGGACGTATAGCACCTGCAAGGTTTTTATTCTCGTCTCGGATTCAAAAATCTTGCAAACCAATAAAACTTCTCTAGAAAATAAAAGACCATGAAGCAGTAGTGGAGAATTCTTAGAAACCTGACTATAACACATAGGAGGAATTGAGTTTCCATCTGATAACAGGGTACAATAGTTTGAAAGTCAATGATGAAGGGATTTCATTGTAAGTATATCACACGGTGAAGAATGAAGTCTATTCAAAAGTTTGGATTTGAAAGTAGCTCTAGAGGTTTTTGTTATTTTAAGATACGATTTTGAAGATGAAAATAAACATACTCCTTTGTTCCATTTCAATTTCGTGATGACATAAAAATTGAAGTATAAATCCATTTCGAACTAATATGTACTTCGTATAGCATAAAGCAGTAGTAAATAAAGCTAAAATCCTTATCTATATATGCTCTAACTTTAATCTGAGCAATATACTGTATTATGCAAAAAAAAATTCTATGTGCTGTAGAGGGAAGTCAGGTGGGCGTATGTATAGATATAGATATATATCTGCCCCTTCATTGATATATGTGTATATCTGTATATATATTGGCCCCTTATATGGCCAATAGGGATATATATTCCCTGTATGGCCATGTATATATGGGCCCCCTGTATGTGGGCCCAGTATATGGGTATATATGTGCGCTTATAGTGGCCCATTTGTGCCCAGGTTTATATTGAATATGAATATATTTGCATGGATGTGCCCCAAGCATCTGTGCATATATATATATGTATATATATATATATATATATATATTTAAATGTGGCCAAAGTATGTCCCCCAGCGCAGGTACCCCCCACCCCAAGCAGCTGGACAATTATGTCCAGTCTCTGTCACTTCAAAGGATAGAGGATCAATAAGATCTTCTGCCCTTTGATAGCATCCCCGGCAGGGCCGGAGATGTTTTACACTACAAAGGTGGGGGAACAAATCGCTCCCCTGCCCTTGTAGGTCACATACCTCTGTTGCTGTAATTACAGCACCAGGAGGTATGCGGGCGCTTCACAGGCAGGAGATTCAAATCTTCCCCCGCCTGGGAGCGCGCCAGGATGCGCGGGCTGGTGCGGTGATGTCATATCACCGCGCCAGCCCACGTGGAAGACGGGAGCGAGCGCTGCGGGGTTTAAATACCCCAGAAGCACTGCGCTCCGTAGTTCTTCTTCCCCCCTACCCGCCTCCCTGAAGGAGAGCACAACTGGCGCTCCAAAGGCCCCCCCTCACCCAGAACAGAAGGAGCGCATCGGCGCTGAGAGAGTGCAGGCTGCCGCCTGCAAGCAAAAGAGCCCCTGCCGCTCTGCTCAGCGCACATCCTGCGCTTAGAGAAGAGTCCCCACCTCAAGCCGCTTCCCTGAGCCTCCACTGCGCTGGGAAGACAGAAGGAGCCCAGCCACCCCCTTCCAGGAAGGCAGAACCCTGACACCTGATCTGTCTTACCACAGGAGGAAGAGCACAGGCAGCACTGCTCTGTGCACAGGACAGGAGAAGTCCGGGACCTGCCACAGATGAGGAACGGCAGGAAGGAGAGAGGCAGAGACCGAGCAGCCCATGTGACCCTGGATGGCTAAGTAGCATTAACCCTGCTGCTGCTCTGAACCCATGCAGCCGGCTAACCCCTGCAGTGACCCCCTTCAATGCCCAGCTGCCCTGCTGTATTAACCCCCTGCTCTGCCACTACTAAGCAGAGCAATCTCCTGACCCCTGCTCTGCCACTACTAAGCAGAGCAATCTCCTGACCCCTGCTCTGCCACTACTAAGCAGAGCAATCTCCTGACCCATGCTACACTGCACCCCTGCTGCCCTGAACCCCTGCAGCAGTAACCTCTTGTCTCCTTGGATGTCGGGAGCATTCCCTGGGTTAACCCCTTCACTGGTGATACCCCTGTAGCTGTAACCTCCTCACTGCACCCTGCAGCCGTAACCCCTCTTCGGCTGTACGGCGGTTCCCCTTGTACCCCGTAGGGACAGTGCGAGTAACTAGGCGGGTGGGTTACTGATATAATGTATGAAAGTGTATATGTAATTGTATAGCTAGTTTGTGGGGTGGAATTGGGATTGTATGTAGAATAGTTAGGATATTGTATGTGTAGTAGTGTTGTAATTGACTGACTGTATTACTGTGTGGCTATAAATATATATATATATTCATATTCCCTTGTATATGGATATATATAATTATAGACTATAGACGTGTATTGTGTTAATAAATACCTTTTATTATCTAAGCACAGCGTGTAGTCTTTTGTTATTGTAGGCGCCACAGTATATAGTAGCAGTGTAAGTCGTACGTAGTTGAGTTCAGTGAATAGTGTAAGGCAAAAGGAGGTAATTAGTCCTTATTTAAGGTATAAATAGGCAGAGTCATCAACAGATGGCCCCGCCTATTTATGAATATTAATTATTAATTTTTCCATAAATATTAATAATTAATATTCCCCCTTTAACATGTGCACTGCTAATGTGCTTATTGTTTTTATACTGTATATGCCGTACTTCAGCAAATGGCATTTATCATGTAGAGAAAGTTAATGCAAGGCACTTACTATCGTATTGTGATTGTCCAAATTGCCTCCTTTGCTGGTTTAATTCATTTTTCCGTCGCCTTTTAGATGGCCACCACAAAAGTGGAGGTACGAGGTGGCTGGATCTATAGCAAGCATGTGTGTTTATGTTTTCTTCCAGGGTTTCTGGCCACTAGAGACACTGGCACTTTTTAAAATAGTGTGCAAGCAAAGCCACTGCTGCTGGATTGCAGGGTGGTCATAACTATAGATGAGCAAATCGAAGTTGACGAAGTTGAATTCGATCCGAATTTCAGGAAAAATGAGTTTCGTCCCAAAGTCGAATTTTCTTGCGCTTCGGGGTAACTAATCATATTTTTCTAAAACAGCTGCTGCACATGTTACAAAGTAAAAATAAGAAGCCCAGTAATGAGAGAGCAGCCGTAATGCCATGCAGACAGCCAATCAGCAGATAGCCAGCCCCTGTGATGTCACAGCACTATAAAAAGCCTCCTCATGTCTAGTCTCTGCAATTTTACAGTGAACATAGTGCAGGGAGAGATGTTGTAGGCACTAGGGACAGTGATTAGGAGAGACTTTATAAAAAAAAAAAATAATGATTGAGCTGTTCAGGGAAAGATTATTCATAGTGTAGGGAAAGAATAGGGAGGCATTATCCACACTGTAGGGAGAGATCAAGGACCAATAGGAAAGTGTAAAGTATGGGTAATAGAAGCTATTCTATTACACCTTGCTGCACTAATTGGGGTTACTAAAAGTGGTCTAATACTTCAGATTTTAGTTTGTTTTAGACAGTAATTGCAGTAATCCTAGCATCTGTTATTGGGTTAAAAGTGCTGTCTGATACAACCAGTTTTGGAGTGTGTTGATTTTAAATATATATGCTTTTGGGGTGAATTTGTGGCCTGATATTATTGCTCTTTTCCCCTTGCAGTTTATTTTAAATTACAGTATGACAGATGACAGGCCCTTCTAAGGGATGGGCAGCGGACAAAATGTTTCTGGAGCAGGCAGAGATAGCAGCAAAAGAATGGGGGGGAGGGGGCGGCAGCAGCAGTTGCAGCGACAGTGAGCTCCCAGTGTCATCTAGCGGTCATGTCTTGACCAGCAAGCCATCGGTCCTTAAATGGTTGACTCTGTCTCAGGGGCGTACATAGAAATCACTGGGCCCCATAGCAAGAATTTGAATTGGACCCCTAACTCCGCCCACTACCCACACCTGGCCCATCCCACCTGACCTGGCTCCCCCCCAACACACCCCCATTTGCCACACAAAAAAAATGTATACATACGTTCAAACCTATTCGTACTGACCCAGAGAATAAAGGAGCATGGGTTAGTTTCAAGTTTTCAGTCCAATGTAAAACCACAGATAACACTAGTACAGATCACGTGGTAGTGTTACCTGCAGTCCTATGTAAAACCACAGATAACACTAGTGTAGATCATGTGGTAGTGTTACCTGCAGTCCTATGTAAAACCACAGATGACATTAGTGTAGATCACGTGGTAGTGTTACCTGCAGTCCTATGTAAAACCACAGATGACACTAGTGTAGATCATGTGGTAGTGTTACCTACATCCTTAGTGTGCCTCCCTGTGTCTCTCCCACGGACTCCATGCTGGCGGCGCTGCCTCCTTTTCCATCTTCTTCTTCCCCCGCACAGAATGTCCTGATACAGCTGCGTCAAGACATAGGAACATGTGGGCATGGTGATGGTGATACACAGGGAGAGACACACACACCCATACACAATAAATTTGATCACATCACCGCTCCTGTCTGTCTGTTATGGGCTATGTCAGGCTTTAGCAGAGTGGGCACAGGACAGTGGACACAGGGCACAATATGTATGCGAGCACAGCTGGACGAGCGCCCGGCAGGAGCACGCATACACATTGCTCCTCCTGCCTGTGTCCTCTGTGCTAAAGCCGGACGTAGGCCATCCTCCACATCCTAACCCCTTTGCTACTAGAGCCATTTTGTCATCACTTCTCTTACCCCAAATAGTTGCAGTACAACTGTACGCCACTGCCCAAAACCCTTTAACTCCTTGCTGTTGATGCTGAGTGGCTATGTACACCCTCAGCATCAGTGCAAGGAGTTAACGGGGTTATCCTAGGAGGAGGAGGAAACCACACTGTCCTCTATGAGCCCCCTCAAAATGTTCAGGACAGTGTGCTTGCCTCCTTCTCTTCCCCTCTGGGAATTTTGGTGGGCACTTGGAGGACTCTCATAGAGGACTCAGGGGGGAAGGCTCATAGAGGACAGGTTGCTTTCCTCCTACTCCACCACCCCCTCCCTCCCCTTGGGCATTTTGAGGGCATATTACGGGTTGGGGGATTCAAGGTGGGGAGGCTCATAGAGGACTGGTAGCTTTCCTCCTACTCCTCCCATGTGTATTTTGAGGGCATTACGGGTTTGTGGGGGGGAGGGGGGACTCAAGGATGGGGGGAGTATCATAGAAGACAGTGTGCTTTCCTCCTACTCCCCCCTTCTCCTGGGCATTTTAGGGGACATTAGGGGTTAGAACTTGGAGGGGTTCATAGAGGACTCGGGGGGCTAATAGAGGACAGTGTGCTCACCCCCCTGGGCATTTTGGGGGCTCATAGAGGACTCAGGGCAGGGGTAGGCTCATAGAGCAGTGTTTCCCAACCAGTGTGCCTCCAGCTGTTGCAAAACTACAACTCCCAGCATGCCTGCACAGCAAAAGGCTGTCCGGGCATGCTGGGAGTTGTAGTTTTGCAACAGATGAAGGCACACTGGTTGGGAAACACTGTTATAGAGGACAAAGTAAGAGGAAAGCACACTGTCCTCTATGGGTCCTCTTGACTTGCAGGCAGATCCCACTCACTGTGCTCACTGTCTGGCTGCTGGGCTGGTTTACAGGTCTGCACTGCCACTCTGCCGTCCATGAAGGATTCCTGGGGCCGGATGCAGCATGTGACACACAGACTAATACACACTGGCCAATCAGCAGCTGCCTCTTTTTGCTGATTTGCACTGATTGGCCAGTGAGAAGAACTCCTAAGCAACTGAAGCACCCGGCAGGCAGCCGAATCAATAAGGCCAGTGAGTGCAAACAAGGAGGAGGGGGAGGGGGGCGGAGGTAGGGCTGCGAGTAGAAGAACTTAGCTACTTATAGGCACTCACTGCCAGGGCTGGGACAAGGTCCACCACCAACAGAGCCACCCCCCCCCCCCTAACTTGTGGAGTCTTTACTAAATGCTGTTGTAATCACACATAAATATGCACAGTTTAATGTATCAATTAATGACGCACTGTTATGGAGGATCTGTGGATGACATTGTTATGGGGGGGATCTATGGTTGACACTGTTATGGGGCGGATCTATGGATGAAACTGTTATGGGGGGGATCTATGGATGACACTGTTATGGGGTAATCTGTGGATGACACTGTTATGGGGGATCTGTGGATGACACTGGTATGAAGGATCTGTGGATGACAATGCTATGGGGATCTGTGGATGACACACTTATGGGGGATCTGTGGACGACACTGTTATGGGAGATCTATGGATGATAGTGTTATGGGGGATCTATGGATGACAGTGTTATGGGGGGGATCTATGGATGACACTGTTATGGAGGATCTGTGGATAGCACAATGGTATGGGGGATCTGTGGATGATGCACTGTTATGGGGGGTCTGTGGATTGCACTGTTATGGGGGGATCTGTGGATTGCACAATGTTATTGGGGATCTGTGGCTGACACTGTTATGAGGGATCTGTGGATGACACTGTTATGGGGGATCTGTGGATGACACACTGTTATGGAGGATCTGTGGATGACACACTGTTATGGGGGATCTCTGGGTGACGCATTGTTATGGGGGGATCTGTGGATGGCACTGTTATGGATTGTGACTCACAATGGATATTGGGGGCCAGCAAATTACAAGGAAGGCGGGGGTGGGGGATGATTGATAACATACATATCTAAATGGCTGGGGGGGTGAGGGCTTGACTTGAGCCATCTACTGATCAGAGCATTAGAATAGCAGGAATAAATAACATCTAAATGTCTGGTGGGGTAGATGGGGGTAGGACAAGGGCTGATGGGGGAAGGGGGACTGGGTTAGATAATCTATACTGACATACATTTGACACACATACATACTGACATACATATGACACACACATACATACTGACATACATATGACACACACATATATACTGACATACAAATGACACACATATATACATATGATGCACACATATATACAGACATACATATGACACACATATATACTGACATACATATGACACACACATATATACAGACATACATATGACACAGACACATATATACTGACATACATATGACACACACATATATACTGACATACATATGACACACACATATATACAGACATACATATGACACACACATACATATGACACACACATATATACTGACATACATATGACACACACACACATACTGACATACATATGACACACATACATATATACAGACATACATATGACACACATACATATATACAGACATACATATGACACACACATATATACAGACATACATATGACACACACATATATACTGACATACATATGACACACATACATACATATATACAGACATACATATGACACACATACATAAAAACACACAATATGCACATTACATTACTGCCATTCCATTCCCTTTAACCCCTTACATTTTCTGCACATACAGTCTCTGGTGACTTGGAGGGAGAGGCAGGATGCAGAGTATTCCTCCTCCTCCTACTTCTCTGTCCCGACGCTGCTCTTCTCTCTGTGCTGGGAGGGGGTTGTGAATCTCTGGTGCACACACAGGCAGGAAGTCAGGGGCTGGGGAAGGTACGGAGCTGCAGCACACTGCACTAGACTGAGGGAGGGAGGAAGAACACCACTAGGGGGCGCAGGACCGGCTGTTACAGCAGCAGAGCACAGAAATGGATGCTCTGCTGCTAATACAGCTACACGGCAGCAGCAGGGACTTGGTGAGAGTTGCCTGTGCCTGCGCCCTGAGGCTTGAGCGCCCTGAGGCTGGAGCCTCCTCAGCCTCTGTGTCGACCCGGCCCTGCTCACTGCTGGCTGACTGCTCGCACAGTAGATGGAGAGGGGGGCAGGGCCAGGCAGAGGGGGCGGGGCTTCCCCTGCGCTCCGGGCCCCTCTGTGCTGCGGGCCCCATAGCAGTGGCGTGGTCTGCCTATATGGGCGGTACGCCACTGCTCTGTCTTCTACTTCTACAAGTTTTCCTGCTCGACCAGTAGTGTGGCATCAGAACGGGTGTTTAGTGCGGCTGGGGGCATAATTACACCAAGGAAAACTTGCCTTTCCACCCAAAATGTGGAGAGACTGCCCTTTGTGAAGATGACTCAGGTGTGGATCAGCCAGGATTTCCACACGCCAGTGCCTGATGCATCAAACTAGATCATTCTGGGTGCCACAACCAAACTTTGTGAAAAGAGACCTGTTTCTTCTGGCCACCTGCTTCAACCAATATTCGAATGTTGCCACTAGTGATGGATGAACATCGGCCGGGACGGTTCGCGAACGCGCATTCGCGATCAAAAGTTCTCGAACCGCGTGTTCGTGGTGGGCCCCACTGACTTTAATGGCAGGCGAACCTGAAAAACCTTCAGGTCATATTTGCAGCCACCAAATACTTACTAGAAGTCCCACAACATGGACAGTGACATACCAGAAGGGGATCATTGGCGAAAATTCCCATAAAAAATATGTAATTTAATCAGAGGCCATTTTTATGCGTCTTAAAGAGAAACTCTCAAAAATGTGCCCTGCTGGAGCCTAGAATTTTTTTATTTTAGGCCATGGGAGTACAGGCCCCAAAAATTAGGCATTCACCTAACAGAAAAGAACTTGTAATTATGTGGTTGGAGGTACATTAGGCGTTCACTGAATAAAATTTTTATTGTAGGCCAGTACAGGCCCCAAAAATTAGCCATTCACCTGACAGAAAATAACATGTGATTATGTGGCTAGAGGTACATTAGGCAGTCACTGGATAAAATTTTTACTGTAGGCCACTGGAGTACAGGCCCCAAAAATTAGGCATTCACCTAATAGAAAAGGCCTTTTATGCCGCTGTATATACATAAGAAGAGGACCATTCTTTCTTCTGGGTGGGGGCGGATATGTGTGGGCTGGCATGAGGAAATGCGATTACACGTGGTCGTCACAGGTGTTGAATTCCTCTGAGATCCATGCCTCATTAATTTTTAGAAATGTGAGGTAGTCTACGCTGTCGTGAGCTAGGCTAGTGCGCTTATCGCTCACGATCCCCCCCTGCTGCGCTGAACATCCTTTCAGACAGGACACTCAATGAGGGGCAAGCCAAGGTCAAGCCTGCACACCCAGTAGTCCAGGGGTTCCTCCCTTCTCAGAGTGTCCACATCGGCCATTAACCCGATGTACTCGGACACCTGTCAGTCTAGGCATTCCCTGAGGCTGGATCCGGAGGTCATCTGTCGATGGGTTGGCTGCCTGAATGATTTTATATTCGACTTAACCAACACATATTCAAACTGCCCTCTTCTTGCAGGCACAGTAGAATTGGTAACCGCACCTGTTTCGCTATGGGTGGAAATTCCTCTGCCAGCGTCCAAAACAGTAGAATGCAGCATCTCTCGCAGCAAGGCCTGGAAATGCTGCATTCTGTCAGCCCTCTGTGATGCTGGTAACATGTCCGCCATTTTGTGTTTGTTCCGGGGGTCTAAGTACGTTGCCACCCAGTACTGGTCCTTGCCCTTTATGCTTTTTATATAGGGTCCCTCTTCAAACACTGGAATATGAAGGCCCCTATTTGCACTAGATTTGAAGTGGTTATCGCCCAGGAGAATGTTGTCCTCAGTATCTTCCCCCCCAGCCACGGACAACATCAAGGAACCCGAAAAGTTTAAAGTCCCCCTCAAAGCCTGCTCTTCTTGCTCCTCCTCCCCCCAGCCACCATCTTCCTCTGACTCCTCTTCAGACTTCTGCTGACTTGTCTCAGATGGAGTAGCCCCTCATCTTCCAGCTCCTGCTCTTCGACGGCTTGATCAATGACACGACGCAATGCACCCTCCAGAAAGAAGGCATAAGGTACGATGTCACTGATGGTGCCCTGGCTGTGACTGACCAGTTTGATGATCTCATCAAATGGCTGCAGAAGTCTGCATGTGTCGTGCATGAGCTGCCACTGGCGTGGTGAAAAGAAACCAAGCTCCCCAGAACCTGTCCTGATGCAGAGTTCATAAAGGTAGTCATTAATGGAACGTTGCTGCTGGAGCAGCCTATCAAGCATATAGAAGGTGGAGTTCCAGTGCATAGGGCTGTCACAAATCAGACATCTGACGGGCAAGTGGTGTTGCTGCTGAGCATCAGCAAGGCGAGCCATGGCCGTGTAAGATCTTCTAAAATGGCCAGAGATTTTCCTAGCCTGCCGCAAGACATCCTGGACCCCGGGGTATTTGGCAACACTGCACGACTAAGTTCAGGACGTGTGCCTTGCATGTGTGTCATTTTGCCCTGTTTCAGTGTGCTCAGCAGATTGGCACCGTTGTCGCACACCACTTTACCAACTGTCAAATTGAGCAGGGTTAGCCACTAATCGGCCTGTGACCGCAGAGCTAAAAGCAGTGCAGGACCAGTGTGGCTCTTGTTTTCCAGGCACAACAGCCGTTCTGGGGAGCTTAGGGGGGGCGCAGCGGAAAAGGTGGTAGTAGTTGAAAAGAAGGAGTCAGCCGAGTAGGAGACGGAGGATGGAGTAGGAGGATGAAAAGAGGCAGGCCTGCATGCAATTCTTGGCTGTAAAACCAAATTCACACGGGAGCCACGGGTTATATGCTTGACGGCCGTCAGAAGGTACACTCAGTGGGCAGTAAAAGTTATTTACCTTCCCTGACCATGTTTGCTAGACTACGTGTCTGTGGTCAGATGTTTCTTGGCACCAACACTGTATGCCAGAGATATATTCACTTGCCGAAGTTGCCGTTGAACATGGCCATATAGCTCTGGGATGCCCTTCCGGGAGAAATATTTCCTTCCAGGGACCTTCCGTTACAGTGTGCCAATGGCCATAAAGGCCTCCTAGTCCACCAGTCTACATGGCAGTAGTTTGTGGGCTAGCAGTTCTGACAAGCTAGTGGTCAGTCATTGGGCAAGAGGGATATCCGGCGGCATCAACTTTTTATGCTCGAACATTTGGGCCACGGAAGCCTGCCTTCTGCCAGATGAACGCGATGACGGCACGGTGGAAGGTGTAGTGGGGGACAAATGGGAGGAGAGAGGAGAATGAGAAGGATAAGAGGCAGGACGTGAAGTCCTGGGAGTGTGGCTTTCTGGGTTCTGTCTGCGTTGCTCCCACTGGGCTCGGTAATGGGAAGCCAGGTGCCCTCTTAAGGCAGTCGTCCTTAGGTGAGTGTTGGGCTTACCGCGACTTAAGCGTTGACAGCACAGGCTGCAGATGGCAACACTATTGTCAGCAGCTGACACGTTAAAAAAAAACACACTGCGGAGCCAAGTGCCCATGTCCTGGGAGCACCAGAAGTGACCGTGCATGGTGGATGGCTCGCTCCAGATCCATTTGCAGTCTGCTTTTTGCCTCCTGTGTCATGCGAGCTCTGAGTGATTTTCCTCCTGCTCCTCCCTCTCTGCTGCTCCGTCTCCCCCTCTGAACTCCCCTCCTCTTCTTCTCTTGTGGGCAACCACGTGACATCCATCGACAAGTCATCATCGTTACCTTCACCACCACTGACATTTGAGGTCTTGGAGTAGGCAGTAACAGCGGGGACCTCCCTTCTTGGGCTGATCTGGGCACTGTCGTCAGACTGCTGGGTGGCGGCCGTTGTTATCTGCTCTTCCTCATCCGATGTCAATAATGGCTGCACACCGGTAAGGTCTGGGAATGGATATGGAAATAATTACTTTGACTCCAGTGGAGGGGCTATGGTGTTGGTGGTGTATTTGGGGGTGCACACAGCAGAGAGTGAGGAGGGTGCAGATACAGAGGATGAGAAGGGTGCAGTAGCGGAAGGCTGAGTGAGACATTCAACCAACTCTGGTGCGCCTTTTGAAGTAATCGCACGTGCCTTCTCCAACTTCCTACTTAGGCTCCGGCCTGGTGCACCTTCCTGACCCCTAACACCCCTGTGGAACGGCCTGCCTCTTCCTCTGCCTGTCATTTTCAAAATGACCCTGTCCCTAGAGAAGAGCAGTATTTTGTGGAAGCAGGTATATTTCAGGCCTCAATCAATATTTAGTGGAAATGGGTATATCAAACCCCTTAATCAGTATTTTGTGGAAGTAGGTTTATTGCAGCCCTCAATCAGTATTTTGTGGAAGCAGGTACATCGCAGGCCTCAATCAATATTTGGTGGAAACAGGTATATTGAACCCCTTAAACAGTATTTTGTGGAAGCAGGTATATTGCAGGCCTCAATCAATATTTGGTGAAAACATATATATCGAACCCCTTAGTCAGTATTTTGTGGAAGCAGGTATACCGGAGCCCTCAATCAGTTTTTTGTGGAAGCAGGTATATCAAACTCCATAATCAGTATTTTGTGGAAATAGATATATCGCAGGCCTCAATCAATATTTGGCGGAAACAGGTATATCGAACCCCTTAATCAGTATTTTGTGGACGCAGGTATATTGCAGGCCTCAGTCAATATTTGGAGGAAACAGGTATATCGAACCTCTTAATCAGTATTTTGTGAAAGCAGGTATATCGCACCCTTTAATAGGTATTTTGTTGAAGCAGGTATATCAAACCCCTTAAGCAGTATTTTGTATAAGACGGTATATCGCAGGTCTCAATCAATATTTCACAGAAACAGATATATCGAACCCCTTAATCAGTATTTTGTGGAAGCAGGTATATTGCAGCCTTCAATCAGTATTTTGTGGAAGCGGGTATATCAAACCCCTTAATCAGCATTTTGTGGAAGCAGGTATATTGCAGGCCTCCATTAAAATTTGGTGGAAACAGGTATATTAAACCCCTTAATCAGTATTTTGTGGAAGCAAGCATACCACAGCCCTTAATCAGCATTTTGTGGAAGCAGGTATATCGCAGGCCTCCATTAAAATTTGGTGGAAACAGGTTGTTCTGCCTCTCCAGTCTAAGCACTACAATGTGATCTCTGAACTTACAGTTGTGGTGAGATGGCTATAACTGCAGTCTTAGGTGAATTGGCTGACAGTGACTCGATCCAAAGGACACCTTGTAGATCCTGAAGAAGTTTATTTCAAACTGTGCAGATCATACACCGATGAACAGATGGATAGGTCAAAAAATCATGCTGTGAGCAGCTAACAGGAGCATGTAGCTGAGATGAGGGTTGAAGCCAGAATGAAGAAGAAGGGAGGAGACAAGAGAGAGAGCAAAGGCTAGGGGAAGACAGAAGGGACACACATAATGAAAAAGCAAATGATGCATGTGTAACATGACACTCCCCGTCGAAATCTATGATTTCTAATAACATTTAACAATAATAACTTGTTCAAGTCCATGAATAATAAATGTTTTCCTACTGGAACACCTGCAACAAAAAGAACAACAAAAATGAGCATGACAAGAAAAACATTAGTCAACAGTAGGAAAGATATAGTTCCATGCATCATCTTCAGAGGGGAAGGCAGCAACAGCACAAGTCCTTCTTACCTCCCTTTAACAAGTTGCCTTGAAGGTCAGTCTTCAGAGGGGAAGGCAGCAACAGCACCAGTCCTTCTTACCTCCCTTTGTATCAGGCCGGAGTACGGAGTTCATCTTCCTGTTTAGGCAGAAGCAGTACTAGTTCGCTTATGGGTCTGAAGTAGTGTCTAGCAGAACCTTCTTTTATTACTTTGACTTCAGCTTTCCGTACCTTGCCATCGTTACTTGGAATAGTCTTTGTGATAAGTTCAAAGGTAGACTCTACAGGCCTTGAGAAGAATGCTTCATTCAAGAGTACTGGTGGAGATATCCATGATGTATCCAGAAACACAGCAGCAGGCACTGCACGACTGCCTAAGTCGGCAGGGTTAAGGTCTGTGGGTACATAGTGCCAATGCTCTGGCGTGGAGAATTTCCTAATGCGTTCCACTCGATTGCCGACATACACATGGAACTGTCTTGTTTGAATATGTATGTATCCTAGCACGATTTTGCTATCTGTGTAAAAGTCGAAGGAATCAATGTCAAGGTCTATTTCGTGCTTTATAAGCTCAGCAATTTCAACAGCTAACATGGCTGCACAGAGTTCAAGCCTTGGGATGGTATGTGCAGGCTTTGGAGTTAGCTTGGTTTTGCCCATGACAAATCCTGCTCCTATTTCACCATTGGAGTGTACAGCTCGGAGATACGCTACTGCAGCTATGGCTTCCATGGATGCATCAGAAAAGACATGGATCTCTAGTCTGGTGGCATTCTTTAAGGACACAGGAGTGTAAGAGCATGGTATCTTAAACTGTTCCAATGCCTGGAGGGACTGTTTCCAGGATTCCCACCTTTGTTGTTTCTCCTTGGGTAATGGGGTATCCCAGTCAGTGTTCTCTGTAGTGAGTTGTCTGAGTAATATCTTACCCTGAATAGTAAAGGGTGCAATGAATCCCAAGGGGTCGTAGATACTGTTCACTGTGGACAGTACTCCTCTTTTTGTGAAGGGCTTGTCGCAGGCTGATGTTTGAAATGTGAACGTGTCTTGTTTAACATCCCATAGCAATCCAAGGCTGCGTTGTGTGAGGGAAAGGTCAGACTCTCGTTGGAATTCCTTGGCACTGACAGCATGATCATCAGAAGGAAATGCTCCCATTACCTTATTGCTGTTGGAGATGATTTTGTGTAGTCTGAGGTTGGCAGTGGCAAGCATATCCTGGGTTCTGGTGAGAAGGTCAATGGCCTCTTCTTCTGTAGGTAGGGACTTAAGACCGTCATCCACGTAGAAGTTCCTTTCTACAAACTGACGTGCATCCGTCCCGAACTCCTGTTCTCCTTCTTGGGCAGTTTTTCTCAGTCCATAAATGGCAACTGCGGGGGAAGGGCTATTGCCGAACACGTGAACTTTCATCCGATAGTCTATGACCTCGTTGTTGACATCATTATTGCGATACCATCGGAACCTGAGAAAGTTTCTGTTATCTTCACGGACGATGAAACAATGAAACATTTGTTGAATGTCGGCCATAATGGCAATTGGCTCTTGTCTAAAGCGGAGTAGGACTCCTAAGAGGTTGTTGTTCAGATTGGGTCGAGAGAGAAGATTGTCATTGAGAGAAACGCCTTCATGACAAGCGAGTCAAAGACCACTCTAATCTGGTCAGGTTTACGAGGATGGTATACACCAAAACACGGAAGGTACCAGCATTCTTCTCCTTGTGTAAAAGGGGGTGCAGGTTCAGCATGGTCTCTCTCAAACACCTTCTGCATAAAGTCGACAAAATGTTTCTTCATCTCCGGTTTCCGGTTCTGGTTGCGCTCTAAAGAGATGAACCGTGAATCTGCATGTTGTCTATTATTTGGAATTCTCTTCCTTGGAGTGCGGAATGGTAGCGGCGCCACCCAGCTGTTAGAATCATCTTGATAGAACTCTTTACTCATGGTTCTCAAGAATTCCTTGTCTTCCATTGTGGCTGCTAACTCATTGTCTTCTGTGGTTACTTCAAACACTGTGTTACCAATGTTGTCATCCCGAAAGATAAATGCTTTCTTTTCATTGAGTATGATGCGCTCTGGCGTGCCTTTGTCACACAGCCTTTCTTTCACACTATAGTGATGTTGTCTTGGAAAGCAAGTAGTGCGTCCATTGGGCAGGACATGTGTTTTGAAGGAAGAAACCGAGAGAGGTTTCCTGGCATTGCTAAGACAGACGTTGCCAATAATGACCCAGCCTAGATCCAAACGCTGGGCGTAAGGTGCATCATGTGGGCCGTTGATTTGATGGCACACCTTGTGCACCCTTAGGATGTCTCTCCCGAGTAGCAACAGGATATCAGCATTTTCCTCAAAGGCTGGTATTTTATCAGCTATGTCCCTTAAATGAGTATGTTGCAAGGCAGCTTCAGGAGTGGGGATCTCCTCCTTGTTAGTTGGAATCTGATTACACTCAATGATAGTAGGCAAGGGTATTTCCAAGTTGCCATTGAGAGGAGTAACTACAAGGTCACTGGCTCTTCTACCCCAGACTTCTGTAATGCCTGCACAAGTACCCAGGGTATAAGGTAGAGCAGCTCCTGCTATGCCTAAGAGATCAAAGAACCTTGTACTTGCGAGAGATCGGTTACTCTGGTCGTCAAGAATGGTATACAGTCTTACAGCTCTTTCAGGTTTGCCCTTTTGGTATACACGAACCAAGCATATCTTAGCGCAAGATTTTCCACAAAGTCCTTCCCCACAGACTTCAGTGCATGTTGAGAACACTGGGGTGGAGGTTGCTGTTTGTTCAGCATTCTCCCCGCCAAGCTTTGCCCTGGGGGGAAAGTCAGTGGATGGAGTGGTGCTGTGTTGGTACAGATGAAGGGCTTGAACGTGGTTGTCACTACCACATTCTATGCATTTAATGGTGGCCTTACAGTCTTTTGCCATGTGTTCTGTGGAAGCACAGAATCTGAAACAAACTCCAAATTCTTTTAAAAGTTCCTTGCGTTCCTGTAGAGGTTTTTTCCTGAAACCGATGCACTTCTTAAGTGGGTGTGGCTTGTTATGTATGGGACATTGGCGATTTGGATCCTCAAGTTTCTTGTTTTGTCCAGTTTTCGGAAGAACCGTAGCAGGAGCAGGTTGAAAATCAGTCCTTTTCACTGACACTGGACCCCTGCGGTCTCTGTGCATTATGCGCGTGTTTGCAAGTCCTGGAGAAGGTGGACTAAGAGGGTTACAGTCACCGTAAAAGAAACTTGGGTCATTCTTAGAGTCCGCAATTTCCTTTATGAAGGTACAGAAGTAGGAAAAGGGAGGAAAGGCAACTCCATACCTTTTCTTGTAAGTAGATCCTTGACTAACCCATTTTTCTTGGATGCCATAAGGTAGCTTAAGAACAATAGGGTTGATGCCACGAGAGGTGTCAAGGTAACTAAGCCCGGGTAGGCGGGTGTCAGCCTTAGCTAGTTGAAGCTCTAGTAGAAGATCACTAAGTTCTTGAAGCTTTAGATTGTCTTTAGCTGTAATCCTTGGAAAGCCTTGCAACCTTTTGAGTAAGGCATCTTCGATGGCTTCAGAGCTGCCAAAGCTACGTTCAAGTCTGTCCCAAGCAGCTTCGAGACCTGCAGCAGGATTGGAAGTGTAAACTGTTTTAAGTCTCTTGATACGTTCAGCTGACTGAGGACCTAGCCATCTGATGAGTAGATCCAATTCTTCTGCAGCAGTGATGTCTAGCTCGGTGATTGTGGCCTTAAAGGTGAATTTCCATCCTCGGTTATTTTCAGGTTTGTCATCAAACATGGTGAGGCCCGTCCTAGTGAGTTCTCTGCGAAGGATGTACTTAGCAAACTGCGACATGTCTGTGTTTTCAGACCTTGGATATACAATTGCAGGCGGGACTGAGTCAGTTGCAGTAGCTGGTACATTGACGTTGAGTGACTTGGGAACATAAGATGGTGCTAAGGCGTTTAACACTGGAGCTGGTGTGCGGTCCAAAGGTGTGTTGGTTTGTAGCCATATAATGGATTGGTTAGAAGATGGCAGGTTAGTGTGATAGTGTGATGGGTCATTTCTATCCGTACCTGTTTCTGCCACTTGAGAAGGTGTAGTAGATGTAGAGAAAACACCTTGGTTGAGTTCTTTGGCTGCTATGACAGATTGATGGAGTTTTGATGAGGTCTGTGATGACACTGATGCATAAGATGTAACAGAGTGATTGCTACTGACACCTCTTTCATTGTCACTTACAGCCTGCTCTAAGACTCTTAGTCTTGCCATGTCTTTGGCGTGCTCACATTGTTTTTCAAAAACTTCCATTTCTGTTCTCTTCCGTGCAGCCTCAGCTTCCATTTCTGCTCTCTTCCGTGCAGCCTCAGCTTCCATTTCTGCTTTCTTCTGTGCGGCCTCAGCTTCCATCCGTGCAGCCTCAGCTTCCATTTCTGCCTTCTTCTGTGCGGCCTCAGCTTCCATCCGTGCAGCCTCAGCTTCCATTTCTGCTTTCTTCTGTGCGGCCTCAGCTTCCATCCGTGCAGCCTCAGCTTCCATCCGTGCAGCCTCAGCTTCCATTTCTGCTTTCTTGTGTGCAGCTTCAGCTTCCATCCTTGCTTTCTCTTGGGCGAAAGCTGCCTGAATTTTAGAAGCTTCTGCATCAGCGCGGGCTTTGATGAGTTGTTGGCTGAGAGTAGAAGATGTTGATCTTAAGGATTTGGAAGATCGTGTGGAGCGCTTAGAAGTTGTGGACAGATGGGATCTGGATTCATGGAGATGTGCGATTTTTACATCTGTTTTTTTCCTTGTTTGTATTACTAGATCGTCTCTTTCAAGATTGAGCTCATTAAATTCCTGTAATTCTTTTAAGGAATTTTCTGTGTTGTACCGCTTTAAGAGATCAGCATATTTAGCAGACAGTCTTTGGTAGTTCTCATAGGCAGCATTCAATTGCTTAACAGCGCCCTCTAGGTGCAATACCTCATGAGTTGGTTGAGACAGAGCTGACATGCATTCAATAGTGTTAGACCATGAGTGGCTGAGGTTCTGCAGCAGTTCTTCCCTGTCAGCCTCATAGATCTGTTGGACTTTCCAGGTTGGTTCCACTGAACGTTTTTGTTTCATGTGGGTTTGAGGATCTGACTCCTGATCTGTAGGAGGTTCAGGATCTTTCTGTGTATTAGGTTCCTCAGATTGTACATTGCCTTGCTGGTGCATTGTGACAACAAGCAGAGGGTTAAATCACAAGGTATGTGTTTGCATAGAAATGTATCAATCTTCTGGCTCTGGGAGAGGGTTTCCTAGGCAACCAGTGGGAGGGGGAGTCAGAGAGAAGTTTAGCAATGGCTGCTGCAAGTTAGTGTGGATTGCATACAGAGCTTAGATTGACTTGTAGGTAGAATGCATGTGACAATACAGTCAGTCTAGGAGCTGATCATATAACAGTTGCATGAACAGTTACCTCAATAATCTGTGCAGAAAACTGATGAATCTTATACTGAGATTTACTTGCTGGCTGAAGTATACAGACTTGTACATATATTCTGCTATATTCCAGTGTCCATATACATCTCACTATACATGCATAGCTAGCAAGGATCCCTTGAAAGATATTTGGCAGATCTTGTAGGATCCCTTCACTGATTTTTTGACTGTTCTGCCTCTCCAGTCTAAGCACTACAATGTGATCTCTGAACTTACAGTTGTGGTGAGATGGCTATAACTGCAGTCTTAGGTGAATTGGCTGACAGTGACTCGATCCAAAGGACACCTTGTAGATCCTGAAGAAGTTTATTTCAAACTGTGCAGATCATACACCGATGAACAGATGGATAGGTCAAAAAATCATGCTGTGAGCAGCTAACAGGAGCATGTAGCTGAGATGAGGGTTGAAGCCAGAATGAAGAAGAAGGGAGGAGACAAGAGAGAGAGCAAAGGCTAAGGGAAGACAGAAGGGACACACATAATGAAAAAGCAAATGATGCATGTGTAACATGACACAGGTATATCGAACCCCTTAATCAGCATTTTGTGGAAGCAGGTATATCGCAGGCCTCAATGAATATTTGGTGGAAACAGGTATATCGAACCCCTTAATCAGTATTTTGTGGAAGCAGGTATATCAAAACCCTTAATCAGTATTTTGTGGAAGCAGGTATCTTGCAGGCCTCAATCAATATTTGATGAAAACAGATATTTCAAACACCTTAATCTGTATTTTGTGGAAGCAGGTATATAGCAGCCATTAATCGGTATTTTGTGGAAGCAGGTATATCAAACCCCTTAATCAGTATTTTGTGGAAGCATATATATCGCAGCTCTCAATCAGACTTTTGTGGAAGCAGGTTTATCAAACCCCATTATCAGTATTTTGTGGAAGCAGGTATATCGCCGGCCTCAATCAATATTTGGTGGAAACAGGTATATTGAACCCCTTAATCAGTACTTTGTGGAAGGAGGTATATTGCACGCCTCAATCGGTATTTTGTCAAAGCAGGTATATTAAACCCCTTAATCAGTATTTTGTGTAAGCAGGTATATCACAGGCGTCAATCAATATTTGGTGGAAACAGGTATATCGAACCCCTTAATCGGTATTTTGTGAAAGCAGGTATATCATAGGCCTCAATCAATATTTTGTGGAAGAAGGTATATCAAACCCCTTAATAAGTTGTTTGTGGAAGCAGGTATATCGAAGCCCTCAATCAGTATTTTGTGGAAGCAGGTATATCAAACCCCTTAATCAGTATTTTGTGGAAGCAAGAATATCGCAGGCCTCAATCAATATTTGGTGGAAGCAGGTATATCAAACTCCTTAATCAGTATTTTGTGGAAGCAGGTATATCGCAGGCCTCAATCAATATTTGGTGGAAACAGGTATATTGAACCCCTTAATTAGTATTTTGTGGAAGCAGGTATAACGCAGCCCTCAATCAGTATTTTGTGGAAACAGTTATATCGCAGGCCTCAATTAATTGGTTGAAACAGGTATTTTGAACCCCTTAATCTGTATTTTGTGGAAGCAGGTATATCGCAGCTCTCAATCAGTATTTTGTGGAGGCAGGTATATCAAACCCCTTAATCAGTATTTTGTGGAAGCAAGTATATTGCAGCTCTCAATTAGTATTTTGTGGAAGCAGGTATATCAAACCCCTTAATCAGTATTTTGTGGAAGCGGGTATCTCGCAGGCCTCAATCAATATTTGGTGGAAACAGGTATATCGAACCCCTTAATCTGTATTTTGTGGAAGCAGGTATATCGAAGCCCTCAATCAGTATTTTGTGGAAGAAGGTATATGAAACCCCTCAATCAGTTTTTTGTGGAAGCAATTATATCGCAGGCCTCAATCAATATTTGGTGGAAGCGGGTATATCAAACTCCTTAAGCAGTATTTTGTGGAAGTAGGTATATCGCAGGCCTCAATCAATATTTGGTGGAAGCAGGTATATCAAAGCCCTTAATCAGTATTTTGTAGAAGAAGGTATATCAAACCTCTTCATCAGTATTTTATGGAAGCAATTATATTGCAGGCCTCAATCAATATTTGGTGGAAGCAGGTATATCAAACTCCTTAAGCAGTATTTTGTGGATGCAGGTATACAGCACCCCTCAATTAATATTCAGTGGAAGCAGGTATATTGAACCCCTTGATCAGTATTTTGTGGAAGCAGATATATCACACCCCTCAATTATTATATTTTTGCCACAACAGTTATCGCACCATCCTGTTTATTTGGGGCAAAATGTGTATTGCAGCCCTCGAAAAGGTATTTTGTGGAAGAAAATATATCACACCCCTCAATCAGTTATTTGGGGGGCAACAGGTATATCCCACCCGTTGCAAATATTCCAATAGCGCTTGTCCCTCTATATAGCTGCGGTATCGTAGCAGAACTACACACAACTGCTGCACAATGCAAATGCACTATAATATACTTTCTATGTTAGAAAGTATATTATAAGTATATCACACCCCTCAGTATATCACACCTATCGATAGCACACCTATGCCAATCCTTAAAAGGACTTTTGCGGCCCAATTAGCTAGTGTTTGGTGTCCCTAACAGCCTGTCCCAGATCGGGTTCTTTTATAGGGTGCGGGTGTGTCCATGTGCTGAATCGTATCATTTGGCTGCCCTGTCCCACCTGATGGATGTGTCATGGGTTAAAGTTCAGCGCAATGCAAATGAATATGGCGCCTGTGAACATTGCTATATGTTTGCATGTTCGGCTAATCGCGAACACGCAAAGTTCGCCACAAAAGAGCAAAAAGCATGGCCATCTCTAGTTGCCACCTGCTTGATGCCACACACCTGCTGCCATGTTCTCCTACTGCCACCCTGCATCTTGTACTGTTACTGCCACTGCTTTTGCCCCCAACCTCACCACTCTGTGACTGGGCCACTGTGTTTACTCCTCATGCTGTTTCCACCTCCCCACTCTGTGACTGGGCCACTCTGTTCATTCCTCATGCTGTTGCCATCCTCACCACTCTGTCACTAGGCCACTGTATTGACTTCTCATGCTGTTGCCACCCTCACCACTTTGTGACTGAGCCACTGTGTTGTCTGCTCATGTTGTTGCCACCTAACCACTCTGTCACTGGGCCGCTATTGTCCCTATTTACATCATCATTTAATTTACCCTTCTGATCTGGAAAATTGAGAAACACAACGGAACCTGTCTTTGGAGCAGCCGTAAGGCCGGTATCCTTATTTTGCTTCAGGATTGGATTATGATTTGGAAGCCAAAAGCAGGAGTGGGTACAAATCACAGAAGACATGCAAATATTCCATTCACATGTTATCTGTGTTTTGGATCCACTCCTGTTTTTTTTGGCCTCAGCCATACTGATGGATTACTGAGCAAATGCTGACCGTGTCAAGGGGAATGCTCAAAGGACTTGATCTGTTTTTTTTTTAGTTGCTCTTATGACGGATGGGAAGAAGGGCAAAAAAAACAGTGACATCAACACAAACTTACTGCTGGCACCCTCTCCACTCTGTCAGGCGGACACTACTTGTCTCAGCGTGTAACAGAACAGGTTCTATACAAATCTATGTGAAATCAGCTGACAATGGGGTAAAAGAAGTGCGCTCTTTCATTCTATGCTTGAAGCTAACATCGAGCTGTAAGGCTGAGTTAACACTTCTGTTTCATTGTTCTGACTCTTTGCTCTGTTAAACTACAATAACATCAGCAGTATGAGATAATTTAGTATTGGATGGAATCTCCTATAGTTTTTGAAGCTTTATTTATCACTTTATTGTTTCTTTGTAGCAATAGAAACACCTTCAATTTAAATTTAATAGAAACTACAACCATACTTTATATATATAAAAAAGAAATAATTGAGGAATTATTAGTCTTTTTGGATAGTTGAATGCAGCCTTCGTCATTTATGATATCCATACATTTAGACTAGACCTTTAACTACAAAGTGCCCCTTTTTCAAGATTATAATTTCCGCCAGCAAAACACAGAAAAGCAATGTGCTTACTTATTGTGGATTGTTTTGTCTATTTTCTTAGTTAGAAAAATTCTGAAGAGAAACGGCAGAAAAATGTTTCCATCAAAACTGTAATTTAGCAAAACAGCTTGTACTGTATAGTTTAAGAATTTGCATGGACAATGCACCATAACACAACCCAAGAAATTTTGATAAGAAAAATTTTCTTCAGGGCTAGTCTATCCTAAATCCTTTAAATGCTGATGTTCAAGAGTATCAGAACAGATTTTTAAGGATAGGAAACCATTAGAAGATTAAATTGTTCTTTGTATGTTTTATGACCTTAAAGGGGTTGGCTACTGTTAATTGATGTGTATGAAGGATGACTATGTGCCACTTATTAATAAAGCCGTTTATTTTGTGCCATTTGCTATATTTCATGAGTCATGTCCCCTTGTCAGGCAAATCTTCTGTGTAGTTCATATAGAGGTCACATCCATAGGTTGGCCGCTGATGGAGGGTCATTTGACCAAGCACATCATTCATCCTGCTCCATTGTAACACACTGCACCTGCACTAAACTCCCCAACAGTGAAGTGAAGTAGGCAGGCGCATTGTACAGTATTTGAATGGAAGCGACATCACGTGGAGATGGTTTGCATGGTCACACGGCAAGTAAAAATGGAAGAAAATTTCTCCAACAAGAATTCAAAGACTTTTGGCCGGCTACAAAAAGCAATTACAAGCTGTGATACTTGCCAAAGGGGGTTCTACTAGGTACTAACGATGCAGGGTGCCCAAACTTTTGCTTTGGGTCCTTTTCCTTTTGTGTTATTTTGAAAATTTAAAAGATGAAAATAAAAATTTGTTTTGCTTATAATACAAAGAGAATGTGCCATCTTAAACATTATGCCTTTTGGAGCTCTTTTAATCTTCAACTTGGTTAACTGTTCACAGTAATAGTAATTGTGATCAGGGGTGGCCAAACTTTTGTATGCCACTGGATATACAAGCACAACATGAGTGTAATCATGTTGTAGTTGGTTGGAGAAATACCCTCATCTCTCCATGGTTAGACAAAGTACTTTACACGATTGGTAAGTATTCCAGAACCTGGATCTCTCCTCATAGGAATAAGTAGCTTTAGTAAGAGTCTGACTGGAATAACCTTGCCATTATTTTAGCTTTCTTTCTCTGTATAGCATGTCTCACTGTTTCAGAATAATTAGAAATTGGAAACCATAGCTGTTTGGTGAGGCTGTCATTACATAACATTTCAGCTAATATTTTTTTTATAGATTTCCAGTTTTAAATATAGGAGCTGTAAAATTTTGTAAATGTAGTTCAAGGTCATGGAGCAGAAGGGACTATATAGTCAGACTTTAAACTTTACTTTTAAACAATAACCCTGTGTATTTTTTATTTCATTAACTTTACTGAGTTGTGAAGTAGCATTAGTGAAAAAAAAAAACTGCCAGAACTTTTCTAAGTCATAAAAGTTCACTTGTATATTTTATTGCTGAGGGAATTTCTAAGGGGAACTCTGAAATCTGAGACTCTACAGTACAATGTTTGCCAAGATTCTTTCATGTGAAGCTCAAAGACCTTAACTCAGGTTCAGACTTTGACTAATATTACCATACACTGTGAAAATTGCTTTGCACTTAGTAAAATATTGAGTTGCAGTATATAACACTGTGGATGCCCATGCATTTATAAAGACTACATTGAAGTATAATGCTTTATTTGACATGTAAAGCAACATTTTATACATTTTGGCTGAAAATAAACATTCTTGTTCTCCCAACTATTATACCTCAGTAGGGCAGATATTTCAGGTGTTTCCTCACCCAGATCTAGTGCACAATCAAAAAACCAATGGTAAGTTCTGCCCAATATGCAATTAAAGGCACTGGCCCTGATTTATCATGCTCTGCACTCCAGAATTCTGACTTTAAAATGTCCCAAATTGATGCTTGCACAAAACTTTTAGGACTTTTTGCATTTTGCATCACTCACTCCAGTTTTGAAATGTAGATATCGCTAGCTATGTTAATGACTTTTACTCCAGATATATCACTAGTCTTTAAAAAAAAGTTGCAAGAAAAGTCAAAATCTCACTCCAGTAAAATAATGGAGACAAAAGACTGGAGGAACTTTTCTAGACAAAAGCATTAGGTTTAAGGATAATACAAATTTATCAAACAACATGCAACATTTGATAATTGCATAAAGTACGCCAGTGCAGACTCTAGCCAAACTGACATCAAATATTCCTCACATGATAAATTCCCCCGAGTCTCACAAAGCTAACCTTCTTCCATATTCCACCTCTGAGAGCCAGAGCTCAGAACCTCTACAGGAAGAGAATGCAAAAGTGCAAAGGTAGAAGAAAATCAACAGTGTGTCTTATAAAGCGAATACTAATGAGTGCTTTCATTATGGAAGCGCTCTTTAGTATGCAGGTAGCACAGGGAATGGTGGTGAGTGTAGCACTGCTACTGCTGGTTGTCCTCACCGTCTCTTTGTCTTCTTCCAAGTGCCCACTATGCTGTGTCCTGACTGTGTATAGCATAGCACGTAGGCATTCATTATGACCTGACTCTGTGCAACATTAGGTCACAGTGCAGCGTGGCACCAGCCGAAGACCAGGGAGGAGTGAGTGCGGGAAGAGCACGCTGCCAGGAGAGGTAAATTGCTTTATTAAATCCACTGTCTAATCTGAGGTCTTATGAAGATTGTGGGTCTGATTTGGGGGTCTGATGAAGTTTGGGAGTCTGATGTTAGGTCTAATGAAGACTTGGGGTCTAATAAAGATTGGGGTCGAATGTGAGGTTTGATAAAGATTGGAGGTCTGATTTGGGGGTCTGCTGAAGATTGGGTCTGCTGATTAAAATTTGGGGTCTGATTTGAGGTCTGATGAAAAATGTTTTTTCTTATTTTCCTCCTCTAAAACCTAGATGCATCTTATGAGCAGGTACGTACACTGGGTAGAGCCGCCCAGAGATCTGTATTACAGACACACAAATCAATTAATCTCATTGGCATGGCTTCTTCACCTGTGAGGGGCTGTCTCAACGGTGAAGAAGCGACCACCTCCGACAAGATTAGCAGGGCTGGAAATTTAGCTGCCTGCCTCGCTGCTCCAATTAGCAGACCAATGGCACAAGCTCTCCTTCAGGTCTGCCCTGTCAATCGAGTGGCAGGTGAGCACTTCTTCTGTGGGGACAGTCTCCCACAAGTGAAAATGCCATGCTGATTGAACTAATAGATTTGTTAGAATTGATTCACTGATCTCTAGTCTATTAATCTTTTTACACTTATGCCCTTATGTTTCCATTTGATTATTACTTATGTGTGTCTCTTTGTGCATGGTCAGTACTGTATTATCTGTTTTGTGTTACCTAGTCCTAGTATGACCATTAAGCCTCTAGAACGCCTGTATTCCATTTAGTAGTGTTGAGCAAAGCAAGGCATTCAAAGCAGAATTCGGTCCGAAGTTTAGGAATACTCCTGTTTGCAACAAATCTGAATTTCCTTGCGCTTCATGGTAACACATGAGTTTTTCCTAAAATGGCGGCTTCACGTGTGAAAAAAGGAAAGTAAGAGGCCCGGGAACGTGAGATCACCCATAGTCAGTGCCACCAGTCAGTCCGCATCCCCTGTGATGTCACAGCCCTATAAAACCCTCAGCCCGCACGGTCTCCGCCATTGTACTGTGGCTGAGCATAGGTAGAGATGTGGCAAGTGCTCATGTGCTTGAGACAGTGTTGCTGAAAATGATTAATAGAAGAATGAGAGAGTGCAGGGAGACTGCAGGGAGACTTATGCTGCATCAGTTTTATTTATTTATTCCTACTTTTACTTATTCCTACATCAGCCATATATTTAATTCAATATCAGTAAGATGGGAGCCTTTATTATTCCTGTGCCAGTGTGCTAACCAATACCATCCAGTCTGCAACCCTTAGGGGGGCCAGGTCTTAATGATGACCATCCTCATCTTCTGCTGGCTTTATTTCTTACAAATCATCCTTCAAAGTTTCCATGTCCTAGAAAAGTCAGCAAGATGCAGAAAGAGGAGGAGCTGGATGTTGCTGATAACACATTCTCATGGAAGTTAGATGATGTGAAAAAGGAGGAAAAGTAGATGGCAGAAGAAGGGATCCCCCCTGTAGGGCAGGAGAGCACTGGGGTTGGAGAAGTGGGTATGCCAGAGCTGATTAATATTCAGTGTTTACTGTCAAATAACCTTAGAACCTATATATTACCTCAGTTATTTTAGCTCAAAACAAAAGGGTCTGGTATAAACACATAAAAAATCCTAAACAAGAACCTCCAGTACCCACAGGATAAATCACTAAGTCAAATATAAAGTTAAAAATATTATTTTACTAAGACAGTTACCACATATCACATAGTTAAAGCAAAAAGCTGCGACAGAGAAGAAAGACCCCCTCCGCGGGCACACCTATCCCCCCGAGACTGGTACGAGGCAGCTAAACCAGCAATTCCACCTATTATGGAGAAAATAACAATGTCCCACGGGTGCAAACTCGGTTATGATGCCAGAAATAATGCAGTATGATGCCAAACGTATACCAAAATGTCACTATAACACTTCTATATAAACATGAAGGGTATAAAGCACTGATTAAATATCTAAAATCGTAATACACATGGCCGATATGTGCATCAAAATGCACCAAAAAAATACTGCTCACATCTACATAATCACAGAGTGCTGCAAAGACAAACAAATAGTAACTATTACCCATGGTGGGTTTGCGTGTCACTGCTCCAGGGTACCACCAATACCTCGATGCGCGTTTCGCCAGAGTCACTGGGGGATAGGTGTGCCCGTGGAGGAGGTCTTTCTTCTCTGTCGCAGCTTTTTACTTTCACTATGTGATATGTGGTAACTGTCTTAATAAAATTATATTTTTAACTTTATATTTGACTTTTCTTGTGTAGGATTTACTGTTAAATGACCTACAGGAGATTGCAGGCAAGAGCAGCAATAATTTGCATATTGTCCCCCTGCCTAACCCGCCAAACCCCACACCAGCAACAGCCCCTTTTTAAAGGTGCTGCATGGCCATTAACAATGAAAAAGGACTATACAGTGTGGTCTTTATTATTAAATGAAAGGCAGCTGCACACCAATTGGCTGCACGGTTCTTCACGGCTGCATGGCTGCAGCCTGCCCACAGCACGGCCGGTCCCTGTGGCCGTACCCTAAGGCAGAGAGGCTTGGGTATACCTAATTTATAGGCTAACTTCGGCAAAGTTGGCGAATCAAATTTTTCAAAATTTCGCTCATCTCTAGCATTTAGTAATGGTTACACTAGTAACTATACTAGTTAGTTTTTGTAGGTGATTGCCAACTTTTATTGAATTTTCATACAAATGTAAAAACAAAAATGCAATGGCACTCTGCAACCAGCACTCTGCCCTGCCTCCATGCTGGATGTTGAATGAGGCATTAGTGTACATTTTGGCCAAAGCGTAATAAGCCACTCACCACGTCAAGGTAGCCTCCATGAGTGGTCCCTAACACTGGTTCCTACCTGTTATGGGTATTTGTTTTTACGTTTGTATGTGTATTTCGCCATTGCAATGGTACCTGCATATATGGTTGTGCTCTATAAACCCCCCACCTTTTATTGAATTTTGTCTGTCTATTTTACTGTTTTGTATGTTTTTATAAAGTGTTATGGGGCTTGGTTATTAGGCCCTGCGCTGGCAGTTCTACCGGAATTATGAAGACTTCAGCTTCTTCATAACTTCGGCCGATCCACTGCCTTCTTGCTGTCTTACATTTAAACAATTTTCTACGCCTAAACCAATTTAGGTGTATTTCTGTTTAATAAATGACCCTCTATGTTTTTATCCTTATATTATTTGTGTTGTATGTTTCTGCTAGGTGTTTGTAGCCAGTTTCAGACTGGGACGCCTAGGGCCCAACAGTAAAATTCATTTTGGGGGCCAACTGTACAGTGGCATGCAAATATTTACCTGCCATCACAAAGGCAGACAGAAACAAGATGCTACAAGATGATTGATTATGGGGGTCTCTGCAACAACTTCAAAAGGTGGGTCCAGGAAAGAGAGTTTACTGGCTGGCCAGGCTCTATTCCTAGAGACCATCTTAACCTTCCGATGCATTTATAATAATAAACTGTATAGTCTACCCAGTTTTTTATATTGATATAGGTTATTTGAGATGAGGTGCTGGTGGACAGTGGGCCCACCTTTCTCAGGGGCCACTGAGGGATTTCCCTGTTCCCCTGTGGGCCAGTCCGAGCCTAAATGTAGCAATATACTTCTCTTTCAGCCCCAGCTTCTCCTGCGATAACAGCTGATCTTCATAAATTGAAGTAGTCACAAGCAAAGGTGTCAGAAACACTTATTAACTAAAGTATGGTTTGGGGAGGTTTAACAAAACGGATGCAGGAAAAAAGATCTAAAAAGAGCCTCAGAAGATTGAGATTTGGATAGCTGGTAAGGTTCATCAAATCCAGCTCATAATCCTACTGTGTTGATCCATATAAAGGCAAAAAATGGAGGAAGGAAAAATAAGAGGACTAATAGACAGGGTGATATTTTTAAGACAGACTTTATTTATGGTTTTGTTGTGAAGAAGATTTAAGAATTGTTATATTTTTATTCATAAAGCACGTTAGTATTGCTAGGACTCTAAGGTAAATATATGTAAGTGATTACAATATTGGACCGAAATGATAACTTTACCAAATTGAACAATTAAAATGAGGCACCCTGTTGGTCCGCCTCTAGCCTGTGGTACATTGTCCCTCAGATGCTGCTACAGCTGGCCCTGTACAGCCTGCACACTCATAAATTGCCAAAGCTGGCATCCCAGCAGTTTGATGCCCCTATTTGGCAATGCCCAGTGTCTAATCAGACCTCACGTGCAGTCATTTAAATATCTGGCTGTGACATAATTGCATGCCTGCAGGAGTGCACAATGCAGAGTGGTGGGGAGACTGAGTACTTTGGTGGCTGTGTGCCCCTGGGAGAATGAAGATAGCAGTGTGCCTGTGGGTTGGTTGTAAGAATGAGTTTCAAAACATTTGCTCTCTTTAGTTCATTAAAATATTTCTCTGTTTGAGACCTTGTCTTTCCCTTTCAGGCTCTAGTTGTGTTTTACACCTCTTAAAATCCATGCATGCTTCCATCTGCTATAGTTCATTCAAAATTCTCACTTTTTCACAGACATCCAAGAAACATTAGGAGGTAAAGTTGAGCATGCTAGAGTTTGTGATTTCATAGTTCTTTTTGGCATTAAAATTTACTTTTAGTGCCAAATGGAAGATTCATCATTAAGCCTGTTATCACCAGCCAGCTGTTGCTGGGTGAAAATTTCACTTTCTATGGCAAATTAGATTTACATTCTTATGAATATATCTATGAGTATTGACTTCCTTTATGGTTGGGTCACAGCTTGAGATGACATGGTATGAAATATGTTAATTATACAAATAGTATCAGTGGATTGTTACATTATCCATTGTTCATGAAGACTAGTCTATCTTATATATTACAAAATTGTTAATATGCTGTATAAATATTTGATATAGAGGTTAACATATCCTATTCTGTGGTAATATGTTAATGTTTTGTACACATGACAATTTTGTGTATGAAGTATTGAGAAGAGTATATATTATATACATACCAAACATAAACAGTAGTCATTCATTAGGAATACATTAGCAGGAAGTGAGCCAGTGTAAGCCTGAGACTAGATGGGAGGAAGGAGTTGCCTGTACGGTGTCCATATTAGGACATCGTCAGACATCATCCATAACTCCATCCTCCGTCAGGCAAAACACCCTCCTTCGTCAGCCCAAACTCCAGCAGTCCTCTTCCCTCAGGCAAAACTCCATCCTCTGTCAGCCAAAACTGCCTCCTCCCTCAGACCTCAGCCAAAACGCACTCCTCCCTCATCCAAAACTCCATCAGATGTCAGACAAAACTCCCTCAGACCTCAGCCAAAAATTCCGTCAGACCTCAGCCAAAACTGCCTCCTCCCTCAGACAAACCTCCCTCATCCAAAACTGCCTCCTCCCTCAGACCTCAGCAAAAACGCCCTCCACCCTCATCCAAAACTCCCGCAGAAGTCAGCCAAAACGCCCTCCCCTCTAACTCAAAAGTATGTAATACACAACTCTTAGCCTAAAGAAGCTGCTAGCTGCTGGAAAGGCAAAGGACCTGTGATGATGTCATGACCATGTGATGAGTCATGTGTGTGGGAGGGGTCAGATTTCACAGCAGCTGTGTACAGAACTGTAGCCATCAAATAGAGCTGTGTATTAGAGATGTGTGTACTGTGTAAGAGAGATATGTGTGTATCCTATCTCTATTACACAGTACACAGCTCTGCTAAATGCAGGATACACACATATCAATATTACACAGTACACACATCTCTAATACACAGCTCTATTAGCAGCTTCTTCAGGCTAAGAGTTGTGTATTACATACTTTTGAGTTAGGGAGGAGGGAATTTTGACTGACTTCTGAGGGAGAAGGGAGTTTTGTCTGACAACTGAGGGAGTTTTGGATGAGGGAGGAGGGCGTTTTGGCTGAGGTCTGAGGGAGGAGGCAGTTTTGGATGAGGGAGGTTTGTCTGAGGGAGGAGGCAGTTTTGGCTGAGGTCTGACGGAATTTTTGGCTGATGTCTGAGGGAGTTTTGGCTGACATCTGATAGAGTTTTGGATGAGGGAGGAGGCAGTTTTGGATGAGGGAGGAAGGCATTTTGGTTGATGTCTGAGGGAGGAGGCAGTTTTGTATGAGGAAGAAATGAGTTTTGGCTGACAGAGGATGGAGTTTTGCCTGAGGGAAGAGGACTGATGGAGTTTGGGATGACGAAGGAGGGTGTTTTGCCTGACGGAGGATGGAGTTGTGGATAATGTCTGACGATGTCCTAATATGGACACCGTACTCCTGTGCTGAGAACAGAGACCAAGGCCACAAACATAGTAAAGAGAAGAGATGGCAAAGTCAATGCAGTAGCCATCAATCCAGCTCTGGTGAGACATGTCTGAGGATTCTGAGCGGTGATGGTGTAGGAGACATCAGCTGAGATGGCATTGGGGTGCAGACTGTAGAGAACACTTTTGAACTGTGTCAAGCAAGTCATAAGATGGGATTAGGCAGACCCTTTAGATGCCTAGGTATCCATCATTCCTAGAGCAGTAGTGTGTGACAAAGGGAACTGCACACAGTCTGGTTCATGCAAGTCAGAAAATGTAGAAAAAGTTGGAGGCCTAGTGAGCCTGTGTGTGGGATGCCTAGTCAACCTCTGTATCAGCAGAGAAACAGAGCTTACATTACTAGGGTCAGTGGGGTCCTAGTGAAACTGTGTAGGCCTGAGAACTTGACAGGCTTCCCAAAGAACAACTTTTGTTATTCTTAAGCAAGTTTACCCTTAAAGAGGCAGTGCTCCATCTTAAAAATTGTAGACTTGGACTGTGTTAAAAAATTGCAAGTTGCATGCTACAAAACCCACATGGCCTGCGGGGTCAGGTGTAATCTGGAAGTGGACAGAAGCTTAGCAGCTGCAGACACCCCTTGGGACACCAGGACATCTTATACCAGTGGCTGGTATAGTCCTACCATGGGCTACAATCTGGTAGGGGGTAGTCTCCTTTTGACAAAAAGTGGCACATTCAGAAAATATTTGACAGCCATAACCATGAGGTGTAGCCTGACCATTAGGCCTCAACCTAGTAAGTGTGACGCTTGTAGCAACCATTCTAATGTTTGTTGTACCTCTGCAAAGACTGTAACCATAAAGTCTGTGTGCCTCTCCCTGAAAAGAAATAAAGTTGATGTTTACTCATACCATCACATGTCCACAATAGTGATGAGCGGCAGGTGCCATATTCGATTTCGACGAAATTCGCGAATATTCGAATGAATATTCGTTTCATATTCGTCGAAATCGAATATTCGTCATTATTCTAGTTACCGCGATTAATATGCGATTTAAATAATCGCGTATTGCAATTTTAACTTAAGGCTACTTTCCTATTGGTTTCATATCTAGAATTATAGTGAAGATGACGGATATGACGAATGTATTCGTCATATTTCTCAAAACGAAGATAACGAAGTATTCTACATCTTCGTTTTAGCAACCTATTCGTCAACTTCGCTAATTCTAGCAATCAAATAGGAAGGTTGACTATAGAGACAACTGTGTTTAATTCGCCATGCGATTATTTATATATTTTTTTTTAATAAATAGAATAATTATAATAATTATATCAAGTAATATAATTATTCTATTAAAAAAAATAATAATAAATCGCATAGCGAATTTAACACAGCTGTCTCTATAGTCAACCTTCCTATTTGATTGCTAGAATTAGCGAGGTTGACGAATAGGTTGCTAAAACGAAGATGTAGAATACTTCGTTATGTTCGTTTTGAGGAATATGACGAATACATTCGTCATATTCGCTATTCGCTAATTCTACCAAGCCAACCATAAAGTTCCTTGCTCATGGAGCGTCCCCATCACCATGGGAACATCTCCATATACTAAAATGTACTGTCGGATTTGAGGAATTACGTTGAAATCGCAATGCGATTAATTCAAGTTATATTAATCGCATTGCGATTTCAACTTAGAGCTGGGTTTATAATGGGTCAGCTTGCTAGAATGAACGAAGTTAACGAATATGGAATATAGCAGCACTGCTAAGTTGAATTCGCAATGCGATTAATTTAACTTGAAGTAATCGCATTGCGATTTCAACTTAGCACTGCTAGTGCTATATTCCATATTCGTTAATTCTAGCCTATGTCAGATAGCAGTGCTAAGTTGAAATCGCAATGCGATTACTTCAAGTTAAATTAATCGCATTGCGAATTCAACTTAGCAGTGCTGCTATATTCCATATTCGTTAACTTCGTTCATTCTAGCAAGCTGACCCATTATAAACCCAGCTCTAAGTTGAAATCGCAATGCGATTAATATAACTTGAATTAATCGCATTGCGATTTCAATGTAATTCCTCAAATCCGACAGTACATTTTAGTATATGGAGACGTTCCCATGGATGGGGACGCTCCATGAGCACGGAAGTCGGCAGAAGCAGCAATGGGCACTGACTAGAGCAGCCAGGAAGCCAGGAATCCTCAGGACAGGTAAGAACTACTGTTGGGAAGTGGGAAAGAAAAAAATATAACTAAAAAAAAAAAAAAAAAAAAACGAATATTTGAAATAGCGAATTTATAGCGCTATATTCGAAATATTCGCGAATTAGCAAAGTGCCGATATTCGCTAAAAACATTCGCTATTCGAATATTCGCGCTCAACACTAGTCCACAACATGTTCAATGGGGTGCAAACAGTCACAGACTCACAAACACTGTATCATAGTAGGGCATGGTGAAGCCTTAAACTACACCCAAACCACTGTCCCCCACCTGTTTGCACAATCCATGCTAAACGATGGTCCACAACTCAATGACAGTCCCTTTCTGATTAGGTCCAGGTGCCTAGGTAGGAAGAGATGAAGGAAAAATAATAAATGTAGTGACGCAGAAACAGTAACTAACAGACCAAGTCAAAGCTATGCCAGAGAAGCAAGTAAGCCTGTTGCCTCTAGAATTCTCTGTAATCACCAAACTGGTTGCCTCTAAGAGACTGCAACAATCAAGCTACAGTAGGTGCCTTTTATAACACTGCTATAATGTGTCCCACATGAGTCTAGTAAAAATTATTTTTCCAAGCTATCAGTGTGTCTGGGTGATCTGCCACATATTTCACTGAACAAAAAGAGCATATGGAAACCAAGACTCCTATATACTGTCCTGGCATAGGGGACTTCTGATGTTATTGCCCTCCCCCAATAAGGAGAAAGGAGTAAAGGAGTAATACATGATCAAGCTTCATACATTTGTTTGTGATGTATGATTGTTGTGCAGCAGCTGCGACAACCTGACCTGTACAAAGGTGCGCATAGGAGTTGAGTCACCAAATGGTAGGACACTTTTTAATCAAGACTATTTGATAAGTTGTTTTTTTTTCTTCTTTATTTTAGTTGGAGAGAAGATAAAAATGGTACAAATATATACTTCAGTAAGGAAACCCATGGAAGTATGTGTTGTGCTTATGCATACAAGTTGTTGCCCATAAGTATTTCCAAAATAATGATGCTTTTCTAAAATATGAATATGTTTGTAAAGTGCAGACGGCACACTGTATGGGTTCTTTGGGTGGCATGGGAACAAGGAGGCATGCACATTTTTTCAACACACAAAACCTTAAAGGGGTATTCCATAAATTTAATATTGAGGGTCTTTCCTCAGGATAGACTATAAATTTCTGACACCCTGCACCCCTAAAAATCAGCTGTTCCCGAATAGCTCTGGAAATACATAGCAGCATCCACCGTGTAGTGGACAGAGCTGTTTACCGCAGAGCTGCTCCCATTGAAGCAAAATTCAGGTATGCCTTTTTATGAGTACGTTCAAACACAAAGTAAATTACATGTGGATCTTTCTACAGATATAGCTGCAGATTTTGCCCTCTGCTTTTCAAAGAGTGAAAGTATTGTGGAAATCTAATGAAATAATTACCATATTTTCTGGACTATAAGAAGCACTTTTTTCTCCAAATACTTGGGTGAAAGTGGCAGTGCGTCTTATAGTCTGAATGAAAATTACCTCTTCCATTATGGAGACACGTGGAGGTTGGGAAGTGCTGCGCTGGCTGTACTCACCTCCCCTGGTCTTCTTCTGGGTCCTGCTGTGGTACCCTGACTGCGCACAGCAGTAATATGTAGTGCACATAGGCGCCAATTATGACCTGTGCGGCGTCAGGTCACAGTACACAGCGGGGCCAAGAAGAAGCGATTGAATGGTGAGTCCTGGATATATGGCACTGCCTGGAGCAAGTGAGGTACAGATGCAGCCGAGCTTAACTTGATGGTTAGCGCGTTAAGTAAAGAATGGCAAGAAAAATATAACTCACTTTTCAATGGCTTTTAATGGCTTTTGTCACTCGATAACCAAGATAACACTGTTCCATGTGTTATTAGAGTCAATTTTAGCTTGGAAACATTTGTAAGTTTATTATTATATATTTTTTTTTAAATGTCTGACTTGAGGTCTGATGGGGGTTAGGGGTCTGATGGGGGCTGGGGGTCAGATGAGGGCTTTTGGTTCCCATCTGCGGCTGATTGGGGTCTTATTTAAATCTGATTGGGGTTGGGGGGGTCTGATGTTTGGCTGATCTGAGGCTAATGGAGGCTGGAAGGGTCTGATCTGAGGCTGATGGAGGTTGAGTGGTCTGACTGAGGCTGATGGAGCTTGGAGGTCTGATTTGGGGATCTGATGAAGAATGGGGGTCTGATTTGGGGGTGTAATGAGGATTAGGGATCTGATGAGGGTCTGCTTTAGGGTCTGATGAAGAATAGGGGTCTGCTCTGAGGTCTGATGGAAAATATTTTTTTTCTTATTTTCCTCTATCACCAAATCATACGTATATCTTATAATTGGGTGCGTCTTATAGCCCGAAAAATATGGTGGTTGCAGATCTTAAATCCCCACTGCAGGTCAGTTTATGGTGAAGATTTTATTTTTTATTTTTTTTGCAGCATGTGGATGAGCTCTCTTAAAATCTCGTCCACTTTGATGGCACTGTAAAATTCTGTTGATTTACCAGTGGCAAATCTACAGTGTTTACACCATCTGTGAATATACCCTAAGTGTACAATCTCTCTGTTTAATCACTCCACAGGAGGGAGATTACACACACCATTACACTCGCAAAGCCGTTCACATGCCTGGTGGTTTCAGTCTCTTAGAGCAACAGTACATATAATGGTTGTCCTGGGGATACAGTTCTTGAACTACATACTCGTACAGTCTGTATTTACACTTTCACTAGTCCCAGGGGGACATCCCTGATACAGGGGCAATGCTACAAACACTAGGCCACATATGCATTAGCTTGAGGTCCTCACTACTTGTAGGCTATCATATTTGCCTGGGAAATGATCCAGTATTCCCAGGGGCTGACGCATGGACTAGGGCACTGGCTCCTCTCTGGCCCTAGTGCTACTAACTTTACTTCTTCCTCAAGGACCCAGCTATCACCTGGCACTTTTCATTTTGCCATGTACTTAACCACTAACTGTGAGGCCCAGGCATCAATGTTTTCTGGTGGGCTACATAACTGTTTTACTAATATAATTAAGCAATTTAGTAAATGCACTTCTCAAATTACTAATAGATGTTTATTATAAACCACCTAATATACCACCTAATATACCCACAGAAAATCTACTACTAAACGAGATAGACGAGGTGGCAAATCATAATGAGGTTGTTATTATGGGGTACTTCAACTACCCAGATATAGACCTTGAAACTGAAACATGTATATCTCATAAAGGAAACAGGTTCTTGGCAATAACCAAAGACAATTACCTTTCCCAACTGGTTCAGGACCCAACTGGAGGGACAGCCATACTGGACTTAGTATTAACCAATAGACTTGACAGAAGAACAGATGTGCAGGTTAGGTAACACCTGGGAAATAGTGACAATAAAGTAATAACCTTCCAATTATCATTCAAAAGAGTGTTTCTTCAGGGAGTAACAAAAATACCAAACTTAAAAAAAAACTAAATGTAGCCAACTTAGAGAGGCCATAGGCCTAACTAACTGGGACAAAATGCAATAGAGAGTTGGAAAATACCCCGGTGTATGATTTTCGTGGGTAAGGGGAGATGGTTCCCAGGCCACAGTAATAATATATTATAGACTCCCACAATCCACTGGGTTCAATTTATGATCTTGCTTTATTGAAAGTGCGGGTTTCCAGTTACAAGAGATAAACGTTTTCGGCGTATTGCCTTCTTCAGTACAACTGGAAAAATTACAAACAGTGAGGTGAGAATAGTTTACAAATAGAGTGAGGTTTACATAGTAGGATTTTGCAATCAAATCGTCTACATTTAGAACATACAAAGAAAGGAAAAATTAGTATAACGGGATAATGCGTCGAATTCATGACGATGTGGTATGACGATGGATATATTTCTCCATCTTGGATGGCGCCGTCATGGATAGTTGTAATAGACATCAATAGTATAGTACTCAGAGTAGATGTATCGTATACATGATTAAGGAATAAAGCTAGCAAAATTTGTGGCTGTTAAAAAAGCATTTAGTTCAGTGGTCTAAGACATTTAATATGGTACGTATATACATATAAAGCCGAATTGAACGTGAGAGCCCTTAAAGTAGTTGTAACTATGAGATAAGTAACAAGCTGAGTAGTCACTGGCATTGAGCATGAAATGCATACATATAACACTGAATTGAACAGAAGACACTTAAAGGCAGATGTAAGAGGCCTATAGAGACAAACATGACCATATGTATTTCTGTATTTACCTGGTTGTGCCGCTCGATGAAGGATAAATCGAGGTAGAATGCCCAAGAAAGGGCTGCTGGGCGCTGTGGTGCCTCAGTGCTGTGTTGCGCTTAGAATACAAAGGATGGTAACTGTGGAGTTGACAATATCATGAGTGGGGTAATACATAATTAAAATGTTAGTGTAAGGGATGGGTAAATGCTTACCTCAGGTTGTATAATTTGTATATGGGGCGGAGTGTCCCATAGATAACCGCTCTGCGCAATAGATCGTCGCAAGGGTCTGGCCTAGCTATGTAAGGGCTGGGCGTCTGCCGCTGGTCATAGCGCATCGTGTACGCTGTGTACAGCGCCATTAAATGGAGGAAAGGGGCGGGAGATCGTTCAGCAGGAAGCTGTGTGCTGTAGCTTCCGGTAGCGGGCTGGGCATGCGCAGTGTGGCGTCCGGATAATCAAAGATGGCGGGCGCAGTGTGTGAGGGCAAGTTTCCGGTTCCTGTGCGTGTCACAATGTCAAGGAATAAGAAAGATGGCAAGCGCTGGATATGTGGGCATGTTTCCGGTTCCTGTGTGTGTTATTTCTGTGTGACAGACAAGTACTATGATGTAATAGGCTTGGAGTCTGCACATTTAATCGGGGGATGGTCGGGAGCTGATAGCAGTATATGTAGATGTAAAATATTAAAATATTAAAGAACTTGAAATGTGAGTCTGGAATTTAGCTGATTATAGTGCAGACAGTACTATAAGAAAGTGTGGGAAGAAAATAAGAATATGGAAAAGAATAGAACTGGAAAATGAATAGTAAAAAAAATACTGTATCAATATCACAAATAAAGGATATGGATATAAGTTGCAGCTATCAATAAAGTCCCCCAATTAATATCTGGTCTGTGGATAAAAGATAATACATTAATGCGCTGTTCATAAACTATCAAAATGACATCTGAAAATCCAAGATACATATCTACAATTACAGGTATAAACTCATTACTATGTCACACCATATATGTATAAATCGTAGCTACAGGAGATGACCACCTAGACGTATCTAGAGGAAACTCCCGATTTCATAGTCCCGATTGAGTCCCTTGGGCTCAAGGGTTTGTAATCGATGGATCCACATTGCTTCCCTTTTGATGAGGATTTTGGCGATATCCCCGCTTCTTCTGGTGCTGCGTATCTGTTCTACAACTTGAAAGCGTAGTTGTGAAATGGCATGTTTTTTTGAGAATGCTCTGACAGCGAATGTTGGATTTGTGTTGACAAATTCGGTCCCTGATGGTCTGTGTGGTTTCTCCCACATATGCCAGACCACAGGGACATTTGATGACATATATGACATTGGAGGATTCACATGTGTAGAATCCCCCAATGGGATAACCTTTGCCAGTTAGGGGATGGTATAATTTATCCCCCTTGGTTACGTGCGTACATTGGGCGCAGTGTAAGCAGGGAAAGGTACCCCTGCGTTGTGTCATTAGGTGAAGTTGTCTTGGTATTTTAAGATTGGTGCCCTCATCTGCTCTTACCAGCGTGTCTCTGAGGTTTTTGGGGTGTCTGTGACACGGCATGAATGGTACAGCAAAACTTTCTATTCGTGGATAGGCTTGGTGGAGTAAATGCCAGTGTTTTCTAAGGATGTGACGGAGAAACTTAATAGCACTTTGGCTACACATAGAAGAGATGTCGAGAACCAAAAACGCAAAAAAAAATTCAAAGGGATGCGGAGGATTACCGTACTAACAGAATTTACAAGTGGCAGAATACTTACCCTCGTCCTCTGGAACAACACAGAGATTACGCCTCCTCCTCTGAATCCTCTTATCCCAGCCGTGAGAATTCACTAAGACAGGAGAATCCCTCACCTCCCTACCTAGGACCCAGGAGGAACCAGAATCGCAGAGGACGCTTCAACCATCGGGGCACTGGAAGAGAGTCTTCAACTGCAAGAACGACTAGATCACAGGTAACTGGATCTAGGTAAGCATCCGCACAATCATTAGTTATTAACATTTCTTCCAAAACTCTCACACCAACACAGATACAAGTACTACAGAGGGGTCTCTCCTTCTGCCCGTCATACAAATTCGACACCTTCCAGACTGAACTAGACCTCCTTAGATTCTTTAGGAATCTGCGTCTTAAGATCTTTTTTGCAAAGGAGAATAAACCACTTTTGCCCCACAATTCTGATACCAAGGAGGACAAGGCCCTTATCACCTCTAAGGAATTAGGGCTTAAACCAAGAAGCTCATTCTGCCCACCCAAGAACTCCCACCCGGTAGAGACTTACATCTCCCTTGTAACCAGGGACATGGAAGTGTTCAGAAGGAGCATTGAAATGGGCAAATTCACGTGTCAAGCAAACTTGACATATGTAGAACGACAAGCAATTCTTTCCCTGAAGCAGTACAAGGAAATAACCGTCAAGCCTGCCGACAAGGGTGGGGCATTGGTGGTCATGGATAGAAAAGACTACCTAGAGGAAATCCATAGTCAACTCAGCGACACCAATGTGTATGAGAGACTCAATAGAGATCCAACACCTACCATTGAGAACAAGATACGTAACACACTTCTGATTCACCTTCAGAGGGGCACCGTAGATCAGGACACAGTCACATTCTTGACAAAATTACATCCCATTACACCACTACTTTATACCCTCCCTAAGGTCCACAAACGCCTGCAAAAACCTCCGGGACGCCCTATTGTTTCGTCCACAGACTCTATCTTATCCCCATTATCGATATTTATAGAAAAGATCTTGATGCCTAAAGTCAAAACCACCAAATCATTCCTCCTAGATACATCTAGCTTTTTACAAACGATAAGACAGATAGAGAGGGTACAACCATCTACAATTCTGGTTACACTTGATGTGGTAAGCCTATATACCTCTATTGAACATCAAAAGGGTATATCTGCAGTCTCTCGACTACTCCACATGACCAACACAAAATCTGAGGTCACAACATTGTGTCTGGATCTACTCCAACTGGTCCTCACTGAAAACTTCTTCGTGTTTCAGGACACTTACTATGTCCAAAGACAAGGGACAGCCATGGGGGCACACATGGCGCCCCCTTATGCTAAAGCATATGTGGCATGCTTTGAGGAGGATTTCATATACACTAATGCTTATTTCCAGACCCATGCCCTCACCTGGAAACGCTACATAGACAACGTATTTTGTCTATGGAACGGGGACGTACAATCACTCAATAACTTTACATCCGCCATCAATTCCACTTGGCCCGAATTGCAGTTCACACTACACCACAGTGACTCATCTATCAACTTTCTTGATACTATCATTTACAAAGACGCCCTGGGTAACCTACACACTGACCTTTTTACAAAACCCATGGACAGAAACAGTCTGTTACATTATGCTAGTTTCCATCCCAACAATATGAAAAAATCTCTAACGCGATCCCAATTCCAGAGGATCTCTAAAATCGTTGACGACGATACCAACAGACAGAAAAGGCTACTAGAGATGTCTGCCCGTTTCAAAGATAGGGCATACCCAGACCCCATCATTAGAGATGGTCTTAAGCCCAGACGGATTGTCAGACCCAAACAACAGCAGAGGATCCCATTCATACACACCTTCCATCCGTTCGCCTTTAAAATCCATCACATCCTTAGAAAACACTGGCATTTACTCCACCAAGCCTATCCACGAATAGAAAGTTTTGCTGTACCATTCATGCCGTGTCACAGACGCCCCAAAAACCTCAGAGACACGCTGGTAAGAGCAGATGAGGGCACCAATCTTAAAATACCAAGACAACTTCACCTAATGACACAACGCAGGGGTACCTTTCCCTGCTTACACTGCGCCCAATGTTCGCACGTAACCAAGGGGGATAAAGTATACCATCCCCTAACTGGCAAAGGTTATCTCATTGGGGGATTCTACACATGTGAATCCTCCAATGTCATATATGTCATCAAATGTCCCTGTGGTCTGGCATATGTGGGAGAAACCACACAGACCATCAGGGACCGAATTTGTCAACACAAATCCAACATTCGCTGTCAGAGCATTCACCTCCCAATCCCAGCTCACTTCATCTCAAAAAAACATGCCATTTCACAACTACGCTTTCAAGTTGTAGAACAGATCCGCAGCTCCAGAAGAAGCGGGGATATCGCCAAAATCCTCATCAAAAGGGAAGCAATGTGGATCCATCGATTACAAACCCTTGAGCCCAAGGGACTCAATCGGGACTATGAAATCGGGAGTTTCCTCTAGATACGTCTAGGTGGTCATCTCCTGTAGCTACGATTTATACATATATGGTGTGACATAGTAATGAGTTTATACCTGTAATTGTAGACATGTATCTTGGATTTTCAGATGTCATTTTGATTATTTTATGAACAGCGCATTAATGTATTATCTTTTATCCACAGACCAGATATTAATTGGGGGACTTTATTGATAGCTGCAACTTATATCCATATCCTTTATTTGTGATATTGATACAGTATTGTTTTTACTATTCATTTTCCAGTTCTATTCTTTTCCATATTCTTATTTTCTTCCCACACTTTCTTATAGTACTGTCTGCACTATAATCAGCTAAATTCCAGACTCACATTTCAAGTTCTTTAATATTTTAATATTTTACATCTACATATACTGCTATCAGCTCCCGACCATCCCCCGATTAAATGTGCAGACTCCAAGCCCATTACATCATAGTACTTGTCTGTCACACAGAAATAACACACACAGGAACCGGAAACATGCCCACATATCCAGCGCTTGCCATCTTTCTTATTCCTTGACATTGTGACACGCACAGGAACCGGAAACTTGCCCTCACACACTGCGCCCGCCATCTTTGATTATCCGGACGCCACACTGCGCATGCCCAGCCCGCTACCGGAAGCTACAGCACACAGCTTCCTGCTGAACGATCTCCCGCCCCTTTCCTCCATTTAATGGCGCTGTACACAGCGTACACGATGCGCTATGACCAGCGGCAGACGCCCAGCCCTTACATAGCTAGGCCAGACCCTTGCGACGATCTATTGCGCAGAGCGGTTATCTATTGGACACTCCGCCCCATATACAAATTATACAACCTGAGGTAAGCATTTACCCATCCCTTACACTAACATTTTAATCATGTATTACCCCACTCATGATATTGTCAACTCCACAGTTACCATCCTTTGTATTCTAAGCGCAACACAGCACTGAGGCACCACAACGCCCAGCAGCCCTTTCTTGGGCATTCTACCTCGATTTATCCTTCATCGAGCGGCACAACCAGGTAAATACAGAAATACATATGGTCATGTTTGTCTCTATAGGCCTCTTACATCTGCCTTTAAGTGTCTTCTGTTCTATTCAGTGTTATATGTATGCATTTCATGCTCAATGCCAGTGACTACTCAGCTTGTTACTTATCTCATAGTTACAACTACTTTAAGGGGTCTCACGTTCGATTCGGCTTTATATGTATATACGTACCATATTAAATGTCTTAGACCACTGAACTAAATGCTTTTTTAACAGCCACAAATTTTGCTAGCTTTATTCCTTAATCATGTATACGATACATCTACTCTGAGTACTATACTATTGATGTCTATTACAACTATCCATGACGGCGCCATCCAAGATGGAGAAATATATCCATCGTCATACCACATCGTCATGAATTCGACGCATTATCCCGTTATACTAATTTTTCCTTTCTTTGTATGTTCTAAATGTAGATGATTTGATTGCAAAATCCTACTATGTAAACCTCACTCTATTTGTAAACTGTTCTCACCTCACTGTTTGCAATTTTTCCAGTTGTACTGAAGAAGGCAATACGCCGAAAACGTTTATCTCTTGTAACTGGAAACCCGCACTTTCAATAAAGCAAGATCATAAATTGAACCCAGTGGATTGTGGGAGTCTATTATATATTAACTGGGACAAATTCCTCAAAAGAAAAATACGGCCACAAAATTGTATATTTTTTAAAATTCTAGAAGAAGAATAAACCAAGAAGAAACCAATGTGGATAAATAGAACTGTAAAGAAAGCAATAAATGACAAAAAGAAAGTATTTAAATCACTAAAACAGGAGGGTAGCCAGGAAGCACTGAAAAACTTTAAGGAAAAAAAATCCAGTTGTGTTCAAAATTATTCAACCCCCAGTGAAATTGAGTGTTTTGGCCAGTTTGACATTGATTTTGATCATTTCAGTCATCTTGTTTACAATTAAATCAAAGAGGCACTTGTAAGTCAGACAAATATAACATAACATTTATAATGAAATAACCTGTGCTCACATCATTATCAGTTTTATTCAACCCCCAAGTGACATTCAATCTTAGTACTTAGTACAACATCCTTTTCCAGTTACAACAGCTTTTAAACGTGAAGCATAGCTTGACACAAGTGTCTTGCAGCGATTTACGGGTATCTTCGCCCATTCTTCATGGGCAAAAGCCTCCAGTTCAGTCACATTCTTAGGCTTGCGCGATGCAAATGCTTTCTTTAAGTCCCACCAGAGGTTCTCAATCGGATTTAAGTCTGGTGACTGCGATGGCCACTTCAAAATGTTCCAGCCTTTAATCTGCAACCATGCTCTAGTGGACTTGGAGGTATGCTTGGGATCATTGTCCTGTTGAAAGGTCCAACGTCTCCCAAGCCTCAGGTTTGTGACGGACTGCATCACATTTTCATCCAATATCTCCTGGTACTGAAGAGAATTCATGGTACCTTGCACACGCTGAAGCTTCCCTGTACCTGTAGAAGCAAAACAGCCCCAAAGCATGATTGACCCCCGCCATGCTTCACAGTAGGCAAGGTGTTCTTTTCTTCATAGGCCTTGTTCTTCCTCCTCCAAACATAGCGTTGATCCATGGGCCCAAACAGTTCTAATTTTGTTTCATCAGTCCACAGAACACTATCCCAAAACTTTTGTGATTTGTCCACACAACCTTTGCCATACTGCAGTCGACTCTTCCTTTTCTTTGGAGACAGCAAGGGGGTGCGCCTGGGAGTTCTGGCATGGAGGCCTTCATTACGCAGTGTGCGCCTTATTGTCTGAGCTGAAACTTCGGTACCCGCATCTGACAAATCTTTTTTCAGTTCCTCAGCAGTCACATGGGGACTTTTCTCCACTTTGCGCTTCAGGTAGCACACAGCAGTCGAAGTCAGTATCTTCTTTCTGCCCCGACCAGGTTGTGTTTCAACAGTGCCCTTTGCCTTGAATTTGCGAATGATGCTTCCTATGGTGTCTCTTGGTATGTTTAACATCTTTGCAATCTTCTTATAGCCATTGCCCTTCCTGTGAAGAGAAATCAGCTCTTCTCTTGTCTTCCTGGACCATTCTCTTGACTTCACCATGTTTGTAAACACACCAGTAAATGTGTAGAAGGAGCTGAGTATCACAGTCATTTTAAATCTGCCTAATTGGTGCTTATTATGCTTGATTGCTGCTCCTTGACATCCACAGGTGTTTTCAATACCTGATCGAAAACACTTGAATGAACCTCTGTTCTTAAGAGTGGTAGTCTTTAAGGGGTTGAATAATTGTGTCAATAATGAAATCACAAAAAAAAACATTTAAAGAGGACCTTTCATCACCCTAACAAATCTAAACTAAGTATACATACATGTAGAGCGGCGCCCAGGGATCTCCCTGCACTTACTATTATCCCTGGGCGCCGCTCCGTTCTCCCGCTATGTCCTCCGGTGACTTCAGCTCTGCGTCTCAACTGGGAGGAGCCTGGGAGAAGGAGACGCCCAGGAGAACAAGGGCAGGCTCCTCCCAGTTAAGACGCAGAGCTAAAGTCACCGGAGGACATACCGGGAGAACGGAGCGGCGCCCAGGGATAATAGTAAGTGCAGGGAGATCCCTGGGCGCCGCTCTACATGTATGTATACTTAGTTTAGATTTGTTAGGGTGATGAAAGGTCCTCTTTAATACTGCATTACAAAAACAATTGATGTCATTTTAGTTGCATTTGTTTCTTTAAAAAGTCCTTGTAAGATTTCATTCTAAACACAATTACAAATGTACACTAAATTCCCTAAAACCCTTTACAGCATTGGTGGTTGAATAATTTTGAACACAACTGTAGAATATGTAAAAAACAAATTAAATCGGCCAACTAGAGACCAAGAGAATTATTGCCAAAGAGAGCAAAACTAACCCTAAAATGTTTTTTTAATTATATAAATGGTAAAAAGTATAAACCTGAAGGTGTCGGCCCTTTACAAAGTGATAAGGGGGCAGTTGAAGAGAGCGATGAGGAGAAAGTAAAGCTATTAAATATTTTTTTTCTCCACTGTATTTACTAAAGAAAATAAACTGTCAGATGAAATGCAGAATGTAAAAGTAAATTCCCCAGTAAAAGTGCCCTGTCTGACCCAGGAACAAGTACAGCGTGGTCTTAAAAAGATTAAAATAGACAAATCGCCAGACCAGATGGCATACACCCCCGTATCCTAATAGAATCTAAGTAATGTTATAGCCAGACCCTTATTTCTAATATTTAAGGACTCTATACTGATAGGGAGTGTTCCACAGGATTGGCACATAGCAAATGTGGTGCTAATATTGAAAAAGGGTCCAAAAACAGAGCCTGGACACTATAGGCTGGTAAGTTTGACATCCGTCGTGGGTAAACTCTTGGAAGGTTTTCTAAGAGATGCTATCTTAGAGCACCTCAATGAAAATAAGCAAATAACACCATATCAGCATGGCTTCAGGGGGGATTGATCATGTAAAATTAATTTAATCAGTTTCTATGAGGAAGTACCTTCTAGACTTGACAGCGCTGAATCTATGGATGTCGTATATATGGACTTCTCCAAAGCATTTGACACTGTACTGCATAATAGGTTAGTATATAAAATGAGGATGCTCGGACTGGGAGGAAATGTCTGCATGTGGGTAAGTAACTGGCTCAGTAATAGAAAATAGAGGGTGGTTATTAATGGTACACACTCAGATTGGGTCACTGTCACTTGTGGAATACATCAGGGGTCAGTACTGGGCCCTATCCTTCAATATATTTATTAATGATCTTGTAGAAGTCTTGCACAGTAAAATATCAATTTTTGCAGATGACACTAAACTGTGTAAAGTAATTGACACAGAAGAGGAAAGTATACTGCTACAGATGGATCTGGATAGATTGGAGGCTTGGGCAGAGAAGTGGCAGATGAGGTTTAACACTGACAAATGTAAGGTTATGCACATGGGAAGGAATAATGCAAGTCACCCGTACATACTAAATGGTAAAACACTGGGTAACACTGACATGGAAAAGGACCTAGGAATTTTAGTGAACAGCAAACTAAGCTGTAAAAACCTGTGTCAGTCAGCTGCTGCCAAGGCCAATAAGATAATGTGTTGCATCAAAAGGGGCATAGATGCCCGTGATGAGAACATAGTCCTACCACTTTATAAATCACTGATCAGACCACAAATGGAGTACTGTGTACAGTTCTGGTCTTCTGTGAACAAGTCAGACATAGCTGAACTGGAGAAGGTTCAGAGGAGGGCAACTAAAGTAATAACTGGAATGAGTGATCTACACTACACTGAAAGATTATCAAAATTAGGGTTATTCACTTTAGAAAAAAGACGACTGAGGGGAGATCTAATAACTATGTATAAATATATCAGGGGTCAGTACAGAGATCTCTCCCATCATCTATTAATTCCCAGGACTGTGACTGTGACAAGGGGACATCCTCTGTGTCTGGAGGAAAGAAGGTTTGTACACAAACATAGAAGAGGATTCTTTACAGTAAGAGCAGTGAGACTATGGAACTCTCTGCCTGAGGAGGTGGTGATGGTGAGTTCACTAAAAGATTTCAAGAGGGGCCTGGATGTATTTCTGGAAAGTAATAATATTACAAGATATAGCTACTAGAGATGGGTTGTTGATCCAGGGAGTTATTCTGATTGCGTGATTGGAGTTGGGAAGGAATTTTTTATTCCTTTTAAGAGGGGAAAATTGGATTCTACCTCACAGGGTTTTTCTTTTTGCCTTCCTCTGGATCAACTTGCAGGATAACAGGCCGAACTGGATCGACAAAATGTATTTTTTCAGCCTTATATACTATGTTACTATGTTACTATGTTAGATTGAATAAGAATTATAAAGCTTGTCCCTTTGTAGGGTAAATGTTCATATATTTGCTTTGGAATTTTGGACTTAGAGCAGCCAGCTTTGAGAACGTTCTTTATCATCTTTAACATCATCATCTTCTGCAAAACCAATGCTACTGCATTGCAATGGAAAAATGATGACATCATAGTAGACAGCCCACAGACTCATTTGATTCAAATTAACGTTTTCCTACAAGGATTTTATAATCACAAACACCTTTAAAAGTGTGCTAATTTCTGCTTAGATGGGCTTTCTTATCAAAATAGTTTCTAGTAATGATGTTCTTAGCATTAAACTATAATGGGATTTTGTTCCTTGCATGATCCAAAAACTGCTGCATAAATTTCATATCATGCTGGATAAGGGTAATAACAATGGGCTTCTAAATTAGACTTTCACTTAATCATATGCCATTAATACGAATAGTGAAAGAGCACTTTTATTATTTTACCTAAAAAATGTAACAGAATATGATTAAGTAGTTCAATACTTCTTTATTCTTGAAGTCAAGTTTAATCAGGTCTTGAGTGGTTGCGGAATTACCTATTCAATGCACAATTTACATTATTATAATATTAATATTTTTTTGCTCAACATTAATGATCGCTTACCTCACATATTTAATCATATTGTTTTATGAACTTTGAAATTTTACTCATATTTAATGAAATAGTGGTAAAATGGGGGTAAAGCAATAGGAGATGTGGGGTCTTCTGAGACAGAACTATGACATGTTTATAGTTATAGGAAACTTTAAAAGGGTCGCTGGATAGTGACCTACTTATGCAGAAACAGTATCATGAACTAGCAAGATCAAGGCATTATTTTAGACAACATGTTTCTTTTTTTCATTTTTACTCATTTCAACAACTTCCCAATGACACATCTCTACTGACAGCTACCTCCTACTGATCTTTTGTTCCAGAATCACCCTAGTTCTCACCATTAAAACCTCCCAAATGCTCATTCTCAACTGTGTTTTCATGGCAATCGATCTGGCTTTGGCAGGGTGCTAAATCTCCTAAAAGAGACCAGTCCTGTATAGAGACTTACTGGAAGCTCACCATGGTATGGAGGCTTATTGGCAATGCTCCATGGGAAACAAATATGCAAACAAGTATCTCCCAAGGAACTAAACCATCCCACCAGCAGTACCTCTTGGAAGTGACTCCTTATAAGTGAATATTCAACTTTCCAACAAGCCTTGGGAATTGACAAGGGAATAAAGGAAAGCCAGATATCCATCTGTAATCGACTGTTTAGGGGTGCTGGATATATGACGTGGCTATATCCCCTTGTCATGATCCCAAGGCTTGTTGGAAAGTTGGATTTTGACTCTACGTCTCAGCTGACACCAGTCATTGGCTGAAGCGTGCATGTGACCTTCGGATGTAAACAGTGCAGGGACCAGAAGATGGAGACAGTGGAGCCAGCATGGGAGGCCAGAGCAGCATGGAGGAGGTAAGTCTGAATCTTATGTTTCAGCAGGCAGGATTCAGGCACTTGCTTAAAAATTATAATAACCGTAAAATGCCTTTAATGGAGGCAGACCAAATGACTGCTATGGGGGCCAGGGAGAGGAGGTCTCAGTGCTCAAGTCCTTCTCCTCTTCCCAAGCTGAAAAATCTGGATGTGCTGCATTTGTGAAATATAATTATTAAATCCATCTGTGACATTGTGGGTGAAAAACAGCTTCTTCTTTTTTGCCAGAAAGTACCTTTTCGGCCTGTGCAGCATTTGTGATAGTGAAAGAAAATCAGTAAATCCATCTGTTTCATTGTGGGTGAAAAAAAAAATCATAATTTATTTTGCTAGAAAGTACCTTCGCGGCCTGTGCTGCATTTCTAGTAAAAAATAATCAGTAAATACAACTGTGACATTGTGGGTGGAAATATTACTTTTTTTTTTCCTGCACTGCATTTGTAATAGTGAAAGAAAAATCAGTAAATCCATCTTTCATTGTGGGTTAAAAAAAAAATCACTTTTTTTCCCATAAATTACCTCTGCACTGCACTTCTGAAATATAATCAGTAAATACAACTGTGACATTCTGTTTGAAAAAAAAATCACTTTTTTTATTTATTTTTTACTAGAAAGTACCTTTGCAGGCTGCACTGCATTTCTGATAGTAAAAGAAAATCAGTAAATCCAGCTCTTAGATTGTGGGTGGACATTTCCATGGATATCAGGCCAGTCATTCACAAGTGGCTTGGAGGGTGTGTTCCTGCTGCACTGCATACCTGACTGGGAAATATATTCTGTAAATTCGGCAGCGTATAGATTGCTGGGTGATCTGTACCCCTTTTTTCTTTCAAAGTACCCCTGCACTGCATACCTGACAGGGAAATATATTCTGTAAATTCGGCCTTTAGATTGCTGGATGATCTGTACCCATTTTTTTTTTTTTCATAGTACCCCTGCATTGCATACCTGACTGGGAAATACATTTTGTAAATCTGTCTGTTAGTTTGGTGGGTGAATGCAAAGGATAAAGAGAGTGTCAAATAAGGGACATGGCCCTGGTCGTGGTGCTGCTGGTGGTGGTGGAGCTCCTGTTGCAGGGAGAGGATGTGGTTGTTCTGTGCTAGCTACACGCACAAATAAAACACCTTCCTCAGGTGCGCGTAGGCGACAGAACGTTCAGCGTTATTTTGTAGGCCCGAATGCAACTCTACGAATGGTGAGGCCAGAACACGAACAGGCGATAGTAGATTGGGTGGCTGACAGTCCCTCCAGTTCCTTCACATTGTCTTCTACCCAGTCCACTGCTGAAAGCTCAGAGTTGGAACTGGCAGACCGGTCTTTCACCTCACCCCCTTGCAGATCAGTCAAGCAGTCTGAGCCCCAAGTCATGCAGCAGTCTCTTATGCTTTTTGATGACTTTGCTGGCAGGGTTTCCGTGGGCCATTCACATAGCCCTGCCCCAGAAGTGGAAGATATTGAGTTCACCAATGCCCAACCACTTATGTTTCAGGATGAGGACATGGGAAGACCACCGCAGCATGTGTCTGATGATGACGAAACACAGGTGCCAACTGCTGTTGCTTTCTGCAGTGTGTAGAGCGACAAGAAGGGAAGGGGTGAGGAGTGGGTGGAAGATGATGTAGAAGATGATAAGGTCCTAGACCCCACATGGAATCAAGGTCATGCGGGTGACGTGTGCAGTTCGGAGGAAGTGGTGGAGGTAGCACAGAGCCACCAGCACAGCAAATGAGGGAACAGTGTGCAAAAGCCAAGCAGCCGTCCCCTAGACAGTACGCCTGCTACTGCTTACCGCACCCAGGGACCGAGCACACCAAAGCCAGCTCCAAGGAGTTCCCTGGCGTGGTAGTTCTTCAGACAATGTGCTGACGACAAGACACGAGTGGTTTGCGCGCTGTGCCATCAGAGCCTGAAGCGAGGCATAAATGTTCTAAACCTGAGCCCAACCTGCATGATCAGGCATCTAAATGCAAAGCACGAGGTGCAGTGAAGTAAAAACCTCAAAAACCAAGAAAGGTCTCAGGCTCCTCCTGCTCCCTCTTCTGCTGCAGTCTCGGCCTCTTCCGCCACCTCTGGAGTGACAGTGTCTGGTGGAGACAGACACTTTTAAAAACCTTATGGCGGTGGCTGTCCCACAGTATGTGGTTCCCAGCCACAAGTAGTTTTCCAGGCGAGCCATCCCTTCCCTGCACAACCAAGTGGCAGACAAAATCAGGTGCCCTCTTGCAAGTATGCCAGACCGACAGGGGAATTATATGTGAGGTCACGGTGTGAGCATTAGGTAAGCCGAGGTGAATACAGTTCTGGTTACTCACGGTTATGTCGACCCTGGGCAGGCTTGCATAAATGATGAGGAGAACAGCACAACAATTCTCTGGGGCACGCTATGATAAGGGACACAGGCCAGATGGTGGTTCGAGGTGCCCTTGGTGGTCTGTATTAATGTGCCTATGGCAAGGTCCCTGATTGTCATGACGCCAGTACTTTTTGTGGTAGTACAACCATTTATTTTAGTACAAATAGAGGAATTGGAAACTGAGACAAGGATGGAGCAATTCAAATTATGACTTTTACTGAACGTTGCTCCTGTTAACAGTTACATCCAAGTATAAAACAGTCTCTATTACATCCAGATATAAAATACAGTCTCTTTAAGATGAACAAAGGTAAAGCTGCAATGATCGACTGCGGACAGATGTAATATTTACAGTTTGTTTCAAGTTAATATTGGTTTAGAATTGTGCTTATTGGTAGGTAACTTCAACGCTGGTCCCTGTTATTCTAGTGCAGGTTAGTGAGGCTGCCGGAGGCTGGTAATTCCTTCACTAGTTAACTCCAAAGGTTCTAAGGCGCTTGGAGAGATGGCCATAACCCTTTGGGTCTATGTTCATTTAGTTCTTGGTGGATTAATATTCTTTTTGAAGCTAAACTTCTAGCTCATGTCCTGAACAGGATGTGGACACTTCAGCTCAGGGCTGAAGACTGCTCACTACTGACTAGGCCTGAGCTGGACTATATATGGGATGTGTTATCTCCCCCTAGTGGTAGGCTCAGTGTAATGTAATATAATACACCTGTAGGCAGAGATTATGCATAAAAATGCACTGCAGCATAAAACAGGTTATACTGTATAAAGCATATAAAGCATAATACGACAACTTTGCAGTACCCACGTGGGTAGTGGGACGCTGCACACTGTGCAACGCCATCTGTAGCAAAGTCCACATAACAACCAATACGTGAACCAGTAAGCACAGGCAGGGACGTTATATCTCCCTAACAGCACACTGGGTAAATGCAGTGGCGGCTGGCCTGAGGCAGATAGCAGTTTGGCACATGTCCTTTCGCCACATGTCCTTTCGCCACCGAGGATTGCGGACTCCTCATCCGCTCAGCGTAACACCTTCACCACCAACTTCAGCACAGCCAGGGGGAAACGACAGCAGGCTGTTTTGAAACTCATCTGTTTGGGGGAAAAAACCCACACCGCGCAAGAGCTGTGGACGGGCATGGAACAAGAGACCGATGAGTGGTTGATGCCACTGGGCCTCAAGCCCGGCCTGGTGGTGTGCGATAATGGGCGAAATCTCGTAGCAGCTCTGGGCCTAGCCGGTTTGACGCACATCCCTTGCCTGGTGCATGTGCTGAATTGGTGGTGCAGAAATTCCTGAAAAACTACCCTGATATGCCCATCTGTGCTTGCTTTCAGCGTTCTCACCCTGCTGCTGCTCACCTGTCTGTGCTGGAACGTAACTTTGGCCTTCCCACTCACCGCCTCCACCTAGCACATGCTGGAGAGACTGTGCGAGCAGCAGCAGGCGATAGTGGAGTTTCTGCTGGAGCACACACGGGTGAGTCGCTCTGCGAAACAGTACCACTTCACCACAAATGAGTGGGCCTTCATGCGAGACCTGTGTGCCACGTTGCGCTGCTTCGAGTTCTCCACCAACATGGCCAGTGCCGATGACACCATGATCAGCATTACTATCCCACTTCTATGTCTCCTTGAAAAAACGCTTTGGGCAATGATGGAAGAGGATGTGGCACAGGAGGAAGAGGAGGAGGAAGAGTGATCATTTCCACAGTTTTCAGGCCAGTCATTCACTAGTGGCTTGGAGGGTGGGTTCCTGCACCAACAAAGGCCTAGTATACAAATGTCCAGCCAGGGCACAGTTCTGGAGGATGAGGAGGAGGACGATGATGGTAGACGTGCTGCTGATGGCATTCCCACCTGACACCGGGACCCTCAGTGAAAGCACAAGGCGAAGGCAGAGGAGGTGGAAGAAGTCGCCAATGCAGTTGGGGCACCAACAGCACCTTAGAAGGCACGGTTAGCATAGCCGAAATGTGGAAAAGCTTTGTCAGCACGCCACAAGGACCAGCACCACCAGTTGATATCGAACGTCTTAGCAGGAGGCTGCATTTCAGCAACATGGTGGAACAGTATGTGTGCACACGCCTACACGTACTGACTGATGGGTCTGTCCCATTCAACTTCTGGGTCTCCAAATTGGGCACATGGACTGAGCTTGCCCTTTGCGTCTTGGAGGTGCTGGCCTGCCCTGCAGCCAGTGTATTGTCTGAACCTGTGTTTAGCACGGTAGGGGGTGTTATCACAGAAAAGCGCAGCCGCCTGTCCACAGCCAATGTGGACAAACTCACGTTCATTAAAATGAATCAGACATGGATCCCACAGGACTTGTCCGTACCTTGTGCAGAACAGACATGTATACTGCCTCACCCAGCCTTTGTTATACTCCAGTGCACTTTCTCTTTGTTTTCTTTTCTATATTTCCTAATGTTTTGGGGTCTACCCAAATTAAAAAAACAAAACAAAAAAAACCTGTGTTGTTGGCGATTACCTCCTCCACCACCAATTCCACCTACACCGCCACTTCCACTGCCTCCTCAACCTCCTACTCCATATGGACCTCCTTCTCTTCCTCCTAGTTCAAGATTATTATTTTGAATTTTTATAGATCTTATGTTATTTTAAGTCGTTTCCCTATCCACATTTGTTTGCAGGGCAATTGTCCTGTTCCTATCCTCATTTTGCTTCCTTTTGCAGCCCTCTAGCCCTTTCCATGACTTTTTTAGAGTTATTTTAGTGCCTCAAAGTTCAGGTCCCCATTGACTTCAATGGGGTTCAGGTTCGGGGTCAAGTTCGGGTCCCGAACTGGAACTTTACGGTGAAGTTCGGCCGAACCCGAACTTCCAGGTGTCTGCTCAACCCTAATTACTGAATTAATTCCTATCTAAAAAGCTGCACCTTGTGGTATTTATGTCAGTTGTCCCATATGAATACATTGAGAAACCTGGTGGTCAGAATGAGTGTTATACTTATAAAACGCTTGTTTTACTTTTTCTGATATAGACGTCAGATAAAGTGTGTGAGGCCATGGGTGACATTTTTATTATTATTTCATTACATTTCCATTTATTAATATTTTTTCCTCTTAATAAAAAAATGTAAATTCATCAGAAATCTGGGGCATTGTTCTGTGTATTCTGCATTGCAGTTTTGTTATGAGGTCCTATGAAATCTGTGCATACCACTGTCTCCAAAATGGACCAGTTTTAGTCAGAGGTGAAGGTTGAGTAATAGAAGTGACATTTTTACTATAATCAACAGATATGAGAAAAGAGACCATTGAATGAGCTATAAAATATAATTGTGCTTAGTTACTATGACAAGAAATGACAGCCAGTATGCCCCTGTATACAGTGCTAGCCAGAGGATGCTCATGGATAGTGCCAATTACAGTGCCCTCAAAAGGAGTGCCTCCAGTGGCTCTATACATAGCAATAGTGAGGCAGCCCCTACTAGCAGTGTCAGACTGAGCCATCCCTTTACTATTGCCAGCCAAAATATCCAACCAACAGTGGAGGGTTGGCTATAGACCCTACAAGGAAATTTCCTGGTGGTCTTATCCCTAGGAAGGCCACCCAAGCGCTCCTCATGGCCACCAGCGAGGTACATAATTATGTGATCCTCCCCTACGCACCTGGTCAGCAGCCGCAGGTGTCCACCTGAATTGAACTGTATCTATGTCTTCAGGACAGCATTACAGTTGAATACTGTTCAGTAGGTGGTGGTATTTTACGCTGCACTGTGGTATTTCGTTCAGCTGGGGCAGTATATTGCTCTGCGCTAAGGTATTGCTGGCCCTGCCTTCTACTGTTGGCCCTGCCTAATTATGTTTGCCTACCTTCTGTCAGTTTGGACCTACCTACAACATGCGGCCACTTTTACAATTTTTTCCAAGGCCACTTTTAGTTCCCAATCCACCCCTGCAGAGCGACAGTTCCCGACACAGATATCAATCCTGCATCTCCTATCTCTGCCCGATGAGACAGAGCCTGGTCCTCTTTTTTGGAGTCTCTGAAGAAGAGATGCCAAGTACTGTATACTACAGGCATAACCTTCACTTAAATTTTGAAAATGCTGATTTAAAAGTACAAAAAGATTTTAGGGCTTAGTTGCCCTAAAGAAGCTCTGAAAAATTAAAAGTGGAATCTGACTGGTTGCTCTGGGGAACTAAGCAAGTTTTCCTTTGCACCAGTTTTGATAAATCTACCCCAATATTTACCTTTATATTTACCGTAATACCTACCTTTCCATTGTAAACCCAGCCCTTCCCGCTTGTGCCCGTCATTTTCACAGGTCTGCAGAAAAGAGCTGAGTGAAGCATTTCTCAGGCTACATCTGTATGTTTAAACCACGTTGACTCCAGTTGTAACACACTACCTGATTCTGGAGAACGCATCTGTTTCTCACATTCCCTGGCGACAAATTGCACGGAACATCTTTAATTGTATTTTCAGGCTGCAGCCAGTTAAACGGTTATAATGGTGATGATATTTATGTAACATGTTTGTTCAGAATTTCTTTCCAGGCTGTTGGCAGTTCTTCCTTTATCAGCTGGTATGTTTTACTAAGAGCTGCTTTACCTCACCCTGCCCTAGGCCTGTCAAAGCCTCAGACTTTGGGACTCCAGTGCTTTTATTTAGACATGTTTTTTTTTTCTCTTTACCTCATTTGGGAAGGGCACGGATTTCGGTTAGTTGAATTGCAGGAATAAAGTTATCAGGCTTGCCAGATGTTCTGACTGCATCTGAAATGCAGAACCAGAGAGCTAGTGTTACAAGTCACTGACCATTACTTGGAAGGTGAAGTAAGCATGCTATTTTTTAACCCTTTTAGAAATAAGTCCTTCAGATACCTAAAATGTACACAGCAATTTATTTTCTATTGAAATTAAATTTTTATACTTTGGTCAAACATTTACAGTATTTTTATTTTTTTTATTTTTTTGTGCCAGTAAGCTTGTTTTCATTTTATGTTTTATGTAGGGGGAATTTCTTCCATTTTGATACCTTTTGCAATTCCATGCAGTTAGGTATCCAGGAAAACAAACAGCACAAAATAATCCATGCACCCTCCCATCTATAAGAATACCAAAAACATTGATTTTCCTCCACCCACATCATTGCTATAATGCAAAGGTCTCCAATTTTTCTAGCATATTTCCTGCTTTTAAGTGCTATGTGGGAGCCATACCTGTGGGCAAACCACCTGTACACAGCAATTTTTATTGCAGGCCTAAAATCAGATTGGGGTGGGATTAGGTAGAAAGAAAGTAGTAAAGTGACTAGAGATGAGCTAATCGAATGCCACAATTTCAGGATAAATTCAATTCGCCTCGAACCGAATTTCCTCGTGCTCCGTGTAAGTGAATCAATTTAACCTGAAACAGTAAAAAAACAAAAAAACTCTTTCTTACCTCTTCCGTTTGCTCGCAATGGGCTGCCATCTTGATTGAAGATCTCGGCCAAAATCCCGTGCGATATTTCGCGACAGATCTTCAAGCAAGATGGAAGCGGCATCTGAGGGGTACAATGACGGGGGAGGCTCTATCACAGGTCCTTGTCATTGCACCCAGTTCTTACCAAAAAATGCGCTTCGTGACAAATAGTGTTGAGCGAACAGTTCGAGAATCGTTCGGGTCCGTACCGAATTTTGGGGTGTCCGTGACACGGACCCGAACCCGGACATTTTCAAAAAAGTTCGGGTTCGGGTCCGGTTTTTGGTCGATTACTTCCCGCTTTCTGAAGGGCTGCACAGCAGCCAATCAGCTAGCGTTTTACTTCTTGCCCTAAGAGCCCATCACAGCCATGCCTACTAATGGCATGGCTGTGATTGGCCAAGTGCAGCATGTGACCCAGCCTCTATTTAAGCTGGAGTCATGTAGCGCCGCACGTCATACTGCTCTGACTAGTGTAGGGAGAGGATGCAGCTTCTGTGAGGGCGAGATAGGCAGGGATAAAGAAGTGATCTACCTTTCTACACCTGTGCATCAGAACAACTCAGCTGAGCTGTTCACTAAAAGTCACTATTTTGTTGAGACTGGCCAGAGCGATTTTTACTGGCACATGTAACTGGGCTGACCGGCGGTGGCCATTTTGGGACTTGTGGTGCGCCAGCACTTGCTGCCACAGAGTGTAAACCAAAGCTCCAAAGAACTTAAAAATCTACACCTGTGAATCAGAACAACAGCGATTCAGCTGCTCAGTCAAAGTCAATTTTTTTTCTGGCTGGGCAGACTGTTTTCTGGCACATGTTACTTGGCTGATAGGCGGCGGCCATTTTGGGACTTGTGGTGCTACAGCAAAAGCTGCCACAACGTCCATTAATCTAATGTAATAGTCGATTTTTTCATAGATATAATACATCAGGGGTTTGACTGTGCTTGTGTCACCCATACTAACTGCAAAGATATTTAATATATCAGTGGTGAAACTGAGGATATTAAATCCCATGAATGTGTTGTTCCAGCTAGGCTAGCCAGTGCCACTACTTTGTCCAATACTGTCAGCCAGAAATATTTTTTTTTTATGTGCCAGAAATATAAATTAGAAAAAGCTTTCACCGTAATAATAAAATTATTCTGGTGTTAGACCAGAAGAAGCACTCCTGTTGTAATTAATACTGTAAAAAGGCTTAGGCAATATTTCTCCCAGTGTGGGAAATTTATCTAGCAAAACTAGCATTTTAACAATTCCGGTGTTCTGAAATACCAGCAGTCCTCTTGTAATTAATACCGCCAAAAGGCATTATATCGTCCAGTGTTGTAATTTTGGGGAAAAAAAGGCCAATTTAATCAATCTGGTGTTTTAGACCAGAAAAACTAGGCCTCACGTTTTCACTCCTCTAAAAAGGAATTATATTTACCCGTTTGGGGATCTATGTACCAAAACTAGCATTATAAAAAATCTGGTGTCCAATTAGCAGCAGTGTTCTTGTAATTAATACCGCCAAAAGGCATTATTGTCCAGTGTTGTAATTTTGCTGAAAAAAAGGCCAATTTAATCAATCTGGTGTTTGTTAGATCAGAAAAACTCGGCCTCACGTTTTCACTCCTCAAAAAAGGAATTATATTTCCCCTTGTGGGGATCTATGTACCAAAACTAGCATTATAAAAAATCTGGTGTCCAATTAGCAGCAGTGTTCTTGTAATTAATACCGCCAAAAGGCATTATTGTCCAGTGTTGTAATTTTGGTGAAAAAAAGGCCAATTTAATCAATCTGGTGTTTGTTAGACCAGAAAAACTCGGCCTCACGTTTTCACTCCTCTAAAAAGGAATTATATTTCCCGTGTGGGGATCTATGTACCAAAACTAGCATTATAAAAAATCTGGTGTCCAATTAGCAGCAGTGTTCTTGTAATTAATACCGCCAAAAGGCATTATTGTCCAGTGTTGTAATTTTGCTGAAAAAAAGGCCAATTTAATCAATCTGGTGTTTGTTAGACCAGAAAAAACTAGGCCTCACGTTTTCACTCCTCTAAAAAGCAATTATATTTCCCCGTGTGGGGATCTATGTACCAAAACTAGCATTATAAAAATCTGGTGTCCAAATTAGCAGCAGTGTTCTTGTAATTAATACCGCCAAAAGGCATTATTGTCCAGTGTTGTAATTTTGGTGAAAAAAAGGCCAATTTAATCAATCTGGTGTTTGTTAGACCAGAAAAACTCGGCCTCACGTTTTCACTCCTCTAAAAGGAATTATATTTCCCTGTGTGGGGATCTATGTACCAAAACTAGCATTATAAAAAATCTGGTGTCCAATTAGCAGCAGTGTTCTTGTAATTAATACCGCCAAAAGGCATTATTGTCCAGTGTTGTAATTTTGCTGAAAAAAGGCCAATTTAATCAATCTGGTGTTTGTTAGACCAGAAAAACTAGGCCTCACGTTTTCACTCCTCTAAAAGCAATTATATTTCCCGGTGTGGGGATCTATGTACCAAAACTAGCATTATAAAAAATCTGGTGTCCAATTAGCAGCAGTGTTCTTGTAATTAATACCGCCAAAAGGCATTATTGTCCAGTGTTGTAATTTTGCTGAAAAAAAGGCCAATTTAATCAATCTGGTGTTTGTTAGACCAGAAAAACTAGGCCTCACGTTTTCACTCCTCTAAAAGCAATTATATTTCCCCGTGTGGGGATCTATGTACCAAAACTAGCATTATAAAAATCTGGTGTCCAATTAGCAGCAGTGTTCTTGTAATTAATACCGCCAAAAGGCATTATTGTCCAGTGTTGTAATTTTGCTGAAAAAAAGGCCAATTTAATCAATCTGGTGTTTGGTAGACCAGAAAAACTAGGCCTCACGTTTTTACTCCTGTAAAAGGAATTATATCTCCCCGTGTGGAATCTATGTACCAAAACTAGCATTATAAAAATCTGGTGTCCAATTAGCAGCAGTGTTCTTGTAATTAATACCGGAAAAAGGAATTATATCTTCCAGTGTGGGAATTTTGGGGCTAAAAAATAATATATTTTATTGTGGTGCGAGTTGAATCGCAACAATGAGGAAACATTCTATTAAGGGACGAGGGCGCGGTCGTGGTGGTGTCCGTGGAGCCTCTGTTGCTGGCAGAGGACGTGGCCGTTCGGCCTCAGGCGCACAAAGTAGTGAAACAACTCCCTCAAGTAGCCGGCAGAATTTACAGCGATATTTGGTGGGGCCCAATGCCGTTATGAGGATGGTAAGGCCTGAGCAGGTACAGGCATTAGTCGATTGGGTGGCCGACAGTGCTTCCAGCACGTTCACCACATTGTCTTCCGCCCAGTCTTCTGCGGAAAGCGCACAGGTGGCACCTGAAAACCAAGCCCATCAGTCTGTCACATCACCCCCATGCATATCAGTGAAACTGGCTGAGCCTCAAGTTATGCAGCAGTCTCTTCTTCTGTTTGAAGACTCTGCTCCCACGGTTTTCAGGGCGTCCACCTATCCCTTCCCCAGCGGTGGAAGACATTCCATGCACTGGCCTTACAACCACTTATGTATCCAGATGATGAGGACATGGGAATACCACCACAGCAGAGTGACCGAGTGTCTGATGATGACGAAACACAGGTGCCCACTGCCGCGTCTTATTGCAGTGTGCAGACTGAACAGGAGGAGGTCAGGGAGGAAGACTGGGTGGAAGACGATGCAGAGGACGATGAGGTCTTAGACCCCACATGGACTGAAGGTCGTGCCGCTGACTTAAATAGTTCAGAGGAAGAGGCAGTGGTGAGACCGAGACAACAGCGAAGCCAAAGAGGGAGCAGGGGGCAAAAGCAGAACAGCCGCCGTCCAGAGGGTTCGCCTGCTATTGGCCAGCGCCAACAGGGACCCAGCACCCCAAAGGCATCTTCAAGGAGTTCCCTGGCATGGCACTTCTTCAAACAATGTGCTGAGGACAAGACCAGAGTGGTTTGCACGCTGTGCCATCAGACCCTGAGGCGAGGCATTGACGTTCTTAACCTGAGCACCACCTGCATGATCAGGCATCTACATGCAAAGCATGAACTGCAGTGGAGTACACACCTTAAAAACAAGGAACCCGCTCAGGCTCCCCTGCTCCCTTTAGCGCTGCTGCCTCGGCTTCCGCCTCGAGAGGAATGTTGCCACCTGCCGAGCAGCAAACAGAGGATGTGCCACCGACACCACCACCACCACCGCCACCGTCACCTAGCGTCTCCACTATTTCACACAGCAGCGTTCAGCTCTCCATCTCTCAAACCTTTGAGAGGAGCGCCAAATTCCCACCTAGTCACCCTCGAGGCCCTTGGCCTGAATGCCAGCATTTCTAAACTACTGGCCTTTGAAATGCTGTCATTCCGGCTGGTGGACACTAGACAGCTTCAAACAGCTGATGGCCATGGCTGTCCCCAGTATGTGGTTCCCAGCCGCCACTACTTCTCCAAGACAGCCGTGCCTTCCCTGCACATGCAAGTGTCCGATAAAATCAAGTGTTGCACTGCGCAGCGCCATTTGTGGCAAGGTCCACCTAACCACAGATACGTGGACCAGTAAGCACGGCCAGGGACGCTATATCTCCCTAACTGCACACTGGGTAAATGTAGTGGCGGCTGGGCCCCAGGCGGAGAGTTCCTTGGCGCACGTCCTTCCGCCGCCAAGGATCACAGGGCATCATTCTTTGCCTCCTGTAGCCTCCTCCTCCTCTGCTTCCACCAGCTCATCCAGTCAGCCACACACCTTCACCACCAACTTCAGCACAGCCCGGGGTAAACGTCAGCAGGCCATTCTGAAACTCATATGTTTGGGGGACAGGCCCCACACCGCGCAGGAGTTGTGGCGGGGTATTGAACAACAGACCGACCAGTGGTTGCTGCCGGTGGGCCTCAAGCCCGGCCTGGTGGTGTGCGATAATGGGCGAAATCTCGTGGCAGCTCTGGGACTAGCCGGTTTGGCGCACATCCCTTGCCTGGCGCATGTGCTGAATTTGGTGGTGCAAAAGTTCATTCACAACTACCCAGACATGTCAGAGCTGCTGCATAAAGTGCGGGCCGTCTGTGCGCGCTTCCGGCGTTCACATCCTGCCGCTGCTCGCCTGTCAGCGCTACAGCGGAACTTCGGCCTTCCCGCTCACCGCCTAATATGCGGCGTGCCCACCCGGTGGAACTCCACCTTGCACATGCTGGAGAGACTGTGCGAGCAGCAGCAGGCCATAGTGGAGTTTCAGCTGCAGCACGCACGAGTCAGTCGCACTGCGGAACAGCACCACTTCACCACCAATGATTGGGCCTCCATGCGAGACCTGTGTGCCCTGTTGCGCTGTTTAGAGTACGCCACCAACATGGCCAGTGGCGATGCCACAGTTATCAGCGTGACGATACCAATTCTATGTCTCCTAGAGAAAACGCTTAGGGCGATGATGGAAGAGGAGGTGGGCCAGGGCCAGGAGGAGGAGGAGGAGGGATGACAGGTCGTTTTTAGCACTTTCAGGCCAGTCTGTTAGAAGTGGCTCAGAGGAGGTTTTTGCAACAGCAGAGGGCAGGTACAAATGTGGCCAGCCAGGGACCACTACTGGAGGATGAGGAGGATGAGGAGGAGGTGGAGGAGGATGAGGATGAAGCAGGTTCACAGCGGGGTGGCACCCAGCACAGCGCAGGCACATCCCTGGTGCGTGGCTGGGGGATACAGAGGATGATGACGATACGCCTCCCACAGAGGACAGCTTGTCCTTACCTCTGGGAGCCTGGCACACATGAGCGATTACATGCTGCAGTGCCTGCGCAACGACAGCAGAGTTGCCCACATTTTAACGTGTGCTGACTACTGGGTGGCCACCCTGCTGGATCCACGGTACAAAGACAATGTGCCCACTTTACTTCCTGCACTGGAGCGTGATAGGAAGATGCTGTGAGTACTAGCGCACACTGGTAGACAGCGCTCCTGAGAGCATTCCCAACTGTCACAGGGGAACAGGTGGAAGGCCAAGGCCAAGGCAGAGGAGGAGCTAGAGGTCGCCCACGCAGCAGTGTCACGGCCAGCTCCTCTGAGGGCAGGGTTAGCATGGCAGAAATGTGGAAAAGTTTTGTCTCCACGCCACAGCTAACTGCCCCACCACCTGATACGGAACGTGTTAGCAGGAGGCAACATTTCACTAACATGGTTGAACAGTACATCTGCACACAACTCCACATACTGACGGATGGTTCGGCCCCATTCAACTTCTGGGTTTCCAAATTGTCCACGTGGCCAGAATTAGCATGTTATGCCTTGGAGGTGCTGGCCTGCCCGGCGGCCAGCGTTTTATCTGAGCGTGTATTCAGCACGGCAGGGGCGTCATTACTGACAAACGCAGCCGCCTGTCCGCAGCCAACGTGGACAAGCTGGCGTTTATAAAAATGAACCAGGCATGGATCCCACAAGACCTGACCCTCCCTTGTGCAGAGTAGTCCTTAATAACTGCCTTAAACCATGTTGTCTTGTACTCCTGGCCACTTCTTCATTGAAAAATCAATTTTTGAAATTAAGTAGGATCTTGAGGTGCAACCCAGAGTTGAATGAACCTTCCCTCTGTCTGGGTGCCGGGGCCAAAGTACATGAAAGTGTCCTTCTCCTGTGCTGGGTGATATGAATGTTATACTTGTGCTGTCTGACATGTCTCCTTTGTGTGGGTGCAGGGGGCCAAAGTCACTGAAAGCGGCCTTCTCCTGTGGTGGCTGATATAAATGCCTGATTCACTGCTGTGGGACCTCTCTCCTCTTTCTGGGTGCAGGGTCAAAGAAACAAAAGGTGGCCTACTCCTGTGGTGGTTGACATGATGCCTGATTCTCTGCTGTGGGACCTCTCTCCTCTTTCTGGGTGCAGGGGTCAAAGTCTCTAAAAGTGCCCTTCTCCTGTGGTGGTTGATGTGAAACTGATGCTTGTGCTATCTGACCTGTCTCCTCTGTGTCGGTGCTAAGGCCTAAGTCACTGAAAGCGGCCTTCTCCTGTTCTGGCTGATATAAATGCCTGATTCTCTGCTGTGGGACCTCTCTCCTCCGTGTGGCTGCAGGGGTCAAAGTCTCTGAAAGTGCCATTCTCCTGTGGTGGTTGATGTGAAACTGATGCTTGTGCTATCTGACCTGTCTCCTCTGTGTCGGTGCTAAGGCCTAAGTCACTGAAAGCGGCCTTCTCCTGTTCTGGCTGATATAAATGCCTGATTCTCTGCTGTGGGACCTCTCTCCTCTTTCTGGGTGCAGGGTCAAAGTCTCTAAAAGTGCCCTTCTCCTGTGGTGGTTGATGTGAAACTGATGCTTGTGCTATCTGACCTGTCTCCTCTGTGTCGGTGCTAAGGCCTAAGTCACTGAAAGCGGCCTTCTCCTGTTCTGGCTGATATAAATGCCTGATTCTCTGCTGTGGGACCTCTCTCCTCCGTGTGGCTGCAGAGGTCAAAGTCTCTGAAAGTGCCATTCTCCTGTGGTGGTTGATGTGAAACTGATGCTTGTGCTATCTGACCTGTCTCCTCTGTGTCGGTGCTAAGGCCTAAGTCACTGAAAGCGGCCTTCTCCTGTTCTGGCTGATATAAATGCCTGATTCTCTGCTGTGGGACCTCTCTCCTCCGTGTGGCTGCAGGGGTCAAAGTCTCTGAAAGTGCCATTCTCCTGTGGTGGTTGATGTGAAACTGATGCTTGTGCTATCTGACCTGTCTCCTCTGTGTCGGTGCTAAGGCCTAAGTCACTGAAGGCGGCCTTCTCCTGTGCTGGCTGATATAAATGCCTGAATCTCTGCTGTGGGACCTCTCTCCTCTTTCTGGGTGCAGGGCTCAAAGTCTCTAAAAGTGCCCTTCTCCTGTGGTGGTTGATGTGAAACTGATGCTTGTGCTATCTGACCTGTCTCCTCTGTGTCGGTGCTAAGGCCTAAGTCACTGAAAGCGGCCTTCTCCTGTGCTGGCTGATATAAATGCCTGAATCTCTGCTGTGGGACCTCTCTCCTCTTTCTGGGTGCAGGGTCAAAGTCTCTAAAAGTGCCCTTCTCCTGTGGTGGTTGATGTGAAACTGATGCTTGTGCTATCTGACCTGTCTCCTCTGTGTCGGTGCTAAGGCCTAAGTCACTGAAAGCGGCCTTCTCCTGTTCTGGCTGATATAAATGCCTGAATCTCTGCTGTGGGACCTCTCTCCTCCGTCTGGGTGCAGGGTCAAAGTCTCTCAAAGTGGCCTTCTCTTGTGCTGGGTGATGTGAAGCTGATGTTTGTGCCATCTGACATGGTTGCCGGGGTCCCATTAAATGGTGGCCTACTCCTGTGGTGGGTGATCTAAATGCATGATTCTCTGTTGTGAAAACCTCTCCTCGTCTGGGTGCAGGGGTCAAAGTCTCTCAAAGTGGCCTTCTCTTGTGCTGGGTGATGTGAAGCTGATGTTTGTGCCATCTGACATGGTTGCCGGGGTCCCATTAAATGGTGGCCTACTCCTGTGGTGGGTGATCTAAATGCATGATTCTCTGCTGTGAAAACCTCTCTCCTCCGTCTGGGTGCAGGGGTCAAAGTCTCTCAAAGTGGCCTTCGCTTGTGCTGGGTGATGTGAAGCTGATGTTTGTGCCATCTGACATGGTTACCGGGTCCCATTAAATGGTGGCCTACTCCTGTGGTGGGTGATCTAAATGCATGATTCTCTGCTGTGAAAACCTCTCTCCTCCGTCTGGATGCAGGGGTCAAAGTCTCTCAAAGTGGCCTTCTCTTGTGCTGGGTGATGTGAAGCTGATGTTTGTGCCATCTGACATGGTTGCCGGGGTCCCATTAAATGGTGGCCTACACCTGTGGTGGGTGATCTAAATGCATGATTCTCTGCTGTGAAAACCTCTCTCCTCCGTCTGGGTGCAGGGGTCAAAGTCTCTCAAAGTGGCCTTCTCTTGTGCTGGGTGATGTGAAGCTGATGTTTGTGCCATCTGACATGGTTGCCGGGGTCCCATTAAATGGTGGCCTACTCCTGTGGTGGGTGATCTAAATGCATGATTCTCTGCTGTGAAAACCTCTCTCCTCTGTCTGGGTGCTGGTCCAAAATACATGAGAGTGGCCTTCTCCGGTGGTGGTTGATATGACGCATGATTCCTTGCTGTGGGACCTGTATCCTCTGTCTGGGTGCTGGTCCAAAATAAATGAGTGGCCTTCTCCAGTGGGGGTTGATATGACGCATGATTCCTTGATGTGGGACCTCTCTCCTCTGTCTGGGTGCTGGTCCAAAATACATGAAGTGGCCTTCTCCGGTGGTGGCTGATATGACGCATGATTCCTTGCTGTGGGACCTGTATCCTCTGTCTGGGTGCTGGGCCGAAATAAATGAGAGTGGCCTTCTCCGTTGGTGGTTGATATGAGGCATGATTCTCTGCTGTGGGACCTATCTCCTCTGTCTGGGTGCTGGTCCAAAATAAATGAGAGTGGCCTTCTCCGGAGGGGTTGATATGACGCCTTATTCCTTGATGTGGGACCTCTCTCCTCTGTCTGGGTGCTGGTCCAAAATACATGAGAGTGGCCTTCTCCGGTGGTGGTTGATATGACGATGATTCCTTGCTGTGGGACCTGTATCCTCTGTCTGGGTGCTGGGCCGAAATAAATGAGAGTGGCCTTCTCCGTTGGTGGTTGATATGAGGCATGATTCCTTGCTGTGGGACCTGTATCCTCTGTCTGGGTGCTGGGCCGAAATAAATGAGAGTGGTCTTCTAAGTTGGTGGTTGATATGAGGCATGATTCCTTGCTGTGGGACCTGTATCCTCTGTCTGGGTGCTGGTCCAAAATAAATGAGAGTGGCCTACTCCTGTGGTGGGTGATCTAAATGCATGATTCTCTGCTGTGAAAACCTCTCTCCTCTGTCTGGGTGCTGGTCCAAAATACATGAGAGTGGCCTTCTCCGGTGGTGGTTGATATGACGCATGATTCCTTGCTGTGGGACCTGTATCCTCTGTCTGGGTGCTGGGCCGAAATAAATGAGAGTGGCCTTCTCCTTTGGTGGTTGATATGAGGCATGATTCCTTGCTGTGGGACCTATCTCCTCTGTCTGGGTGCTGGTCCAAAATAAATTAGAGTGGCCTTCTCCGGTGGGGGTTGATATGACGCCTTATTCCTTGATGTGGGACCTCTCTCCTCTGTCTGGGTGCTGGTCCCAAATAAATGAGAGTGGCCTTCTCCGGTGGTGGTTGATATGACGCATGATTCCTTGCTGTGGGACCTGTATCCTCTGTCTGGGTGCTGGGCCGAAATAAATGAGAGTGGCCTTCTCCGTTGGTGGTTGATATAAGGCATGATTCCTTGGTGTGGGACCTGTATCCTCTGTCTGGGTGCTGTGCCGAAATAAATGAGAGTGGCCTTCTCTGTTGGTGGTTGATATGAGGCATGATTCCTTGCTGTGGGACCTGTATCCTCTGTCTGGGTGCTGGTCCAAAATAAATGAGAGTGGCCTTCTCCTGTGGGGGTTGATATGACGCATGATTCCTTGATGTGGGACCTCTCTCCTCTGTCTGGGTGCTGGTCCCAAATAAATGAGAGTGGCCTTCTCCAGTGGTGGATGATATGACGCATGATTCCTTGCTGTTGGACCTGTATCCTCTGTCTGGGTGCTGGTCCAAAATAAATGAGAGTGGCCTACTCCTGTGGTGGGTGATCTAAATGCATGATTCTCTGCTGTGAAAACCTCTCTCCTCTGTCTGGGTGCTGGTCCAAAATACATGAGAGTGGACTTCTCCGGTGGTGGTTGATATGAAGCATGATTCCTTGCTGTGGGACCTGTATCCTCTGTCTGGGTGCTGGTCCCAAATAAATGAGAGTGGCCTTCTCCAGTGGTGGATGATATGACGCATGATTCCTTGCTGTGGGACCTCTCTCCAATTGATATTGGTTAATTTTTATTTATTTTATTTTATTTTAATTCATTTCCCTATCTACATTTGTTTGCAGGGGATTTACCTACATTTTGCTGCCTTTTGCAGCCCTCTAGCCCTTTCCGGGAGTCTTTTACAGGCTTTTTAGTGCCCAAAAGTTCGGGTCCCCACTGACTTCTATGGGGTTCGGGTTCGGGATGAAGTTCGGGTTGAGTTCGGATTACAAGCCAGGACATTTTCCGGAAGTTCGGCTGAACCTCTCGAACCCGAAAATCCAGGTGTTCGCTCATCTCTAGTGACAAAGTAATTAGTCACAAAGCAAATTTTTTTGTAAAATTCGGCAAATCAGCCGAATCAAACTTTAGAAAAATTCGCTCATCTCTAAAAGTGACAATCGTTTTTGTGAGTTTCATATAACATGTATACTTGTAAATGGATGCACTGTTATATTGCTCCACATTATATTATAACACTGCAAATGTAATCAAATGCCAAATTAATTTAAAATGGCACTTTCATAGATTGTTCCAGACAGTACTTTTCCATCCAGTTGTTTTCCAGGTATCTATCTATCTATCTATCTATCTATCTATCTATCTATCTATCTATCTATCTATCTATCATCTATCTGTCTATTATGTATCTATTCAATTCACTGAAGTTTTTTTGTATTTGTATGATAAAATGCACTTTAGCATTACGAAGGCTAGTGGGAAACAGTGCAGTGGGATGAGGCATAGGGATTTTTGGCATGGGGATAAATCCATGATGGGGAGTTATAAAAGTCTATGACACATGGGATAAGGGAGTCTGCTGAAGTGAGTGTCCCTCACTGATGAGTACTTGTGGCATCTCAGCAGGAGGAGGGCCTAATCCTCCATAATCTTCTGGTCGATCTCTTGGCATTCCTTGGTATTCCTCTTCACTCCTTTTTATTTTCTCCTTGATTTTGGCATTTGTCAGGATTAGTGATAAGCAAACATGCTGCTCGGCCGAACTGGTGTTCGACTTGAGTATCACCATGCTTGTGTTCAGCCGAGTATTCGGCTGAACACTGCATGTGCTTGTGTGCCATTGAGCACAATATAAGTGAATGGGAGAACCCCAGGAACCCCCTGCTCAGAAGAGGAGAGGGTGTCTGGTTCCCAAAAAAAACAGCCCACTTTTTCGGAAAACTCAGATCCGATGGTATATTCTAGCCCCGAGGTGCTCCTATGGTGATGGGGATGCTAGAAGTTAGAATATACCATTGGTTTGGAAAAAAACTCTGATCTGATTGTATATTCTAACTACAAGGCGTTCCCATGGTGATGGGGACACACCTCTGACAGGCCGCTGGGATCCGCGGCACCTGAGTGGGTTAATTGCGTGGACGGCCACTTCCTGTTAGAGGTCGGGTGCCGGGAATGTTTCTACAGTGTTTGCATTGATGGGCAGTGCGCCCCCCCCCCTCACCAGTATTAAAATCATTGATGGAAAGTGTGCCCTCCGCCTTCCCCCCCATCATTGGTGGCAGCGGCAGTTCCGACCGGAGTCCCAGCAGTGTAAGAGTCCAGGAGTCCAAGAGTCTGCAAAACACGGACACCGGCAATGTGACATGTTCTATTTTTTTCAGGAACATAATTGCGGACCCGGAAGTGCGGATGTGGGCAGAACATAGTGTGTCCCCATAAAAAATGAATGGGTCCGCAATTTCGTTCCGCAAAATGTGAAACAGAATTGCGGACGAGTGAATGGAGCCTTATGCTGGGGCTCCAATCGGTTACCATGGCAGCCAGGACGCTAATGAAGTCCTGGCTGCCATGGTCAGTTAGTCAGCAGCATTATACTTACATGCGCTTTGGTCGCCGGGTGCTCCTTCTTCTGGTAACTCACAGGTCTTTGCGGCGCATTACTACAAACATAAGCAATGCACCGCAAAGACCTGTGAGTTACCAGAAGAAGGAGTGCCCAGCGGCCACAGCGCATGTGAGTATAATGCTGCTGACTAACTGACTATGGCAGCCAGGACTTCAGTAGCGTTCTGGCTGCCATGATAACCGATCGGAACCCCAGCATTACACTGCTGGGTCTCCGATCGGAACTGCCACTGCCACCAATGATGGGTGGAAGGGGGAGGGCGCACTGCCCTCCAATGATTTTAATACTAGGATGGGGGGGGGGGAGCACACTGCCCACCAATGCAAACATTGTAGAAACATTCCCAGCACCAGACCTCTGACAGAGAGCTTCCGTCCGCGCAATTACCCCCTCAGGTGCCGCATATGGTAGCACCCTGTCAGAGGTGCGTTCCCATCACCATGGGAATGCCTTGGGGTTAGAATATACCATCGGATCTGAATTTTCTCTGATCCAATGGTATATTCTAACTTCAATTGTCCCCTTCAATTGTCCCCATCACCATAGGAACACCTCAGGGTTAGAATATACCATTGGATCTGAGTTTTCACGATCGTGAAAACTCAGATCCGAAAAAGTGGGCTGTTTTTTTGGGAACTAGACATCCTCTCCTCTTCCGAGCAGGGGGTGCCTGGGCTTCTCCCATTCACTTACATTGTGTTCAGGTTCTTGGTAGAACACACGAGCATCCCGATGTGTTCAGCCAGAGCACCCGAGCACTTTGGTGCTCGCTCATCACTAGTCAGGATGCGCTGTTTGATGTTCTGGTCAGATTGGGTAAATTGTTCCATGGTTCCTGGTTTTACAGGGGCCCGTTGGTGAAGCAAGGCTTTATATTCACAGGATAGGATGACTAGGGTCTATCCATCTCATACTTCCTAAATTTTTGGCAAAACCATCCCGGATAAAATATTTTATTAGGGACTACCCACCCCTTTTTTCCTTGTGTGTTTGGACGCTTGAGCCGTGTCTGATGATGCAGCTCCAGTGCCACAGTGGCTGATTTCTGGCAATTGTTGGGAGGCTTTTGCAGCACCTGGGAGATTTACTAACTCTTCCTGGACTCCAGAAAGTCTCCTCTTTTTCTGGGAGCCTCCCAGACATACCATGAGAGTTGGCAAGTATGATCCATCCATCCATCCAACCATCTCCTACTTACTCTTTCTGATTGACTAGAAATGTGTTAAAATAAAGATTAGAGGAGACTCCCAGCAGAGTATGTAAAACTCTGAATTAACGTGACCACGGCATCTGGAGTGCTATACCCTGAAAAGCGTGCTTCCGGGTGTGCTCCTGCTCCCCTCAGCAGGGATTGGGGAGCCAGAGTGTGTATACAGCCGCCCCTGACCTCCTGTGTGAAAGGAGGGTGCTGTACATTAGCCTGTGGCACTGCTCCAAAGGAACACAGAATAATTTCCATAGAGTCCAATGCTTTAGAGCAGGGGTGTACAACCTTTTTTGATCTGGGGGCTGCATGTCACATCACTCTATTTCAAGGGGCCGCAAATTAAAAAAAATGTTGATCGTCGGTCATTTGCTCATGTAAAGTGACTGGGGAGGAATGATTACTAATTTGCTTCACAGTTATTCCTCCTTCATTTAGTTATATTAAGGCTACATGCACACGACCGTTGCCTGCCTCCGCGTCCGTTCCTCCTTGAAGTTTTGCGTCCGTCAAAAAAAACGGATGACGGACCGTTTTTTTTGACGGATCCGATTTTTATGGCAGATCCATTGTAAAAATGCCTATCCTTGTCCGCAAACGTGAAAAAAATAGGACATGCACTATTTTTTTGACGGAATGAAAACACGGATCACGGATGCTGAACAAAAACGGTTGACCATCTGCATTTTTTGACGGACCCATTGAAATGAATGGGGAAGCATCCTTTCCGTGAAAAAAAACGGAACGGAAGTGGAAACAAACAACGGTCGTGTGCATGGGGCCTTATTATTGGTAGCACATCCTTGATTACACAGAGAGATGTGTGGTACGATTATACCAGCCAGTTATCATAAATGAGCGTTCCTATGAACACTTGTTGCCAGTAATTGACCTGAATATCTGACAGTGTGTTAGGGGCTTAAAGGGATTTCCCAGTAAGAATGAATTTTTAACATGTTCCTGCAGCATGGCCCTTGAAACTAAAGAGTTAAATTTACCTGCTCCCTGCCGCTTCCGTCCTCCATACCGCCCCCACTGCCTCTATCTTCCAGTCCCTGCGCTGTTTTCACCTGGCAGTACATGACCATGGTCACATGCACCTCTCCAGCCAATGAATGGCTTCAGCAGTAATGTGGCCACAAGAAGCATGTCACCACTGAAGCCAGTCATTGGCTGAGAGAGATGCATGTGACCATGGCCATGCAGTGCCAGGTGTAAACAGCGCAGGAACCGGAAGATGGACGCAGAGGCAAAGTGCAAAGGACCAGGGTGGCATGGAGTAGGTAATCTTCTGTTTCAAGGGCAATGCTGCAGGAATTTCTTTAAAAAATAACTTTTACATCCATCCTGCCTTCTATTCATAAATCAGCTCTTTCCTTCACTGCACAGGATGCAGCTCATTGGTTATTATCACCTCCTGCCCCCCAGTTACAGGCGCCATGTACTAACCAGTAAGCACTTTTCCTTACTAGTGGGGAAAGCACTTATTGGTTAACACTTTAATAACCGGGCCTGAACCAACACTTTTTTTGTGATTTAGCTCACGTGGTGGTTCAAACGGTTGGAACTTTTTTTTATGTTTTATGTGTTGGGACTACCAAAATAATTTTTGCAACTATTTTTTAGTTGACATATAGGGCCTTATAATTCATTTTTAGTTTTATTTGGGGGAAACTGTACAAAACATTTGTAAAAAGTATTTTTTTTCTTCAAACTATAGCTCCTTATTCTTTAAATATGCAAACTGACACCAAAATAAATTATTATAATTAGTTCCCTATTTTGTGTCAGTTGCTATGTTATATAGGGAAAAAAAATGGAGGTTGCAGTCAGCACAACCCAATAAGCAGGTGCACGTTGCTATGGTGAAATACACATACAAATGTAAAAACAAAGGTGCAATGGCACACTGCAGCTAGAGCTCCGTCCTGCCACTATGCTGGATGTTAGATGAGGCATTAGTTTATATTTTGGCATTTTTACAAGCAGAGTGTATCTGGCATGCATGCTGCACCTGCACTCCCTGGGTTTTGTGTGGCTGATATGGCCCATAAAAGGTAAGAATTAATGTTAGGGACCACTCGAGAGGCAACCGTGAAGTGGTGGGTGGCTTACATAATTTGGCCAAAATATAAACTAATGCCTCATCTAACATCCAGCATAGTGGCAGGACGGAGCTCTAGCTGCAGTGTGCCATTGCACCTTTGTTTTTACATTTGTATGTGTATTTCACCATAGCAACGTGCACCTGCTTATTGGGTTGTGCTGACTGCAACCTCCATTTTTTTTTTTTTTTCCTTTGTAGCATATATGGGAGGCGTAGTGACCTCCATGCAGTTATGCACACCTGACTAGTGAATCCGCCCTGTAGGCTGGTTTTAAAGTCAGTATAAAACTGAGTCTGCTTTATTGAACTTACCAGAAGCCATTTGGATCCAGGAGAAGTACTAGTGGGCTCAGCATGCATGTTGGTATTTGCATCCCTTGATCTGATGAACGCTGTATGGCACCAGACGGGGTTACAAGCAGAGTGTATCTGGCATGCATGCTGCACCTGCACTCCCTGGGTTTTGTGTGGCTGATATGGCCCATAGAAGGTAAGAATTAATGTTAGGGACCACTCGAGAGGCTATGTTATATAGTTTCAAGTGAATGGGGCGATAATGGTAAAGATTTTTTAACTTAATATTTAATATATTTCTTCTAGAAAATATATTCCCAAAGAGGTCATAAAAAGACACTGAAACTTTGGGGGACACTGACACTTTTTATACATTTTTTACTGTTTCCTTTTTATTTTTTACGTTTATTTGTATTTTATTGAATTCTTGTATTTTATAATTGGTTTATTACTTATTTTTTAAATACATTTGCCACATAATATGTCTCCCAAGAGGTCATAAAAAGACATTTTTTTGGTATTTTATTATTTTCATTATAATATTATATATATATATATATATATATATATATAATTTTTTGCCACATAATATGTCCCCCAAGGGATCATAAAAATGCTGTTGGGGGACAGTGAACATTCTTATTTTGCAATTTTTCCTTTTAATTTTTATTTGTATTTTATTATTATTTTTTTATAATTTTCTATTTTTTTGCCACATTATATTTTATTTCCTTTTTATTTCATTTGTGTTTTGTTATAGTTTTTTTTAAATATTAATATGCATATATTTTGTCCACATAATTTGTCCCCAAGAGGTCACTGAAAGACCTTTGGAAGACAATGGGAAATTAGATTGCACTAGTTCCACTGTAACTGGGGCATCCAAAGGAGCCCCAGTTACAGGGGAAACCAGTCTGCTGTGGGGGCGTTGTACACAGGTGGAGCTGATCAGGGTTTCCTAACGCTGCAGCTCTTGCACTCCTTTGCCCCCAAGCCGGGTCCAAACTGCACAGAGCGCCGCTCGTCTATCTGAGGAGAAGGCAGAATCGCTGATAAACTGCTTCTGCCTTCTGCTTAGCAGCCGGGGACCTGTCCTGCTCTTGCTACAGTGCAGGAGCAAGAGCTGTAATGCTCTGTCGTGCGGTGCTCATGTCAGAAACACAGCTGATCACACGATCATCTGTGTTTCTATCCAGGATGACGGGGGCCTCAAACAATGGCTTTGGGGTCCCCTTTGCGGCTCATGGGCCACAGGTTGTGCACCCCTGCTTTAGAGTCTATGAAAGAAGCAATCTAATGATTGCTTGTTATAGTTACCTATAGGAACTATAGAAAAAAGGGTAAAAAAAAAGTTTCCCTTTCCCCAAAATTAAAATAATAATAAAAAAGTTAAAACATGCACAACATAGGCATTGCCACATGTGCAAACAACTGTACTATTTAAATATACATTTTTTTATTCCATATGGAAAACGGCAAAGGGGAAAAAATTCTAAATAGCTGATTCACCGTCAGTTCTCCTCCAACAAAAAATAAAACAAAAACTTATCATTGACATCCCAAAATGGTATCAATGTAAAGTAAAGATTTCCCCACAAAAAATGACCCTTCAGATGGCTACAGGCACAGGATTACAAAAAGAGTTATAGGGGTCAGAATATGGAGGCAAAAATAAAATATTGTTTTTCAAGTTTTTTTTTGTATAAAACGTAAGAAAAACTATACATATATGGTATCGCTGTTATCGTACTGACCTGGTGAATAAAATTAACTGGTTAATTTTACCTTATAAGGAATGTCATAAAAACAAAACCCATAACAATGTTGTGGAATTGTGTTTATTTTCGAATTTCAACCTATTTAGAATTTGTTTCCAGCTCCCAACTATACCATATGCAATATTAAATGGTGGAATTAGAAAGTGCAACTTGTCCCACAAAAAACTAGTCCCCATATGGCTATGTGAACTGAAAGAAGTTATGTCCCCAGAAATGCAGGGAGTGGAAAAACATAAACGCAAAAATGAAAACAAAAACTCCTAGGCTGAAAGGGTTACATGTGTTGTCTAACTTCAGCAAATGGCATTTATCATGTAGACAAAGTTAATACAAGGCACTTACTAATGCATTGTGATTGTCCATATTGCCTCCTTTGCTGGCTGGATTCATTTTTTCATCATTGTTTCCATAGTTACGACCACTCTTTAATCCATTAGTGGTAGTCGTGCTTGCACATTATAGGGAAAAGCGCCGGCCTCTCTGATAGTCTAGACCCTAGGAGTATACATAGGCACGCATTCACAGCAGCTCATGTCCCAGCCACCTCGTATCTTCGCTGCAGCAGTGGTTGTAGCCCCTGGATACAAGTAGTATATAATTCAAAGGAGGCAATATGGACAATCACAATACATTAGTAAGTGTCTTGTTTTAACTTCATCTACATGATAAATTATTTTCCAAAGTATCCTACAAATTGTATATTTTTTATCACACCATTATTATCATTCCAATTCCCACCTTAAATCATAATTCTGCTGTACATTTTACAGTCTTCAGGAGTACAAGCTGCCATGTTAAGGAGGTACTATAGTATGATATATTACACAATGATCAAAGAAAAACATTGCCACCTAGTGTTCACATAGGTATTTTTGCATTCTTCATTGTCTTAACAGTTATTGTTTTGACCTGAATTTTAGATATTGGTGTATGGCATCTTTTCACCTCAAGTATTTTATTTTAAAGCTTACAACATTCAGTCATGATACTGGTCAGAACTTTGTTATTATTACATGTAGTTGAATATAGTTAACATGGGTAATAGCAAATTTCGATCTGTTCAGAAGTTTGCTGCTCATTCCTTGTTCCACACTTTGCAGTGCAGCTCTGCTTGCCCTTATTACCAGTTATGTATAAGCATATAGGGGGAGACTTAACATTGTAACATAGTAAAATGGCTGAAAAAAGACATTTGTCAATCCAGTTCGGCCTATTTTCCTGCAAGTTGAAAAATCATGCGAGGTACAATAGAAGCCAATTTTCCTCACTTTAGGGGGAAAATATCCTTCCCAACTCCAATCGGGCAATCGGAATAACTCCATGGATCAACAACCCATCTCTAGTAGCTATAACCTGTAATATTATTACACTCCAGAAATACATCCAGGCCCCTCTTGAACTCTTTTAATGAACTCACCATCATCACCTCCTCAGGCAGAGAGTTTCATAGTCTCACAGCTCTTACTGTAAAGAATCCTTTTCTATGTTTGTGTACAAACCATCTTTCCTCCAGACTTAGAGGATGTCCCCTCGTCACAGTCGCAGTCCTGGGGATAAATAGATGATGGGAGAGATCTCTGTACTGACCTCTGATATATTTATACATAGTTATTAGATCTCCCCTTAGTAGGCTTTTTCTAAAGTGAATAACCCTAATTTTGATAATCTTTCTGGGTACTGTAGTCCACCCAAAAGTCAGGGATTCCCAGCCAGTCTCCCAAGCTGGTACTTTCCAGGCCTTAAGCTGTGTACCTTCTGTGATCTGATGAGTGCAGGTACATTCATCTTAGAATGACCGTTGACTAATAAACTGTTTTACTAATTAAAATATAAATATACCAATGCTCACAAAGGAGCTAACAGCCTCTTTTATCCCCAATTGTTTAAAAAGTAACTTTTATTTGGTAAAGTTTAAAATTGCCTATAGTGAGCACACATGTTTAAAAATCTCTACTCCCAGTGAGATCTAAGAGCCTACTAGAAACTGTGATCTAAGCAACTCACCACGGCCGTGCACTTGCCGCTGGTGAGTAAAGAGTGTACTACTAAATCAGCTGTATCACAGTAATACTGTGTGAGTGCAGCTACCTGCAGCTACCTGCTGCTAGACTGACGTGCGTCTGTATACTCTATTTAATCAGCTCAATGATGCACTGGGAGAGAATATAAAACAAGAAACAATTAATCCCCCAACATGTTTCGCCAGAGCATGCTGGCGTCTTCAGGGTAAGGACACAATTGAGTGCGGGCGCTGTCAGTGCCTGTATTTGTAACCTCGCCTCCCTTTGTAGCACTCCAATCAGGAGGCTAATTGAGAGATTGAAATAGCGATCAACCTATCCGGTGGTCTATGGAGGTGTACACGTATTGTGTCTAATGCTGCGTCAGTGTGACGCTCTGCGCAGTAGAGAATGCGCGCAGACTTAACTTCATATCCATTTAAATGTCCCAGGTACGCATGCGCAGGCACTTAGTCTTGAGAGTATGTAATTCCTCTCACTGCGGCTGCGCACCCACTTATATTTTAAACCGCTACTAGGTGTATCCACACTGCGCAGGCGCAGCCTCTTAGTGTCAGCAGTGAATTTATCATATTCACTGCGGCTGCGCTCCCTCTTAGATTGAAGGATGCTCGTATTAACGAGCTCGGATGCGCATGCGCAACCTCTTAGTCCCTCAATATCAATATTAAGTTGAGTTAAAAGATATATTGCTTAAGGCAATGGAAGATAGGTTGATATCCAAAGATGAATTTAAATTTTTATATAAGGCGAAACCAACAATTGCTACTATTTATGCAATCCCCAAGGTGCACAAGCAAAGGACTCCCATCCCAGGGAGACCAATCATTTCAGGCAATAACAGTTTGACTGAAAATCTAAGTGAATATGTAGACGAGTTCATTTCACCGTTTGTACCGTCTCTGCCCTCTTACATCAGGGATACGAAGGATACGGTCACCAGACTCCAGGAAATCCAAGTCTCACCCAATACTTTTCTGGCTAGTTTAGATGTTGAGGCCCTTTACACCAATATACAGCACGATTTGGGCATTCAGGCAGTTCGCACTTTCTTCTCCACTAAAGGCACTCAATTCAACAGTCACAATAATTTTGTTCTGTCACTATTACGGTTTCTTTTGACTCACAATTATTTTTTATTTAATGGACACTTTTATGTGCAGAATAATGGGACCGCGATGGGTAGCAAATGTGCACCGAGTTACGCAAATTTGTTTTTAGGGTGGTGGGAGGACTCAATTGTATTCACGGATCACATGGTACAGTACACGTCACATATTCTTTTTTGGGGCAGATACATCGATGATGTTTTGATTTTATGGGACGGCACTATAGCACTTTTTCAAAAATTTGTTTCATGCCTCAACACGAATACAATAGGGATGCTCTTTACATCAGAGATCCATAATGAGACACTTACCTTTCTGGACTTACAAATTTCCTTGACATCTGGTGGCCGTATTAAGACAGAGGTATTTCGTAAGCCAACTTCTACTAACAACCTACTGCATTGGCAGAGTTTTCACCCTGAACCTCTAAAAAGAGGTATCCCTGTGGGGCAGTACATCAGGGCAAGACGGAACTGTTCTGAGGAGGAGGGATTTATACAGGAGTGTGACGTTCTCAGATCAAGATTCAAGCAGAGGGGTTATTCCAATAAAACTCTCCACAAGGCGTTTAGGAGAGCGAAAAACCTCACTAGAGCAGAACTATTGTCACCAAAGAAGGTGGAGGAAACCCCATTAATAAGGTGCATAGGAGTCTTTGATGATCAGCACAAAAGGATCTCTAATATACTACATAAACACTGGCATATCCTCCAAAATGATAACGACCTCAAGGAAGTTCTGTCTATTCGGCCGCAAATAACCTACCGGAGAGGGAGAAACCTTAGAGATGAACTCGTGCATAGTTTTTATAACTGTGAGCCTGAGCGACACACTTGGTTGACAACTGCAGTGGTGGGCAGCTACCCATGTGGCAATTGCAGTTTCTGTCCATTTTTACCTAAAAAGAAAACATTTACTAATCCATCTAATGGGAGAAACTATGATATCAGGCAATTTATCAATTGCCGCAGGTCAGGAATAGTTTATGCTGCCCAATGTGTATGTTCTAAACTCTACGTAGGAAAAACAGCACAGGAATTTCGAAAAAGAATTTGCCAACATGTTAGCAGAATTAATACTAAAAAAGATACCTCCATCTCCAGACATGTCAGAGCTTTCCATGATGGTGACCCCAACTGTCTTAAGTTCTGGGGCATCTGCAAGAAGAGACTGGGACCTAGACGTGGAGACCTGGATAGAATCCTCCTACAAGAAGAGGCCAGATGGATCTATCGTCTAGAGAGCCTGAGTCCAAATGGTCTCAATGAAGGATTTACCTTTACACCCTTCCTATAAATGTCGCTGGTCTGGTCTATGACCACTTTTGGATTATATATTATTTGTAGTGAGCCTGTTTGCAAAAATGGGTGCGAAAACTTATTAATACTGATTTGGTATAAACTGATATTATAGATTATTAGGCCTGTTTGTAAATGAGAGTATGGGATAGTGTCCTAGCACTTGCAGTGGCATCCTACTGTCTGACAAGGACACACTCAGTAACCCTTGCCGTACTGTACATAATAATTAGCCCCATTTGACATCAAATTGGTCCGTTATGGAACTGATGAATTAGTTTGCATATGATACTAAGAGGATAAAGGGAGCTAAAGCTTCCTCTGTCAATTACATTTGATGATGCAACAAGTCTCTGCATACTGACTTGCAACACACTCCAATTCTGCTGACAAATCATACCCAGTTTATAGTAGCTATTATACACCACACTTTCTTCCTAATAGGATGTTAACATCAGTAACAATGTGAGAATACATGTACCATTAGTCCTATATAGGTGTTTTATAGCTACTAGGGAAAGATACTCTATATCATAATTGTGTCTTATAGTCTAGTGTGTTGGTGTCATTCGATAATGTTTATCAGCAAGCCATTAAGCAAAATAAAGGGGGCACTCCATGATACAGAATCTTAATGCAAGGAGCTCTGAGTGTGTCCAGTATCATAACTGAGCCACTGATAACTATGTACGGACACTTCTATCACCTTTAAAGGTAGTGTCGCTGTACCGGGTACCACACGGTGTGAATACTTAGTCTAATTGCATGCGCATTGAATAGGTAAAATACACTATTTAGGTAAAGCATTAACTTAACCGCACGAGAATCTAGTGCTTACGGCTGGAACTAAGGTTCAATAGACCGTGACAACCTTGATGCAGCTATTTCTTGGATTAAGAAGTTGCGCATACAAAGTTGCATACACTCACCACTGGTACCAAGATGAAATGTAGCCGCTTTACATACTATGTATCCACTTGGGACCAAGACCAAGCGCAGCCGTAGGGACTAAGAGGTTGCGCATGCGCATCCGAGCTCGTTAATACGAGCATCCTTCAATCTAAGGGGGAGCGCAGCCGCAGTGAATATGAGAAATTCACTGCTGACACTAAGAGGCTGCGCCTGCGCAGTGTGGATACAACTAGTATCGGTTTAAAATATAAGTGGGTGCGCAGCCGCAGTGAGAGGAATTACATACTCTCAAGACTAAGTGCCTGCGCATGCGTACCTGGGACATTTAAATGGATATGAAGTTAAGTCTGCGCGCATTCTCTACTGCGCAGAGCGTCACACTGACGCAGCATTAGACACAATACGTGTACACCTCCATAGACCACCGGATAGGTTGCTCGCTATTTAAATCTCTCAATTAGCCTCCTGATTGGAGTGCTACAAAGGGAGGCGAGGTTACAAATACAGGCACTGACAGCGCCTGCACTCAATTGTGTCCTTACCCTGAAGACGCCAGCATGCTCTGGCGAAACATGTTGGGGGACTAATTGTTTCTTGTTTTATATTCTCTCCCAGTGCATCATTGAGCTGATTAAATAGAGTATACAGACGCACGTCAGTCTAGCAGCAGGTAGCTGCAGGTAGCTGCACTCACACAGTATTACTGTGATACAGCTGATTTAGTAGTACACTCTTTACTCACCAGCGGCAAGTGCACGGCCGTGGTGAGTTGCTTAGATCACAGTTTCTAGTAGGCTCTTAGATCTCACTGGGAGTAGAGATTTTTAAACATGTGTGCTCACTATAGGCAATTTTAAACTTTACCAAATAAAAGTTACTTTTTAAACAATTGGGGATAAAAGAGGCTGTTAGCTCCTTTGTGAGCATTGGTATATTTATAGTGTTATGAGCCCTTCCCCAATAGGGTCCTATTCGTAGTGTTTACTAATTAAAATATGCCAGAGTTCTATTACAATTTGTAGCACAATTCTGCACATGCTATGAGCCACATTTATTATGGGTTTCAGAGGCTTTTTCCACTTTACTAGGGCACATCGGTAAGTGGATTAGTAAAATGCACCAGATTTATTAATGGCACCATGGATGAAGAGTCAATTCATTTAATCAGGTAGAGTTCTGCACCTGTGACCCAGGAATGTAGCGGCGCATGCACAGTCGCTTCTCCGTCAATGAAAGCAGAGCCTCTGCCCTTGCACTGCTACTAGGATTGGCAGCACAGGCCAAATTGCGCAGCCCTGTCAATCAAGTCGCAAGTGGAGCCTACTCAGCTTTGGGGACATCCCGTTGCATGTGTGGATTCACTCATCTCTAAATGGTACTAAATAATGGTTTAAACTAAGTTAGCCTTGACCTGGATAAAGTAGACAAACATGTCAAGCTATTAGCAAGATGCGCCAAGATGTGCCACTTCGCTTAGGCAGTTTATGCTGGGTAAATTTTAGACAGGATGAGTAAATATGTCCCATAATTCACTTTCCCAAGGGAGAAAAATGTGATTATTGCCAACCATATACTATGACTAAAGAGGCTCTAGAAGAGGAAACCAGGAGCTCAGATTCGCCACTTGGGACCATACAAGATAGCTCTAGACTCCCTAGCAGCCAGCAGATAAGTGTAAAAGCTAGGTTATTAAAACACAAGTCTAAATTCTGTTAGCACTAATTTGTATCTAACTGGCAGACTTTCATGCTAAAAATCTAAGTGCTGGCAAACGGGGATAAATGCAATCCAAGATAGAGAAATACATGGAATGTGGTGTAGAGAGGACACAGTCTGTGTTTTATTAGAAGGTGACAAGAAACTGTAAACAGCAGACAAACGTAATTTGCTGTTCTATACAAAAAGAGAGTAAAATAAATTAAATAAACCTTGTTTGCCTTAGTGGTGCATACCACAGAACTATAGTTGTATATCAGGATTTGCTGTAAGCAATCAAAAGTAATCAACGTTATATTTATCCTTACATTGCTTTTTAACAATGCAGTTTTAAGTCGATTCTTTACATTTACCTGGCTTTCTTGGGACCACCAAGGTGAAGGACCACTGCAATTCGTAAATGTTAGACAGACCTTAGAGGAATGTCTTTACGATATGACAGGGGGATCAGTCAGAACATCCCAATGTGCAGGTGCACGCTGCCATTGCTATAAACACAAAAAAAGGACAATGCAACAGCACTCTGCAAACCAAATAAAGTACAATAATGCCATAGTAATAGAAAATATTTTGGTGCTAATGCTATGCTTATTTTGTAAATTTGAGAATCTTGGCAAATACATTTTGTACAAAATTATTTGGGCCCGTCTGCCAAACATCAAGGCAATCTCTATAAGACGGGAACCTAACACTAAATACTACCTGTTATTTGCCATAACAGCCACCATAAAATTCAGGGAGTGCAGGTTCCACATGCATGCTGGGTCCACTCTGCTTTTTAACATTTTTGGTGCCAAAATGGCCTTTATTAAATTCAGGGAATGCACGTACCAACATGCACGCTGAGCCCCCTCTATACCTCTTCTGGTGCCAAAAGGCTTCCAGTGAGTGCAGGGAGAGGAGGCTACAGATTTATACTTAGGCCTCATGCACACGACCGTATGTGTTTTGCAGTCCACAAACCGCGGATCCGCAAAACACGGAAGCTGGTCCGCGTTCCGATCCGCAATTTGTGGAACGGAACGCGGCCAATTGTAGAAATGCCTATTCTTGTCCGCAAAACAGACAAGAATAGGACATGCTCTATTTTTTTGGCGGGGCCACGGAATGGAGCAACAGATGCGGACAGCACATTGAGCAAAATATGCGGTTCGGACGCGGACCAAAATAACGGCCGTGTGCATGACGCCTAATACTAATTAAAATCAGCCCATGGGGCAGACAGGCTGGCCAGGGGTGCAAGACTAAATGGAGTCAGCCACACCTCCAGTACAAACTGCAAAGAAAAAGGGGGTCAGTCAGCACATCCCGATGTGCAGGTGCACACTGCCATGGCTAGAAACACAGAGAAAAAAATACATTGCAACACCACTCTGCAAACCAGAGTGTATTTTTTCTTTATTTATATCACACCAAAGAGATCAGCAGCACAGCTAAAAAAATAGGGGTGCAATTCCTCTGACCGCTGACTTGGCAGTCCTTGGCAGATATATCTTCAAAAATGAGGCAGCACTCCAATGTTCAGTGCAAATAACGGACCCGCTTTATTTTCCCATTGCAACGTTTCAACTGCTCCTTGCAGTCATTATTAGGCATACCAAATGGTATTTGTTCCACTCTATAATAAAAAAAGGAAAAACTTTGGAAATAATCAGTAAAAAAATGTCCCACTGTGTTTTCTTTACAGCTCTCATGCAGTGTTAGGGAAGCGTCAATTTTGACGTAAATTTGTTTTCCCTTAGTCCTAACAGCAGCACAAGTGGGGTATTTTCCCCTGTGAAGCTGGTCAGGACAGACAGAATTTTTGTTGAATAAAATTCTGCATCCTCAATAATTAATTAGTTAATTAATCCCCCCCCCCTATATAGTCCGTCCCCAACAGAACCAGTTGCTTTTTTAACAAGTAATCATAACCGCATAGAGGGAGGGATATTTGTGTGCTTCTGTTAGGACTAAGGGAAAACAAATTTACGTCAAAATTGACGCTTCCCTTTCGTCCTAACCAGCAGCACAAGTGGGGAAGTAGCAAGAAACCTCACACAAATTTTGGGAGGGCTAAAGGAGTTTTACTAAGTAGTTGAACTATCCCACAGGAGTTAGACCTGACCTATGGAAGAGCAGCATTTAACACAGACCGTCCAAAGGCTGTTCCCTCTGAACGCCTACTCTCTAGGCGGTAATGAGAAATAAAAGTATTTTGCTTGCTCCATGAGGCAGCAGCACAAATTTGCTCTAAAGGGATTAGTTTCCTTTCTGCGTATGAAGTAGAAACTGCCCTTGTAGAATGGGCAGATAAAAAGGATGGCAGTGGTAAGTCCTAGGACATAAAAGCCAGCTTAATAGCTTCTTTAATCCACCTGCTCAAGGTGGGCTTGGAAACCTTGAGCCCTTTATTGTTCCCTGAATATGAAATCAGCAGATTTTCCAATATCCTGAACTCTTCAGTTCTGTTTAAATATATTCTGAGGACCCTTGGGATGTCCAAGGTACGTAATCTCTCCTCCTCAGGAGTGTTAGAAGTAGGAGAAAACACAGGTAGTGTTATCATCTGATTGGTATTCACAAATGAAGGAAACTTCGGTAGAAAGGTAGGCAAAAATCTTAACAGGACCATGTCCTGCAGAAAACTTAAATATGGTTCCGCTGCCCCCAGAGCCTGGAGCTCCACAACCCTCTTGGCTGAGGTTATGGCCAAGAGAAAGGTAACCTTGAGAGAAAGGTATTTTAAGTCTACCTGTTCCAAAGGCTCGAAGGGGGGAGAGCACAACCCCCTTAAAGCGAACCTGTCACCGGATTTTTACATCTAAAACGGCTCACAGTACCTTACAGATCTTGTTCTTGTACTTTGCAAGCTGGTGTCATATGTAATTATGCCCTTAGTATTCTTGAAAAAATGACTTTATAAAGTGCTGGTCCCATGCGTCTGCAGTCACGGCAGAAGTCAAGGAGGCAGACCCTCCGTGACTGCAGACAGTGACTCCCCGCCATACTCGCCTCTCATCCCTGTGATAGACAGTTCTCCCCAACAGCCGGGACCGAGCTTGTATCGGGCGCATGCGCCTGCCTACTCGCAGCGCGATCCGAGCATCGCGCCGAGGAAGCGCGATCCCCTTTATCAATCGCGCCTGCGCAGTCCAGTCCCCCGACGACGGCCGGCTTTTTTTAATAATGTCGCTCTTGAAAAATCTCTCTCGCGATTGAGAAAGGAGATCGCGCTTCCCTCGGCGCGATGCTCGGGATCGCGCTTGCGAAGTGGGCAAGGGCGCATGCGCCCCGATACAAGCGCGCTCCCGGCTGTTGGGGAGAACTGTCTATCACAGGGATGAGAGGCGGGGTTATGGCGGGGGAGTCACTGTCTGAAGTCACGGAGGGTCTGCCTCCTTGACTTCTGCCGTGACTGCAGACGTATGGGACCAGCACTTTATAATGTCATTTTTTCAAGAATACTAAGGGCATAATTACATATGACACCAGCTTGGAAAGTACAAGAACAAGATCTGTAAGGTACTGTGAGCCATTTTAAATGTAAAAATCCGGTGACAGGTTCGCTTTAAGACCACTGGCAGCTCCCACTCAGGGATTGGTCTCTGGATGCTGGGCCTAAGCCTCTGAGCACCTTTAAAGAACCTTTTGATTAGAGGGTCCTGAGAAATTGGTTTACCAAGGCATGCTGACAGGGCAGCAACATGAGCTCTCAGTGTAGATGGGCTTAGACCCTTGTCTAGACCATCCTGCAGGAATTGAAGGGTCTCAGAGAGAGGAGGATCTGAGGAAACTACCTCTCTATCCGTGCGCCATCACATTAATATCTTGAATATGCGGGAATACTTCTGGTTCGTAGAATCCGCCCTGGAGTAAGAGATTGTTCTCAGGACCTCTACCGACAACCCTCTAGCTTCTAGAAGGGACCGGTCAGTCTCCAGGCTGTCAGAATGAGCCTCCTCAGATCTGGACAGGGACCTGTGTCTTGGTACACTAGGTTCTGTATTAGGGAAAGTCTCCAATAATTGCCCTGGCTCATCTGCATGAGCTGGGTGAACCAAGACCTCTTCAGCCAGAATGGAATGATGGCTATTACCGAGGTCTGGTTTTGCTTGATCTTCATCAATACCCTTGGTATCATGGGAATTGGAGGGAATACATAAGCCAGCCTGAACCTCCATGTTATGGACAGAGCATCTTTCGCTACCGGATTGTCCTCTTTGTACAGGGAGCAGAACCTGTCTATTTTGGCGTTCAAACGAGTTGCCATCAAATCAATCTCGGGAGTCCCCCAGCGTTGGACTATCCTGGAGAAGATGTTGTCGTTCAGGGACCACTCTCCCGGTACTGGAAGGCCCCGACTTAGACGATCTGCTACTATGTTGAGATCCCCTCTGATGTGGACTGCCACTAGATGAGATAGATTGCTCTCTGCCCAAGATAGAATTAATCCCACCTCCCTCAGGAGGGTCCGGGATCTTGTTCCTCCCTGTCTGTTTAGATAGGCAACTACAGTTGTGTTGTCGGTCCGTACTCTCACAGCCTGATTTTGGATGAGAGGAGAGAAATGATTGAGGGCTAACCTGACCGCCCTCAACTCCCTCAGATTGGACGAGAGGAGTCTCTCCTGAGGATTCCAGGTATTCTCAACTGTATTGTGTCCCAGATGGGCTCCCCAGCCTAGAAGGGAAGCGTCTGTGGTCAAAATCAGCAAATGAGGCTGGGACAAAGGCTCCCCATCCACCAGGTTCTTCCACCACCTGAGGGAAGAATGGACCTTTACAGACAGGGAGTGAGTCCGATCTAGGTCTCTGGGTTTGTGACTCCAAACCGCTAAGACCTCTTCTTGTAGTGGGCAAAGATGCCACAATGCCCAAGGTACTGCCTCTGCAGACGCTGACATGTGGCCTAACATCCTCATTAGAATCCGAATAGACACCCGTCTGGGGGATAGGAGGAACTCTTCAGCTCTTATTACTTTGTCTCTCCTCTGTGGAGACAGATACAGGGTCATTTGTTGTGAATCTATCACAAACCCCAGAAACCTCCTTGTGGTAGAGGGGACCAACTCTGATTTGTCCCAATTTATGAGCCATCCCAGGTTCTGCAGAGTGTGGAGAGCTTGTTGAAGCTGGACTTGTAAGACGTCTGCGGATGCGGCTTTTAAAAGCCAATCGTATAAATAAGGGACGACTTCTAAGCCTAGAAGTCTTAAGTGGGCGACCACAGGAGCCACAACCTTTGTGAAGGTGTGCGGCGCAGAGGAGATGCCGAAAGGCAACACAGCAAACTGGTAGTGCTTTACTAGCTCCTTTATGAAAACAGCAACTCTGAGATATTTCCTGTGGGCCGGATAGATAGGAACATGAAGGTAAGCATCCTTCAGATCTATCGTTACCATTGCGTCTGCAGGGTTCAGGATGTTTAGGACTGAGCGAATGGTTTCCATCCGGAAACGCTTCTTTCTGATAAACCGATTTAGGTAACGCAGATCGATAATCATGCGCCAGTCTCCTGACGGTTTTGGAACGAGAAAAATGGGAGAATATACTCCCTGACCGAGCTCGTGAGGGGGAACCTCCTCTAACACCCCCTTTACTATGTACTGGAGTACAGAGTCTTTCAGAACCAGCTGTCTGCTGGGTGTTAAATGCCTTGTAAGGACAAACCTCTCCTGAGGTTGGGAAATAAAGTCGATCCTGTATCCGGCCGTGATAACCTGCAACACCCAAGGATCTGGAATTGTTTGCTTCCAAAAATTTTTGAACCAAAACAAACAACCTCCTACTGGAGGATTCAAACAGGGAGGTTCGTGCAGAAGTGTGGGGGGTGGGGACAGGGAGGAGGAAAAAAATTCTTGTCATCATATAACATCATTTTTTTTTAAATCCGCAAATGTAAATCAAGACAATGCAATTGACTTCCTGTAAATTTGGCATTAGATGTGTTTCTCCCTTTGATGTTTCTGTTCCAAAGTCACAGATGCATCTCTCTTAACTTCTGGAGGATGTGACTGTATATGTGTGACAAATTAGCTGTTTACAAGAGCAAGATGTAAGCAGTGGCATCAAGATAATGGCAGAGGGAAGAAGGTTATGCCAGATGAAATTCCAGAGGGAGGAAATGGTGTAGGATCAACCTTTTCACTTTGTCATCCTTTATATTCTGCATTTTAAAACAAAAAAATTGTTTCTGTGGTTCTCAGGTTTTGGAAACTCCATCAAATAGTGATGCCAAAGAACTGTTACACAGCGTGTATCTCACTATAGAGATGTGTTCAGGGATAGTATGTTTTTTTTTTTTTTCCAGCTTGCACTTTCCTGACCCATTTTCATGTAAATACAGTGAAATGATGGTTCACTGTTAAAGGTTTAATACTCAAGTTTTGGTGCCTGGAGAGGCTTAAATATTCCATCACCAAAATAAAAGACAACAATACTATAAATTAAGTAGGGGTTATGTTTTAGATTTGGTAGTTGGACCCATTCATTTATGCTTCTGCTGATAATTCAGCCAGAGGATATCTTGCTGTTGGGACCCCATTGATCAGTTGTTTTGTATAGGAACTTGACAGCAGGTGTTCAGTGTTCCTGCAGCGCCATCACAGCATGGACAGACTTTGTCCTCCAGAGTGAGAGACCTTATTTGTAGAGATTCTACATTGGATAGAACTAGACAAACCTTTGCTCTTGCACTTAATGTGTTATATTATGTACTAAGCTTAGACAGTATTTTTAAATAGTTTTTTCTTTTTTTCCGGTTATTTCAAATTATTCCTTTTCCACAGGATAGGGAATAACTATTAGATTAATGGAAGCGTGAATGCTGGTACCCTCAACGATCATGAGGATGGGGGGACCATACCTCATGGGCCCCCGAAATGAGAAGATTGACAGATTAAGCGTGTGTACTGCCAGTCTATTCATTCTTATGGGTCTGCTGTTTATAGTTGAATGTACCACTCAGCTATTTCTGACAGTTCTATGGGGTTCAATGGAGCAGCCATGTGCATGCTCACCTTACCACTCTGTTCATTTTGGGGTGTCTTGTGGGTCCCTGTTCTTGTGATTGGTGAGGTTCGCAGCTGTCAGACCCCCTAGGAAGTTAATACTTATCCCTTATCATGTGCATAGGGAATCATTAAAAATAACCAGTATAGCCCTTTACTCCTAGGACCCGTGTTCTCATGTGCCACTCTTAATGGTTTGTGCTTAAATGGTTGCCAACCTAGGATGAGAATGCTCGTCCTAACTGGCCGGTACTTAACGCCTTAGGATGAGCATTCTCATCCTAGGGTTAACCTGTTCATGATGAGGATGAGACACAGTTGTCAATAAGTGAGGTTCTTGTTAGGTCAACAAGTCAGGAGGATGACCGGAGTGAGGAAGTGGAAGAGGAGGTGGTGGACGATGAAATTACTGACTCAACCTGGGAAGGTGGCAAGCAGAACGAGGACAGCAGTACAGAGGGGGAGGTATCTGCAGCACCGCAACAGGCTGAGGAAGATGCAGTGGGGTGGCAAAAGGGAGAAGGCGGGCCACACCAAACAGACACACAACTGTTCCCCAAGCACCCCCTTGCGGCAATCTCCCTTGCAAAAAGGTAGGTGTTTCACAGTCTGGCGCTTTTTTGAGGAAGGTGCGGACGATAAAAGAATTGTCATTTGCAATCTGTGCTGTACCAAAATAAGCAGGGGTGTAAACACTAGCAACCTCACCACCACCAGCATGATCCGCCACATGGCATCAAAGCACTATAATAGGTGGACCAAACACCTGGGTCCACAATCAGTGTCTGCGTGTCACACCACTGCCTCCTCTTCTCTTCTCTCATTCTTGTGGCAGAGTGGACTAGCAAAATAATGCATTACCAGAAGGTCCTTCTGGAAAATTTCCAGCTGACAACACTGGTGGCAGAGTACGTAGTTCCTTTGGCAAACGAAGAGGGGAGACAAGGGGAACACACAGCAGTTCCAACAGAGGCAGTGCAACACTCTCCAAGGCCTGGGTAGTTTCATGATACCCCGCCAGCACCCTGATGCGAGGCCTAGTGTCACAAGGAGGGAGACATTTTGGAAGATGGTGAAGGAGTACATAGCAGACCGTGCCAGCATCCTCAATGATCCCTCTGTGCCTCACAACTATTGGATATCCAAGCTGGACACTTGAAACTAACTGGCACTCTACACCTTGGAGGTGCTGGCCTACCCTGCTGCCAGCGTTTTGGCAGAGTGGGTATTTAGTGCTGCAGGGGGCATAATAACTGATAATCGCTTCCGCCTGTCAACTGAAAATGCTGACAGGTGGAATCTTATAAAAATGAACAAGACCGGAATTGCTCCTGACTTCTCTACTCCACCAGAGGAAAGCGGCTGAACAAAGAGGCACTTTAAATATGGCTTTTCTGGTGTATTGAATACAGGGTCCCTCGCCCCTAATGTTTTAGATGGTCAGCTAAGCAGCAGGCCCTCGCCCCTAATGTTTTAGATGGTCAGCTCAGCAGCAGGCCCTTACCCACAATATTTTAAATGGTCAGCTCGGCAGCAGGCCCTCGCCCCAAATGACGGCCCACACTTTATGCAGCAGCTCTGACATGTCGGGGTAGTTGTAAATGAACTTCTGCACCACCAAATTCAGCACATGCGCCAGGCAAGGGATGCGCATCAAACCGGCTAGTCCCAGAGCTGCGACGAGATTTCACCCATTATCGCACACCACCAGGCCGGGCTTGAGGCCCACCGACAGAAACCACTCGTCGGTCTGTTGTTCAATACCCCTCCACCACTCCTGCGCGGTGTGGGGCCTGTCCCCCAAACATATGAGTTTCAGAATGGCCTGCTGACGTTTACCCCGGGCTGTGCTGAAGTTGGTGGTGAAGGTGTGTGGCTGACTGGATGAGCTGGTGGAAGCAGAGGAGAAGGAAGCCGAGTAGGAGGAGCAGGCTACAGGAGGCAAAGAATGATGCCCTGCGATCCTTGGCGGCGGAAGGACGTGCGCCAAGGAACTCTCTGCCTGGGGCCCAGCCGCCACTACATTTACCCAGTGTGCAGTTAGTGAGATAGCGTCCCTGGCCATGCTTACTGGTCCACGTATCTGTGGTTAGGTGGACCTTGCCACAAATGGCGTTGCGCAGTGCACACTTGATTTTATCGAATAATTGTCGTGCAGAGAAGGCACGGCTGTCTTGGAGAAGTAGTGGCGGCTGGGAACAACATACTGTGGGACAGCCATGAACATCAGCTGTTTGAAGCTGTCTGTGTCCACCAGACTGAATGACAGCATTTTAAAGGCCAGTCGTTTAGAAATGCTGGCATTCAGGCCCAGGGCTCGAGGGTGGCTAGGTGGGAATTTACGCTTTCTCTCCAAGGTTTGTGAGATGGAGAGCTGAACGCTGCCGTGTGACATGGTGGAGATGCTTGGTGACGCAGGTGGTGGTGTCGGTGGTACATCCTCTGTTGGTGCCAACATTCCTCCCGAGGCGGAGGAAGAGGCCGAGGCAGCAGCAGAAGAGGGAGCAGGGGGAGCCAGTGTGAGTTCCTTGCTTTTAAGGTGTTTACTCCACTGC